>CM061749.1:56172495-56772495 GCA_030979885.1 Lolium multiflorum | reverse complement strand
TCCGCCATGACGCCGCCGGCTGAGTCCCAACACACACCTACTAAGCACATATGCACATATCCGTCAATTCCCCATCCTCCCGCCGCCGGAGCGGCCGCCGGAGCGGCCGCTGGAGGGCGGGGAATAGAGCGGATCAACGACAAAGTGGCGCGAGTCGAGGGTCCCAAAAGTCGCCTTCCTCTATAGTAGACGGGGAAAGGGGACGCTCCAAGGTGCGAGAAAAGCAAGATTTGTTCTCGCATTTGTTATGCTACTGATATTGTCTTTGGAAAGGAGGTGTTCGAAGGCAACAACACAAAGAGGCCAAACTGCTTGTATTGGTGGCAACTTATCGAATGCTTCTGTAGGTCAAAAAGGTTGGAACCCGACAAATCTTTGGCTGGAGTGATGCTTTGAGAACAAAACGTTGTCAAGTGATGTCACTCCCATCCTGTCGCTCCACATGGATAACGGGCGGGCGCTCACAAACCCTAGCCCTAGCCCTCCCTCTCCCCCTCCGGCCCCACCGCCGCCGTCAGTGTTAGCCGCAGCGCAAAGGCCGCAGGGTGCCGCCGCCAGCGGATCTCTGGTTCTTCTTTCGACGGGGAGGCTTGGGGGCGATCCCGACCTGACAGCGGCGGACCAAGGAGATGAACCACCGGCTCCTCGCGCGTTGGGCTTAAAAGACAATGGATTAGGGTTTTGATGAAATGTGGGTTGTTTACGAGCACTTCAGGCGATAAAATTACGACCATAAAAGATAGCATATTCCCCCGTTGATCGCCTATCATCGGGAGCAACAGCCCAATCCGCATCGCAAAACGCGTACAATAGATCAGTCGAAGAGGGCTGAATAGACAGACCATGAGAAAGAGTCAACCAAACAAAACGAAGAATACACTTGACAACCGTCTAATGAGTAGCACGTGGAGCATGACGAAACTGACAAACACGATTGACTGCATCGGCAAGATCAAGTCGAGTGATAACCAAATAATGTAGACCACCAATAATACTACGGTAGCTGATGACCCACAAGTATAGGGGGTGTATCGTAGTATCTTCGATAAGTAAGAATGTCGATCCCAACGAGGAGCAGAAGGTGTTGACAGCAGTTTCGATGAAGGATTCACTGTAAATGCTCACAGACAAGTATTCAAGGGGTTTTGATGTAACGATGAATAAAGTACGAGTAAGTAAAATGCGAGAGAAATAATTGCAGCGAGTGGCCCAATCCTTTTTAGCACAAAGGACAAGCCGGTTTGTTTACTTATAATGACCAAACGTTCTTGAGGACACACGGGGATTTTAGTCTAGTGCTTTCGCTTCATACGCCTAATTAATCTTCATTGTTTTGATAAGTGTTGTGTGGGTGAACCTATGCTAATGCACCGCCTGACATGGGCATACCCTTTGGGTACCCATTATTAGTATACCTGGCTCGGCCCAATATGGAGAAGACCCAATATGGAGAAGGCCCAACAAGGCAACCCGAAGAAATAGTCGACTAGGACTCTTGTAAAACCCTAGGCTGGTTGCATATATAAAGCTAGCCAGGGCACCCGAAAGAGATAGACATAGAGATAGACAACATAGCTACGCCGATGGCGGCACCCTGTAAAGATAGTTGTGTTCATATAGTGGATTGCTAGCAGCACGTAGGATCCTCCACCGAGGGGACCCGAAGCTGGGTACGTCGTGTGCCTAATCTCGTCCCCGAATCTCCATCGTCGCTCTTCTCGAAACCCTAGTCTACAATACGTAGGCATTGGCGAGGTGATCCCTGTCAATTGGCGCCGTCTGTGGGAATCGCGGCGACTGGATTTCGTTATCCGGGCAGGATCTACCAAGATCTTCAATCGTCAGCGCGTGCAAATCAAGTCGTCATCACTAGATCCGATAATTTTCGTGAGCCAAAAAATTCAAGGCGAGATCCATCACGGATCATCCAAGGCGTGGCTACAATCGGCTGTATACAGCATATTTTAACGCAGCATATAATCCTAAGGAGAAGAGGGTCGTTCTGACCAGATTGATTCTGGGCACTGCCCACCTGAGCTTATCAAGTCACAATCCTTCAGCACGTGGATAGATTCCCAAAGAAAAGAAGAGCAAAGGAAATTTTCAGGATATCGGCCAGATGACAGGAGCAACCGGATACATTATAAATTCGATTTGACTAATCAGCCAAGCTAACCTGAGAGGATACATGACACAAGGGATCAAGTGCGCGTGGAGATTAAAAAAAAAAACCTTCGATCACGTCGCCGTCGTGGACTACTGCATCGGGACTGCACTGGGACTGCACTGCCTTTTCTATGTCAACTTCTTCGGGCCGAATTCTGTTCATCCGCCAGCTAGCACATATCGGCCATCGTGAACTCTCCATACAAAAACTATCAGGTGCTAAAATTCTAATTACGCAATATTTATTTAGCTAAATATTTTTTCAGCTCGAGCTATTATTCGCGCACAGTTTTTGCGCCGTAATATAACTGCAGATCGGAACAAGCTTCGACTGCATCGTCGCGCGTAGTCGCCACACTTGGGGCTCGGTTGTCGCATCTCGGACTCGATATATTCGGGAGTTCACCCGTCGCGTACCTATCACTTCATCGACCACTACTACATGGATCCGACAATCCGATACAAAAATACCAGATCGCAATAAAACTTCGACTTCCGCTGCTGTGCCGACCCCGTTCGTCATGGCGCTCACTACGCTTGGGGGCTCATCCATCGAGGATCGGCCACATCTACTACATCCACCGCTTCGACCGCGTCTGCCGGACGACCTACTTCCACGTCGACTCCGCCGCACGCGATAAAAAAAGCTAAGTGTTCCTCTTCCGAGAGTTAATTATTATTTACTTTCGCCACACTAGAATACCCGGGGGTTGTGCCATTACAATATTACAGCAAATACACCCGACACTTGGGGCTGCATCATTAAATCATTACATCAATGGATATATCTTCCTGGCTCAGTGGATTTATTCTTTTCGGCTTAGTGGATTTATCTTCTTCGGTTCTGGATATATTTTCCCCAGCTCAGTGAATTTAGTTTCTTCGGCTCGGTGGATTTATCTTCTTCAACTTACTGGATTTGTCTTCTTCAGGGCAGTATTTTCTTCGGCTTAGTGGATTTATATCTCCGGTTCAGTGGATTTACTTATATGGTGATCACTGATTTCTTATATAATACTACCCGATGCACTTCCGGGTCAATGGATTTATCTTCTATGATTATTACTGGATTTAATTTCTTCGGATCAATGGATTCATCTTCTATGATATCAGCGGATTCATCTTCTATGATTATTATTGGATTCTTCGGGCCAATGAATTCATCCTCTATGATAACGACGGATTTATCTTCAATATATGCTCAATATTTAATGGCATCTTCAATATGGATTCATCTAAAATACTTCATCTGGGATTCATCTTCGTATATTATTGTCTATGGCTTCATCTTAAATGGCTTCACCAAATATGACGCCGCTACTCCATCAACTTATTTCGACGTCACGCCTAATGCTCGGGGGCTCGACAATGATTTCGCCTCGAGTCACAACTGCGACACAACAATCATGACGACATCACCTCAGCAACGCTCGGGGGCTCGGCTAGTTCTTCCTCACAAAAGATGGCGGCATTTATTTTCGCTATTTGGTGATCTCTACTTCGGCTCGACTTTTTCTCCGCACTTGAAGACTTCATCGCGCCGACTCCGTCGTGCCCAATAAGCTAAGTGATTCCTTTGTTTTACATAAAGTTAATTATCATTTACTTTCGCGGTACCCCACACTCGGGGGCTGCGCTATATTTCTTCACTGTACATCTCAGGTTGGCAAAAGAAGAACTATGCCTACAAAAATTGTCTTCAAGAGAGAACCCGACGAAATCCTCAGAGAGGACCCGACGAAATCTTAAAAAGAGAACCCGACGAAATTTCATTCAAGGAGAACCCGACGAAATTATCTTCAAGAGAGGGGAGGACCCGAAGAATTTGCCTCAAAAAAGAACCCGAAGAATTGTCCTCAAGGAGGACCCGAAGAATTTTCCTCAAGGAGGAACCCGAAGAATTGTCCTCAAGGAGGACCCGAAGAATTTTCCTCAAGGAGGAACTCGACGAAATTATCATCAAAAAAAAAAGAGGATGGAAAAATCTTCGGGTCCATTCACTCGTCATATTCTTCTGAGCAAGAGCATCGGTGATGAACCCGACAATATAGAAGAATCCAATATATTCGGCTGTCTCATCACGCCCGAGAAAAATATAGAAGAGCCCGTAAAATTGGTCATTGCATCAGCCGAACAAGGCACTCGACAATATATTCTCAGAGCGCTAAAAGTCGCGAATAATCTCTGAATGCCGCAAAACTGCGAAGGTAAGACCCCGGATCCGTTCGAGCGGCGTGGCACCGTCTCACGTCGGTTTGACTTTTTTCCGTATCAACAGATACGAAGAAAAATCCTAACGGACGCGTTAGGTACCCGATAAAACATGACTGGGACTCGACAATGGTAAGACCTTAAGCGGCACCTGTCGAGTTAACACCAGTATCCCGGGATCATGTCCAGGGACGTGATCTTGAAGTAGGTTTTTGCGGATTGCCACTAGAGCAGTTAACTAGTACCTGATCCGTCAGATGAACTAGCCCCAATTACCATTATCCCTGTACAATATAGATATGGATGTCAAATAAAAATAGCAACGGCCTGGAGTCGATAAAAAGAGGGGCTGCGCCCAGAAATATAGTCAAGTTCTTTATCGAGTAGTACAACTTAAGCCTATGCCTAGGTGCAAGCACCTGCCCATAGGCTCGGGGGCTACTCTTATCGAGAGCATTGTTCACCCTCCCGATAAGATACAAGAGAGAGAAAAAATTGTGGAGTCGATTAGCAAGTTGAGCCTACACCCAAGTGCAAACACTTGGCTGTAGCCTCGGGGGCTACTCCCATCGGGAGCGCTGGTCGCGCACCCGATAGAAATATAACTTCGACAGCATCTACGACAATTCAGGTTTGAAGACTCAACTCGATTCTACGACTCGAGTGGAGCCTACTCCCATCGGGAGCACATGGATTTTATCAAGTCTTCCAGAAATATAGTTAAGTTCTTCATCGAGTAGTACAACTTGAGTCTATGCCCAAGTGCAAGCACTTGCCCATAGACTCGGGGGCTACTCCCATCGGGACCCGCAGCAAAATAATTTCAAGAATCGTCGACATCATCTACGCTACACATGATCTACGACATGGACCTCGCCTTGTATTTCTTCGACTTCGGAGATGGTTATGCTTGGAGTTTCTACGCAAGTCTTCGACTTCCCTATAAACTCGGGGCTGACATGGGCATACCCTTTGGGTACCCATTATTAGTATACTGGCTCGGCCCAATATGGAGAAGACCCAATATGGAGAAGGCCCAACAAGGCAACCCGAAGAAGTAGTCGACTAGGACTCTTGTAAAACCCTAGGCTGGTTGCATATATAAAGCTAGCCAGGGCACCCGAAAGAGATAGACATAGAGATAGACAACATAGCTACGCCGATGGCGGCACCTGTAAAGATACTTGTGTTCATATAGTGGATTGCTAGCAGCACGTAGGGATCCTCCACCGAGGGGACCCGAAGCTGGGTACGTCGTGTGCCTAATCTCGTCCCCGGAATCTCCATCGTCGCTCTTTCTCGAAACCCTAGTCTACAATACGTAGGCATTGGCGAGGTGATCCCTTGTCACCGCCCTTCCTAGGACTAATACATACTTGTGATTATACCCCTTGCAAGCATCCGCAACTACAAGAAAGTAATTAAGATAAATCTAACCACAGCCTTAAACTCTGAGATCCTGCGATCCCTCTTGCATCGATATACCAACGGGGGGTTTCTGTCACTCCGGCAACCCCGCAATTAGCAACCGAATACAAGATGCACTCCCCTAGGCCCATAAATGGTGAAGTATCGTGTAGTCGACATTCACACGACACCACTAGAAGAATGACACCACAACTGAAATATCATAACATTGAATATTACTCAACCATAGTTCACTACTAACATTTAGACTTCACCCATGTCCTCAAGAACTAAACGAACTACTCACGAGACATCATATGGAATGCAATCAGAGGTGATATGATGATGAATAACAATCTGAACATAAACCTTGGTTCAATGGTTTCACTCAATAGCATCAATAACAAGTAGAAATCAACACCGGGAGAGTTTCCCCTATCAAACAATCAAGATCCAACCCAAATCGTTACAGCGGTGACGAGGTGCAGCGGTGGTGATGGCGGTGTAGATGGTGGAGATGATGATGATGATGATGGAGATGTCCAGCTCGATGACGATGGCGATGGCGTCGATTTCCCCTCGGGAGGGAATTTCCCGCGGATTCCTGCCCGCCGGAGAGCTCTTTTCTCTCTGTGTTCTCCGCCCAGGCGGCGTAACTCTTCGTGAGGTACCCTCTGTGGCTTAGGTTTCGGGACGAAGACATACGCGAAGAAAGAAGGCGAGAGGGGTTGTGGGCCCCACACCACAAGTGGCGGCCAGGCCATGGGCCGCGCCGGCCTGTGGTCCCCACCTTGGGTCCCTCTTCTCCCCTCGGCTTCCTTCGTCATCTGAAAATAGGATTTTGGTATAATTTCCTTCCACAGTTGATCTTCCGAAATATTGCGTTCGACGGTGCTTTTTCCAGACCCTGCTCCGGTGCTCGATCCTCCAATAATCATGAAATATGCAAAATAGATGAAATAACATAAGTATTGTGTCCCAATATGAAATATATCAATGAATAACAGCAAATTATGGTATAAAATAGTGATGCAAAATGGACGTATCAGTAGCGCGTGGCTTCATCAGCAGATAACAAAGAACCACCATCAGATGTAAGCTTATCATAAGGAGTCATAGGAGTAGTGGCTGGGAAGAACTGATAACAATAATGTCATCAACATAAACCAAGAGAGAGACCTTAGCTGTCGAGCGCTGAACGTAGCAAGAACCCCAGTGAGCCGAGTATGCCACGCACGAGGAGTCTGCTTGAGACCATAAATCGCCTTCACAAGCCGACAAAGATGATGTGGCTGCGAAGGATCCTGAAAACCGGGAGGTTGTCGCATATACTCCTCCTCTTCCAAAACATCATTGAGAAATGCATTCTGGATGTCCAGCTGTCGAAGATGCCAACCACGATTGATCACAAGAGATAGTAACAAATGTATCGTAGTGGATTTGACAACCGAACGTCTCCTCATAATCCTGTCGACATGGCTTTTAACCTAGAAGACCCATTTTGAATTAATAACATTCACACCAGGACTGTGGCAGCTCGGATGAGAGATCGAGGCGACACGGTAGTCCAGGAAGAGGCGCAGGTCCTCAATTTCCCCCGCCTCCCGGTTACCCCACATCCCGCCCACCCGTCGACGTGCACCCGTCGAGGGAGCCGACTACCTGGCCACCACGACTGCTCCACTTATTCCCCCACATCGCCACCACAGGGAAACGATCACCATTGGCGCGCCTCCTCGGAGATCTGGACGCCAAGACCGTGCGGCGCTTAGTCCCCCTCCCCGGTCGGCTCCTCCTCCATTTTCCCCGACGCCGCCAACATGAGTTCGCTAGGTTTTCATCCAGGAAATGTGGCGATTTGAGACGAAAGGTTCACCGGGATAACTAACGCGCAAAGCCCCTCAGGCAAACAAAAAAACACAGAAATACCCCTACCCGGAGGCAGATAATATATGTCCATAGGGAGGAATTACCTTTTACCCCTCCCGTGGAGGTACTCCACCAGTTTCCGTGCAATTTTGAGTTGGTAGTAGGAGCGCCCAGGAGCCGCTCGATCAGCCAAATTGAATGGCTCGTGTTAACTTCGGGGTACTGTAAAAGTGTCATGTGCCGGATGTTGGAACTAATCTTGTTAGTTAGTAGTTTATTATGTTTTAATTTCGTCAGTCATACATGTAGTCAGAGCTGCGGTAGTGTGTGCACGTATAGCTGTGTTCACGTGCACAATACAAAGCTAATCATGTTGAGTCAGCTAGCTGCATGCCCATACACTGTGGAGCTGGAAATCTGAGTCGCGTTGCAGATCGTTGTGGAGGTAGAGTCGGGAGCCATTAGTTGTGACTTGGTCCTGAAAGTGAGAATCCAAAGTTTCTGCAGACTTGATTGACATTCAAGTTGTACGTGGATAGCTAGCTAGTGGAGTAAAAATAGGATCAAGTTGTTGCATGCAATGTGCGTGCGTGTGTGAGTGAAATACGGATCAAGCCGGTGTGTGTGGCTTGGCCGTGAGTGTGAGTTGGCTATTTAAGCTCATGTATTGTGTTGAGTTTTCTGAGTCGAATAAGAGAAAAAAGGCAGGAAGGTGTGGTGCCAGAAAAAGCCTTTGTGTGTTCTTCTCCAATGTGTATATGTGTGTGTTGATCCTTGGGCGAATCTGTCATTTGGTATCAGAGTCTCGTTCGTCGAGGTCAGGGTCGTCATCATCGTCGAGCTGCGTCGCGAGCGATGGAGGAAGGTGTGCTGCCCGATAAGTTGCGCCACCAGCGGCAAGGAGGTGATGGCCATGGCGTGGAGGCCATTACCATGATGAGTTCATCGTCCATGTTCGAGTCGTCGACAAGGTGCGTCATCGCCGACAATATGGAGGAGAGACACCGGCAAGTTGCGGCACCGGTGGAGAACATGGAGGCGAGTCACCGGCGAGCTGCGCCACCGGTGGTGAAGATGGAGGCGAGCCACCGGCGAGGTGCGGCACCGGCGGCGAACATGCGGCATCGAGTGTGTCATGGCGGCGCGCTCGTGGTGAAGGCGTAGGAGGTGTGTCTCTCGTCGAGGCCAACGGCGACGGCGACAAATCGGTGTGACAAGATGGCAATGGCGGCTGTCTACGAGTTGCACCGACGACATCGACGACCATGGGCTTCAAGAGAGAAATAAGAACAACAAAATTAGGGAGGTGATTGTTGGAACTAATCTTGTTAGTTAGTAGTTTATTATGTTTTAATTTCGTCAGTCATACATGTAGTCAGAGCTGCGGTAGTGTGTGCATGTATAGCTGTGTTCACGTGCACAATACAAAGCTAATCATGTTGAGTCAGCTAGCTGCATGCCCATACACTGCGGAGCTGGAAATCTGAGTCGCGTTGCAGATCGTTGTGGAGGTAGAGTCGGGAGCCATTAGTTGTGACTTGGTCCTGAAAGTGAGAATGAGTTGGCTATTTAAACCCATGTATTGTGTTGAGTTTTCTGAGTCGAATAAGGCATCTCCAGCGGGCGTGACGCATTTTAGCGTCCGCGCGCGTCCGTTTGCGTCGGCCTATTTGGTCGAAAACGACCGCGCGTCCGTTTGCTCATTTTTTTTGAAACATGAAACATAATTTACATACTTAAAACGAAAAAAATAAACCCTAAACGCCTACTGCTGCTCATCGTCGCTGTGCTGCTCCTCGTCGCTGTCGAGCACGATGAGCTCCGTACGACCCACGGCCGTAGCCATCGGGGGAGCGTACGCCGGGCGCGCCGCCGGTGCTCGAGGTTGAGGAGGCTGCGGCTGAGGCGGCGGTGGAGGCGCCCAGAGCTGCGGCTGTGGCGGCGGATGAGGAGCCCAGCCATAAGGCTGTGGCGGCGGTGGGGGAGGCGCCCAAGGCTGTGGCGGCGGTGGCGGCGGTGGAGGAGGCGCCGCCGAGTCTAGGAGCGCCTGTCGAAGGGCTTCATCCGCGGACAGGCCCGGCGGCATGACAGCGGTCGCGTAGCGGGGCAACGGCGGCTGCACTGGCGCGTCGTACTCGGAGACGAGGAGGCCGAGCTTGGCCATCTCGTCGTCCATCATGTTGTCGGGGAACTCGAAGTTCCGGCCCTCCGCCATGGCCTGCTGCCATTCGTGGAAGACGAGGCCGACGTAGTCCTCGCTGTCGTCCTTCACCTCCTCGCTATGGTACGCGAGCGCCTCGATGTAGTCGTCGTCGTCGTACACGGCGTAGGCTTCGTCGTCCTCGTCCTCGTCCTCGCGGTCGTTATGCTGCGGCTGCTGACGACGCGTCGGCGCTCGCCGACGAGGCGCCGGCGGTGCGGGGGATAATCCCTGTCGCCCATGAAGCCAGCCCGTCGTCTACTGTCCGTCTCCGTGGACAGGTACGTACGCCATTGCTCGAGTCGATGGCGTACGCCGGATCGGCGCGGAGGTCCGCCGGCAGATATCGCCTCCCGCGCCGGATCTCCTTGGTCCGCTCAGGCTCGCGCGCAGGTACTGGAGGGATGGGCACCGGCGGCAGCTGAGCCGCCAGCCGCCGAGCCGCACGCCGGACCAGGCGTCGCACGGCACCCATTGGCCGTGCATGAGCCTCCCCACCGTGACGGGGAGCGGCACCTTCTTGCTGCCGCTGCCGGAGGCCTCGAAGTCGTTCTTCTTCCCCATGGCGCAGCGGCGGATGTGGTGCGAGTGGAGCTGTGGGCGAAGGAGCAACGCGGCCGGTGGACTTTTAAGGGCGGCCGCGCGCGGGATACGATGCCATTGAAGGCGTTGCAGAAGCCCAGCCGCCGCCCGCCAGTGCACGCGCAGAACAGGAAGCTGCGGCATTCATGGCGAAGGCTGCGGCGCAGACGCGGAAGCGCTGACCGCGGAAGCGATGGCCAAGGAAGCGATGCCCTCCATGCAGGCTCGCTGCCAGGCGGGCCCGGTGGAGACCGCAGCGGACACTTTGCGCGTCCGCGCAGCGTCCGCCGAGACGCAAACCTGCCGCATATTTGGGCCAGGTTTGCGTCTCCGCGGACGGCCCGGTCACTTTGCGTCGTGCCGCTGGAGAGGGTGCCAGACGCATTTACGACCAACGCGCTGCTGGAGATGCCCTAAGAGAAAAAAGGCAGGAAGGTGTGGTGCCAGAAAAAGCCTTTGTGTGTTCTTCTCCAATGTGTATATGTGTGTGTTGATCCTTGGGCGAATCTGTCAGTCAATTGGGAGGCTTGTTTCACTGCACGGACTTAAAATGTCACGCAATAACCTTGTTGGACAAATTCCATCTCAGTTTAGCAACTTGTCTCGTCTGGAGTCAATGGATCTATCTTGGAACCAACTTTCAGGGGAAATCCCACAAAACATAACCTCTCTTGCCTCTCTTGAGTGGTTAAACCTTTCATACAACTTGTCTGGCAGCATTCCGCAAGGCAACCAGTTCTTAACATTTTCCAACAGTTCGTTTGAAGGTAATATGGGACTCTGTGGACTTCCACTCTCCAAACAATGTGACACCCCAGCCTCGCTTGCCCCGAATACAGTGTCTCCTCCAGAATCCAACAGTTTGTAGGAAGATAATCTTGGTGTCATCCTTCTGTTCGCCTTTGTCGGCTTGGGGTTTGGAGTGGGTTTTGCACTGTCATTCTTGCTACGACTGTTTTGCCGCATAGAAGGATCAGTTCGCAAGCCCTGATGAGGATATGGATAGTATTGCGCACAGGATGTATTGTATTTGTTAGATGTATATATCTGTATATTGTAGTTTCCCCATATGTTAGGGGGCTTTCTGCATATGTGCATGTACTATATATTGTGGCCTTTGGCCCCCTGGTAATACATCAAGCATATTGCCCTAACATGGTATCAGAGCAAAACTTGGTCCTAGTCTGTACGTTGTCGTCCCGGCCGTAGTTGCCGTTCTTCATCCGTGGCCGTCTCCGTCCGGCCATCTTCATCGCCGTCTCCGTCCGGCCGTCTTCGTCGCCGTCTCCGTCCGGCCGTCTTCGTGGCCGTCGTGGGAATCGCCCCGCCCGCCCGTCCGATCTGGCCGTGAGCGGAATCGCCTCGCCCCGATCTGGCCGTGATTGCCCGATCTGGCTGCTCTGCCGATCTCCCCTGGTCCCTGCTGTCCCTTCCGTGCTGCTGCTTCACAACACCCCCACGGCCCGCGCGCTCCGCTCCCTGGCCGGCCGATCAGCCCGCGTGTGCTGCTCTTTGAGCGTGGCCGTGAGTTGACTTCCAGCTGAGAAAAAAAAGCAAAAAAAAAAGCCAAAAAAAAGCAAAAAGAAAAGCACAAAAAAAAAAAAAAAAAAAAAAACTGTCGTCGGCTGTTGTTACCCGATGTCTTCTTCCGATGATCCCGCCTTATCTTTGGGCCTCCCTTCGGTACTTGGTATTTTTCCGTTGCCTCCGTGTATGACGGCTAGCCATTCTTCGTCGCCATTTGCGGTCTCTTCACGCGACTCTGCCCGCGCTTCACCGACTTTTGCGGCCTCTTCATGCGGCTCTGCCCGCTCTTCGCCGACTTCGTCTACGTCAGCCCGCCGCTCTACATCGACTTTTGCGGCCTCTTCTCGCGGTTCTGCCCGCGCTTCGTCTACGTCGGCCCGCCGCTCTACATCGACTTTTGCGGCCTCTTCCCGCGGTTATGGCCGCGCTTCGTCGACTCCGTCTCCGTCGGCCTGCCGCTCTACATCGACTTTCGCGGCCTCTTCACGTGGTTATGACCGCGCTTTGCCGACTCTGTCTTTATCGGCGTGTTGCTCTCCGTCGCCCCTTTGGTGGCCTCTGTGCGTGTGGATGATAGCTCCTCGTCGGCACCTGATTGTACGTCGACCTCTCCAGTCGCGCCCCTCTCTGCGCATGAGATAGCGCAGCTTCACCGCCGCTTGATGCTTGAGATTCCAGTTTACGTCAGCAGCCTCGCGGTCCGATTCTCCGCCCTCGTCCTCATTGCACCTACTGTGGCAAGGTTGGCCACACTTCCTCCACCTGTTGGACGCGGGATCCCAATTTGCGTCAGCAGTTCCAGATCGTCGCAGGCTGGCTCTTCAGATCTTCTGCAGTTGCACTCTCGATCAGGACATTTTCGGGGTCTTCGTGGTCTGCTCGCTACTACGGACTCTTCTCGCGGGCGCTGCTGGTTCTGTGGACGGCTCTTCGCACCGCGCGACCACCGTTTCTACACGTACGTCCCCGTGGTATCGGATTCGGAGCTTCCTTTCATATGACCTCTGAGTATTCTATTCTGTCTGCTCTTCGGTCTCTTATTTCTCCTGTCCGTGTTGTCACGGCTGGTACCTCTATTCCTGTTTCTAGTAGAGGCACCCTTTCTACTCCCTCTTTCTCTGTCCCGATGTTTCTCATGTTCCTCGCCTTCAGATGAACCTTTTCTCTGCTAGCCAGCTCACCGATTCTGGTTGTCGCGTCATTCTTGACGCTGAGTCTTGTGCGGTTCAGGATCGTCGCACACAGGCCCTGGTTGGAGCTGGCCCTCGTAGCCGTAAGTCTCCGGGGCTTTGGGAGTTAGACTGGCTTCGTGTTCCTTTCGCTGCCACTCCATCTGCCAGTTCTCCTCCGGTTGTTGCCTCTATCACCGGCTCTTTTCAGCAGTGGCATCATCGTCTTGGTCACCTTTGTGACTCTCGCCTGTCGTCTTTGGTTCATCGTGGCCTTCTGGGGTCTGTCTCTGGAGATGGGTCGTTACACTGTCAGGGCTGTAGGTTAGGCAAACAGATTCAGCTTCCTTATCCTACTAGTGTGTCTGTCTCTCGGCGACCGTTCGATTTAGTCCATTCAGATGTTTGGGGTCCGGCTCCCTTCGCTTCGAAAGGGGGCCATCGATACTATATCTTATTCATTGATGATTTTTCACGGTACACCTGGGTGTTTTTCTTCGCAGTGAGGTGCTCTCTATTTATCAGCGTTTTGCGGCCATGGTCCGCACTCAGTATTCCTCACCCATTCGTGTGTTCCGTGCTGATTCTGCTGGTGAGTATATCTCCCACCACCTTCGTGGTGTCCTTGCTGAGGAGGGCACCCTCGCTCAGTTTTCTTGTCCCGGCGCGCATGCTCAAAATGGCGTCGCCGAGCGTAAGCATCGTCATCTTCTTGAGACCACCCGTGCTATGATGATTGCTTCTTCTCTTCCGCCACATTTCTGGGCTGAGGCTGTTGCTACGTCGGCCCACCTCATTAACATTCAGCCTTCCGCTGCTCTACAGGGTGGCATTCCTCTCGAGCGTCTCTCTGGTTTTCTCCAGACTACTCGACTCTCCGTTCATTTGGTTACGTCTGCTATGTCCTTCTGCCTCGTGAACGCACCAAACTGACCGCTCAGTCTGTTGAGTGTGTTTTTCTCGGATACAGTGATGAGCATAAGGGCTATCGCTGTTGGGACCCCGTTGGTCGTCGGATGCGCATCTCTCGTGACGTCACGTTTGATGAGACGCGTCCCTTCTATCCTCGCCCACCTCGGGTACTTACCCGGTGGATGATATCTCTTTTCTTCTTTTTCCGGATGCACCCCCTGCTGTCCCTCCTCCCCCCTCCTACTTCTGATGCGCCCCCTTCGGCGCCATCCTCTCGTTCGTCTAGTCCACCTAGTACTCCTCGTTCTCCGGCTTCGGCTCCTTCCGATGCTGTCCCTTCTTCCTCTTCTTCTGATGACTTGTCTTCTGCAGATGAGCTTCCCCCTTCACGGCCTGTTCGTTGTCGTCGTGCTCCAGCTCGTTACTCTCCTAGTCGTATGGTCTCTCTGTTTTCCGAGCCGACTTCTTATCGGGATGCCGAGCGTCATCCTGAATGGCAGCTTGCCATGGCTGAGGAGATCGCTGCGCTTGAGCGCACTGGCACTTGGGATCTTGTTTCTCCCCCTTCTGGTGTTCGTCCCATCACGTGTAAGTGGGTCTATAAAATTAAGACTCGCTCTGATGGATCTCTTGAGCGCTATAAAGCGCGTCTTGTGGCTCGTGGTTTTCAGCAGGAGCACGGCCGTGACTATGATGAGACTTTTGCCCCTGTGGCTCATATGACTACTGTGCGTATCCTTCTTGCTGTTGCTTCTGTTCGCCGCTGGTCTGTCTCCCAGCTTGATGTTCAGAATGCTTTTCTTAATGGCGAGTTGAGTGAGGAGGTTTACATGCAGCCTCCTCCTGGGTATTCTGTTCCCGATGGGATGGTTTGTCGTCTTCGACGTTCTCTCTATGGTCTCAAATAGGCCCCTCGTGCCTGGTTTGAGCGCTTCGCCTCTGTGGTGACTGCTGCTGGTTTCTCTCCTAGTCTTCATGATCCAGCACTTTTCGTTCACACTTCTCCTCGTGGACGTACTCTTCTTCTTCTTTATGTTGATGATATGATCATTACTGGTGATGATCCTGAGTATATTGCCTTCGTCAAGGCTCGTCTTCGTGATCAGTTTCTTATGACTGATCTTGGTCCTCTTCGCTATTTTCTTGGCATTGAGGTTTCATCCACTTCTGATGGCTTTTCTATCTCTCAGGAAAAGTACATTCAGGATCTTCTTGCTCGTGCTGCTCTTGGGGATGAGCGCACGGTTGATACTCCTATGGAGCTTAATGTTAAGCTTCGTCCTACTGATGGTGATCCTCTTCCCGATCCCACCCGTTATCGTCATCTTTGTTGGGAGTCTTGTTTATCTTGTTGTCACTCGTCCTGATATTTCTTATCCTGTTCATATTCTGAGTCAGTTTGTCTCAGCTCCTACCACTGTTCACTATAGTCATCTTCTCCGTGTTCTTCGTTACCTTCGTGGCACGATCACTCGTCGCCTTTTCTTTCCCCGTTCCAGCTCTCTCCAGCTTCCAGTGCTATTCGGATGCTACGTGGGCGAGTGATCCTACGGATCGTCGTTCACTTTCTGCTTACTGTGTGTTTCTTGGTGGTTCGCTTGTTGCTTGGAAGACGAAGAAACAGGTCGCAGTTTCCCGTTCGAGTGTTGAGGCTGAGTTGCGGGCTATGGCTTTGTTGATTGCTGAGGTGACTTGGTTACGGTGGTTGCTTGCAGATTTTGGGGTATCTGTTACGACACCCACTCCACTTTTGTCTGACGTACATGTGCTATCAGTATTGCACGTGATCCGGTCAAGCATGAGCTGACCAAGCATATTGGTGTTGATGCTTTTTACACACGTGCTCGGGTACAGGATGATGTTGTTGCGGTTCATTATGTGCCTTCAGATTTGCAGTTGGCGGATTTCTTTACAAAGGCAAGACTCGAGCGCAGCATGATTTCTTACTCTCCAAACTCAGTGTTGTGGATCCACCATGAGTTTGAGGGGGTGTTAGATGTATATATCTGTATATTGTAGTTTCCCCATATGTTAGGGGGCTTTCTGCATATGTGCACCTGTACATGTACTATATATTGTGGCCTTTGGCCCCCTGGTAATACATCAAACATATTGCCCTCACAGTATTAAGTTTCTTCCTGGAAAAGGGTATGCTTGGTGAGTATAGGTTGTAGTTTTAGATGAGACAACTTGAATAATCGACTCTTCCGTAGCAGAAATTATGCATCTGTTTCGTCTTGTTGTACTGAATTGCAAGTAGTGATGAAAGCTTATTGTATATACAGTTGCACATACAGTAATATGCATCTGTTTCCTGAAAATAAGATATGCTGATTGCTTATGTGATGCAGTTGTTAGAGAAAGAGTACAATACAGTCTAACATGTTCAGTTTGTTTGGTAGTAGATAGTACATGCCTGGTTTATACAGTGGTATGGGTGACTTGAACTCTGCTGCTAAAGTCTCATCATCTACTCATACAGAGGAAGCAGCTACTTTCAGTTTGTTTGGTAGTAGATAGTACATGCCTGGTTTTACAAATTCCGGCAGCGTGATCCTTCGAGCAGCGAGTTGCATGTCCATCCGTGGAACATGGACGATCTTCCATTCTGAACGTTTTGAGATAAGTTACTTTTTTTTATAAGAAAACCGTAGAGGATTCAAAGAGGACCTAAGTTCACAGGAGCAGTAGTACGTATAAATTTACTTCACAGGAGCACTACTATAAATTTACTTCACAGGAGCAGTAGTATAAATTTACTCCACTGGGAAGAGATCTTAACTATAGTAGAATTTGTCTTCTAGGGTCAACTACATCAATCTTTTTCAAATGAGGTGTCCTGCACTAAGCACAGTGCCCAAACTAGTCCAATACGTTAACTAATATGAAAAGGTACACACATGAGCAGAAATTTATATATAACAAGGCTTCAAGCGCACAATATGTTACTAATATGGATGTGGCGAGCTCGTTAAACTTTGGTGAGTTTGATACTGGTCTTGCCCAGGTTTCTCCATATGCCCATGAGAAGCTCAAAGAACTCATCGACGTTTTCATCTTTGCTATGCTTGATTTCAACCACCTTCAAATTATCACACTTGAAAGACATGAGATTCTGGCTTTCGAGGGCTACATTTCGCCACTTGGCCCTTGCCGTCCTCCTCTTTGAGCGATCTGAAAACTTAATGTAGTATAAAATGACTCAAGAAGATGCGTGATAGGAGGGAAACTAAGTGATAAAACATTGTATTTAAAGGTGCACATAGTTGAAGTACCTCACAATTCTGCAAAGTGAGCTTTTCCAAGCTAGGGACACTTTGCAGAAAGCGATCCAATGTTTGAATGTTTGTGTTCGTTTTGAGGTTGCATCGATCGATTAACAAGGTTCTCACATTATGGAACCGTGGGAGATAATTTGACAGCTTCTGCAGATTTTCCTAAAACACACAAAAAACAGTATGTATTATTTAATAATCATCACAAACTAAAAATATCCCAAAGGGTCATTTAAAATATCACATGTTCCAATATATATATTTTTCCATTTTATGAAAAAGCGGAATCAAACTACGAAGTATATATCAATGTTGTACTATATTGTAATTCTTTGACGGATGTTTAATGGTTACAGCATATATCAATTAATAAAGGGAAACAACCGGTTGAGAGAATTACTAACCCTAACATAATAACATCACCGGATTAATTAAATAAGCCGATGTTTGTGCATTAGTACGACGCTATGATGCAACGCATTTAGTAACTAACATGTGCTTGAGATGAATCCACGTAATCTTCGACGACGCAGCAAAGAACTAGTTTTGGGCAACTACATGGTTAAACAGACACGAACTATTTGTATGGAGGTGTGCTTCGGTGCGCACCCTCTCCAAACTCGCGACTTATCGCCCAAGGGGTACGGTGGTCCCGATTTTGTTTTTTTTTGGTGCCCGCCGAAACCCATATCCAAGCCCAATGCAAGACTCGTATGGGTATACAGGGCCTGGGCGTATCTATACGGACGACCCCACGTGGGTGGGTCCCACGTGCCAAGCTAATCACCGTGATTAGCTCCCATTGCATGCATCGTTTTCATCGGCACGTACTGGAGATCTGATCGAGCTGTTCCACGCCGTCGCTAGGTTAAACGCAAGCGGTTGTTGCCGGCCCGGCCGTCGGCGGTTGTTGCCGGCACGTCCGTCGCCGCCGGTGGTTGTTTCGCATCTCGACGCCGCCGACCGCGCGCGAAGCCCCCCCGCAGATCGACGACCTTGGAAAGGCGCGCCGCCGGCTCGGCATCTTCCCCGCTAGGGTTTAAAATCACAGGTACCATGACTTCATCTTGTAGCATAGTAAGAGGACGCAATTCTGCCGGTTTTTCAATTCTAATTATGGTCCAATACTACAGAATATGGAGAACTCTATATCTGGTATGATTGAGGAACAAAACGAGTACGTCGGCTATAATTCCGATGACTCTGAAATGGAGGAAAATTTGCAGCACGAAGCCGGCTGGAGCGAAGACGAGTTTGATGTGAGCCACTATTTTTCATTTCGATTACCAGCAGTCCAGCATCATCAAATTATATATGGTTCCTCATGTCATAATTTATGCAGATTGCGTACGATGAATTTGATAATGATGACAACCATGGTGAACACACAGACGATCAAAATGATGAGAACCATGGTGAACACACAGACAGTCTAAATACTAGTGAGGTATGTGTAGTGACTCATACAATGACATAAAATGATGCATGAAATGATGGCAACTGTAAAATTTACGGTTAATAAATTTCGCAATGCATTAATAAATTTCAGGCACAATTTGACACGCAGCTTGAGTACGACTATTACGGTGAATTTTACTTGGACACGGGCCACACTGATGATGTGGAAGGTGCATCAGTTCCTGAGGATTCTGTTGACATGAGCCAGGTTGTTATCTCTTTTTTATCAGTCTTATATAGCTGGAACACATAAATTTATAGTTTTAATTAATGCCTACGTTTTCTACTTGCAGGCGACGCCAAGCGCTAGTCAGCCTGAGAAACCACAGAAAGGTAGCAATGGCAATGAATATCCTGATAGTGATCGGGATTTATACTGGATGATAAAACAGATGACTTTTATTTCTGAAGCAGCAGCATATTCTTTCTACAACAGATATGCTTTTGATTATGGGTTCAGCGTCCGGCTTGACCAGGTTAAGCGGTTTGATGATGGAGTAATTCGGTTAAGGCGTTTTGTGTGTTCCAGACAGGGCAGACGTCCCAAAAACCAACTGACCACGGAAGGCCGTGTATATAGGCACAGACCTGAGTCTCGCTGCGGCTGCAAGGCACGTTTGGTGGTCAAGTTTGATGGAAGAACTGGTTTCTGGGTTGTTGAAGATTTTCGTGACAAACATAACCATGACCCAGCTGAACCATGTCAGACTCCGTTTCTGCGGTCCCATAGGACGATCAACGACGCGCAGAGATCTGAGATATTATCAATGGGATCCATGGGGATCAGGAAGCACCTCATTATGAGAAAATTCATTGCAGGCTCCGGTTCATTTGCTGGTGTTGGATTCACAAGAAAGGATTTGTACAACATGTGCTCTAGGGAGAGGAGGAGGCTGCTTTTCGACGGTGACGCTACCACAGCCATCCGCATTATGTCAAAGAGGAAAAAGAGGGACCCTGAATTTTTCTTTGAATATGACGTTGATGAAAAAGGCCGTCTGAAGCACATGTTCTGGTGTGATTCCCAGTCACGTAGGGATTACCAGGACTACGGAGATGTGCTGGTGTTTGATAGCACATACAAGATGAATAAATATAAGATGCCATTTGTTCCTTTTGTGGGCTTGAACAACCACCGTAGGACAACGGTTTTTGGGTGTGCCATCCTTTCAAGTGAGAATGAACAAACATATGTTTGGCTTCTAAAGACTTTCCTCAAAGCGATGTGTCAACAGAAGCCAAAGGCAGTAATCACGGATGCAGATGCCGCGATGATCGCCGCAATCGGCGAAGTATTTTCTGGTGTGTCGCATCGCATCTGCAGCTTCCACATTGAAAAAAATATGGAGATGCATCTACCTAACAAGTCACTGAACGAGTTCAGGACTCTTTTGTATTACACCACCTCAGAGCAAGTATTTGAGGAGCGATGGCATGCATTTTACAGAAAATGGCAATCCCCAAAAACCAGAACATGGATGAAGAGGATGTACACCAAGAGGAAACTTTGGGCTGCAGCGTATCTCTCTCAAGGATTCTGGCTGGGTATGAAAAGTAACCAGCGGAGTGAAAGTTTAAACTCTTGTCTGCACCTGCACCTAGATGGGGAAATGACAATTGTTGATATGATTATGCACTACGACAACGCAATTGTCCGTCTCCGTGAGAACGAAGCCCACGACGACTGCACGGCTTCACAGACTACACCAGTGGCAATTACTAATTTCAGAGAACTAGAGGTTGCTGCTGCAAAAATCTTCACTCCTGCTGTGTTCTATATTATTCAAGGTGAGCTTTCAAAGATTGGCGGCATAGAGATCTTAGAAAAAATGCAGGCAGGAGACTCAAACATCTTCATTGTGGCATGGAGGAATCATGTAAGGACCAGGTTCTACGTGGAATATAGACCCAAGGAGGCAGAAATTATAAGGTGCAGCTGTCAAAGGATGATTAGAAAGGGGATACCTTGCAAGCACATACTGCATGTGCTGCATTTCTTGAAATTTACTGAAATTCCACAATGTTGTGCTCTACGACGATTCACAAAAAATGCCAGGTTAGGGTTGCCAGCTAAACGCACCAGCGACATGTTTGGGTGGGGTTGGTCTGGGGCAGAGGAGCGGATGAAATACAGCAGGATGAATATTAAGGTATCACAGGCTATGCATATTGCATTAAACAATTCAGAGGAATATGATCTGCTGAACAGTACCATTGATGGCATAATTTCTAGAAGAGAGGGTTATGCTAAAGGTAAAGCATATGGTCCCCTCAGGTCGGTGCATGAAAATGAAGATGCTAGTGGACCATGCGATATTGTTGTTGGTGATCCTTTGAAAGTGTCCACTAAGGGTGCACCTAGGCAAGAAGCGCAGAAATCTCCAATGACAAAAAATGGAAGACCACTAGGACACAAGGAACGCAGGGTGCAGGTGTGCGGGGCATGCCAAGGAGAAGGGCATAACAGAAGAAACCCAATATGCATATTTCATCCGAAGTAAGTTTTTCTGCCATTTTGTTTCATATATTTTAAAAGATTCATATGAGTTGTTGTGTAATTTTATGCCTGTGAACATGTGCAGGAATGTGCTGCAGCAGGAAGGGTAGTTATTTCATAGTTATCTAAAGGGCAGTAAATTTCCTTAATTATGAATGGGACGACTATAGCTTTGTATTTGATGGAGTTGTTAATGTTTGCAACGTACTGATGTTTTTATTTTGTACTGATGTTCTTAATTCTCTGGTGTTCTTTTGTAAAAATGGCAAAAGACATTATATATTGTGAAGTAGGCATTTCCTTATAATCATCATAGCATGCATGTACAAAGATAAAAATAATTGCATACTTTCGATAATGGGAAATAAAATCAATGTTACAAAAATTTGTACATAATCATAACCGAATAAATATTGTTTACAACCGAAGACAATTAAAAATTCAATATTACTGCACGATATGAGAGTTAGTGACATATTCATCTTCGCTTTTGGTCGAAGCGTCGTCGATGGTGAATTCAAGATGGTAGTAGATAGGCTCTGAAATATGAACACTTAGTTCATACTCCAAATATTTTGTTATGTTTTTCAAGAACCATTGTGTCATTGATTTATTATCTTCATCTTATTTTCTGTTCATGGACTTCCGTGTGTGTTGCTCCATCGTGAGTCCGTAAAGTGTTTTCGTAAGTAAAACGTCCTTATGTATAGCATTTACTGACCGTCCATTGGGGCAACTGACGACCCAGTTTGCTGCACGGCAGCCTAGGCGACGCATTTACCGTGGCTCCTGCGCGTGGATAACCAGTGGCTCCTGCGCGTGGTTTACCGGTGGCGTCCCAACTACATATGTCGCTTCACAACCGGCGAGCTAGCCATTAAACAGGAGGGGAACGGATTCGGTGGCATCATAATAGCGAACACGCGTGGCTTCCCAGTCAACAGGTCGTCAACAGCGAACACGCGTACAAGGCCGCAGCACCACTCACTCGATCGGGGTTCACCGACAGTCCATTTTATCCCATCCAGTGGAGCACAACAGGCCATCCCGCACCAAACCCTACCTAAACCCGCCGCCGTCGAGCAGCCGTAGCAAGCGATGGGCCTCAACGACCACGAAGCCGGAGGGAGCAGCGCCCGCGGAGCTAAAATCCGCCGTGCGGCCCGTCGTTCTCAGAGCCTCAACCCCGACGAAGCGACGATCTTGGCCGAGGCGCGGCTGCTCGTTCCGCCGTACTGGCACCTGCCAGCTGGTTGGAGGGTGAGCGCCGCCGGGTACGCCATCCCGCCGGTGCCTGAAAAAGACGAAGATCTGCGCGGCTACATCCGCCGCCGTCGAGCTGCCCTCACGCCGTGGGATCGGGCGAACCCAGACTGGGGGGAGGACAGCGCCTTGTGGAGGCCCCGGTTCGAGATGGAGCGCCTCGACGAGCTCGCCAACCAGTACGGTATGTACGCCGGCGGGAGGTACAATCAACTAGGGCGGCAGTCCTTCTGGGCCGGCAAGGACGTGGACACCGTGCTCGCGGCGCACGGCTATGTCCCTCTTCCTCGAGGCGCGCCACGCCGCCTACCACCACCGTACGGCGAACCACGGGCACCTCCAGCTCTTCCGCCGCGCCGCCACGAAGGGATCGTCCTTCCACCTCCAGCGACAAGCGAGCCGCGGGACCAAATTTCCATTCGCGGCCCTGCACCTCATCTGCGCGTTCCCAAGCCGGAGCCGCAACCGGATCCGGAGCCCGAGCCGCAGCCGAGGTGGACTGCGTATCTCCATTACCAGTCGGAGATTCGGGCTCCCGACGACCCCGCCGACACACCGGGCCTCACCCAGGCGCTCCAGCAGTCCAAGGCCGAAGTGGAGGACGACAAATGGTGGTCCTCCGACGACGATGAGGACGTGATATTGGGAGATGTGGAACTGAGTTACCAGGCCCAGATGAGGGCTCACGATGACCCAGCCGATACACCGGGCCTCACCCAGGCGCTCCAGCAGTCCAAGGCGCTCCAGGAGTCCAAGGTCGAAGAGGAGGGCGGAAAATGGTGGTCCTCCGACGAAGAGGATTAGGCGGGTTGCATGTCTTGGAGGGACAAGCAAGATGTAGAGGCCGCCGATTTAGTGTTTTTTTCTTCCCTTCGCTGTTCAATCTTGTGTAAGAAACTTAGAAGGAATGAAAATCCCCTGTCGGCCCTATGTTTTAATGCCAGGTGTCTTAACTTTCTTGCATTTTCTAGTTTATTAGTTCAAAAGACGTAGCTTGGTTAAGATCTAGGGTAAAAAATGAGTAAAAAATATTCACATGTTGGTAGACTTGTGAACCCAAAACAAATAGTCTGTAAAAAATAGACCTCTTTTTTTTTGTTCAAAATGAAATATGCCCTATATATTGTTGACTAAAGGTGCATTGGTTTCACAAAGTCTCGTAGGGTTCCCACATGAAATAACCGTGTAGTCAGTTGGAATTAGTCACATGTTGGGCCTTTTGTTTCTGTTGTGGCCGGTTTTTGTTGGCCCATTTTTATAGCCCGAGGCTTTTGTGCGGAGATTGTCTGCGGTTATTGTTGAAGCGGGGACACCGAGCGGCGAGGAGCGACGGCGAACGGCGACGGCGACGGCGAGAGCGAGAGCGGAGGCGCTTCTTCTTTTGGTCGTAGCCCCGGTGGTACTTTTCTGAGCCCCTGCAGTACATTCCTGCACGCCCCCCTCCACGACTTGCTGCCGCGCGCCGCCGCTGATGTAGGGTAGCTATCTATTAGGGTTAGTACCCAGAAATCTAGGACATCAGCAGGAGTTTGTAGTTCATTGTGAACATTGATTTAATTCTTTGGATTTCTGTTATTGGAATGTTTCGAATGTGTTTGATATGTTATATTATTTTTGTCAGAGATGGATGAAGAAGCAGGATGTCTTATTTGCGGCCAGCCTGACACTAACTGCTTCCGGTCCAAGCGTCGTGCATTTTCATTTGATGTAGCGATGGTGCATTTGTTTGAAGAACTAATTGTATGTATGTTTTGCATAGTACAAGCTAGATATACATTATTTCCCCGCCGTTAGTACTATTTGCATTTGTTTGTTTGATCTTTTCTAAATAAATTGTTTTTTGTTTTCAATTCTTCAGGCCGTGCCTTGCCATGCTAGGGAGATGCTACATAGTTTAGTAGATAAGTGGGTTGTTGCTGAATGCAATCATGGTTCTGTTTATCATTTCCATGTGGAGAAGACTGAAGCAAGAACTTACCTTTGTGGACCATTCTGGAGTTCTTTTGTAGACGCTTATGTTATGGATGAAAATGACATTGTGGAGTTCACATATGATGAAACTACTTCCAAGTTTGAAGTTGTTGTATTCAACGCTGACCGTGACGAAAAACCATGGGTTCAGTTACCAGGCATGTTTCTTTGTTTCTAATTATTATTGTGATATTGTTTTCACATATTTCTCATTGTTCATTCTGTTTTATTTTTTTGTTTGTTCAGATTGTTGGGAGGTTTTGGAGTGCTGCAGAGTTACTTTTGAGAAAACCATTTTCTCAAATTTGCTAGATATTAACTCCGCAGAGATGAATGCAGTTACATGGGCTATATTCAAAGAGCTAAATAAAGTGGAGGAAAACGAATTCCTCGATTTCTTTGAAGTACCTCAGTTCTTTGTGACGAGGTTGAATGAATCTTCTCTTACTCGTTTGGTTAGTAACTTTTTCACTTGTTTTTAAGTTTCATTCATAACATACTAACAGTGTTAACGTGTTCTTTGTTTATATTTTACTTTTTTGTAGCTCATTCCATTTGATGTTGCACGTGGATACTATAGGCCGAGAGAAGGTGCTGCTATTTTTTATAGCAGATCTATTAATGGACAAATGGTTGGAGCTTATACAATCTACAAGGGGCAGCATATTGAGTTTGTAGATGGATGGAATGCGTTCTGTGTAGCAGCTCATCTTGTGATAGGTTCATTAGTATGTCTGAAGATTGAGTTCAGGGATTTGTGCATCAGGCTTGAGATTGAAGATATCACATTATAAGATATGCATATGGATGAATCCTCATAGAATGAAAGGAGAAATTGTAATTCATCTTTGTACTTTCGTTGTACTATTTTTATTTCAGCAAAAAAATTCGTGCGTTTTTAGTGTCACACGTTTTTTAGGACATAATACGTTGGTTAATTCTGTTTCAACCCTAAATGCACATGTGCTGCTGATATATTCGGTTAACATTCCGGACAGGTAATAATAGGCCGGTTTGTACTAAGCCCATTAACGTGGAGCATGGACGCGGGGAAGGAATACTCATGGCCCATCCAGCAGGGTTCTCTAGTTTTCTTTTGTTATTTTCTCAACTCGAATTCAACAGAAATTTAATACTTTATTTTCACATAAATTCAAAAAATGAAAAAACCTTCACACTTCGTCTTACAATGGATACGAGAGTGTGTGCAAAAATTTCTGGAGCGTTTCTCGAAGGTCGAAAAATCCACATTCTTAGAAACGGAACCGTTTGGGTTACATCAAACCACTTTTTCTAAGCTAGTCGATTTTTCGACCTTCGAAAAAAATCTAGTTTTTTTACCCAATATGTCACACGTTTTTGTGAACATAATCCGTTGGTTAAAACTTTTTTTGAATTTTTCGAATTTAACCAGCTGATGTGTTGCAGATTTATTAAATAAAAATTTAAAAACTTTTCAGTTAGGCCGTCAGACATGTAACGGGCCAATGTGGGCCGCCAGACCTCTAACTGCATGTTCGCCTCCCGCCCCTATATCCGCCCAATACTGTGGCAGTTCCACCGTTCTGTCCCAACCCCGGCCGTTCGTCTACCGCATCCCAGTGCTCCCTTCCTCCCACGCTGTCCATGGCATCTGCCTCTTCCTCCGTCGTGGCCGGAGACGAGAAGTCCACGACGGAGAAGTACCGCATCCTTGCGCACGGGAGTACATATATCGACGTCGTCTACACCAATGAGGCGGCGACTGTTGATAGAATTCTTCGTATGTACGAGGGTTGGCTCGACGAGGACGAGGACAGGTTCAAGTTCGTTGGTCTGGATCTCGAGTATGACTCTAGCGGACACAAGTTGGCGGTAATGCAAATCGCCATGAGGGAGCACGTTCTTGTATTCCACTACATTAGGTAGAAGGATCATTGATTTTTATGTCCCTACATTCAATTTAAAGCGTCCCTACATTTTCATTACAGTACTTGTTGAATTTATTTGTGCTGCTCTTGACAAAGGTGCAAGGATCATTGTCCGCGCCTACTGACTTTTCTCAAGGACAAGCAATACACTTTTACAAGTGTTGATAAAAGAAATGACACAAAAGTTCTTCGTGCGGCCGGTCTTCCTGTTCCAGAAGAGAGACACATCGACATCCAGGACATTTTCAAGATTAAAGGTCAACCGCAGGCTGGAATGGCTGATCTTGCAGCAAAGCTCATTGATCCCAAGTTTGCCAACATGAAGAAGGAGTTCAAGTACAACCGGCGAAGGAAGGAAGGGCATTCTTTCTGGGAATACAAGCCACTGTCCTGGATGAACCTCGAATACGCAGCTATTGACGGCTACCTCAGTTATGAGATATACAACAAGATCTACACGGTGAACGAGGGACAAGCTCACCTCCAGAGATCAGGCCACATCTGCCCCAAATGCAAAAATCAGGATGAATCTTCATCAATGAACAAGCGTTAGAAGCAAGCCTGGGAGTGATAAGAATCAACGGGGCAAGTACTAGTGTGTTTGTGCAGTCTGTAATTATAGGCGCGGCCGTAATTATATTCGCGATGTGTCCAAGACATAGTTGTGCTCTATGTTATTTGTGAACAAATTCTCCATATTGTTTTGTAAGTATCATACAGTGATCTGTGCAGTCTGTAATCATATTCGCAATGTGTGCAAGACATAAGCTGTGCTCTATGTCATTCGTGAACAAAATTGTACATAATCATAACCGAATAAATATTGTTTACAACCGAAGACAATTAAAAATTCAATATTACATGTGTCCGGAAACCTGATGCCGGAGCAAACCGAACAGTCACACTATCAAATTTATATTTTCCTGGTCTTTGCTAGGAATCTCACTTTGTTTTTCACGCCGTCAAGAATGTTGTGTGGTGATAAAACAATGTTTGCAACTGTACTTTCTCTCGATTCATCGACTGTGGCCTGCCAAAACATTATAAGGTGTTATACACATGGCTTGTTAACATTGTTAAAATTAACCGAGTGCATGGAACATAGTATAGCCAACCTGAGAAACCGGGCAAGTCATCTGATCTCCGTCCCAGTGCTCCATACATTGCAATACCCATAATCCGCATGAATTGCTGGTATATAATGTGACAAAATTTAAAAGTGTCCGCATATACAAAACCGACTTTCTTTATGTGTAATGCAATATAGGTACTTACGTATCGGTTTGCTTAGGGATGTCATAGCTTTTAATAGGCCATTCGTCGACATCAGGATATTCTGTGTCACAAGTATTGTTTGCTTCTTGTATGTCCTGTGAAATTTGCCCAATCTACGAAACAACAAATATATTACTGCACAGACATGACAAAGTACACAAAGACATGTATGTAGAGAGAGTGTAATACCAAGTCTTCCACAACTGATTTTGACAGCCCTAAAACAAACAGAGGATCAAGGACCTGGAATTCCTTCTTCTTTGTATGCATGACAACAGTTATGTAATGAGTTTTCCGTATGTTCAGTGCGAAAAATGTCTACAAGAGAAGGAAAAAACTTTATCAATTATCATATTGTTTTATTCTAATTTTGCATGAAACATTGAAAGAAACTGCTGTTACCTTCTCACGCTTGAAATATTCATCCATAACCCTACCTAAGGCTCCTGGTCTTGTAACTACCTCATCTATATTTCTAATATTGTATTTTTTCTGTATTGTTTTTCTGCTTGTTCAATGAGATAGTTTGACCTCCACGCAGGAAGTAACATTCGATCAGACCCAACACGGAGAGACAAATACCCAATAGCAGCATCAATAATCTGATAGCAACAACAATATTTTCAAATTCAAATAGTTTAATTACGAGTATAACGCAAACTTTTGGTTTTGAAGACTTACATCATCAGATAGCCATTCGTGCGCAAGTACGACGTTAAGCTTTTCTGAAGACAAGCTGGCGCCATATTCATTCTTGTACACTGCTTTAGATGCTTGTTTTGGTAGCTTGGATATTGTTTTAACATATAAAGCGGCAGCTTCTATTTCCTGCTGTGTTGGCACTGCCGAAGATACCCCAACTTCATGGTCTGCAAACAACCCTGATGCACATAATAGTAATAACATATGTGTTACAGGTTGCAGACATCATTTATTTGCCAACAAAGAAATAACGAATAAATGGTGTTACCTTTCTTTACACGGCTTTGACGTTTTGCTCTAGGTTTCGCGACCACATATGGTGATCCATATTTTTGATTCGTCGTCCGTTTCCTTTTCCCTCCAACTTGTACCGCCGCTGCGTTTCTCCTTCTACCATTACTATTTGCACACTTTGCTGTATTGCCCTTCTTCCTACTAGCCTCTCGTCCCATTGTTTCAACACTATGAGTACTCATAACTTCATGTTCACCGTCATGTAGGTCATCCTTCTGTCCAGCATTCACCTTGGTGGTAGATCTTGCAAAAATGTCATCCGGTATATCCGAGGATGATGCCGGTTTTGTGGTATCATTTAAGATAAAAGGATTATCTTGTGTACCCTCCGTGTTACCGAGGTTTCCTGGTGTGACGTACACATTACCTCCTGCCTCCGGCACCCCATTAGGCTTAGGAGGTGTGACAAACTTACCAGAATTCTTTGCTAAATTGCTAACTAAAGCATCTAACTCGTCAGAACTGTTCTTGTACATGAATTCTTTCTTAGACGAATCATCGATGTGATTAGAAGTCTCTTCTTCCTCATCTCCTCCTTTCCCTGACTCTGATCCTTCAACCGGTTTGTACATGACACCATTCTTATTTAGCATTTTTAGGACTTCCTGCAAAACAAGTAGTACCATAATTATTCATTACTGATAATGTAATACTTTCGTGTTTGTAAAATGTATGGCTCCTCACCTCTGCACATCTCTTTGGTACAAGTGCTAATTGTTTGTCAATGTGATCCGTCAGTTCCTTCTTCAAACTTTCCAATATTATGTCCTTGTTACTAAGCCTCGGTCTCGAACGTGCCGAACGTGACTGTTCACCATTCTGCGATGTGTTTTGCTTTGTTTGCGCTCTGGCATTGGCTTGAGTTGTAAGATCATTAATAATCTGCATGTCAAATTAGAAAACAAATGTCATAAATTAATATAACAACACAACGTCGACTATGATATAATGTAGCTACAAGTAGTGATAAAAACAAAACCTTCACTTTGCCTCTCCCACGACCATTTGCATAGTCGTACTGCGACCTCCTTTCCGCTTCCGCTTCAGTCCAGTTTTTCATTAGTGGCCGAATAGACTTGTGTGGAATATACGTAGGATCATCGACGACTACCACCTTTTCCCAGTATAGTAGCTACAAACAACACATTTTAAATGATATAAGTTTCAAATTGTCACATACATCAAATATAGTGCTAATCATGTTTGCATACCTGAGTGAGACAAAGATTTCCAACCGGCCATCCCCTACCTTTTGCTGCTGATCTTGTGTAAGCAGACAAATTATCAAGGAGGTAGCGCAGTGTGAAGTGATTCCAGTTAATCTTAAACAGTCTAGGAACATCCTCCACTAAACAGTAGTGATCTCTATCGACTGTTTTTGGGCCAGATGGCGCAAGAACCGTGCCAATTAGCACAAGCACTGCTTTCCGCACAAAGTCATCATCGGAAGGTTTCTCTCTCTGTATGTCAGCAATCAAGTCGGAAATAACTAGATTTCCACTAGACTTGCTGAGATAACTAGGCGGTATTTTACTTCTACTTGTTAGACATTCTTGATCAATTATATCAAAAGCGGAATAACCCTCATTACGTAGACCATAAATGCATTCTATGTCTACAGAGGTTGCAGTTATCGCTCCTGCCTTGTCTTGTACGACGAATGTCTCAGTTTTAGGATCATATAGCTCTATCATAAATCTAATCATATTTGTGCGCGTGGCGAAGGCTGGCAGTTGCAACATCGTCCGCAAACTAGTAGAGCTAAACCTCGCACGTTGAGGTCCTGAGAAAGTGGCTACGAGATCCGTCCACAATGTGTAGTCACAATAGACCGGGCCATCTAATTCATCCATTCTGCAAATAACATATACAAACAACAATTATTGCCGACATAGAAAATCTCCTAACCATCTACAGCGTAAATGTCAACCTAAAACTTACACGTCCGGCAAAGAATGAAGGTTTAGATCAAGCGCACTCTAGATCAAGTGGGCGAAAGGATCGATGATAAACGAGATTGCAAACGCGCGCACCTGGAAGGCTGGAACGCGGATGTTGCCGTCGTTAGATTGAGCTGTAGGCTCCGCCGACGAAAGGACTCCTATCTTCTCCAGACGGCGATGGAAGGCGACGTTGACTTGAAGAAGAAATCGTGGGTAGTTAGACGTTGTGCGTCGGACGTGCCGCTAACTAGGGCATCTGCTGTTAATACTATAATTAGGCAAGCTCTCGATGGATATCTGGGCCAGCCCGTTAGTACCCAGCCCATACACGGAGGCCACTCTATGCATGTGATAAGACACTGCTTTGCATTCGGCAGACACACATCGATAACTTACTTCTCCCTTTTGGAGCAACAATACATGTTCAAAGGTGCTGATCACCTACAAGCATACCATGGCACCACACAACAATGGCTTGTAGCTAGTATGACGGTGCAAAATATTTTTTAATTACGATTTCAATTGTTTGTAACGAAGAATTTTAAAAAAATATGGTCTTTTTTGCACATTACTAGATCTGCAATGTACATAATTGACATTCTATAGTGCCACTGTCGAGTGGGGCATCAACAAATTTCACAATGCTACAACCCTCATACAACACTTGTAGAGAAATAAGCTGGATATAATTAATAAGCATTCACGATCGAACTCTTCACACATTGTCATAAAAGTGTGAAACCATTAAAAATGACATAAATTTGCACCATACTAAAAGTGTACCAACGGACATGACATAAACAAAAAAATTAGATAGCTATAGTAGTCTTCACGAGCGAAGTCTGATCCGGGCTGCTCTCACACACAGTCAAGCATAATCTTCAGACCACCTTCTCCTTGCTTACGGAACCAGAACACGTATTTCTGATTTTTCTTCATGCCATTCTGCCTCACCACATCCATCCAGTGTGATGTTATCATGGCACCTCCTTTTGGTACTCCTTTCACCGTTGACATGTTCATCACCATCGTAACTTCTGTAACATTGGCACCTGGTGAGTAGAGCTTTATTGTTGCTGGTAGCTGAATATTGGGCAGAATGTGCTTGAGGGTGAACCTCCTTGAGAAGTACTGCACATAAATTTGACAGTCAATTATCGGCATATCTTGGTTAGTAGTAAGAAATGATGGAAATCAAAATTAATTACCATCTTTGCTTTATTCTTCACGATGTGTGATTTCTTGATGGTGCACACGTACAATGGAATTACTGGTAGGGTTTTCGCAACTAGTCGTTCGAGTGCATCAAAATCGTCATAATTCATCTTAACTCGATTTGCATACTCTATGAAAGCTTCAAAATCATACTCTTCCTCTTCTCCAGGACCTACATGTAATATTAAAAAACATAAGGGACATCAATTAATTCTAAATTAAGTTGTTCATAACACTGTGTTCTCATTGAGTGCCATAAACAGACTTACCCCTTATAATAGGCCTTTTCCTCCAATTCGGTAAAGCACGAAGCTGGGCAGGCGTAGCAAGGAATGGCTGATCAATGTCAATGTTCTCATATGTCATATACGCGTACGATCAAATTAACCACTAGATCTAATTAAGTCGGCCGATATGTTTTTCCCAAGCGACCCAACCAAGGGAAGTAAGATTAGACGACCAGATCTAACTTGGCGGGCAGATCAAAGTAAAGACGATCTACCGCGTATACATATGTTGTCAGGCAAGAGTTCATAAAAAAATTAGGTGCATGGCACGAGGTCAGCGAACTATACTTACATCCATGGCGATGAGATCCGAGTCAGCTCGTAACCAACGTCTTCGAGGACGCAGTCGGCGTCCAGTCGTAGATCAGAGGAGGCGTTGAGGAGATAGATCGTTTGGGAATTAGATTTGAGGCTTAGTACGGCAGTTAAATACCTAAATAAAAGGCTGGGCCAGGATGGGCCTCAATTGCGGCCCACGAGGAGCATAAAGAAGCATACCACAAACGAAAAGATGGATCCCTCGGCCCGTTATCTCATCAGCATCTCCATCCTGCCTCCACCTACAGGTCGCCGCCGCCATGGTGATTTCGGCTATGGACGACATCGACCGCGTCGAACCCATGCACAACTCATCGGATGAGGTATGATTAACGTCTTCATCTCATGGGATTCTAAATATCTTGAAGAGTCATCGGTATGTGCAGTTCATAAGTTATGTCGAATTTAATATGTTTTCAATTTTATTGTAGGAATCAATATGTGAGTGCGGTATTCGGGATGGCTGTGCCCAGTTTCAACATTGTCTACAAGCAAAAATTGTTCTCCTAGAAGAACTAAATTTTAAAAGAGAGGAGAAAATGAAGATTGATGAAGAATTCAGGATTGTCAAAGAGAAGCTCGGGGTGGCTCACGAGACAATTCGGAAGATGGAACAAGCATTGATGACTACCAACAAAAAAATAGAAACACTTCTGGAAGAGAAAGGCCGAATCGAGTTGATGATGGCTGATATCATCGATGAACACAACATTAGTAAAAACGAAACAAGGGCGACAACAAGGTTGAAGATAAATAAGGTCAAAAAATATGCTCTCCAACGGGAATTGTTTCTTCAGTACGCCTTGTGTGCTATTATTATTCTAGTAGCCGTTATAATCGCGATGTCAGGGCTTTTAAAATGCTCGGCCTAGATGTTATGGTTGGGCAACAGTGAATTCAGTAATGTGATCATGTCCAGAAATAAAAATTTCTTTTTCGACAGTGAAAAGCGGAGAGGAGAAGTACATAGCATAATTATCTCTTACAATAATTAAAATGCAGAAAATATATGGTCCGCACACAATACTACAAATGCAGAAAAAAATGCAGATAAAAATATAGAGGAGCTGCCTCCTCGTCTACTTGGAACGTTTGTACGACGACTCTGCCTCGTCGTCGTCCGGGCGCCCCCGTTTGCGAGAAGCCTTCTCCGACGCGGAGCTGTCGTCGTCCGACGAGGTGGACACCGACGAGTCATCTTCTGACGAGTACTCCGAAGAGCCGTTGTACTCCTCCTCCTCGTCCGTCACCTCGGCCCGCGCCCGCGCCCGCGCCACGGCTGCCTTCTTCGCGCGAGCCTTCTTTTTCACGGCCGCCTTCTCATCGGCGGCCAAGGCCTCCTCCAGCCGCGCCCACTTCGCGTCGGAGTCCTCGTCCTCTTCAGCATCGTCGGCGGCGGGTTCCTCGTCGTCCGCGTCGTCGAAGGCATGTTCCTCCGCGTCCGCGTCGTCGGCGGCGCCCTCCTCCTCATCCGCGTCCTCGGCGGCGCCCTCCTCCTCGTTCGCGTCCTCGGCGGCGTCCTCCTCCTCGTCCGACTCATCGGCTCTCCGCGGTGGTTCCCTTTCCCACCAGTGGCGCCACCCAGGCGGCTTTCCTTCGCTGTCGGAGTCGGACGGCCAAGAAACGTCACTCATGGTCGCGCCGCGGGAGGTTGACGACGGTGGGGAGCGGGTCTGGAAGATATGCGAACCGCTAGCGTTGGCACCGTACTTGTATGCAAGGCAACGCGGTAATGGTAGAGGGCGGCCGTTGCCATTCCAGTGTTTAAAGAGCCACGACGCCTCAGGTCGTGCGCGCGCGGTTTCAAGTAACGAGGCGCGTGGTAATTTCCGCCCGCGTGGCGCACACCGTGGCACTTTCTTCTCACTATCCCTGGCGCATGAAAATTTGCTTTTGAATTTTTAAGCTGTGTTGTTGTAGCACGAACTGTAAAAACATTGATAGATAGAGCTAGATAGTACAAACACCTTACATATAGGAATTCCATCACACGTACGATACCGAAGCACACAACAAACCCCGGGCCCACAGACAGGACAACAATACATAGATAATAAAACAGCTCTAAAAACACTCATGAAACTAGATACTTGATAAATATGAGGCAACGCCGTCGTCCCTCCTAGGATGTTCATTCCCCTTGCTCCTCCTTCGCTGTTTTACTCCTCCTCATCACCGACGGGGCCGTCAATGTGGTAGCGGTATGGGAGGCAGTGCATGTTGAAACGGTCGGGAAAGATGACGTGGAAGTTGGTGAAGATATTGTAGGTAGTGAAAGCGACAAACTCACAACCACACCAGAACACCTGCCCGAGGAGGTGGTGCGCGTCGAAGGGGTTCCTGAAGTGGACGAAGAGGCCTATCTCATGGTTGCTGTTGCCGTCGAAGTGGGACTCGATCGTGTACATGGGCGGCGAGCCTAGAGGGAGGTTGAGGTGGCGGTAGCCCTGCGAGAGAAAGAACTCGGCTAGCGCCCTGTCGCTCCTCCACCTCGATATCGCCCAGATGCGCAGCTCGTTCTCCACGATGACACCCTCCGGCCACTCCCTCTCGCGCACGGTGGCCGGGCGACGGTAAGTTGGGCCAAAGAACTCCATGGTGCGCGGCTAGGGTTTGGTGTTTCTGTGGCTAGTCCACGGATGCGGTGGTAGATGGATGAAGCAGAAGAGTGCGTGAGATGTGTGAGAGAAGAGGAAGAAGAGGTGCCCTTATATATAGACGGGGGAGTTTGTAAAATTCACTTAAATAATGCACACAAATTTCACTTTAATACTGATGCCAGCCAACTCGATGGCACGCTGAGACGAGGGCAACCTCTGAGACGATGTCACGGTGCTGAAACGGTGGTTGGCATGCATGAGAGCGTGGCGCGGGTAATTTAATAGCGTGCTGCATGGCGCATGCATGTAAAGGTAGTGACCTGATCGAGGGCTGATCACGGGACTGCATCAGGCGGAGGCAGGCCTAGACGGGCCAGTTGGCAAAGCTTTGACGCGCGAGCGGCCCAACGGTTATATCTCTGTCTCTGCCTTTCTCAAATTAAACAACCTATTACGCCCTAAAAACCGTGTGACATTAGAAATAGTCTGAATTACAAACAATTGTCTGAATTAAAAATAGTCTGAATTTTGCACAACCCTAAACCCATGGCTAGGAGTGGGTGGGATGACATGGTGCACCAGTGCCCACCACATGGGGTCACCCAAGGGTTGTGGGCCCACTTTGTGGCCTGGGTAGAGCCGTTTTGCACGTAAACCATGTCTGCGGGCTCCCGTGAGGTAGGTAGGCAAGGAGCACATGATTTCTTCCATGGATGGTGATGTAAGTGGTGTTTGGATGCCATGGTCAAGCAGATCCCAAAAGATGGGACCACCATGCACACGCGCCGTCAGACGATCCACTGTTTTGCCACCTCGTTCTCACGAGAACCCTATATTTCAGGGGTCTACACCACATGAACATGGGCATTGACACATGCACAACCCTAAACCCATGACTAGGAGTGGGTGGGATGACATGGTGCACCAGTGCCCACCACATGGGGTCACCCAAGGGTTGTGGGCCCACTTTGTGGCCTGGGTAGAGCCGTTTTGCACGTAAACCATGTCTGCGGGCTCCCGTGAGGTAGGTAGGCAAGGAGCACATGATTTCTTCCATGGATGGTGATGTAAGTGGTGTTTGGATGCCATGGTCAAGCAGATCCCAAAAGATGGGACCACCATGCACACGCGCCGTCAGACGATCCACTGTTTTGGCACCTCGTTCTCACGAGAACCCTATATTTCAGGGGTCTACACCACATGAACATGGGCATTGACACATGCACAACCCTAAACCCATGGCTAGGAGTGGGTGGGATGACATGGTGCACCAGTGCCCACCACATGGGGTCACCCAAGGGTTGTGGGCCCACTTTGTGGCCTGGGTAGAGCCGTTTTGCACGTAAACCATGTCTGCGGGCTCCCGTGAGGTAGGTAGGCAAGGAGCACATGATTTCTTCCATGGATGGTGATGTAAGTGGTGTTTGGATGCCATGGTCAAGCAGATCCCAAAAGATGGGACCACCATGCACACGCGCCGTCAGACGATCCACTGTTTTGCCACCTCGTTCTCACGAGAACCCTATATTTCAGGGGTCTACACCACATGAACATGGGCATTGACACATGCACAACCCTAAACCCATGGCTAGGAGTGGGTGGGATGACATGGTGCACCAGTGCCCACCACATGGGGTCACCCAAGGGTTGTGGGCCCACTTTGTGGCCTGGGTAGAGCCGTTTTGCACGTAAACCATGTCTGCGGGCTCCCGTGAGGTAGGTAGGCAAGGAGCACATGATTTCTTCCATGGATGGTGATGTAAGTGGTGTTTGGATGCCATGGTCAAGCAGATCCCAAAAGATGGGACCACCATGCACACGCGCCGTCAGACGATCCACTGTTTTGCCACCTCGTTCTCACGAGAACCCTATATTTCAGGGGTCTACACCACATGAACATGGGCATTGACACATGCACAACCCTAAACCCATGGCTAGGAGTGGGTGGGATGACATGGTGCACCAGTGCCCACCACATGGGGTCACCCAAGGGTTGTGGGCCCACTTTGTGGCCTGGGTAGAGCCGTTTTGCACGTAAACCATGTCTGCGGGCTCCCGTGAGGTAGGTAGGCAAGGAGCACATGATTTCTTCCATGGATGGTGATGTAAGTGGTGTTTGGATGCCATGGTCAAGCAGATCCCAAAAGATGGGACCACCATGCACACGCGCCGTCAGACGATCCACTGTTTTGGCACCTCGTTCTCACGAGAACCCTATATTTCAGGGGTCTACACCACATGAACATGGGCATTGACACATGCACAACCCTAAACCCATGGCTAGGAGTGGGTGGGATGACATGGTGCACCAGTGCCCACCACATGGGGTCACCCAAGGGTTGTGGGCCCACTTTGTGGCCTGGGTAGAGCCGTTTTGCACGTAAACCATGTCTGCGGGCTCCCGTGAGGTAGGTAGGCAAGGAGCACATGATTTCTTCCATGGATGGTGATGTAAGTGGTGTTTGGATGCCATGGTCAAGCAGATCCCAAAAGATGGGACCACCATGCACACGCGCCGTCAGACGATCCACTGTTTTGCCACCTCGTTCTCACGAGAACCCTATATTTCAGGGGTCTACACCACATGAACATGGGCATTGACACATGCACAACCCTAAACCCATGGCTAGGAGTGGGTGGGATGACATGGTGCACCAGTGCCCACCACATGGGGTCACCCAAGGGTTGTGGGCCCACTTTGTGGCCTGGGTAGAGCCGTTTTGCACGTAAACCATGTCTGCGGGCTCCCGTGAGGTAGGTAGGCAAGGAGCACATGATTTCTTCCATGGATGGTGATGTAAGTGGTGTTTGGATGCCATGGTCAAGCAGATCCCAAAAGATGGGACCACCATGCACACGCGCCGTTAGACGATCCACTGTTTTGCCACCTCGTTCTCCGAGAACCCTATATTTCAGGGGTCTACACCACATGAACATGGGCATTGACACATGCACAACCCTAAACCCATGGCTAGGAGTGGGTGGGATGACATGGTGCACCAGTGCCCACCACATGGGGTCACCCAAGGGTTGTGGGCCCACTTTGTGGCCTGGGTAGAGCCGTTTTGCACGTAAACCATGTCTGCGGGCTCCCGTGAGGTAGGTAGGCAAGGAGCACATGATTTCTTCCATGGATGGTGATGTAAGTGGTGTTTGGATGCCATGGTCAAGCAGATCCCAAAAGATGGGACCACCATGCACACGCGCCGTCAGACGATCCACTGTTTTGGCACCTCGTTCTCACGAGAACCCTATATTTCAGGGGTCTACACCACATGAACATGGGCATTGACACATGCACAACCCTAAACCCATGGCTAGGAGTGGGTGGGATGACATGGTGCACCAGTGCCCACCACATGGGGTCACCCAAGGGTTGTGGGCCCACTTTGTGGCCTGGGTAGAGCCGTTTTGCACGTAAACCATGTCTGCGGGCTCCCGTGAGGTAGGTAGGCAAGGAGCACATGATTTCTTCCATGGATGGTGATGTAAGTGGTGTTTGGATGCCATGGTCAAGCAGATCCCAAAAGATGGGACCACCATGCACACGCGCCGTCAGACGATCCACTGTTTTGCCACCTCGTTCTCACGAGAACCCTATATTTCAGGGGTCTACACCACATGAACATGGGCATTGACACATGCACAACCCTAAACCCATGGCTAGGAGTGGGTGGGATGACATGGTGCACCAGTGCCCACCACATGGGGTCACCCAAGGGTTGTGGGCCCACTTTGTGGCCTGGGTAGAGCCGTTTTGCACGTAAACCATGTCTGCGGGCTCCCGTGAGGTAGGTAGGCAAGGAGCACATGATTTCTTCCATGGATGGTGATGTAAGTGGTGTTTGGATGCCATGGTCAAGCAGATCCCAAAAGATGGGACCACCATGCACACGCGCCGTCACGATCCACTGTTTTGGCACCTCGTTCTCACGAGAACCCTATATTTCAGGGGTCTACACCACATGAACATGGGCATTGACACATGCACAACCCTAAACCCATGGCTAGGAGTGGGTGGGATGACATGGTGCACCAGTGCCCACCACATGGGGTCACCCAAGGGTTGTGGGCCCACTTTGTGGCCTGGGTAGAGCCGTTTTGCACGTAAACCATGTCTGCGGGCTCCCGTGAGGTAGGTAGGCAAGGAGCACATGATTTCTTCCATGGATGGTGATGTAAGTGGTGTTTGGATGCCATGGTCAAGCAGATCCCAAAAGATGGGACCACCATGCACACGCGCCGTCAGACGATCCACTGTTTTGCCACCTCGTTCTCACGAGAACCCTATATTTCAGGGGTCTACACCACATGAACATGGGCATTGACACATGCACAACCCTAAACCCATGGCTAGGAGTGGGTGGGATGACATGGTGCACCAGTGCCCACCACATGGGGTCACCCAAGGGTTGTGGGCCCACTTTGTGGCCTGGGTAGAGCCGTTTTGCACGTAAACCATGTCTGCGGGCTCCCGTGAGGTAGGTAGGCAAGGAGCACATGATTTCTTCCATGGATGGTGATGTAAGTGGTGTTTGGATGCCATGGTCAAGCAGATCCCAAAAGATGGGACCACCATGCACACGCGCCGTCAGACGATCCACTGTTTTGCCACCTCGTTCTCACGAGAACCCTATATTTCAGGGGTCTACACCACATGAACATGGGCATTGACACATGCACAACCCTAAACCCATGGCTAGGAGTGGGTGGGATGACATGGTGCACCAGTGCCCACCACATGGGGTCACCCAAGGGTTGTGGGCCCACTTTGTGGCCTGGGTAGAGCCGTTTTGCACGTAAACCATGTCTGCGGGCTCCCGTGAGGTAGGTAGGCAAGGAGCACATGATTTCTTCCATGGATGGTGATGTAAGTGGTGTTTGGATGCCATGGTCAAGCAGATCCCAAAAGATGGGACCACCATGCACACGCGCCGTCAGACGATCCACTGTTTTGCCACCTCGTTCTCACGAGAACCCTATATTTCAATGGTCTACACCACATGAACATGGGCATTGACACATGCACAACCCTAAACCCATGGCTAGGAGTGGGTGGGATGACATGGTGCACCAGTGCCCACCACATGGGGTCACCCAAGGGTTGTGGGCCCACTTTGTGGCCTGGGTAGAGCCGTTTTGCACGTAAACCATGTCTGCGGGCTCCCGTGAGGTAGGTAGGCAAGGAGCACATGATTTCTTCCATGGATGGTGATGTAAGTGGTGTTTGGATGCCATGGTCAAGCAGATCCCAAAAGATGGGACCACCATGCACACGCGCCGTCAGACGATCCACTGTTTTGCCACCTCGTTCTCACGAGAACCCTATATTTCAGGGGTCTACACCACATGAACATGGGCATTGACACATGCACAACCCTAAACCCATGGCTAGGAGTGGGTGGGATGACATGGTGCACCAGTGCCCACCACATGGGGTCACCCAAGGGTTGTGGGCCCACTTTGTGGCCTGGGTAGAGCCGTTTTGCACGTAAACCATGTCTGCGGGCTCCCGTGAGGTAGGTAGGCAAGGAGCACATGATTTCTTCCATGGATGGTGATGTAAGTGGTGTTTGGATGCCATGGTCAAGAAGATCCCAAAATATGGGACCACCATGCACACGCGCCGTCAGACGATCCACTGTTTTGCCACCTCGTTCTCACGAGAACCCTATATTTCAGGGGTCTACACCACATGAACATGGGCATTGACACATGCACAACCCTAAACCCATGGCTAGGAGTGGGTGCGATGACATGGTGCACCAGTGCCCACCACATGGGGTCACCCAAGGGTTGTGGGCCCACTTTGTGGCCTGGGTAGAGCCGTTTTGCACGTAAACCATGTCTGCGGGCTCCCGTGAGGTAGGTAGGCAAGGAGCACATGATTTCTTCCATGGATGGTGATGTAAGTGGTGTTTGGATGCCATGGTCAAGCAGATCCCAAAAGATGGGACCACCATGCACACGCGCCGTCAGACGATCCACTGTTTTGGCACCTCGTTCTCACGAGAACCCTATATTTCAGGGGTCTACACCACATGAACATGGGCATTGACACATGCACAACCCTAAACCCATGGCTAGGAGTGGGTGGGATGACATGGTGCACCAGTGCCCACCACATGGGGTCACCCAAGGGTTGTGGGCCCACTTTGTGGCCTGGGTAGAGCCGTTTTGCACGTAAACCATGTCTGCGGGCTCCCGTGAGGTAGGTAGGCAAGGAGCACATGATTTCTTCCATGGATGGTGATGTAAGTGGTGTTTGGATGCCATGGTCAAGCAGATCCCAAAAGATGGGACCACCATGCACACGCGCCGTCAGACGATCCACTGTTTTGCCACCTCGTTCTCACGAGAACCCTATATTTCAGGGGTCTACACCACATGAACATGGGCATTGACACATGCACAACCCTAAACCCATGGCTAGGAGTGGGTGGGATGACATGGTGCACCAGTGCCCACCACATGGGGTCACCCAAGGGTTGTGGGCCCACTTTGTGGCCTGGGTAGAGCCGTTTTGCACGTAAACCATGTCTGCGGGCTCCCGTGAGGTAGGTAGGCAAGGAGCACATGATTTCTTCCATGGATGGTGATGTAAGTGGTGTTTGGATGCCATGGTCAAGCAGATCCCAAAAGATGGGACCACCATGCACACGCGCCGTCAGACGATCCACTGTTTTGCCACCTCGTTCTCACGAGAACCCTATATTTCAGGGGTCTACACCACATGAACATGGGCATTGACACATGCACAACCCTAAACCCATGGCTAGGAGTGGGTGGGATGACATGGTGCACCAGTGCCCACCACATGGGGTCACCCAAGGGTTGTGGGCCCACTTTGTGGCCTGGGTAGAGCCGTTTTGCACGTAAACCATGTCTGCGGGCTCCCGTGAGGTAGGTAGGCAAGGAGCACATGATTTCTTCCATGGATGGTGATGTAAGTGGTGTTTGGATGCCATGGTCAAGCAGATCCCAAAAGATGGGACCACCATGCACACGCGCCGTCAGACGATCCACTGTTTTGCCACCTCGTTCTCACGAGAACCCTATATTTCAGGGGTCTACACCACATGAACATGGGCATTGACACATGCACAACCCTAAACCCATGGCTAGGAGTGGGTGGGATGACATGGTGCACCAGTGCCCACCACATGGGGTCACCCAAGGGTTGTGGGCCCACTTTGTGGCCTGGGTAGAGCCGTTTTGCACGTAAACCATGTCTGCGGGCTCCCGTGAGGTAGGTAGGCAAGGAGCACATGATTTCTTCCATGGATGGTGATGTAAGTGGTGTTTGGATGCCATGGTCAAGCAGATCCCAAAAGATGGGACCACCATGCACACGCGCCGTCAGACGATCCACTGTTTTGCCACCTCGTTCTCACGAGAACCCTATATTTCAGGGGTCTACACCACATGAACATGGGCATTGACACATGCACAACCCTAAACCCATGGCTAGGAGTGGGTGGGATGACATGGTGCACCAGTGCCCACCACATGGGGTCACCCAAGGGTTGTGGGCCCACTTTGTGGCCTAGAGCCGTTTTGCACGTAAACCATGTCTGCGGGCTCCCGTGAGGTAGGTAGGCAAGGAGCACATGATTTCTTCCATGGATGGTGATGTAAGTGGTGTTTGGATGCCATGGTCAAGAAGATCCCAAAATATGGGACCACCATGCACACGCGCCGTCAGACGATCCACTGTTTTGCCACCTCGTTCTCACGAGAACCCTATATTTCAGGGGTCTACACCACATGAACATGGGCATTGACACATGCACAACCCTAAACCCATGGCTAGGAGTGGGTGGGATGACATGGTGCACCAGTGCCCACCACATGGGGTCACCCAAGGGTTGTGGGCCCACTTTGTGGCCTGGGTAGAGCCGTTTTGCACGTAAACCATGTCTGCGGGCTCCCGTGAGGTAGGTAGGCAAGGAGCACATGATTTCTTCCATGGATGGTGATGTAAGTGGTGTTTGGATGCCATGGTCAAGCAGATCCCAAAAGATGGGACCACCATGCACACGCGCCGTCAGACGATCCACTGTTTTGCCACCTCGTTCTCACGAGAACCCTATATTTCAGGGGTCTACACCACATGAACATGGGCATTGACACATGCACAACCCTAAACCCATGGCTAGGAGTGGGTGGGATGACATGGTGCACCAGTGCCCACCACATGGGGTCACCCAAGGGTTGTGGGCCCACTTTGTGGCCTGGGTAGAGCCGTTTTGCACGTAAACCATGTCTGCGGGCTCCCGTGAGGTAGGTAGGCAAGGAGCACATGATTTCTTCCATGATGGTGATGTAAGTGGTGTTTGGATGCCATGGTCAAGCAGATCCCAAAAGATGGGACCACCATGCACACGCGCCGTCAGACGATCCACTGTTTTGGCACCTCGTTCTCACGAGAACCCTATATTTCAGGGGTCTACACCACATGAACATGGGCATTGACACATGCACAACCCTAAACCCATGGCTAGGAGTGGGTGGGATGACATGGTGCACCAGTGCCCACCACATGGGGTCACCCAAGGGTTGTGGGCCCACTTTGTGGCCTGGGTAGAGCCGTTTTGCACGTAAACCATGTCTGCGGGCTCCCGTGAGGTAGGTAGGCAAGGAGCACATGATTTCTTCCATGGATGGTGATGTAAGTGGTGTTTGGATGCCATGGTCAAGCAGATCCCAAAAGATGGGACTACCATGCACACGCGCCGTCAGACGATCCACTGTTTTGCCACCTCGTTCTCACGAGAACCCTATATTTCAGGGGTCTACACCACATGAACATGGGCATTGACACATGCACAACCCTAAACCCATGGCTAGGAGTGGGTGGGATGACATGGTGCACCAGTGCCCACCACATGGGGTCACCCAAGGGTTGTGGGCCTTTGTGGCCTGGGTGCCGTTTGCACGTAAACCATGTGCGGGCTCCCGTGAGGTAGGTAGGCAAGGAGCACATGATTTCTTCCATGGATGGTGATGTAAGTGGTGTTTGGATGCCATGGTCAAGCAGATCCCAAAAGATGGGACCACCATGCACACGCGCCATCAGACGATCCACTGTTTTGCCACCTCGTTCTCATGAGAACCCTATATTTCAGGGGTCTACACCACATGAACATGGGCATTGACACATGCACAACCCTAAACCCATGGCTAGGAGTGGGTTGGATGACATGGTGCACCAGTGCCCACCACATGGGGTCACCCAAGGGTTGTGGGCCCACTTTGTGGCCTGGGTAGAGCCGTTTTGCACGTAAACCATGTCTGCGGGCTCCCGTGAGGTAGGTAGGCAAGGAGCACATGATTTCTTCCATGGATGGTGATGTAAGTGGTGTTTGGATGCCATGGTCAAGCAGATCCCAAAAGATGGGACCACCATGCACACGCGCCGTCAGACGATCCACTGTTTTGCCACCTCGTTCTCACGAGAACCCTATATTTCAGGGGTCTACACCACATGAACATGGGCATTGACACATGCACAACCCTAAACCCATGGCTAGGAGTGGGTGATGACATGGTGCACCAGTGCCCACCACATGGGGTCACCCAAGGGTTGTGGGCCCACTTTGTGGCCTGGGTAGAGCCGTTTTGCACGTAAACCATGTCTGCGGGCTCCCGTGAGGTAGGTAGGCAAGCACATGATTTCTTCCATGGATGGTGATGTAAGTGGTGTTTGGATGCCATGGTCAAGCAGATCCCAAAAGATGGGACCACCATGCACACGCGCCGTCAGACGATCCACTGTTTGCCACCTCGTTCTGACGAGAACCCTATATTTCAGGGGTCTACACCACATGAACATGGGCATTGACACATGCACAACCCTAAACCCATGGCTAGGAGTGGGTGGGATGACATGGTGCACCAGTGCCCACCACATGGGGTCACCCAAGGGTTGTGGGCCCACTTTGTTGCCTGGGTAGAGCCGTTTTGCACGTAAACCATGTCTGCGGGCTCCCGTGGTAGGTAGGCAAGGAGCACATGATTTCTTCCATGGATGGTGATGTAAGTGGTGTTTGGATGCCATGGTCAAGCAGATCCCAAAAGATGGGACCACCATGCACACGCGCCGTCAGACGATCCACTGTTTTGCCACCTCGTTCTCACGAGAACCCTATATTTAAGGGGTCTACACCACATGAACATGGGCATTGACACATGCACAACCCTAAACCCATGGCTAGGAGTGGGTGGGATGACATGGTGCACCAGTGCCCACCACATGGGGTCACCCAGGTTGTGGGCCCACTTTGTGGCCTGGGTAGAGCCGTTTTGCACGTAAACCATGTCTGCGGGCTCCCGTGAGGTAGGTAGGCAAGGAGCACATGATTTCTTCCATGGATGGTGATGTAAGTGGTGTTTGGATGCCATGGTCAAGCAGATCCCAAAAGATGGAACCACCATGCACACGCGCCGTCAGACGATCCACTGTTTTGCCACCTCATTTGAGGGGTGTACACCACATGAACAAGTGCATTCACACATGCAAATTGCAAAACTCATGGCTTGAAGTGTGTTAAATGACATGGTGCACCACTGCCGACAATATGGGGTCATCCCAGGGTTGGTCAAAAAAGTGCCAGAAACAGGCTCCAAAGGTAGGGTAAATGGCCTCATTTCTAAGCATGTTTTTTTTCGACCTTGTCTAAACGACCCAAATAAATTTCCTAGACATCTACTTGATATGTATAGACTGTTTTTGAAGATTTTATTTTTTTTAGATTTTCTCTGAAATTTTTAGGAATATTTGAATATACAGCAATCTGATTGGCTGGACTCCTTTTTTTTCCTGAACACGGGTGGGGGTTCCGAGCGGGCACGCTAGATGGACTGTTGGGCCGTGTTGCGGTCTGGCCTTGTGCCCGTTGTGCAATGCGCCGGCCTAGGCCTGCATGCGCGGGAAGCGACGACGACGGCATGCATGCGCCCCGCAGCAGTAACTCAGTTATGCATGCATCGGCACGCCGTCGCCATGAATGAGCTAGCAAGCCCCGTTTAAGTGCGGTCGATTCAGCTGATAGCAGACGCGCCGCCCCGTTTCAGTGTAAAACGACAACGACACGGGACACCCCCTCGATTAATGTGCGAAACGGCAACGGCTACATGCACGCGTCACTCGCGTCGTTTCATCGCCAAACAACAATCTTCGTCTCCCACACCACATTTTCCTAGCCTATTTATACGTCTTCATTCCTCTCCCACACACCACCCAGCTCCACTCCAGACACGACGCCCTTCATCCTTTCCTAGAACGCCAAAGCACCACCAGAAGATGCAGTACGTCGGACCGACCTTCGTTCGGCCGCCTACCGTGCCAGAGCTGCGGTACCCGCCGGGCGTCCTCGTCGAGCGCACGCTCCGTGTGTGGGCGCAATCCAGGTGGAGGAGCCCCGTCGAGCTCGCCGACGCATTCTTCACCGCCGGCTTCGCCCACCTCCCACCAGGCTCGCCGCCGATGTTCCACCTCGAGGAGGTTCGTGACGGCGTCGCCCTCAAGTTGCTCACGGTCACCCTCACCAACCCGTGGGACGCGTACGAGCTCCTCGGCCAAGTGTTCTGGTGCGGCTGCGAGTCAATCTTCTTCACGACGTACAACATCTACACCAACTGCGAGTGCATCTTCCCCACCGAAAACCAGATGCACTGCCTCCCCTACCAGGAGTGAGGTGTTGATGACGTACGGTGGTCGAGTAGCGCGGCCAGGGTGGAAGAAACCAGATGCACTGCCTCCCCTCCCCTGCTAGTGCATCTTCTTTAGTTTTATCGTGTTTATTTAAAATGCCGTGTTTTTATATATTGTACCGTGTCGTGTCCCTGGACTTATCTATGTAACGACGGTGGTACTTGTTTACATCCTTATTTATGTAAGTGACATATTTATGTAATCTAAGTGAGTCTCTATGTGTGTTCAAACCTGTTCGTCCTCAAATGACTACTATTTCTTGTACCAAATTGTTTACAAAACCCAACAAAAAAACAAAAAAATTCTAATCCACTAAGACTGCATCCTTAGCTATTTTCAATTTTTTAAGTTTTTATTCATATATATTACAAATTTAGTGTTAAGATTCATATTGAATTATCTATTTCATATTCAATTAGAGAACTAGTGAATTGTATATAACTACACAAAAGATCTGTGTGTTGAAAAATGTACAAACATGCATTTAATAACCTAACGGAAGTGATAAAATGACTATAGCTATCATTATTACTTGTGAGTGTCAATATGTATCTATCCGTCCCACTGGTTACCAGACTACCCCAGCGAGACGACTTCCCACGAGGTGTGCGGTTCGAGTCGCGGCAACTCCCATTTTTTGCTTCATTTTTTTTGATATTTAATATGTACCACCTCAACTAGCCTAATGGGCCTAATTTGGTTGGAGATGGCCCATTAGTCAAATCTAGATTGGGCTATCCGCTGCGATTATTGTTGCTGTTAAATGAGATAGTTGTTCCTGTTTTATATGTAGCCTAATGGGCCTAATTGGATGGAGTTGGCCCATTAGTCAAGTCTAGATTGGGCTGTCTGCTGTGAGTGTTGTAGCTGTGAAATGAGCTATTTGTTGTTGTTGACTCAGAGATTTGTTGCAGTCAAGTATCACATAAGATAACAACTCCACCCTACTGCCAACACGCCGTCTTTATTTTAGATTACCAGAGGTTTTCCCCCATTTCCACTGGAAAATACCTTATCAATTATGTACAAATCGTCTGCAACACAACTGAGCAAAAACTGACAATACATTTCCTATAATCAAACACTTACTTTGGCAAAATCTTTGTCACTTGGTGAATTGAAGCATGAGAGTTGTGCTACTGTGTCCTACCTATCTGTTTGGTTTGTGTAATGGATTTAGATGGCGGTTGTTTTCAGTGTGTGATCACTGCTCTAAACCTGTTCCAGGCTTTTCTGGTATTTCGGAGTTGGTTGGGATGGCAGCCAATCTCCCCAGTAAACCCTGTTTTCCTTTTATTTTGTTGGTGTCTAGTTTTAATCCTGTAATACACTTGACTTATTTTTCAATGAACAGGCTAGATCAACAGGAGCAAATAGAACATGCTTACCTAGCATCCAAGAACACAACAGGGCCAAGCATGCACAACACATCAGCATATGTAGTAAGCACATCATACACATGCTTAAACACTAAGCATACTTAATTAGAAACATAGTTCACACATACTTAAATAGAAACATAGTTCACAACAACATTAACCAAGTTTTAACACCACAAGCACGACAGAGTTTAACATAAACACACAACTAAAGAAAGAGGCATCAGGTAGGCAGGCAGGTCGGCAGGCAGGTAGGCAGGCAGGTCGGCACCATCCTCCGCATGCTCCTACTGCCGGGGGGCGTACTTCTTGAGGAACAGGCCGTAGGCGGCATGCTTGGCCCTGAGGTGTGCGGGTGTCTGCCCGCTGCCAACACCAGTGTAGGTGGCATGCTGGTACATGCCGAGGAAGTCCGTCGGCATTTCCTTGCGGCTGCACCAGGGGCACTTGAACCTCCCTGGGCCAAGAAGGTAGCGAATCTCCCCAGACCTAAGCCTGCGGAGAACATGCCTGCTCTTCTGGTCCCTATCCTCCCGGTCAGAACCGACTTCATCCGAAGGATCCTCCTGTTAGATGAAGTAAATTAGGTTAATTAGCTGCTATTGCATACAAACAATGTAATGACTATAAATAGAAAAGGAATGAAAACAATGCAAAGTAATTATTTGTATAAATGCACATTAGTTAGTAACTATACATACCATATCTAATTTAAACAAAAACTAGTGTTTGGAATGGAACAAGCGGCAATACCATCACAGAAGAAAAACACTATGTCTAGATGCTGGAGAAAGGTATACTTGATACCTGGAAAGGATCCAGAGGATCCAATCCATCAATATGCATGCTCAAATCACACCAATGAGCAGATGCTCAAAAGGTATTAGTCATCACTTCGTATAGACCAAGTGATGCTAGCAATATTTGAGGCAAACAAAAACTTGGGAGTGCCCAGTTGATGAAGATATGCAAAATAATATGAAATACAAGCATATCAAGTACAAACCAGATACACACAAAGCTTTGACAGCCACATACACCACCTAGCACCACCTAGCTATTAAACCATCAGAAACCCTTATTTTCTTCATAAAACAATCATAGTGGCATTCATATGTATGATACCCTACTGTGAGGATCTCTATTAATAAAAACCAACAGTTTATAGGTGAGCAACCAATAGCAGTACCAAGAGCTACTGAGGTCACATCAAACCTAGTAAGCCACAGCCATAGCATCAATCATCATAATATGGACAGATTCAGATTGTGATGAATATTAATCCAACAATAGTTGGCATCCATCCATTCTTCTCAAACAAATTGAATCATTACCAATACACAGTTCATCAATAAAGAATTCCAGTGAATATCCTTACACAGCAAGCAACCATAGTTCAATTAGTAACAATAAGAACACCAAATGATCAAGTTTACAGTAGCATGACTTGCACATGACGCTCTAGTGAAGGCAAAGCTCCAGTCAAGAAATCAAGAAATCAAGGCAGTGATTAATTAACAGGCAACATCTGCAAGTATTGGAGCCACATTCAACTTCTGTGTCCATACAATGTAGTAGCAGTTAATCTAAAACCTGTCTAGACATTAATTGCAAGCAGGCACAAGTGATAAGTGAATCATCCAGTGCCTAGATCCACATAATTGCTAGGAACCAGTCATAATAGCAAGCTAATCAAACTAGATAGCCTTATTTATCAGCAGATAGGGATTACAGGGAACCCAACCAAGCAAGAACCTCAGATGAACACTTGAGAAAGCTCAAATTCATCTCTGGAACTACTAGAAATATCAAAATGGCTTGGTACTACAACAAATTCACAGCATATAGATTAGCCAAATCCACGGATTTCGTACAAGCTTGCGAGCGAGCAAGGCATTCCTGCATGTCGTCGGGGTCGGCGGAGAAATTTACCTCGGACGGGTCGGCGGAGTCGATTCGTCGAAGGTGGGCACGTCGTCGGGGCTGTTGATCTTGAGCCCCGCCGCCTTCTCTCCTGCCTCTCGCGGTTCTTCAGATTCTTCTTGCGCCGCCGCTTCTGCGCCTCTGTCTCGTGCGCACGCTTCTTGCTCGCCGGTGCAGCCACCGTCCTCGGCCCCAAGCGGAGCTCAGATCTGGGCAGCTCCGCCCGCCGATGAAGCGGCCAACTGGGTTTCCTCAACCGCCGCCTCCTTGCCCTTCCCCTCCTTCACCTTCCCCCTCTCCATGGACGAGCGCGAGCAGAGAGCGAGCTCTGCTGTTCTTGACCTAGGGTTTTTGCCCGATTTGGGGATTGCTTTTGCTTTAGATAGATGTGCTGAAGAGGACAGGGGAGAAAGATATTTATATCTCGGCGGTTCCGTCGTGGCCGCGCGTGGACACGTAGGCGTATAATTATACCTGGCCATGGGCAACCCGGCCCGATCGGCCCGGCCCGGCCCGGCCCGAAATTCCCGGGCCAAGCCCGACCGACCATGCCTCCGGCCGGGCCGGGCTGATTTTTGGCCCGATGGTCCATGGGCCGGGCTGGGCCATCGTTTTGTGCAATTTAGTGAAGCGGCCCGGCCCGCGGCCCGAGGCCCGACGGGCTTTGTATGTGATGGGCCGGGCCATTTTTCGGCCCGACGGTCGGGCCGGCCTGGGCCGAGATTTTCAGCGTCGGGCCGAGGTCGGCCGGCCAGGCCCGCCCGGCCCGAAAGTACGTATAATACATAGAGGTATGGGTCATACGGGCTTGTACGTGGGCTGATACGAACCCAGCCAAACCCGAAGTACACAGAAATGACGATCAGACCCGAATCGGTATGAACGAATCCTAACCGTCCACGTGTTTTCGCGGTTTGGCCAGTTTGTGGTGGGTGCGTACGGAAGCAAAAACGATTTGTATGACCATAAAAATTGTAAGAGAGACTTACCAGCATCTCTGCACCAAACAATTCTAGATGTCGTACGTTGAATATATTGCATAACTTTTCCCAAAAGATGGCATTCATCTGGTAGAATGAAACCACACATATTGACGCCTTAATAAATGAAGTTGTGTCTGTTACACATATACCATTTGAACGGCAGATAGTTGAGAAAGAAATACGCAGGGAAGTTAGCCTTGGAGCGGTGACCACAAATTCCTGATACAAGTCCTGATAACCTACACAATCATCAAGTGTGAGGTTTCTTAGCCTTCCCGACACAATCTCGCAAAAGTAACAGAAGCAGCTGACAAGACTCAAATCCTCAAGCACGGGATACCCGGAACGGAGTTGCTCCGCAAAGCTATCGTCCAATTTCACACCATGAAGGAATAGTTTTGTGAGGCGAGATGACCTAGATCCCAAATCCGGGAAAGGGCCATAATCGTTGTATGGACACCAGTTGTTGAAGCTCCAGTAAAAGTCCATGTGAATGTCGATCATGGTTGGACTGCACTGGACGCCCTTGCTGATCCATCTCAAGCATGGCCGGATCGCCTGCTTATCTTGAAAATCTAAATCCGGGACATGTATTCGGAGCTTGTCTAAGGATGGGGCGTTGTGGAGCAGCAGGAGGTTGTCGCTGAACTTCTCGAACGGCTGCCACTCCTTCTTGCATACCTTCTTCTGTCCGTATTCTGTTCTGCAGCAATTTCGAGCTTGGCAGCGGGCATGATGGCGACGGCGGAAGAGAGTGAAGTCGATGTCGATGCACGGCACGGAGCGCCAGAGATGCCTCCACCTCCGGGAGAGCACGCTAGTTCGGACCACCTGCCGGGAGTTGAGGAAGGAGAGGATGGTGTGGATGAGGCAGTCAGGCAGGTCGCTTAGCCGGTCATCATCTGCGGCTACACGGATCCGCTTGCTAGGCGGCTCCATTGATTGATCTACATCTGCATGAACCCGCTTACTGGAGGGCTCCATCGATCGATCTTGATCGATCTCCGGGGGTCTGGTCTGATTCCTCGTGAGCGCGCGGGACACGCAGCCTGCGGCAAATTAACCCTAGAGCGGAGGGAGAGGCAGTCCAGCAATTTGGACGCGATAATTTAGACATCGCCAATTATGTCGTGCAGGCACCTAAACGTCTCACATGTCATATCACTACGGCCTACGGGAGAGCTGATTTTCAGGGCCACTTTAAAGTGAACCTATAAGTAGAAAAAATATCCGTTTAGTTGGCAAGGTATATACAAAGGTGTCATGGATATTGCAGTGTGGTGCTTAAAGCTGTGGCAGATGACATGTCGATTTGGCATTCTTTCTTCGTCATGACGGGATCACGCAATGACATCAACGTGTTGCAGCGGTCTCCGGTGTTTAGGAAACTAGTGGAAGGTCGTGCTCCACCATGGAACTATGAGATCAATGGCCACCAATATACCAAAGGCTACTATCTAGCCGATGGTATATATCCAAAATGGACGACATTTGTCAAAACAATCCCGGTGCCATTAGGTTAGAAAAATTGACACTTTGCATCGCGATAGGAGGCTTGTTTGAAGGATGTCGAGCGGGCATTTGGTGTGCTCCAAGCTCAATTTGCTATTGTCCGATACCCTGCTCTAACCTGAGCTCACGAGCAAATGTGGGAGGTGATGCAGACTTGTGTGATCATGTGCAACATGATCATCGAGGATGACCGCAAGAATTGAGCCAGGACACATATTGGTTCCTATGAGTGTCATAGCCCTCTTGCGGAGGTTGATCACGAAGTGCCTGCAAATTTTGCTAATTTTCTCGCCATGCACGCAGAGATCCGTGACACCAATGTTCACTATCAACTGCAACATGATCTTGTTGAGCATACGTGAAATGTCAACGGATTATCAGCAAATGCGGCGGCGTCTTGATCTAGCCAAGTGTTATATTTGTTTGGTTTGAAGTTGTTTTTTGTATTTTAATTTGGAAACAATTTTAGGAGTGAATTCCAGATTTTACCCTCTTGTTTACCATTTGTGACAACATTTACCTCATTTAATAAAAAAATCCTCTATTTTACTCCATTTAGGTAAATTTGCGCCATATTTTACCCCTTTTAGTAACTTATGTCCGTTGGTACATGGTAATCACGTCTACCTAGAGTGCCACATTGGATTTTGTTGCAGTGTTCACCACTCGCTCCTCAATCGCCCCCGGGCCGCACATCTAAATGAGACCAATCCATGTATATTAACTAGCCTGTGATCAAAGATGAATGTGTGATCACGGATACTAGAGCAAATGTAACTAGCCGGCGACCGGAACATCCTCCTTGTGCTCAGTTGCTGCAGCTGGTTGTGGAACCGTGGCCTCTCCATCAGGATGTATAGTACGTGATTACAGCTTGCACACATATAGTATTTGTCATGAAAAACCTCTTGTGGAAAGTTAATATGTTTGGCACGGAAATTACTATATGCATAAGGTTATGCCATTATCCTTGCCAACGAATAATGGCGGCCCAAGACAACTTTCTGCATGTTGTTGCTATAGCGGCTGGAGGAGGTTGGTCCGTGCCCTAATGTTGCATTCGAAGTATGTTTTTCAATGGATAAAATACTTTCAAATTTAAAATGGGTAATAAATGTGGCACAAGTTTCACTAAATGGGGTAAAATGGAAGAATTTCTACTAATTAAATGGGGTAACTGTTGTCACAAATAGCAAACTAGAGGGTAAAATATGGAATTCACTTCAATTTTAGCAAACATATTTATTTATGTTGGTATGTTTAATAAATAGGTTGTATTTTCAAATACTGTAAAAAGGATGTACCCAGTGCTGAGAGCTCCCGCACTGTATGGGGTCTGGGGAAGGTGTTAGTGGCAAGCCTTACCCTCACAAAGTGCAATGTGAGGAGACCGCGACTCGAACCTGGGATCTCTCGGTCACAAGCGGTGAGGCTCTACCGCTGCACCAGGCCCGCCCTTCTATTTTCAAATACTCTAACAAAAAAAATTTAGAGCCTTGTTTGGGGGTGCGACTAGGGAGCAACGTGTCCCAAATACGACACCAAGCAGAAACGTCACCCAAAGGGTTAATCCAAGACGATTTGAGAAACGCCTTAGAAGACACGATTGAATGCTTTTAGATTAGCTAAATTTAGGTTACTCCCGCAAGCAAAACCAACTTGCTTGCGGCTGGCAGGGAGTAAAATACGTCTAGGGTACCTAATCTGTCACTCTTGCCCGCCTCGATCACCATACATAAAAATACGTAATATACGGTAACTAAAGATGGCTCAGTGGTCATAACCGTCACTGATGGTTGTAGAGTGTCGTATTTTGCCGACATGGCCTATATTGGACCCCACATGGCAGCCACCAAGCGTCCAGAGGGACTTTTTTTGTATAATAATAAAACACTAAAAGGGCTAAATTTGAAAAAGAAAAAAAGGATTGGGATCCTGTCGGCTCGCCTGCTCCTCCTTTCCAGCCGGCGGAGGGCACACACATGCACATCGAAGTCCAGCCGAGGCGCCGGAGTCCTAGTCGACACTCGTCGGATTCCTAGTAGACGTGCGTCGGTCAGACCCCTGTGGTCATTTTCGGTTGCGGAGACTGGCGGGGCGGGGCCGAGCACGGCTACCGCGGCCGACGTGTCGTTCTTGTGGAGCAAGCCGCGGGGAGGAAGGCGGAGCGCTGGAGCTGCAGGGGCGACATGAATCCTCAGTGTGTGCGCCCCCGTCGTGAGCTGGAGTGAGAAGCGGCAGCCTCCATCGTCCTAGTCGAGGAAAAAGGGGAGGACGGAGCGCCCGTGTTGCAAGTGGTGGCTTAACAGATGAGGTGTACTACTTGCTACGTTAGCAAATACAACGCTCTACATTTCACACTGACCGTCGATGGACGTCCACGTCGTATTTAGTAACCGTAGAATATGTATTACTGTGTACGGTGATGAAGGTAGGTTAGGCTGCCAAATTTGGGTACGGCCGATATATTTTACTCGCCGGCAGGGCAGGGTCGGGAATTCGGATGGCACGCGACAGTCGCGTCGACAGTGCGGTGCGGGGTCCCGTCCAGGCGAAGAGCGTCGCTTGTGTACGGCGGCATGCCGACGGAGTCTTCGATTCGAAACCGGTGGCGGGCGCGCGTGTGAGATCGCCGTCGGATTTCGGCTGATTTTCATGCCACTGTCGACAGTCCACCACCTCGCTCACACAGGACCCATCTGCCTTCTCCGCCTCGTGTCGCGTCGCACTCACACGTCGTCCGATCCTCCGGGCGACGTGTCCCAAACCAATGTCGTGCTGGCGCGACTAGAGCAGCCACGCTTGTCCACCGGGATTCGTCGCGAGCACGGGCACACGTGGAGAACGCGTGATCGACGACGACCGAGTGAGCAAAGGTTTACAACTTAATTAATGGACGGCAAATAAAAGCTCTATTTTTGCTGGTAACAAAAAGGCCAATAATGCTAGATTTACGGGATTTTCCTACGGGAAGTACTTACGGGATGACGTGGTGCTCAACCATGCATGTGTGTGAGGATTATTCAGAACAACTGTTGCATCTCCTCCAATCGTGCTGAACCACCTAATGCCCGTAAGGGCATGAACAATAGTTGATAAGACCTTTTATTTTAACTCCGCCACGTGATCTAGATATAACAACAAAACATGATATACAATGGGTTATTTTTTAGTCTTATCTCTAGTAATGAGACATCCATAAATATGTGGTGAGAGAGACTGTTGCTGAGAGATGATCCCGTAGATCCAGCTTGTAAATGTGGCGGTGCTCCCACACCACGTCGTCCTCATCCTCGAAGCTGCCCAAGTGGAGCACGGGGAGGGCGATTGGAGGCAGCGGTGGTGGACCGTGTGCCGCGGGCTGCCTCCCCGTTGTTAGCGCGCGGGAGGATACCCGCCCACGCTTTCGAGTTGGGGTTGCGTCGGGACAAAACTTCACATTGGAGCGCTTTGCTCCGAGATGCGTGCCTATTGCTCGGGTGAGGTCTCCGGCGCATGCCTCGCCGATGACGCGTCACGTCCGCGCGACGCAAAAATTCTCGCTCCACGTGCAGAGTTCCGCGGTACCATGGGCCGGAAGAGGTAGAGAGGGAGGAGAGGAGTTCAAATCCAGCGGCAGTTTACTCCGGCAACCAGGATCGATTGGAATCATTCGCGGCCGCCGACAGTAGGGGAAATGCTTGAGGGACGGGATTTAGGGTTCTCTGCAAAAAAAAAATACTAGCCTAGCTCCTATGCACTTTCTGTTTCGAGCGTTTCATCACCCAAAATAACAAATTTTTTTGCGGACCGGGCCTGTTTCTGGCATCTGCTAGAGGGACCTTTAGGGTTTAGGGCTTACATGCCTTTCACGGAAGCCAGAACCTGGAAGTTGAGAAGAAGGATAGGATGCTGCAGGACAGAGGAACACAAGGATGCAGACTGAACAGTCTGAACTGGGTTGGACCAAGTGAGCCGCTGGCTTTCCTAACAATCCTACGGACAATCTAAATTTAGCAAGTCTAAGCCGAAAGAAAAACCGTGTGTTCAGAAACAATTTACTAACTGTATACAGTCCGGAAGAGGACAAGTGGGACTGTCCGAGAAGGACACGATTGAGTTCATGCAGAGCAGGAAACAAGCCGGGAGGAGGAACTGATCGTTCGATTCATACAAGAATAAGAGGTCGTTGCCGACTCGGATCGGATCAATACGGTTTCCTCTGTGCATATAAGGTTGCCTTGCCGGCCATCAGGATCGATACTAGTACCTGACGTGAAGGCGACATTTGTTTACGATCGACGATTTCAGAGCGGGCGTTCGAGTTTGCGTCCTTCCGGTTCAGCGTCGTCAAACTCGTTTCTAGTGCCGCCGGTCAAGAAACCTAAGACATGGTGAGATAATTTATTTTATTTGTCATCGCTGTTGTTCGCAATCCAATTTTTGAATGGGCTAATCGTCTGTCTGCTTTCTGACAATGGCTTTAGGGGCAAGGACAATCCAGTGCTGAGGAACCGACGAGTTTCATCGCCAGTCTATCGGAACAAGCTCAGAAGGAAAGATCGGTGGAGCTAGCCAGGCGCCAAGAGCTGATTGAGAAGATGAAGCAAAACCAGTACAAACTGCTCCGACAAGCGGAGGCTTCGGGAAGCGGAAATCGGCATGCTCAAGGACCGGACGGCTCCTCACCGGTCGTTTGATTGAGCACGAAGCTTCTCGATTTGAATGAGCTCATGCTGCACACGTGCAGATCACTAGTTCGATCTTGTAATGAGTGGTGTTCAGTCCATGTTTTTATCGACATGTAGTTTACTTTGTGCACAAATAAAGTGACTATTATGTACATATATATTTTTGTAACTACCACTCCTATATACTTCTGAAATCAAAAACCACACAGTTCTGCTTTTCTTCCCGCCAGTATAGGTGTTCGTGCATCTTTGAAGTCATCATGAATCGATCTAGCTATCTTCCAGTATATAGTACCTGTGTTGCCGATGGCTATGACCACATGTGCATCTGTGATAGCTTCATGCTTTCCTGTGAATGTGATCACCAAAGTAGATCTTTCCGACATGGGCAACCTAGCCGTCGCCAACAAAACTGTATACTTCATGCCTACCTGCGATGCTGCCAGCCTCCACGAATATAATGTGTCTTCGGAAACCAGGGGAAACTGGCTTGAATGCGGTATCAGTTACAATATATGTGTAGTAGTGTAAGTTCAAAGGAACAAGAAGATAAGAGTTACTAGGTGGTGGCGTTTTGGCTCATAGGAGCAAATGCTCCCATTATACAAAATAATTAAAAATTAATTTTAAAAATGTCAAAAAAATTGACATAATTTTTTTGGTGTGCATCGTGACATTCTATGTTCGTGCACAAGTTTTCGTGGAAAAACAACATTTTATATGGTGTGTACAAAAGACAAAAAATCGCTGTACGTAGTAAATGAAAATTTGTCTTTTTTACATGAGCCACATAAATTGTTTTCTTTTGAAAATTTGTGTACCAACATAAAGTGTCTATATGTACATGTAAAAATTTAGTTTAAATTTTTTTGACACTTCAAAATGTGGATTCACACAATGAGAGCAAATGCTTCTATGAGCCAAAGTGCATTTCCCTTACTAGGTGGCATATTGGTTTTTTTCTTTCGAAATGGGGATATTCCCCGGCTTCTGCATCATGATGATGCACACGGCCTTTTATTAAAAATCCAAAGTATCATTGTTTACAACTCACGCATCATCGAGGATTGATACAAGAATCAACCATCGAAAGAGTAACATACTATGACTACAACTCAACATAGCCTTCTAGTATGTCGCCAACCAGCCTGGCACAAGATATCCTGAGCGACCATCAGGAGCCGTGTGCATCCAGAAACCATGGCATCCCGCTGTCCCTCCGGAGAAAGCAGGGCCCAAAGCTGAACCCAATGGAAAACCATATGAATAACCTGCAAGAAATGAAAAGAGTGTTTTTTATTAAAAATCATATCATTCCTGCTCCTCCAAATAGCCCAACATAAAGCAGAAACCCCAATCCGGATATACGCTTTAGATTGTCTATCTACTCCATTTAACCAATTACCAAACATATTGGAAATATTGGTGGGAGGTGGAAGATCATAGGTAAAGTTAACTGTACGCCATAAGAGTTTAGCTAAAGGGCATTCAATAAAAAGGTGTTGGATGGTCTCATGTTCCCCACAGAAAACACATTTTGTACACCCATTCCAATGGCGTTTAGCTAGGTTGTCCTTGGTTAACAACACCTTGTTACTCAAGAACCACATAAAAATCTTAATTTTTAGCGGAATTTTAACCTTCCATAGATATTTTCTGAGAAAGGGGGTATGGTCACACATAAGATCTTCATACATCGATTTAACTGTAAACAAACCATTTGGTGTTAATTCCCATATAAAACGATCTTCCTCTTCATTCAAATGCACTGCCATTAGTTTCCTACATAATTGTAACCACAAATTCCATTTATTACCATTTAAGACTCTTCTAAAAGTAACATTCAGCGGTGACTGTCCTAACACCTGTGCAACTGTGACATTTTTATGATGGGCAATATTGTATAGCGACGAGTATTGTTGAGCCAGTGGATTCTTGCCTAACCAGATATCTTCCCAGAAGCGGGTCTGCAAACCATTACCTAGTTTGAAAAAACCCCTAGAAAAGAACTCCTGTTTGACCTCCATTAGACCTTTCCAGAATGGAGAGTCAGTCGGTTTCGCTTGAACCTCCGATAATGTCTTCTGTCTTAGGTACTTGTTATGTAGCAACTCTTGCCACACCCCATCCTCATTGAGAATTTTAAAAAGCCATTTACTCAATGAACATCTGTTTTTTATTTCCAGAACTTCAATACCTATGCCCCCTTGATCCTTCGGTCTACAAACAATGTTTCATTTTGTAAGCCGGTATTTTCTTTTGTTTTTGTCGGACTGCCAAAAGAATCTAGATCTATAGAAGTCCAAACGTTTCCTTACCCCAACATGTATTTGCAGGAAAGACAACATAAACATCGGGTAAGGGGAAGCTAGTTAATACTGAGTTAATAAGCACTAACCTATCACCATAGGATAGTAACTTCCCTTTCCAGCATCCTAATTTACTCTCAAACCGTGTTTCTACCGGATACCAATCTGCATTTCTGAGTTTTTTGTAATGCATCGGAATACCTAAGTACCTAAAAGGAAGTTGTCCAGCATCACATCCAAAGATCTGCTTGTACTGGTCTTCCTTCTCTTTTGCCTTTCCAAAATAAAAATCTCACTTTTATGAAAATTAATCTTGAGTCCCGAAAGTTCTTCAAAGAGACACAAGATTAGCTTCATGTTGACAGCTTTGTTGAGGTCATGTTCCAAAAAAAGGATAGTATCATCGGCATATTGTAATATAGAAAGACCTCCCTCAACTAAATGAGGAATTAATCCTCCGACTTGACCATCTTCTTTGGCTCGTTCAATTAAGATGGCAAGCATATCCACTACAATATTAAAAAACATTGGAGACAGAGGATCCCTTTGCCTTAGACCTTTTTTTGTTTGAAAATAATGACCAATGTCATCATTTACCTTCACCCCAACACTACCTCCTTGCACAAATTGTTGCACTAATCTTCCCCATTCTGGAGCAAAACCTTTCATCCTTAATGTTTGCTGTAAAAAAGGCCACTTTACCTTATCGTATGCTTTCTCAAAATGAATCTTAAATAACACTCCGTCCATCTTCTTATTATGTAGCTCATGAATCGTTTCATGAAGTATAACTACCCCTTCTAAAATATTTCTACCGGGCATAAATGCCGATTGAGTTGGCCTAATAACTCTCGGGGCAATCCCAGATATGCGATTAGTACCAACTTTAGTGAATATCTTAAAGAATACATTAAGTAAACAAATTGGTCTATATTGTTGAATCTGAACCGCATTCTCTTTTTTGGGTAGTAATGTGATAACTCCGAAATTCAGTTTATAAAGGGGCAAGTCCCCATTAGTAAACTGTGCAAACAGAGCCATCAGGTCATCTTTTATTACTTTCCAAATTTTTTGATAGAATTCAGCTGGAAAGCCATCCGGCCCAGGAGTTTATTCAGTTCCATTTGTGAGATAGCTTGAAAAACCTCCTCTTCAGTAAAAGGGGCCGTCAAGATCTCATTTTCGATAGATGAGATTTGCATGATATCATTAATCTCGCCCTCAACTAAAGAAATATTTGTTGGTGCCGGCTCTCCAAATAGCTTCTTATAAAATTCAGTAATATATACCTTTAAATTGTCTTCCCCAACAATAGTCCCCTCTTGTTGTTCAAGTTGGAATATTTTCTTCTTTCAGTGTTTACCATTAGCTATTAAGTGAAAGTATTTCGTATTATTACCCCCTTCCTGAATATGTTTGACCTTCGCTCTCTGAGCCCATTTAGACTCCTCGTCTCTTCTTAGTTTATTCAGACTATCATTTGCCTTTTTTAATTCTTCCCTTTCATTTGTATTCAAAATGTTTGTTTCCGCTTTTAAATCTAGATGATCAATAATGTTCAATAATCTCTCTTTCTCTTTCTTGTATTTTCCACTCTGATTTTTTGCCCATCCCTTCAGAAATCTTCTTATATGTCTTAGCTTATTCAACCAAACCTCCATCGGACTAGCTCCACCTATAACTGAGTTCCACTCCTTTGCTACCATGTCAAAAAAAAACCTCTTGACGCAACCAATGTAGCTCAAAAGAGAAATTTGCTTGATTACCCAGGTGTGCTTTCACTCCTGAATCAATTAGTATTGGAGTATGATCAGATTCAGCTCTAGTTAAAGCTCTAACAGTTACCAACGGAAATTTTTGTTCCCATGAGATTGATGCTAGAACTCGATCTAGCTTTTCATATGTAGGTACATTTCTCCTGCTTGCCCATGTAAATTGTCTCCCAATGAGAACAATTTCACGCAAGTTCAAGTGTTCGATAATTGCATTAAAAACAAAAGGCCAACGCGCTTTGAAATTATCATTATTTTTCTCCACCCTTTTACGAATAATATTGAAATCACCACCTACCAACATAGGTAATGATTCAGATTCACGAGTTCTCACTAATTCAGCCAAAAATTCCGCTTTGTGCTCATCTTGGGCAGCCCCATAGACTGGCACGAGAATCCATTCAAACCCATCTCTCTTACATTTGATATGAAGATTAACACAAAAATCTCCCGTAGTTACTTTTAACACCTGTAGCGTATCAGAGTTTATTCCCACTAGAATACCTCTTGATCGACCATGTGGTGGTAAGCAAAACCAGGAAAAATTATAACCTGTTGCTAATTGGTTCAAAAAAGGAATCGAAAAATTAGATCTCCCAGTTTTCAACAAAGCTATGAAGTCTAATTTATGTTCCCGAATCGCTTCTTTGACAAACAGATGCTTCACAGTATCACCAAAACCTCCTGGATTCCAATTAATACCTTTTAGATTCTGCATTATGAAAATTGTTTTTTAATTCTTTTCCTAGTACTCTTACGGATATTGCTAGTATCATAAACTTTCCTTTGTCTAATTTTTTTAACCTTCACCACTGGTTTGAGATGTTCCAGGTGATCATCCAGATCCAAAGGAATATCATCATCATCAATCAAATCCTCACAGAGGGTGGATACTTTTGACAATACAAGAGTTTCCTGCCCATCCTCCATAGTCTCCATTTCACTATTTTTTTCCAAAATTGTTAAAATACGCTCCTCTTCCACCATTTTCAGCCCTTTAACAGATTTACCTATCTCACCAGTTGAATTACCTAAGGATATACCTAAGGATATACCTAAGCGATCCGCTCTCTTAACTATCTCAGAATCTGGAATATTAATAATCGAGTGCATAGGAATGGTGAACTGACCTGAAGAGAATGACTCATCCCACAACTGCGCCTTCTTCATCGCCTTTTCCATCTGAGGCATGTCTGCATTAGGCTGGCGACCCAACCGGGTACTCGACCTCACACCAATAGTGGGCTTCGGGATTCCCCCAAATGCGATTACCTCCTCTCTAGAAGGGCAGTGAGATACATAATCATTGTCAACTAAAGATATAGATGTAGTATATATATCATTATTAGATGAATTATCGGAAGGGATAAAGGACCCACCAGCAATATTCATAGATGAGGCATCCCTCATTGTTCCCTGAAATTCAACTGTAGGTATCTCCCCTTTCTTTTGACCCAAAGAGCTTCCCATAGCATGATCCAGTTGCTGGACCACGGGTTCCAACGAACCAGCTGTATCAACAACATGACATCCATGAGAATGAGGGTGCGAAAAAATATTTGGTACACATGTATCATTAAAATTCGGACTATGAGAAAACACACCATTGGCCATACCATTGCCATGCACAGATGATCTGCCCAGAAGATTCCCCGCTGACCTCATCATTGGCTCATCAGCTGCCCAATGATTGGCCCGGTCTCCAATTATATTATCTTCATCAGAAACTGCAGTAGCTTGGATCTTCTGTGTCAAAATAGTCGAAAATAGCTGCCTGGCGCCTTGGTGTGCGACCGCATCCGATCCCACCATGTCTGCAACGCCTCTGCCCCGCCGGTCCCCTGCAAGGCCAACCCGCCTCATCTCATTGGCCAGAGGAGACACAGCGACGCAACTGTCAGCAGCAATCTGCAGCGCTTGTTCACTTCTCTGCTCATCATTGGCCAGTAGAGGACACGCGTCGGGGCTGACTGCAGCACTCTGCAACGCCTGGACAGCTAGCGGCCTGGCAGTGGTTGGCACCGCACCACGCTGCTGTCCGACGCTCTCGGCAGCAGCTGGTCTGCTGTAACTGCTGTCAGCTGACAGCACAGCCTCCAGGGCCACATGCATCCTGTCTCTCGGCAATCCCGAGGCGGATCTTCCTGACCCAAAATCTACATAGGAATCAGCATGTTTGTCGTCATTTAGTGACAGTTTTTGAGCATACAATATAGGCATAAAAACATTATTTTTCTGACCCAAATTTGAATCAAAAGAATCATTACCTAATGGAGATAATGGCACCTTCAAAGCCCCAATATTAATTTCCTCCACTTGTTCACATTGCTCTTGCATCCCCTCTACCCCATTTTTTGCACCATTCTCATCTTGACCATTGTTATTTGCACTTCCCTCTTCCTCCGCACCTCTAGTATCCATCTCCATATCATTGTGGCCATCACCATTCCCCAAACCATTATTTGAATCACCACCCCCATCTTTGTCATCATTTGCCTCAGCCATATTCACCTCCTGAGCAACATGACCTGTCTCAACCTCAAAACGAAGCTTGTAGAAACCCCTCCTAATAAAAACATCACTGTCCCCAGGAATAAGATTGCGGTCCAAACACCCAATCTTGATCCTAAGCAACTTATTCTTACGAGTAAAAGGCATGTCTACATCCAAAGTTTTTCTAAAAAGAGAGCCAATCCCCCATAAGGACAAATAGTCAGTTCTCATATCGGAAGGTACTCCATCAACACGAACCCACACCTCTGGCAACATATATAATGGCTCCTCCACAGAAGACCAGAAGTCAAAGAACAAAACAATATCCTTTTGTGGACATACATAAAGCCAAAATTCTTGAGCCTCTGCACTTCTTGTTTGCTTGGTAACTTCACTCTATATATATTATCCTTGTAATGATAAACTTCCCAGTTAAATTTCTCCGAGGGCACAATCCTCTTCATATGCTCAATAATCTCAGGTATAGTCATTACCTCTCCCTCCACGGACACTTTGACCAGCTTAGGATTTTCCACCTTGGCTTTGAAAGCTCCACATGGCATCTCAAAGAACATAAGGGCGTCATTGGCATACCCATGAAGAATGGCAGTAGGTTTTGGAGCTTGTAAAAGATGGCAAGCTGAGGATATATGATGGATAGACTCACATATGTCACAATATGGTGTAGTGCAATCATCAATAAAATGACCAGGTGTTTTGCAACGGAAACATACCTCCTTGTCATCCTTCTTTTTCTTTGCTATTCCTGATCCTTCAATTTCTCTTGCATTTCCTTGAACCACCTGAGGCTCCACATCCTTGTTGCTTTGTTGCACGGCTGATTTAGGATTCACCGTTGCCACCTTTGGATCTAATACTCCAGCTACCCCATTAGGTCCTGATGTATTATTCGCCTCAGGTGCCTTTTGTGCCGCCGTCACTGCAGCCACTACGGCCTGAACCGTTTGATGAAGCAAGTCCGCATCAATCGGACCCCTAGCCGCTGCACCATCATTATTTCCTCTATACCGTGACTGAAAAGCTCCTCCCCTGCCGACATTATTCTGACTAACCCATCGCTGCTGGTTATTCCCATAGCCTGCTCTACTATTAATGTAATAATTGTTATTGTAATTCCTCTGTCCCCCCCCCCCCCCAATTCTCATCTCTAGCACTTGAAAAATTCCCGCCTCCGGCTGTCCCACTTGATTCCCCTTGAACAAAATTACGGCCAGATCCACTATGTCCAGTACCTTGATAACCACGACCTCCGTTGAAGCCTTGGCCTCCTCGGCCGCCTCCTTGCCCCATGCGCCCGCGAGCATTGCCAACCCAACCGACGGTGAAACCCCCACGAGAATGGAAGCCTCCGCGACCCTGGTGGAAGGCGCCTCTCCCAGGGTTGAAACCACCCTGGCCACCATCTCCGCTCATCGTCTTGTTGGAGTGCGGCTACTGGACAACCTGCTCTCCCCTCTCGATCTTTCGCCAGGCAAACCCTAGAAGTCGTCTAAAGGCGTGCCCAGCGACAACACCTCCGACTTTGACTTGGATCGGACGATGGGTCTCAACAGACCGATCAGTCCTCCCAGGGATAGGCCTACCCCGTGCCGCCCGGGCTGGGCCTCTTCGATCCGAAAAAACAGACGGAGGTTTCAAACTAGTCGAGCCCACGTGATGAATTTTTGAACGCCCTGATGTGCGTAGATGTACACGTCCGTTGGGAACCCCAAGAGGAAGGTATGATGCGCACAGTGGCAAGTTTTCCCTCAGAAAGAAACCAAGGTTTAATCGAACCAGAGGAGCCAAGAAGCACGTTGAAGGTTGATGGCGGCGGGATGTAGTGCGGCGCAACACCAGGGATTCCGCGCCAACGTGGAACCTGCACAACACAAGCAAAGTACTTTGCCCCAACGAAACTGAGGTTGTCAATCTCACCGGCTTGCTGTAACAAAGGATTAACCGTATTGTGTGGAAGATGATTGTTTGCGAAGAAAACAAGTAAAACAAGTATTGCAGTAGATTGTATGCGATGTAAAGAATAGGACCGGGGTCCACAGTTCACTAGAGGTGTCTCTCCCATAAGATAAAAGCATGTTGGGTGAACAAATTACAGTCGGGCAATTGACAAATAGAAAAGGGCATAACAATGCATATACATGATATGATAAATATAGTGAGATTTAATCGGGCATTACGACAAAGTACATAGACCGCTATCCAGCATGCATCTATGCCTAAAAAGTCCACCTTCAGGTTATCATCCGAACCCCATCCAGTATTAAGTTGCAAGCAACAGACAATTGCATTAAGTATGGTGCGTAATGTAATCAACAACTACATCCTTAGACATAGAATCAATGTTTTATCCCTAGTGGCAACAGCACAACACAACCTTAGAACTTTCTCACTGTCCCAGGTATCAATGAAGGCATGAACCCACTATCGAGCATAAATACTCCCTCTTGGAGTTAAGAGTAAAAACTTGGCCAGAGCCTCTACTAATAACGGAGAGCATGCAAGATCATAAACAACACATAAATAATAGATTGATAATCACCATAACATAGTATTCTCTATCCATCGGATCCCGACAAACACAACATATAGAATTACAGATAGATGATCTTGATCATGTTAGGCAGCTCACAAGATCCAACAATGAAGCACAATTAGGAGAAGACGACCATCTAGCTACTGCTATGGACCCATAGTCCAGGGGTGAACTACTCACTCATCACTCCGGAGGCGACCATGGCGGTGTAGAGTCCTCCGGAGATGATTCCCCTCCGCAGGGTGGGAGGCGATCTCTGAATCCCCGAGATGGGATTCGCGGCGGCGGCGTCTCGAAGGTTTTCCGTATCGTGGCTCTCGCGGGGTTTCGCGACAAAGGCTTTAAGTAGGCGGAAGGGCAAGTCAAGGGGCGGCACGAGGGGCCCAGACGACAGGCCGGCGCGGCCAGGGCCTGGGCCGTGCCGCCCTGATGTCTGGCCACCTCGTGGCCCACCCGACTCGTCTTCGGTCTTCGGAAGCTTCGTGCAAAAATAGGACCCCGGGCGTTGATTTCGTCCAATTCGAGAATATTTCCTTACTAGGATTTCTGAAACCAAAAACAGAGCAACAGGCTCTTCGGCATCTTGTTAATAGGTTAGTTCCAGAAAATGCGTAAATACGACATATAATGTGTATAAAACATGTAGATATCATCAATAATGTAGCATGGAACATAAGAAATTATCGATACGTTGGAGACGTATCAGCATCCCCAAGCTTAGTTCTGCTCGTCCCGAGCAGCAAACGATAACAAGGATAATTTCTGGAGTGACATGCCATCATAATCTTCATCATACTATTGTAAACATATGTAATGAATGCAGCGATCAAAACAATGGTAATGACATGAGTAAACAAATGAATCATAAAGCAAAGACTTTTCATGAATAGTACTTCAAGACAAGCATCAATAAGTCTTGCATAAGAGTTAACTCATAAAGCAATAAATCAAAGTAAAGGTGTTGAAGCAACACAAAGGAAGATTAAGTTTCAGCGGTTGCTTTCAACTTATAACATGTATATCTCATGGATTTTGTCAACATAGAGTAATATAACAAGTGCAATATGCAAGTATGTAGGAATCAATGCACAGTTCACACAAGTGTTTGCTTCTTAAGGTGGAGAGAGATAGGTAAACTGACTCAACAATAAAGGTAAAAGAAAGGTCCTTCAAAGAGGAAAGCATCGATTGCTGTATTTGTGCTAGAGCTTTTATTTTGAAAACATGAAACAATTTTGTCAACGGTAGTAATAAAGCATATGAGTTATGTAAATTATATCTTACAAGTTGCAAGCCTCATGCATAGTATACTAATAGTGCCCGCACCTCGTCCTACTTAGCTTGGACTACCGGATCTTTGCATGCCATGTTTCAACCAAGTGTCACAAAGGGGTACCTCCATGCCGCCTGTACAAAGGTCTAAGGAGAATGCTCGCATTTTGGATTTCTCGCTTTTGATTATTCTCAACTTAGACATCCATACCGGGACAACATGGACAACAGATAATGGACTCCTCTTAAATGCATAAGCATGTAGCAACAATTATTATTCTCATATGAGATTGAGGATATATGTCCAAAACTGAAACTTCAACCATGATTCATGGCTTTAGTTAGCGGCCCAATGTTCTTCTCTAACAATTTTGCATGCTCCAACCACTAAGGTGATAGATCCTTCAGACAAGACGGACATGCATAGCAACTCACATGATATTCAACAATAGTTGATGGCGTTCCCCGAAGCATGGTTATCGCACAACAAGCAACTTAATAAAATATAAAGTGCATAAGTACATATTCAATACTACGATAGTTTTTAAGGCTATTTTGTCCCATGAGCTATATATTGCAAAGGTGAATGATGGAATTTTAAAGGTAGCACTCAAGCAATTTACTTTGGAATGGCGGAGAAATACCATGTAGTAGGTAGGTATGGTGGACACAAATGGCATAGTGGTTGGCTCAAGGATTTTGGATGCATGAGAAGTATTCCCTCTCGATACAAGGTTTAGGCTAGCAAGGTTATTTGAAGCAAACTTAAGGATGAACCGGTGCAGCAAAACTCACATAAAAGACATATTGTAAACATTATAAGACTCTACACCGTCTTCCTTGTTGTTCAAAACTCAATACTAGAATTATCTAGACCTTAGAGAGACCAAATATGCAAATCAAATTTTAGCAAGCTCTATGTATTTCTTAATTAATGGGTGCAAAGTATATGATGCAACAGCTTAAACATGAGCACAACAATTGCAAAGTATCAAATTATCCAAGACATTTTAGAATTACTACATGTAGCATTTCCCAATTCCAACCATATAACAATTTAACGAAGAAGTTTCAACCTTCGCCTTGAATATTATGAGTAAAGCCTAAGGACATATTTGTCCATATGCAACAGCGGAGCGTGTCTCTCTCCCACAAAGTGAATGCTAGGATCCATTTTATTCAAACAAAAACAAAAAACAAAAACAAACCGACGCTCCAAGTAAAGAACACAAGATGTGACCGAATAAAAATATAGTTTCAGGGGAGGAACCTGATGATGTTGTCGATGAAGAAGGGGATGCCTTGGGCATCCCCAAGCTTAGACGCTTGAGTCTTCTTAAAATATGCAGGGGTGAACCACGGGGCATCCCCAAGCTTAGAGCTTTCACTCCTCTTGATCATAGTATATCATACTCCTCTCTTGACCCTTGAAAACTTCCTTCACACCAAACTTCAAGCAAACTCATTAGAGGGTTAGTGCACAATTAATAATTCACATATTCAGAGGTGACACAATCATTCTTAACACTTCTAGACATTGCACAAAGCTACTGGACATTAATGGATCAAAGAAAATTCATCCAACATAGCAAATACGGCAATGCGAAGTAAAAGGCAGAATCTGTCAAAAACAGAACAGTCCGTAAAGACGAACCTGAAAGGTGCACTAGACTTGCTCAAATGGAAAAACTCAAAACTAATGAAAGTTGCGTACATATCTGAGGATCACGCTCGTAATTTTGCAGATATTTTTGAATTTTCTACAGAGACTTATGCCAGAATTCGTGACAGACAACAATGCTGTTTCTGCGCAGCGATCCCAAATATAACATCAACTTTAACATAGAAACTTTACTTGGCACAAAAACATGATAAGGAGAGGTTGCTACAGTAGTAAACAACTTTCAAGACTCAAATAAAACAAAAATTGCTGTAGTAAAAACATGGGTTGTCTCCCATAAGCGCTTTTCTTTACGCCTTTCAGCTAGGCGCAGAAAGTGTATTTCAAGTATTATCAAGAGATGAAACATCGACATTACCTTGGGCTTTACCCTTACCTTTCTTGTCCTTTTTCTTACTCTTTGGCTTAGGGAATATATGGCTACACCCGGGTGTAGAGGTGAATTTTAAGGTGCCTTCTCTCACGTCTATGACTGCTCCCAATAGTTTCAGCAGGGATCTTCCGAGTGTGATTTGTCCTTTCCTGCGCATTCAATGACAAGGTAATCAATGGATATTGTTCTCCCAAGAATGGTTGTATGCACACCCGCAGCTATCCCTTTAGGAATTATAACAGAGTTATCAATAAGAGTTATTCCTTCTCCCCCTTCAGCGAATTCCCAAAGTTTCAATGATTTATGAATACTCTTAGGCATTAGGCAAAATTCAGTCATAATATCACAATTAGCATGAAGAGTTTGGTTACCTATGACAATTTTAATAGTAGGATCCCACAATGAAGGTTCAGAGTTCACTAAAACTTGATCAAAACGGTTACGAATATATCCATAATTTTCATTTAGGCGAGATGCACTTGTTTCAAGAGTGTTTAATCTATTATAAATGCTAATAAGGGCTGAATCAAAGTTATTAGCTGAATCATGTGATGCAACCAACTTCTTTATGGCATTAAAAGCTTGATCCCCATTACAATGAAGGAAATCTCCTCCCACTAGAGCATCCAAGGCATATCTATAGCGAATCATAAGACCAAAATAAAAATTACTAAGGAGCAAACTTAGAGTCATTTGAGGTTCAGTTTTACGATAAGAAGTAAAAATCCTGGACCAAGCATCTTTAAAACTTTCCTCATCCCCTTGTTTAAAAGTAAAAACTAATTCCTCAGGTGAAGAAGTAACAAGTACAGAACTAGACATGATAACAAAAGTAAACTAAATGCAAGTAACTAAATTTTTTTGTGTTTTTGATATAGAGAGCAAGACAAGAAATAAAGTAAAACTAGCAACTAATTTTTTGTGTTTTGTTTAGGTCCAGCAAACAAAGTAGTAAATAACATAAAGCAAGACAAAAAAAGTAAAGAGATTGAGAAGTGGAGACTCCCTTGCAGCGTGTCTTGATCTCCCGGCAACGGCGCGAAAAAGTGCTTGATGCGTAGATGTACACGTCCGTTGGGAACCCCAAGAGGAAGGTATGATGCGCACAGTGGCAAGTTTTCCCTCAGAAAGAAACCAAGGTTTAATCGAACCAGGAGGAGCCAAGAAGCACGTTGAAGGTTGATGGCGGCGGGATGTAGTGCGGCGCAACACCGGGATTCCGGTGCCAACGTGGACCTGCACAACACAAGAAAAGTACTTTGCCCCAACGAAACAGTGAGGTTGTCAATCTCACCGGCTTGCTGTAACAAAGGATTAACCGTATTGTGTGGAAGATGATTGTTTGCGAAGAAAACAGTAAAACAAGTATTGCAGTAGATTGTATGCGATGTAAAGAATAGGACCGGGGTCCACAGTTCACTAGAGGTGTCTCTCCCATAAGATAAAAGCATGTTGGGTGAACAAATTATAGTCGGGCAATTGACAAATAGAAAAGGGCATAACAATGCATATACATGATATGATAAATATAGTGAGATTTAATCGGGCATTACGACAAAGTACATAGACCGCTATCCAAGCATGCATCTATGCCTAAAAAGTCCACCTTCAGGTTATCATCCGAACCCCATCCATATTAAGTTGCAAGCAACAGACAATTGCATTAAGTATGGTGCGTAATGTAATCAACAACTACATCCTTAGACATAGAATCAATGTTTTATCCCTAGTGGCACACAACACAACCTTAGAACTTTCTGTCACTGTCCCAGTATCAATGAAGGCATGAACCCACTATCGAGCATAAATACTCCCTCTTGGAGTTAAGAGTAAAAACTTGGCCAGAGCCTCTACTAATAACGGAGAGCATGCAAGATCATAAACAACACATAAATAATAGATTGATAATCACCATAACATAGTATTCTCTATCCATCGGATCCCGACAAACACAACATATAGAATTACAGATAGATGATCTTGATCATGTTAGGCAGCTCACAAGATCCAACAATGAAGCACAATTAGGAGAAGACGACCATCTAGCTACTACTATGGACCCATAGTCCAGGGTGAACTACTCACTCATCACTCCGGAGGCGACCATGGCGGTGTAGAGTCCTCCGGGAGATGATTCCCCTCTCGGCAGGGTGCCGGAGGCGATCTCCTGAATCCCCGAGATGGGATTCGCGGCGTCTGGAAGGTTTTCCGTATCGTGGCTCTCGTCTGGGGGTTTCGCGACGGAGGCTTTAAGTAGGCGGAAGGGCAAGTCAAGGGTGGCACGAGGGGCCAGGCAAGCCGGCGCGGCGGGGCCTGGCGCGCCGCGATGTCCGGCCACCTCGTGGCCCCCGACTCCTCTTCGGTCTTCGGAAGCTTCGTGCAAAAATAGGACCCTGGGCGTTGATTTCGTCCAATTCCGAGAATATTTCCTTACTAGGATTTCTGAAACCAAAAACAGCAGAAAAAGCTCTTCGGCATCTTGTTAATAGGTTAGTTCCAGAAAATGCGTAAATACGACATATAATGTGTATAAAACATGTAGATATCATCAATAATGTAGCATGGAACATAAGAAATTATCGATACGTTGGAGACGTATCACGCCCCGCAATTACCGGCTCAATCACCGGATCGGACGTTTTTTGTCGAGCTCCGGCGACCAACGTCGCCGATGTACGACCGTCCAACCTTCCTGACCATCATCGATGAAAACAGATGGCTCTAACACGGGTAGATTCAGAGACTTCAGAACCGATCTGCCCAACGGCGTCTGCGATGGTGAAACCAACGTACCTTTCATCGCCATGAAGTCCATGGCAGCCTTTCTCTGCATATGTCGTTGTTGTAGACGCTTGATCCTCCTTCTTGCCAGTTCCTGAGTGGACTCATTGAGATCCATGTTGTCCACCATCTCCGGCGTACGACAGAGGTACCGAATAAAGTCTGCATCACGAAGTGGCGAGGTGTCCTCCATGGCGTCTTCATCTTCAACCTCATCGTCCGACGGTGCTAGCACCCATAACCGGCCGTCGAGAGGCCGCTCCGGTGCCCCTCCGCTGTTGAAATGGAGTTGAGCAACCGCCGGGGATGATGTAGCGGAATCACCGCCCGTGTCGCCCTCCGCGTCGCCAGAACCCTTTCCAACGGTCATCTTCCGCCGTCCTTTCTTCGAAGTACATCACAATTTGTTTGGAGAATTATCAAATCCAAAAGCTGGTGATGTTGCGAGACCATGTAAGCTTAGTTTTTCAAAACTCGCATTTGCGATGCTACTGATATTGTCTTTGGAAACAAGGTCTTCAAAGGCAACAACACAGAGAGGCCAAACTGCTTATATTGGTGGCAAGTGAATGCTGCAGTAAGTCAAAAGGTTGGAACCTTACAATTCTTTGGCTGGAGTGATGCTTTGAGAACAAAAAGTTGACAAATAAGGTCACTCCCGTCCTGTCGCTCCCCATGGACGATGGGCGGGTGTGACGCCCAAACCATGATCCACCCGTCCCGCCCCCCGATCGCCCTGATATCGACAGACGGCACGAATCACACACGTGATGCAAGAGGAATTAACACGAGCGGTAACATTACAACAGGATTACAATAGAGCCCACAAGAAACATATATTACAACAAAGACTCCAACGAGTCAAGATACAAATATATAATACAAAGCTCTGAATCATACAAAAGATCAAATACGTCCGAGTACGAACAAGATACAAATTGGACTAAGAGTTCTGAAGATAACCAGTGGCGTCCATAACCCTGCCCAGGCCAAGCCGGAAGGGTAACCTTGCTAACGTCGTTTTAATCGAACATAACTTCATACCTGCCCAGTTATGTCCCAAAGAAGCAGCAATAAGTACGGGTTCGTACTTAACAAGACTTCAAGACGTATAAGCATTCGTCAACCAGTCGTCCTTTGTACTTGAGGCACGCAGGAGACTTAGAGGACGCAAGAGGAACATCATAGGAAATATGGTGGGGTTAAGCGGCAGCGCGCAAGGACTAAAAACCTATAGAGACACGCTACAACATTCGTCTAATCAGAGAAGATGAGGGTGCGCATAAACTAACATTTCTATACTCTGCAAGCATAACACAACCGATGCGTTCCCCCTCGCAAGGAAGTACTTACAAATGCTCTCACACGGTGGACAAGTTGTATTAAGTAACCGTTGAAGTAATGCTAATTTACTACGCAAGTTAATAGCAGATTATTAGCAGCAACATAAAGGTGTAAGTCGTTCTATGATCGAGCTATACAATTTCATGTCGTCCATAACCGCGGACACGGCTGATCGATAAGATGTACACCCTGCAGGGGTTACCTAAATGTAACCATATGCATGCTCGAACCCACTTACTACAGGTGGAGTCTCACAACAAGACCGTTCCCAATGCAAGAGAAAGTTTAATGGGAGCCACCCAACTAAGCTACCCGTGACGAAATTCGGCCGTACTCCGATACGGACCCAGAGGTTTGCGTCGGCTTCCAAGGCGGGCATTAACGATCGACCAAGGATAAAGAGTCCCGCGTTATGAGTACAGTACAGAATATAAACACCCGAAGGCAACAGGAAGTAAATCGTGCATATCGTGCATATGATCAAATAAAACCAAGGTTGTGGATCTCAATAAACAGACTCAAGAAAAGGTAGTGGGTGATGGAGGTCACACTCCCCCACGTACGGGTAGAGCGCTCAATCTCGGAACAGATAACAAGAACTCGGGTCCTAGGGGACATTAGCAAGTCAAAGTTCCGATGCTTTCGCAAAGGGGCTGACAGATGCCTCTGCTTACAATTTTAGTTGTTAACAATTAAGTAAAGCATGTGTATTTCCAATAAATATATCCATAAACCATGTCTCATGAATCCCCAACAGATAACCCGATAAGATAGCGATAAAGGTAACAAGATATAAATAGCACTGGCATGCACTACGACTCGCAAGGCAGACTCGATAACCAAAAAATAGCTGTAGGAGGTTGGTGGATGCAATATAGGCTGCTTGAGGTAAGAAGTGGATATGACACGTGACAAGAACGCAACTCAAGGCTAGCATAAGGGAGAAGACAAAATAAAATAGGTGAGCGACTCCTGCAGAGACAGGAGTTTAGGAAATGCTTGTCTGTTAAAGCTTGCCGAGGAACATCCGGAGAACTCGTCGTATCTCACAACACCACTTCGCGATCCTATCCGGGAAGAAGCAAATGCTGGACAAACAACGGGTGCAAGTCTTACTACTACGGATAAAGAAGATCCAGCATGATCAAGATGATATGCATGGCATGGCAAATATGACGCGATGCAACTTATCCAATTAAGCGGGATCGGAATCCCGAACAACAAATTAGGGTTGGAGTTGCATTTCTACCGGCAAATTTAAGGGTTGGTTAGCATGGCATATCATGGCAAGGATGTGCTACTTCAATATTAAGCGGAGCGGGGGAAACCTAGTTGGAATCCCGAAATACTCCGCATATATCTGAGGTGAACATGCATAACTATCACGGTTCGATATGATGCGACATGCAAACAGATATATGAAAGGCATATTCATGTTCCTCTCATTTTTCTGATCAAAATTCATATAAAAGTTATTTAGAAAATATTTTTTCAGCATTTAAATTATAGAAAACAACTTTTATTAATTGGAAAAGGACCTGGAAACAAGTTCCGGCCAGGGGAGGGACCCCAGGTAAATTTTCAAGAGATATAGGGGGTTTTGCAAGAAACCATCAGCGCCAGGGGTTGCGGGTTAGATAAACATACATGCAGGGGCTAGATCGCCAAAATGCCCAGATCTGGATCGGAAAGGTTTTCTCACCCTGGGGTAGCTAGCCTCTGCGGCTGACGAGTGGGCCCGCTGGCCACATCGGCGCCAGCGTTGCGAAGCGTGTGTGCGTGCACGCAAGGTGTTTGATGTCGTGCGCGGCGAGGGGAAATGGCGGTGACCACCGCAGGGCGTCGCGCGTGCGGGCGTTTGACAACATTCCAGGAAGCGTGCCCGGGCTCGTTGCGTGCGTCTCGTTGCCGCGGACCAGATGGTGGCGGCGCCGCGAGCAGGAAGGCACCGGAGGATCGCCGGTGGCGAAGATCTGCGGCGGAAAGGAACGGGTCAAGAAGGGAGAGAGCGAAACAGGGAACAAGGAGGGGGAAGAAGATGTTTGGGACGTGCGCCTTGTTACCAGGAAACTCGACGTGCAGTCGTCGGCGCCGGGGGAGGTCGACGTTCGCCGGATTTCGAGGAAGAACACCGGCGGCCGACAAGGAGAAACGGCGAGCGTGGCGTCGCTACGGGCCACGCGGGGTCGATTCCGTGGATGAGGATGATCAAGGAGACGTGGCGCGTCCGATGGTGCTCTCGGCTTGGCGAGGGAATGGCCGGAGCGATGGCGCCATGGCCGAGCTGTGAGGGGGCTTCGGTGGTGAAGGAAAAAGAGAGGAGAGTTTGCTGGTGGCGCTCGAGGGGGGAAAAGGGAGGGGCGGCTAGGGTTTGCTGGGGACCTGGAGGGGGATTAAAAGAGAGGGGGAGCAGGTGGTGGTGGAGGGCGCGGGGTGCGTGGTGACATCGACCACGGTGGGGAAGGGAGCACGCACCAAGCGTGAGAAAGACAGCGACATGAGATCTTTTCTCCTCCGAAGGGGTACGGGCCAGGAAGGGAAAAGACTAGGCCGGACAAGGCTGGGCCGCCGGGAAGAAAAAGAAGAGGGGAGGGAATGGGCCAGGAAAGAGGAAGGAGCCCAGGAGAGGGGGAGAGGGGTTTTTCTTTACTATTTTTATTTTCTAAACATTTGAAAACAAATCCAATTCTGTTTTGAACTGAACCGAAGATGATGGAGAGATTCAAAAGTAGTTTTCCAATATAGTTAATTTATTTGTAATCAAATCAAAACACATTTTTAAACCAAAATTAATTATTGAAAAGGCTTAATTATAAAATAGGAATTAGGAGAGAAGGGTTAGAGTTTATTATAAAAACCATAGGGGAGGGGAAACAAAATAACTTTTATTATAAATAATTTTTATTTGATAAAATCTTATGGATGATATGATGCATGATGCATGATGATGCACTTGGAACGACACGGACAAACAAGCAGCGGAGAAAAATCTAATATTGGGGTTTTTCCGGGTCGTTACAGTGGGCGGCCCAAACCATAGCACCAGCCCTCCCTCTCCCCCCTCCCGCCCCGCCACCGTCAGAGATAGCCGCAACGCAAACCCCATAGGGTCCTGTCGGCGGCGGATCTCTAGTTCCTGCTTGCGAAGTGGAGGCACGGGGCGATCCCGACCTGGCGGCGGACTAAGGAGATGAACCGCCAGCTCCTCGCGCGTTGGGACAGCACGCCGCGGCGAGGCGGTTCCTCATGTTGTAAGCGGAAGAGCTCGATCTCGTTCGCTTCTTCCTCGCAGGAGTCGCCCGACGGTGGCGTAGCTTCTTTAGGAGTTCTTCTCCGGTGGTGCTTGTCGCTGGATGTGAATTTCGGGAGGAGAGGAGGTGCTGGTGGTGGGCTGGCGGCTCACCGGCCGAAGGCATGGGTACCCATGCAGTTGGGACCGTAGCATGGGCAGCAGGCCAGATCTGGGCCAGGCAGGCCCAAATCCGCCTGTAGCATCATGACGGTGGCTCCACTAGAGGCGGGCCACGACAGGGTCAAACGAGGATGTATGTGCTAGCGGGCAGATGAGATGATGGTTGCAAGGTGATGCCAGACTCGGGTGATGGGTGGGTGCAGGGTGGCTGGGCGGTGGAGCGACCGGCGACAACAAGTTAGAGGGGCAGATCTAGGCCAGGGGGCCTAGATCTTGTGGCTACTTAAGGGCCTTTTGGACCCAAGCTCTATGGACTGTCGTTTGCTTTGCCACTGCAGGTGTTGCACCTGCCCGAGTCCGTGTGTGTGCATCCTTGCCGGGATACTAAGCAACCGGTCCGTTGGGAGTGTGGTCTTCGGGGAACGGGAGAAATCCTTGCTGGCTTGTCTGGCACCGATGCGGCATTTTCTACGGGTGTCGCCATTCCTCCATGAAGAGTGTCAAGGTTTCCCCCTCTCCACTCTCCTTGGAGTACCAGGGATACCCTAGATCAGCTCGCCAGTCCCTACAGTAGCGTCATATTAATGTTGCATCCTTTTTGGGTGTGTTGTCTTGTACTCGGGGATCCAGGGTGCAGGTAGCATGGTGGGACAACTTCGGAGGACGTAGGTTCCGGCTTCTCTTACGATGTCTCGTCCCGTTGGTTACATTCTCACTGTTGGGAGAGTTGTATCTTACTTTTCTTGTTGGACATGTTGTGTCGTTGCCTCGGTATTTTCTTCTTTTGTTCGTGAACTCTTGTGTGGTTGTTTCTTTATTTATAAAACGGAGCGAAAACCTATTTAGAGGAGTGATGCTTTGAAAATAAAAAAGGTAGGGGAAGAGGAAGTTCTCCCGGGCAGACTTTGGAGTGATCGATAGGCCTTTTTAGCTGGATTGGTGGTTATCATTGTTATTCCGTTTGAGATCCTGGTTAGATTGTATGTATCTGCCCGCAAAAAAGAGTGTATTTATTTGAACTTCTGAAGCCTTTTTTTTTTTTAGAAGAAAAGGGCATAGCCACGGTTTCATTTCTGAAACCAGATCCTTACTACGTTTTACAACTAGATCATCAGTCTTCTTTTTTTTTGCGGGGAGATCATCAGTCTTTTAGCCACACAACAGACATAGCCATAGATCAAAGCTCTAGTGAGACAAAGTCTGAGAACCAAAACCAGTAGCTAAACCCTGCATTACACTTTTTATCTGGCTAGGGAACGTGATCAGAGCCTAGGCAAGACTCTAGCTAAACCCTTCACCATCACCAATAAGGACTAGAACTAACATGTAGATAGGTTGTTGCAGAACAAAGTAATACTAGTACAAGAATACAGACCGAATGACGTTGGAGCAATGGCGCTTTCTGTAATAAACCTATAGAAGAAATCTGGATTTATCAACAACAAGTTGAAAGAAAAATCGTTTGTTGAGAAATAGCTTACTAACCCAAACGGGCAGGGAGGAGGGCGATCGAGTCCGAGAGGGGCATGGTTTATTTTTTGCAGAACTCCAATAGGCCCGATCGAGACCGGGAGGAGGAACTCGATGGATCGAGTTCGAACAAGAAGAGGAGAACGTTACCGACTCGGATCGATAAACTGTCTCCATATATAGGGCGTGCCGTCCAACAAGATCGATACCAGCACAGGTACGCTACGTTTGGGATCGACTTTACCAGATTAATTTAGCGAACTTGTTTTAACGTCGCAGAACTAGTCATTTAGTGGCTTCGGTCAAGAAACCTCGGGACATGGTGAGCCAGTTTTTCACCGTGATCGATGTATCAAAAAAGGATCGTGCTGAGCGTCCCCCGGGGGATCGGGCTCCCGATCCCCCGCATCCAGCGTGCGCCACGTGTCCACTCGGACCCCCCACACATGCGAAATATCCCAGTTTTCTTCTCTTGACCGAGTCTAGTTTCGCAACAACTGCAGAAAAAAATCCGCGCCCTCTCCTGCATGACTTATCGCATCGGTTGGGCAGAGCACATTCACTGCGCTAGGACATGCCGCCGGCAAGGAAGCCCTGCACAGCAGCGCCGACTCCAACCATCGCCGGAAGCACCGTCGACCAGCGCGGACGACCGCCGCCACGCGCCTGCAGCGGCGCCGTCCCAGGTTGCAGCAACTCCGGCCGCCCGAGGCATCAACGCCGTCCTACCGAGGCAGCAGCGCCGACTGCCCAAGGTAGCAAACACCGGCCTCTGGCGGTAGCAGCTCTGGACATGTAAGGTAGCAAAGGTGGCCTTCGATTGTAGCAATGCCAGAAGATGAAGGTAGCAAAAGCCGGCCTCCGGTGGTAGCAACGCCAGGCGCCTAAGGTAGCGAAGCGGGCCTCCGGCGGTAGCAACAACGGATGCCCAAGGTAGCAAAGCAGGATTACGCTGGTAGCAATTCCGGATGCCAAAGGTAGCAACACCCATAATCACCCGCAGCAACGGCCAGAATCTCTCGTAGGAAATGTCGACTTGAAGTGGGCCGACGCATGGCTTGGCCGCGGAGCCGATTTGGCGTGCGCTCGGGTGAGCGACGAACGGCCGGAGCAGAGGCGGCGCTGGCTTGGAGGTCAACGACGCGGAGATGCGCGGCTCCGTCTTGGAGGTCTATGGCGCGGAGATGCGCGGGGCAGTCACATGGTGGCGCGACCAAAGTCAGAGACGACGAGCCTCGCCGCGTGACGGCAGGAGCCTATGGGCGTGTGGCGGCGTTAGCCACGGGATACAACGGAGCATGATTGGGGTGAGGGGGATGGGAATGGGCACCGGGTCAGGTGCAAGCGGCGGGGCCTCGGATTCGCCCATGGAATTGGGGCAGCGCTGCTCTCTCTCTCCCTCGCGTGGAGAAGGAAGGTATCGTGGGGAAGAAAGCGGTGGGGAGGGAAGCGATAACGTGGGCCCTGCAGGACAGGACACGCGTCGTGCGCTGCGTGCGGAGGATGGGAGGACACGATCCCCCGGGGGTTTCAGAGCGTTTTCCATCAAAAAATAGCTCATGTGGCCGTTACTGTTTTTCATGGTTTTTTTTTTCTCATCCCTGACCGGCTGTCTGCTTTGTGGTTATAACTTCAGGGTCAGGGGCATTCCTCGAGATGCAGATGCCAATCCAGCGCTCACGAACCAACGACATTCTTCAGCACTCTCCGAGAACGGGCTCAAATGCGGAAGCAAAAATCAGTGGAACACGCAGAACTGCTTGACAAAAAGAACCAGGAACTGTATGAACTGATCTGCCAATCGCATGCCGCCAACGCTGTGCCCGGGAAGTACGCCGCGGAAGCTGAAGCCAAGAAACCTCCAATATACATGGTACGTGAGACAGTTTTCCTCCGTTGCGATGTACCAAAAGATAGCTACCTGTTGTTTGCCAGTTCAGTTGCTATGCGTGTTTCTTATGGCTAAATCGATGTCTGCTTTGTGATGGTGGCTCTTGGGGCAGGGACAGTTCTTGGGTAGCACAACTCAGGGAAAATACTCGAGAAGCACTAGACAGGGACAAGCCTGGAGAAGCAGAGGGTACGGGCAATCCTCCAGATGCAGAGCTCATCGCCTTCGTCATCAAGAACTTGAGCTTGAAAAGAAGAAGCAGGAGCTGTATGAATTGCTACGACAGGCGGATGCTGCCAACAACCCTGTGCGTACAAGAACCCGGCTTCTAGCCGGCCGTTTCGTCGAGCAATTAGCTTCTCAGTTTGAGCTGAGTCCATGGACACATGTAGATGCAGACTACAACTTGCTGTGATGTGTGGCGTTCCGTTTTTGTTTCTAACATCATACTACTATATGGGTTTCCTTGGTTCAGTTTGTGCACAAAAAATTGGATTTTATGTATGCGTTGTTAATTACCACTTGTATATACAGGTGTTGGCAATACTATCAGTCACAAACCGTTCAAAGAAAAGCAACGCTATCATAATCTCACTCGTCTGAAACAAGCTATCATCGTCCATAACTGTCATTTTCTTCCCTTCAGTTTCAGTCTGCTACTGCAGGAATTACATCGATTGCTATGGTGGGGATATCATGAGCATCTTACAGATTGCTCTGAATCATATGAATAGAAGCACAAGTGTCCATGTTCTCCCCTTTAGTTCTCAGTCTAGGATTGCAATTGGGTTTATACTTCTACTGGTTGTCCAGAGTCCTCCACAGGCAGGCTTTCCCTGCCGAGATTAATTAAGGCGGCGGCTAGGTTTGTCGTTTCCCCGATCGGTTGAAGTAATTAGCTAACCGTTAGGCGTGCCTTTGCATCATGATCTATTGCAGCATCAGGGGCCATGGGTTTGTGCCATCATCAACAAAGAACACGTCCAAACAACAAGAATAAAAAAACGACCAATATAGATTTTGGTGGAAGCCCATATTGCTGACATTCTGCAATGATAAAACCAGCAGGCAGACAAGGGCAGACCGCAACAGCATCATGTAACAGAAGTTCTCCTGGTTATCAAGAACCAATATGAAGGTGGCAGTGAAAAAGATGAAGAAGGCACCGATGATCACGAAGGCGACGAGACTTTGCCTGCCGAGATTAATTAAGGCGGCAGGGCAGCTAGGTCTGCCGGGCTGCTCCTCCGGGAGCGAGCGAGGCGTCCGGATCGTCCATGCGTCTGTACCATGCATCATCAACAAAGGACAAGTCCAAACAAGAAGATTAAAAAACTACCGATTTTGGTGGCAATAACTGAATATTACATTCTAATGAACATCCGGCTATAACTGGAGTAAGCAATCGACCAGCCTCTGATGTTCCTCATCATCAGGAAATGGAAGTGGGAGCAAATCCTGCAGGCATCCGCATTCTGCAACGAGAAAACCAGCGAACAGTGCAGGGCAGGCCGCAACACCCGCCCATAGCATCGTGGAAAAGAAGGTCCCCTCCTCATCCAGATCCGCTTTGCAGATGGCAGCGACAAAGATGAAGAAGGCACTGATGCTCACGACGGCGATGAGGATCCACCTGGTATGCTCCTGTGGCTCCGCCGCAACGGCCACGGCGTCGTCCTCCTCGCTAGAACCATGGTTGGCCGTCTTGTATCTCTCGAGGAAATCCCTCACCTTATCTTCCCACTCCCAAAGCAAGGGCTTACGTAGCGCGAGGGCCGGCTCCGCCATGGCCAGGTCGTTCTCTATGTCAGCCATACCCTGGAGCGAGAAATCTAGGTTTCCTGAAAGTTAAGAGACCTGGAAAAGATCGATGATCATGGGTTTACGATCTTCACTTGGAATTATAAGGATTCGTATTTATCTCGATCAGTCAGCCGGCCAACACGTATGTGGACCCGCGCACGTTTGGATAGATTAGAACTTGGATTAGCAATCGGTTTTTGAAAACGAGTTTTAGCAGGACTTTTTTTTTTCTGCGAATTCATAGAGCTTTACTAATCAGATTACAATCACTCCCAAATACCGTGTGACTTCGGACCTAGGGCTCTGTAGGCGACTACGAGGGCGACTAGGGTTTCTTTCCTCCGTTCCCGGATTTCTTCGGGGCGGAGTTGATTCTTCCCCATACTTCCTTCCTCCGATCCTCTGTGATCTTGGATAGGGAGTCTGGATTCGCTTCTGCTGTTGGAAAGTCTCCACCCATCAATCAATCTAGGGTTTCTCCCGCTTAGAGGAGGGACTGAGGATGGCAAACCCGGCGGCAAGTTCAACGGGTGATCAGAGCGGATCGGGAACCAGGAAGAAGGAGGGCATAGGCGATATGCTGCAGCGGTTGGGCATTGAAGAGGATGGGATCGATGACCTAATTTTTGAGGAAGAAGATTCAACACCGAAAGAAGGGATGAAGTGGCTCGCTCTCACTAAGGTACATACCTCAAATTACTTTAGCCCGTAGACTTTTGAACAACATATGAAGGTGGCTTGGAGCCCGGCTAAGGATATATTTTTTCAACATATAGAAGAGAATTTATTTACTATCCAGTGTTCTTGCTTGGGAGACTGGATTAAGGTTGAGAAGGGAGGTCCATGGTTGTTTCGGCAGAATATTGTTTGCATAGAACACTATGATGGATGGGCTGATCCAGGAACAATTGATCTGAACTACTATACAACATGGATCCAAATTCATAAGCTGCCTGTTGGGTATAGGAATTCTGCACTGATCAAAAATTTAACTGAAAAGAAGGTAGGGAAAGCAATTTCTATTGAAACCAATGTTAACGGCATGGGAAACTTTGTGAGAGTGCAAGTCAAGATAGATGTCAGGAAACCTCTTGCGCGGTTTGTAACAATTTCCAGAGCAGCTCAAAGGGAGTTCTATCAGATCAAATATGAAAAAATGCCCAAATATTGTGCTGCATGTGGTATGGTTAGCCATGTTCATCCGGAATGCGGATCAGGGGAGTATGAAGAAGATAAACTCAAGTGGGGTGAATTTCTTAAAGCTGATTGGTCAACTTGGCATGGTCGTGGCCTAGGAATGTCTAGAGGAGGAGGACGCAGCAATCGCGGGGGAAGAACTGACCCGGTCTGGGTGCCTACAAGCTGGAGACATAATGCATTGGCATATACAGCTACTCACAACAGGGTGGAAGGGATCCTTGAAGATACAGACTCTAGCCCTGTTAAAGACAAGAATGATGATATGGAGGATCGTGATCTGGATAAAAATGCAAAACGAAGTCTTTTCCAAGAACAATCTCCGGAGAATGATAATATCGAAACTGCAGATGGAGGAGGGCTGGCAGCGATGAGTGATGATGAAAACAACCTTGTTAATTCAGGAAAGAAGGGAAGTGAGGAACGGAATAAACGTGCAAAGAAGGACGGAGCTATCTCCACTTCAACAGGATCGGCGGCTCCTTCGAGGGGTCTGTCCGGTCGCAATGAAGATATTAGGCCTAAACTGTCAGGGCTTGGGTAATGCCCCGACAGTTCGCGCACTTTCGGATGTCTGAAGGCGATATAACCCCGAGGTGATGTTTTTGTCGGAGACACACCTCGATACTTTTCCGGCTGAGTGTCTACGAAGAAGGTTAAATATGGACTCAAAGATTGTGAATCCCAGTGATGGCAGAAGTGGGGGAGTAATACTCCTTTGGAAAAAAGAAGTGGTTATCGAACAAGTGTTCTCGGCACCAAAATATATTGATGTCTATATCAAAGGAAGTCCAGAGAAAACATGGAGATTAACTGGTATCTATGGGAAGCCACGTTGGGAGGACAAGTACAAAACATTGGACAAGCTTAGAAAGTTGAAAACCGTATCAAATCTTCTATGGGTGATTCTAGGTGACTTTAGTGAAATACTATATACTCATGAAAAAGAAGGGGGCAATCCTAGACCCCAAGGATATATGCAGGCTTTCAGAGATGCACTAAATGACTGCGGTCTTGAGGATCTGGGCTTTATTGGAGAAAAATTCACTTGGAAACGGGGACGGGATTCGAGAGAGACTTGACAGGGTGGTAGCTAATGGTGCTTGGTCGGTGATGCATCCTGGTGCAATTGTTCAGCACATGGATTACACTAGGTCAGATCATCTGACCGATAATCCTGGATACTGACTACCAAAATATGGGACCTCCATCCAGGGAAGGGCCACGGCGTTTTGAGGCGAAGTGGCTGCGAGAAAAAGGTTCCGTGAGACGGTGCAACAGGCTTGGGCCTCGGCCGCTGTTGCGTCATCTGGTGGCGTGTTAGCCAAGCTTGGCCACATGCACAATGCACTACATGTCTGGGACATGGCGGTGTTAAAAGAGCCGAAACGTCATCTACAACGGACCCAAAATAAATTAGAGAGGGCTTTAAATGGACAGACTACGGAGAATGAGGTGTTAGCAAAAGAAATGGCTGATCTGGTGGAGTTGCTTCTTGAACAAGAGGAAATCCACTGGCTCTAGAGATCGCGTGCAAATTGGTTACAATCTGACAGGAATACCTCTTTTTTTTCATAATTTCGCATCGGCTCGAAGGAAGAAGAACTATATCAAAAAATTGTTGAATGATGATAACGAGTGGGTGGAAGGTACGGCCCACTAAAACCTCTAGTCCTTAATTATTTTAGTAACCTGTTTACTTCTGAGGTCCAGGATGTTGATCCAATGGTGTTAGAAAAAATCAACCCAAGAATTGATGATACCATGAACGAGAAGCTCATGTCTCCCTTCTTTGCCGAGGAGGTTAAGAAGGCCATGTTCAGCATTGGTGACTTTAAAGCTCCAGGCCTTGACGAACTTCATGCAATTTTTTACAAACAATTCTAGGATTTATGTGGACAGGAAATTACGGAGGAGGTTCTTCAAGCAGTGAATTCTGGAGTAATCCCCGAGGGATGGAATGATACTACTGTTGTCCTTATTCCTAAGGTGGAAGATCCTGAAAGAATCACTCAGTACAGACCAATCAGTCTCTGTATTGTCATATACAAAATTATATCAAAGATGTTGGCGGCTCGATTGAAAGATATTCTTCCAATGGTAATCTTGCCTGTGCAGAGTGCATTTATGCTGGGGCGTCTCATTACAGACAATGTGCTAGTGGCTTATGAATGTCTCCATTCTATAAAAAAATAAGAGAGCTGGTAACTCAGGCTTCTGTGTTGTTAAGCTTGATATGCATAAAGCCTATGATCGAGTAGAATGGGTGTTCTTAGAAAAAATGATGTGAAGACTTGGATTTTCTGAAAGATGGATCTCTCTCATGATGGCTTGTGTGAGTTATGTTAGGTACCAAGTGAGATTCAACTCGGAAGAAACTGAAATGTTCACTCCTACTAGGGATCTCCGGCAGGGGGATCCACTCTCTCCATATTTGTTTCTACTCTGTGCGGAGGGGTTATCTGGGCTTTTGTTGTATGAAGAACAAGTTGGTGGCATAGATGGGGTAAGGGTGTGCAGAAATGCACCATCCGTTTCACACCTTTTATTTGCTGATGATTCTCTTATCCTCATGAAAGCGGATATGACTAATGCAACTTCCTTGCAACAAGTGTTGGATACCTACTGTGCAAATTCGGGACAGATGGTGAGCTTATCAAAGTCAAGTATTTTCTTCTCTCCAAATACAAATGTGCTAGTGAGAGCTGAAATTTGCGAAGCTTTGCATATTGACACAGAGGCCTTATCAGATAAATACCTTGGGTTACCAGCGTTGGTAGGAACCGATAAAAGTGATTGTTTTAAACATTTCATTGAGAGGATTATATAGAGAATAAATGGCTGGAAAGAAAAGTTGCTTTCTATGGGAGGGAAAGAAATTTTGCTGAAAGCTGTGGCACAAGCAATTCTAGTGTATGCAATGTATATCTTCCAAATCCCTAAAGGTATATGCAAAAGTATGATGGATGCTATTTCTCAATTCTGGTGGGGAGATGATGAAAACTCTAAAAAAAAATGCATTGGATGGCTTGGTGGAAACTGTGCTACCCAAAAAATGAAGGAGGCATGGGATTCAGGGATTTTCATTCATTCAACCTAACAATGTTAGCTAAACAGGCATGGAGACTTATAAATTCTCCAGGATAATTATGTGCACAGGTTCTCCGAGCTAAATATTACCCTCAGGGGGACATTCTTAAGGCAGGGCCCAAATATGGATGCTCACATAGTTGGCAAAGTATCCTAGCGGGACTTAAGACCTTTAAACGGGGATACATTTGGAGAGTGGGCAATGGTGAGAGTATCAAAATCTGGGAGGATCCCTGGATCCCCTCGAGCCCATCTAGACGGATTTTATCGCCGAGAGCGGTCGCGGTGTACACCATTGTGAGCGAGCTCATTAGTCCGATTTATGGTACATGGGATGAGGAGCTGATGTATGATTTATTCAACCCTCTGGACGTCTGAAGAATCATGCAAATTCCGATCAACCACCAAGGATTCGAGGATTTTATTGCTTGGCATTTTACCAAACATGGAAGATACACGGTCAGGTCTGGTTATCATCTCCAATGGCGCCATCATTATGGAACATCGGCTAATCAACTAGCAAGACCAAGTGTTTCAGCGCTTAATCCTGTTTGGAAGACTCTTTGGCAATTAAAAATCTCGGGAAAAGTGAAAGTATTCATCTGGCGATCCTTGCATGGTATTGTTCCGTTGAAAAGCATCCTAGCCAACCGACACATTGGTACCTCTGGTGCATGTCCGATTTGCAGATTGGGACCAGAGGATGTTTTGCACCTCCTTTTTACTTGCCCAGCAGCCCAGGAGATTTGGAGGAATCTGGGGATGAGTAACATCACTGATGAAGCGACCCAGGTGGATCAGTCAGGTTCTGTAGTCCTGGAGCATCTGCTAATGGTGCAACATAATACTGTCCAAGGGTTGGAAAATGTGGGGCTTAAAGTACTTGTTTGTGTTACAAGTTGGTATCTATGGTGGATGCGAAGAAGAAGAACCCGAGAAGAACATGTTCCTACATCATATCGATGCATGATATCCATCCTCTCCATAGTTGCTAACTCGGCAAAGGTATCGGCCCGAGGCCAGAATGTGACATCGGATAAGAAGTGGCCGAAACCAGGACCTCGCGAGGTGAAGTTGAACGTTGATGCTTCATTTCATGTGGACTCTTATGCAGGTTCGACTGGGGCTATTATTTGTGACCATCAAGGTGGTTTTGTGGCGGCTTCTAGCTCCTTTCTGCAATATGCAGCTTCACCTCTGATGGCGGAAGCAATAGCTATGAGAGAGGAGCTTTCTCTGGTGATCAGGATGGGCTGTAGCAATGTCGTTGCGGAGTCAGACTCCCTGGAGGTGATCCAAGCATGCACGGGAGAAGAAACTTGGTGAAATGAAGCAGCAGCAGTTTTTGCGGATTGCACTGACATGCGATCACATATAGGGTCCATATCTTTCCAGTACTGTCCGAGAGAAGCTAATCAAGTGGCTCATGAGATAGCTAGGGATAGTTTCATCAGTAATAGTTCTAGTAGTTGGGAGGCTGAGCCACCCAGGTTTATTATTAGCAATTTGATAAACGACGTAACTGGACTATGATGTGGTGGCAGCAAGTTTCAGATGCACTCTTTTCCTTGCCAGGGTACCTAAGGGGACTGGAAGGTTTTTAAGAGGCCGCTTGCTAGCTTAATATATTTCTTGTTTCAAAAAAAAAAGATTACAATCACTCCCAAGAGTATCAACGAGAAAACCTGGGTTATAGTTAATCCACATGCATCTCTTCCTATCAATACTAGCTTGTTTAGGACATAGATGGGCAGCCATGTTTGCTTCACACCCAGCAAATGTTGGATAATTAGGCACAATTTCCATGATTAATTCCAGAATATTAATCATGACGACAGTAACTACTAACATGTGAAACTCGGACATACAAGATGCATTAATCAACATGAATAGTAGCAGGGCAAACAATACAACATCCATGGCTAAATAGATAGAGATATGTCGCACGTACCGATCTGGTGGAGGTGGCGGTGGAGGTGTAGCAGATGGTGTCGCAGCAGTAACGTTGTTGATGACAACGTTGTTGACGATGGGAACGACGCGTCGAAGTAGACGGCGTTGAAGACGACGGTAGGCAGCACCGCCCGACTTGGACGGAAGACGACCCGTGATGAAGAACTTGAGCAGCCGCGCAGGCGCTTCCCAAAAACCTAATTCGCCCTCTCCCATACAGGATCGCAAAGGCGAGCGGTTCCGGAGACCTGGTCTCCCGTTCGCCGGTGCACGCCAGCGGACGGGATGGAGTAGGCTACGATGGCGGCGCAAGCAGACAGAGGTGGAAAACCTAACTCGTGTATTAGATTGATTTCTACGATAGTCGGGCAAGAGATTATATACGAAGGCTCTCACAGGCAGTTATATCACAAGTAAGGAGTTCGGTTAGAGATAACCGATAGCACGCGGAGACGAGGATGTATTCCCGTTTTCCCTTCCTTTGCAAGAAGGTACGTCACGTTTGGAGGAGTGGAGGTCCCACGAAGGATTACCCGCGCCACGAAGGCTCACCCTATTCTCCGAAGCCTATCCCACGAAGGAATAGTGACATAGGCATCCCCAATGGGCCTGCCAAAGATGGTACCCGGGGTTTACTAAAGGCCCAAGATTCGAAGAATAAGAAGACTCGGAACCCACTTAGTGTTAAGGAAAGATAGTTTGTATTAGGAAAGATAGAGATTTGTAATCTTACGGGTTGGATACGAAACCCACCCGAACTCTGTAACTTGTGTATTACGAAACCTCGGCTCCAACCTCTATATAAAGTCAAGGGACGAAGAGATCGAATCTCTGTAACGCAACCCTAGTTTTACAATCGTCGAGTACTTTTCGGCTGAAACCTTCGAGATCTACTTGCCCTCTACTTCTAGCAAAACCCTAGTCTACAATCTGTAGGCATTGACAAATTAATCCTTTCTCAATTGGCGCCGTCTGTGGGGATTAGAGGTTGCAAGGAGCTGATCTCGATGGCACATCCAGAATCGTCGACTTCATCGGTAGCAAGCAATGCGATGGATCGAGGTAACCAGGAAAAAACTGATCTAGTCGATTTTATTCCTCACCCGCCCTCCCGTATGGATGCATGTGCCTATCTGGAGGAGCCCATCGTCATGACGTTCGGAGAATTCCGATTTGGCGTCAACAAAGAAGGATCCTATCGTCTTGAAGTTCCGATCTCGTCGGAATTTTCAGCGATCGATTCTGGCTTTTCGTCGAGTGACGAGGAGTTTTCGTCGCCACGCTTCATCGACACCAAGGCAAACGGAAAACTCACCAAGATCTTCAGCGACACATCTTTCGAGTCGTCTGCGGACTCCTTTATAAGCAGCGATTCCGATAGCATCGACAGCTTCAACTTCATCGACAAGTCTGCAGCCATCAGAAAGGTCTTCACCAATCTATATGATGGTGTCACCAATCGACAAAAATCAATACGCAAAATACCATCAGATCTATGCAATAGAAGAGGCAGGCCGATCAGAACCAGCGTCGAGAGGCTTTCGATGATTTGGGAAATCCATACATCGATCCCGCTGATCTCAGAAAAGGCTTAGGCACTAAATATGCTGGGTCTTCAACTCGCGGAAAAGTCCAACTCCCGCAAGCAGCGTGGGATAGGGCTGCAAGAGCCATGGATGGTTCAGAACCAATGACCACCACTGCTACTGTACAAGAACTACAAGCATATCAATATAGACTTGCTCGGATAAGTAGAGAGTTGGAAAAACAGACATCATCCTTGAATAGGAGAAAGAGGCAGCTTCGCGTCCAGCAGGCGTCGAGCGAGCTCACGACAATCGGAAACTTCGGCAGATAGCCATAGAGAGGCTCGAAGGAGATCGAGATCTCGGTTGCAAAATATACCGAAGAAGAGAGGGGAAACATAATTCAAAATCTCGACATGTCTTTCATGACGATTGATACAAGGGGAAATATCATCCCGAAACGCCAAGCAGGTTACATGGCAACGCAAGCTTACATCCTCGCGTCCAGACCACCTCCTGGGACCCGAGAGAACCATTGTTCAACATGGCAATGGCTGGAGTAGGAGTTATGGGAACAACATTTGGAGCCACGCCTCCCGAAGGAAATCCTAGGCAAAATAGTCCACGACCCACTACAACGGTTCAAGATCCACCGAGAACAAGTGGAGCAAGAGACACACAGTTCAAGGGTGGTGGATAGAGCGCACAAGAGAGAGCGTCGGCACTCACCGAGAAGTTGCGACGAAGTATGACTCCCGTGCTTTACGGGAAGAGTTCGAAAGACTCGTGTCCCAAAAGGGTTCAAGTTACCCGAGAATTTCAAGAAATTCGACGGCCTGCAGGATCCCGAGGATTGGCTCGTGGATTATCTCGAGATGGTGAAGCTGGTAGGAGGAACCAGAGCAACAGCTATGCAAAGTATCCAAGTTCACCTGAGTGGCGCCGCAAGATCTTGGATAAAGAAACTTCCCCAGGCTCCATCGACAGCTGGGATAATTTCGAGGACATCTTCGTGAGAAATTTTCGATCCACCTGCAAGAAACCTGCGTCATTGGAAGAATTGAGGGCGTGTCGACAGAAACATGATGAGTCGATGAGAAAATATATACAACGGTGGAACATTATAAAAAACTCGGCAGAGGATATATCGACGAGAGAGCAATAGATGCGTTCGTGGCAGGAATTCGGCGAGAGATTTCGTCGAGGACTTAGAGAGAACTAACCCTAAGACCATATCAGCACTAATGGAGATAGCTAATAAGTGGGCAGATGGAGAAGACGCAATATACAACAAGCGACACAGATCGCCAGAAGAGGATCGTGGTCGAAATTATCAAAATAGAAGGCGATTTTCTCGCCGGTTCTACAACAACGACGCTCCTGGCCATATATCGGCTGGCTTTCGGGGAAATCCTGGAGGGAATAGTCGAGATGACTATCAAAGGAGCAATGAGCAACAAGGCGACAATAGAGGTGATTCTCGTGGCAACAGGCAAAATAGTGGACCAAGGTGTCAAAGACCTTACGTGTCCCCGAGGAGATGATGAACGGCCCGTGTCAAATGCACTTTTATCTCGACAACAACGGAGAGAGGCAGTCAGGACATCTCCGGAAAGATGCCGAAATTTGAGGCAATGTTGCGAGTCGCGGGAATTGCAAATGCCCAAGCCATGAACGAAACCCCCAGGGGCCAAGGAGCGAGATCCACCTACCACCTCCTCCCGCAATCACGGACGAAAATCGGCACCAGCTCGGAATAGCGGCACCACACCCACCTCCATATGTTGATCCTAATTCTAACGGCGCGGTCTCGATGATTCAGAAAGTAATCTCACGACAAGTGTTCATGGCAGAGAAGATGCCTCCACCAACGATTGAGTACTTAAATTGGTCAGGGCAAGACATTGGCTTTACAATCGCGGACCATCCGCAGCAAGTTCCTCGACCGGGACAATCGGCACTCATCTTACCCGGTAATTGCTGGTTTCGACGTGTCGAGAGTTTTCATAGATGGCGGCAGCTTAAACCTTATGTATGCGATACATTGAGGAAGATGAACATATCCCTGGCAAACTTGAAACCAACTGACACACGTTTCCATGGGATCACACCGAGAAGCCAAGTTATCCGAGGCAAGATCAATCTCGACGTTCGGTTTGGAACCGGAGAAAATTACAGGATAGAGAATTTGGAATTCAAAGTTGTGGATTTCCATCGCAATATCACGCTCTGTTGGGACGACCAGCGTATGCCAGGTTCATGGCGGTGCCACACTATACGTACCTGTTGTGGAGGTTGCCCGGGCCCAGGGACCTATCACAATCAAAGGAAGTTTCGCGTTATCCGATAAATGCGACAAGGATTTTCATCGACTGTCGAAACTTTCGGGATGCAAGCGGAATATATGGCGCCAAGGTTCACCGATTATGATGTGCTGCCGAAGTAGGGAGGTCTTCTAAGGAGCCAACTTTTAACACAACCAAGGATTCAAAGAGGTACAGATCCACCCGACAGACCCAAAGAAAACGACATCCATCGCAGCAAACATGGATATCGCATAGGAAAGCACGCTCGTCGAGTTCCTCCGTGAGCACTGGAAAATCTTTGCATGGTGTCCCGCTGACATGCCAGGAGTACCCAGGGAACTTGCCGAGCACCACCTCAATTTGGATCCTCTCGCGAAACCAATCAAGCAACCTTTGCGGCGTTTCTCGGACCCAACCGCAAAGCTATGTTATCAGAAATATATCGACTCAAAGATGCTGGTTTTATTAAAGAAATATCTACAGAAGCCACATGGGTATCTAACCCAGTGATGGTGCCGAAGAAACACACAAAAGTCCTTCGCATGTGTGTCGACTTTACGTGTGTCAATAAACATTGTCCTAAGGATCACTTTCCCTCCCAAGGATCGATCAAATCATCGACTCCACGGCAGGATGCGAACGTCTTTCCTTTTTGGACGCGTACTCGGTTATAACTAGATCAGATTAAAAGAAGAAGATGAAGCCAAGACAGCGTTCATAACACCTTACGGCGTGTTTTGCTACAAAACAATGCCCTTTGGTTTGAAAAAGCAGAAGCAACATATCAACGGATGATGCGAAGTGCCTAGCAACAGATTGGAAAAAATGTGCAAGTCTACATTGACGATGTCGTGATAACATCAAAGAAGGGGTTGACATCGAAGATTTGAAGGAAACCTTCGACAACCTCGACAAGTTCGCCTCAAGCTGAACCCGACAAAATGCTCTTTTGGAGTTCTGCGGAGAACTTCTCGGATTCCTAGTATCAGCAAGAGGGATTGAAGCTAACCCCGAAAAAATACAGGCCACCGTCACTATGAGAAAGCCAACAAAGTTGAAAGAAATACAACGGCTGACGGGGCGAGTCGCAGCTTTAACAGATTCGTCGCCAGGCTAGGAGAAAAGGCGTTGCCGTTCTATGCATTGATCAAACAAGAGAAATTTCAATGGAGCGAGGAAGCAGACAGAGCTTTCGAAAATCTCAAACGTACAATCTCGACACCACCAATCTTGGTGGCGCCTAAAGAGAAAGAACCTCTCCTCCTATACATTGCAGCCACACCTCGGGTGGTCAGCACGCCCTAGTAGTTGAAAGAGAAGAAGGAAAGCTCCATGAGTTCAGAGGCCAGTATATTTCATCAGTGAAGTACTGTCGCCCTCAAAACAGCGGTATCCGCAATACAAGAAACTGGCGTATGGAGTATTCACGACAGCAAGAAAACTGCGACACTATTTCTTGGCGCACCCAATAATAGTGGTCAATGAAGCTCCTTTGTCAAACATATTGAATAACCCAGAAGCTACGGGTCGTGTCTCCCTTTGGGGAATAGAACTTTCCCCTCGGGACATCACGTATGAAAAAAGAAAGGCAATAAAAGCGCAGGTTCTACCAGATTTCATTGCAGAGTGGATGGAGCTACAAAACACGGGGCCTCCAGATTTATCGAGAACTTGGATCATGAACTTCGACGGGTCCAAAAGGTTGGAAGGTGCTGGAGCAGGCGTGATATTGGTATCACCTGAAGGCGACAAGTTGAAATATGTTTTACGGATGACGTTCCCAAACGCGTCTAACAACGAAGCAGAATATGAAGCTCTCATACACATGATGAAGATGGCGAAGGCTTACGGCGCAACCCGATTGAAAATCTTCGGCGACTCACAATTGGTGGCACAACAAGTTATGAACCAATGTGATGCAGTCAACGAAAGTATGATAGCATACAAGGAGGTGTACAATGAGTTGGAAAAATTGTTTGATGGATGCGAGGTAAACCACATCAGCAGGCTAAGTAACGATGAAGCCGATGTTCTTGCAAACATCGGGTCACAATGTCTCGCGATCCCTCCAGGCGTGTTTTGGGAAGAAATAAGCGAGAGATCAACAAAGCCAGCGAAAATAAAGAAGGAGAAAAAGAGAAATCTGCGAGTACCACCAAAGACTCAGTAGAAGAAGTAGAGGAACAGGAGCTAGTCATGATGGTGCAAATTCCATGGATGCAGGCCTATATATCATACATCCTAAGGAAAACAATACCCGACGACCCAGTTGAAGCAAGGCGAATAATTAGAAGATCAAAAGCTTTTACTGTAGTGAAAGGGGAGTTGTACAAACGAAGTATCTCGGGTGTGTTACAGAGGTGTGTCACACCCGAAGAAGGAAGGATCATCCTAAAAGACGTACACGAAGGAATATGCGGGCATCACGCGAGCAGCCGAGCTATTGCGGCCAAAGTCTTCAGAGCAGGATTTTATTGGCTAACAGCAATCGAGGACGCGAAGGAAATAGTGCGAACCTGTGATGCGTGTCAAAGATTCGCGGCAAAACCTCACTCACCGGGCAGAACTTATGCCAATCCCACTTGTCTTGGCCCTTTGCTCAATGGGGTCTCGACATGGTGGGAAAACTACACAAAGCTTCGCCAGGAGGATATGAGTATATGCTCGTTGCTGTCGACAAATTTACTAAGTGGATAGAAGCAAAGCCGATAAATTCACCGGATGGCGCGTCGGCGATCAAGTTCGTGAAAAGCATCATCTTCAGATTTGGAGTCCCTCATAGCATTGTCACAGACAACGGCAGCAATTTTACGTCCAAGGAGTTCAAGGCATATTGCGCAGAAGTGGGTATCAAATTGAGTTTTGCGTCTGTTGCACATCCACGGACCAACGGTCAAGTCGAGAAGGCCAATGGCATCATTTGCAACGGTATCAAGAAGCGCTGTTAGGACCATTGGAAAAAGCTCGGCATACTTGGCCGGAGGAGCTGCCAAGTGTGTTGTGGAGTATTCGAACAACACCAAATACGGCGACACAGGAGACGCCGTTCTTTCTAGTCCATGGAGCTGAGGCGTGCGCCGATAGAAATAGAGCATGATTCTCCAAGAGTTACGAATATGATGAAGAAACTTCGAGAAAAGCTTTGGAGGATGATGTTGACGCACTTGATGAAGCTCGAGACGAAGTCTGTCACGAGTCGCCAAATATCAGGACTGAAAATTACCACGGACGCGATTGCGGCCAAGATCCTTCCAAGTTGGTGACCTGGTTTTCCGACTCAATCAAAAAAGTCACGAAAAACTTGAGTCACCATGGCTAGGACCTTACATCGTCACAGAAGTAATCGAAGGAGGAGCATATAGAATCAAAGACAAGAAGACGGGGATTGCCGAGCCAAATCCTTGGAACGTGGCGCAGCTCAGGCGTTTTTATGCCTAAATGTCGAAATATAGTCTCCTTTGTAAACATACAATGTACTGAAACGCCCGCGAGTTTTCAGACGCACTCTTTTCCTTTTTCGGGGCACCGAGTGGGGCCGAGAAAGGTTTTTAATGAGGCGGGCTCGCGGTGCTGCAATATAATAAAGATAGTGGAATTATATATCTTTTCGACAGACTCGGGGGCTTCCCCTACAAAGATACAATATATATATATATATATGTGCCAACAAAATACAATTCGCGACAATATCTCGCCTTGGTATAAAATACCTCGCCAAAATAAAAATATATCGACAAACAGCGGTCAACATAAAGCTCGGGGGCTCATACCCACAAAAATAATACAGTATTTATTTTGCCTTGGGTAACCTCGCACTATAAAAAATACTGCCATCAAAACGCCCGGGGGCTTGGCGTTGAAAATAAAAACATAGTGACTTTACAATACAAAATATATACACAAGATACAATTATTGGAACAGCTTGTCTTCAGGGATTCCCCAGTATGTTGTCTATTGTCAAGCGCTCATTATTTACAGCACGAGTGCTATGCTCAGCATAGCTGCCCTTCACGAAGAATTCGGCATCCATCCGAAGAAGTTCATCCATCATATCTTCGGCAACAGGAGTAACAACATCATCATACTTGCCGAAGTTCTTTTTCTCTTCGCCATCTTGGCCAAGCACTTTGGAACAATCTGCCCCACGTCTAACTTCGGGTAGCAGATCTTTATCATAATCATAGAAAATCTTGCGCCAGCAGCCAATTGGGCCCGCACAAAGCCGTGGATTCGAGGAGCATCCCGAAATTTGTCCATTAAAGCAGGAAGAGTCTCGGCATCTTGTTGGAGGAAACATAGTGCCATAGACCAGAGACAGTCCTAGTACAAAAGTCGAGATAATCGCGAACCTGGAGTGCGTGATCCTGAAACCTAACAATCTGGCGAGTTCGCTTAGGCGTGCCCCAAAAACTTGAACCATGAGTCTCGGCAAGCCGAAGAAGTACATTGGACCGAGCCTCGACACGCTCATCTTCAGTAGAAGCATCCAAAAAAGAACCTATTTTTCGAAAGAATCAGCAAGAAGCGAGGAGACAAGCAAGGAGGAAAAGGAAAAACACGACAATGATAAATGAAGCATACCTGCCATATCCAAGCTAGCATTTGTCAATAGTTCAAGCATAAAATTTCGCGGGATGTAGCTGCAGCAGCTTCAGCAACAGCGGCATCCTTTTCAGTTATGGCATCTTGAGCTTCTTGGAGCGCAGCTTTCTCCCTCTCCGACGATTTTCGAGACTATTCCATGAGCATAAGGGATTGCCTCTTCATGGATTGAAGTTGTTGTCGAAGTTCTTCCAAATCTTCTGCGGAATCTTTACTTGCAGAATCGTCAACAAATTTAACAGCAACAGGGGTTTTCATCGAAGAAGACGAAGGAAAAACTTCGGAAGGACCGGGAGTTGACGTATAGTTGTCAAAAATTAACTGAAAAATAAATTTCGACATCAATCGTTGAGGAAAAGATAGATTTTCATTCATTCTCATAATATATACATGTCTATTACAAAGGAAGGACCTCTAGAGACCCACTGAAGCAGTCATTGCCAAGAACACTATGGCGACAGTGCCAAAAGAAGGAGGTAAACTAAAAAGAAAAAGCAAAGGGGCATTCAACTAGACCTCCGGCTTTGATGAACTAGGATTCGAAGATGGCTTGATCCCGAAATAGGACAGGATTTTCTTCGAGTTGGGCTTTGCCGCCTTGATCAACGATCGCCATTTCGTCTGCTCTATCTGTTCCGTGTCGCCCACTTTCGCCCAGTCGATAGTTTGTTGACTATCAGCGACCAAGGCAATAGTGCTTTCAACAGCGACCTTCAAATTTTCTTGGCGCATCTTCAGCCCAAGATCTTCTGGTGGATTAAAGCACTTGGCAAGAGCAAGGAAAGTTGCGGGCTCCTCTTTCTTCGGGAAGAAGTAGGGGAAGAGTCGCGACAGCCCTGTCCTAGCCTGATCAATGCCCTCGCGTGTTTCTGTCCCATGAAATTCAAGGAACGAAACGGCGTCAAGAAGAGGATCATTGTCGGGATCCTCAAGCTCAAATTCTTGAGAGGTTTTATCTGTCAAAATAATTTTTTTGTTCCGATCAACAAATGAGTGCAGAAAAAAGAGTCCAAAGGATACGAAGTGGCTCAGATACTTACTGACAAAACGATGATTTTGCGTCCTTAAACGCTTAAGGATCGCTTCTTCACGAGCAGATTGTGCAGTTATATGCTCGCTTAGCGAAGTCTCGGCATCATGAAGTCGCTTCCTAAGATCTTCGACACTAGCAGCATCGGCCTTGGCTTTGTCAGCTTCTCGCCTAGCTTGAACAGCATCTGACTCGGCCTTCTTACGAGCTTCTTCACTTTGCTCTAATTTTTGAGCAAGTGTATTGGCACGCTCGTTGACTTCAGTTTTTCTGCCAAGAAAGTTGAAATCAGTTAAAAGTATCGACAACAAAGGAGTAAGAAAGCAGGAGCAAAAAAGAAGCAGCCAGGCATTACCTTCAGTTTTCTGGCATAATCACGGTACCCAATGAATTGAGCACCGATACGAAAAAGATCCTTCATCATAGGCTGTTAAAGAAAGATAGATAAAGAACATGTCGATATGGCCAAAACATGAGGGCACACAGAAGCAAACGGAGGAAATATGGACAAAGAAAAGTAAAATAAAAACTTACATCATCCAAGAGAGGGTTAGAGGAGCTACTCAATTGGAGAGTAGGCTCCGGGATTGTCTCAATCCTTGCCCTTTTTGGTGAAGGGACAAGGGGGCTTGAAGGAGGTGTAGCAGCGCCGACGTTTTGTTGAGGAGGCGAAGTTTCCTCTCCTTCAACTGGCGTCTCCGAGGCGACTAGTGTATGTGACGTACTCGTTCGAGCAGCCACATCAGGAGCTGGTACTTCTACTTCATCATCACTACGATTAAATGTTGGCAACATAAAAAGCAAGATAGACAAAAATCTTCAAGTGAAATAAAAAAAAGAGAGAGAGGAACTTACGAACTGATGAGGGTCTCAAGATATGGATCATGCCTTCTGGCGTGAAGGAACAGCTTCTTCGGGTTTGGAGGTGCCGGAATCTTCGACATCATTCCTTTTCCTTTTGTTCTTTGGAGAAACAGCAGGAGGAGGAGATTGTGCCGATGCAGTGGCTTCAGAGGCAGCCTCCTTTTCATCAGATCCCGCGGATTTTTGAGAATTTGCGGGTTCACTAACAAAAGAAGGGGCATCTTGGTTATCATCGGAGATAACGGTCCTTTCTTCGACTTCTCCACCTTCAGGAAGGGGAGGAAGCGAAACAAGATTTGGATGGTTCTATATAAAAATAAAGGAAGATGTCAAAAAAAAGGAGTTACAACAAAAATAGCAAGGCAATAACAAATTAAGCGACAATGTTTACCTTAGGAAGCGCATTGGTAGCGCTATATGGTTTTACACGACAAGAGGAAGGGATAGGATCTTTTTTGTTGAGGGACGAGATTTTTCGGACAAGCCTTTCCAAGTCCTTGACTTCCAGATTTGTCGACAAACGATCTGTGTCTTCATCGCCAGCATAATTCCAAGAGGGTTTTTGCGAGCCTGAAGAGGCTGCACTCTGGTTCTAATTTGGATACCAGACAATTCTTTGCCACGAGTATTCTGCAACTCATGGATGCGAGTCATCAAGGCCTCTGTCGAAGCTTTTTCCTCCTCGGTAGCCTCTGCATCCCAAGAACGGCGGCGAAGGATTTTCTCGGCACCATCGAAAGGAGGGATATTGTCTTCAGCACATCCATGGTTCTCCTCCCGAATATACAACCACTTCTTGCGCCACCCTTGAACTGAATCAGGGAGTTTGACGTCGAAGTAATTGACTGTGGAGCGAACGGAAATAACAACGCCGCCTATATTATAGGCGACATTGGGCCATTACGGCGGCAGAAGAAAATGCGCTTCCATAATGCCCAGTTAGGCTGGACACCAAGGAAGGTCTCTGAGAGGGTGATGAAAATAGAGATATGGAGGATTGAGTTAGGAGTAAGATGGTGAAGTTGAAGACCGTAGACAAAAAGCAATCCTCGGAGAAAAGGATGAATGGGGGCGGAAAGACCGCGGATGAGATGATCGACGAAACTTACCCGATACCCCATTGGAGGGGTTGGGTAGCTTTCTTCACTAGGGAAGCACACCGCCTTCTTGCTAATCCCCAGCTTCTTCAAGAGATTGATGTCTTGGTTGGTGATCTTGGACCTTTCCCATTCCACGGTCCCCAGATCTGCGGCGGCCATTGATGATTCAGGCGTGCTGTGCTTGATCAACCGATGTGGTGGCATCAACAATGGCGCAGGAGTGTAGCTTGGAGAAGATGAGCTCAAGGAGTTGTGGGGCGCAGGAGAAGATTTTGCAGAGGGGAGAACGGCGTGAGCAGAAGTGCTCGAGGAGGTGTTGACGTCAGAAACCCACCGGCGGGCAGCGACTGGTCAACACCGTAGAGCCGGGAACAACTAGGGCTGCGGCTGGTCCCCGGAGCGACGGCCCGCAAAGCCTCTGGTCGCGCGCCGATGCAAATTGCAGGCGTGCCACCCGACCTATACCTGGTCAGGAAGGTGTGGATGATGCCTCGCTTAGTTTCCTGCAGGGCACGCACGTACACGTTAAATACGAGCCTCGATCGGCTCTCAGGTTATCCTGTGAATCGGCTCATGGAGCCGATCCACCCATGATTCGTCCAAGGTGGCCGAATATATGGTGGTCCTGCTTGATCAAGATAAAGCATATGAGATCCACGACGATTTAGGGTTTTCACCGCATAATCGGATCATCCTACTCACGATTGGGCCTCGCGCTCGCGCACGGTGATCGTAAGCCAATCCTAGACAAGGCCTAAAAACCAACACGAGGTTGATCCTCGGAACGTCCTGTCTAGGGCCAGCAAACTACACCCTACACGCCGCTGGATCCTCCAACCCTTTGTAAGGCCTAACTATTGCGGATATTAAACTACTCCTTGATGAATCAAGGAGCAACCGTAACGGATCAGATCTACTAAATAATGATCAAGCGGGGTGCCGCCCCTGCACCCATGATGAGGTACAAGGACGGCTAGATGCGCAAGGGTTGCACGACAGCACATGATACTAAGAACAATGCTAACCCTAACACATCTATGATAACTACGTTGCTCGCCATCAAAAGGCTTCGACACGAGCAACGTGAACAACAAAGGCTCGTGCCGCCTAGATCGCAAGATGCGATCTAGGCAGCATGGTGCTTACCGGAGAAACCCTTGAGACGAAGGGGTTGGCGATGCGCCGAGATTGGTTTGTGTTGAACGTTGGTTGTTGTTTATTCCATAAACCCTAGGTACATATTTATAGTCCAGGGGACTTTCTAATGTGGGCGTGCACCAAACCGTGCACGAGATAAACTCTAACTTCTACGTAGCCTACTATATTAAGATACACGGGCTAACTAGCCCAAACTCTGCGCATAAAGGCCGATTCACCTACTTCTTGATGTACATATCTTCAAGCCCATCTTGATCGCGGCCCACCTCTGGCTTGGTCAAATGGTGATAACACATGCCCCCTGGTTTTGGAAATGACATTTCCAAAATCATTATGCTCTTTCTCGTCGGGTCATGTCGTGGCAGAACCGTTGCAGTATCCTTCATCATGATGCCCTGCCTTCTCAACTTCTGCGTGACGGCAGTTTTTTTCTCTTTAGGCACCACTTCCTCGGAAACTGCTGTGGCATTGAATTTCCATTATATCCCCTTTTTATTTAACCGCTACGAACAGCTCTCCTCTGCATCTCCTTCGCATTAGCACTCCAAAAGCCCTCCTGCGCCACAATGTCTTCTTCCTCCTCTGCTCCATCGGATCCTTCCGGCCGTCCTCCACATCCCGTGGCCGACGCCGGAGTACAACCCGGCGGAGGTCCACGCGGCCAACATCCGCCGCGCCATTGCGGCCGGGGAGGAGTCAGACCATGACTTCTCCATCTGGTCCGAGACGACCGGTCCTCGACGGACGGGGAGCGACCTCCGCTTCCTCGCCAACGGGGAATCGGAGGAGGAGAGCGATGACGATCGCTTCTCACAGGATGACTTCACCTCCTCGGAGGGGGTGAAGGAGGAGGAAGAGGAGGAGGAGGACGACGACAACAGCTCCTCCGACGAGCCGCCGGCCAAGCGGTTCTGCCCTTGGCCGGGCAATCTTAGCGACCCGGCGACGAGGATGACGCTGACCACGAAGATGAAGACAACGAGGGCCCGGTCGGCGGCCATTGGAGCGACGACGAGCCCGCGGAGGCGCCGCGGCGCGACAGCGGCGACGACGAGGGCAGTGGCCCGTAGATAGGACCTCTAGAATAGGGCCAGCAGTAGTAGATGGGGCAATGTATCCCCTAGCATTTCCTTTTGAGAGCAATTAGCTCTTTATGTAAGAAATCTCGCCTATTAATGAAGAACTTTTCCCCAATTTGATTTTGCCGATTTCTTCCGAGTTTAATTGAGCCGATTCCCTCTTCTACTGACCTTGCCGATTCGTCCCCTTTGCCAATGCGTAATGAGCCGATAGCACCGCATCGGTCCTTTGAAATTCGCCCTTCCCTTCTTCAACTGATGATTTTCTCTGACGGAAAATGCAGGATCTTCAGGAAAACCTTGGACTTTTCCAACCAAACCCAATAATCTTCTTCGTACTCATCATTTGTGAAGAAGGTTGCAATGAAGGATCAGATGGTATCCCAATCGGCTCTTTAAACGAGCAAAACAGATCCACCAGGCCTGCTGCCCCCGAGCCTTACTCGAGGCGAGATGTCGAGAGAATGTGCCAAAGCCGATCCCCTTTCTTCCTCAGACAGCCGATAACCTTCCGTTTCTGCTGAACTAGCCCCAAAGATTGGAAATCCTCGACAAAAAGGTTCAGGAACCCGGATCGGCTCGAAGCAGCTGAAGAAATTTCCATTGTTTTATTCCCTCGAAGCAACAGAAGGCACCACCGCTGGCCTGAATTTGGTGGAGACTCGATAAACATCGCATAATTCCACTAGAGTCGATGGCTGCACATCGGCTACTTCTCAATTCTAAAGTCGATGCCCTTGCATCGGCTGTAACTGGTCGATTTTCTCCTATCGGCCCCCAGTATTTCATTGCACACATGTACCCCTGCATCTGTTCCCCCCCGAGCCGATTCTGTCAAGAGAATTGATGGTATCGGCTCTTCGGTAGTCCCTGTTGGGTCAAACGTTGATCCCAGGCAAAATAGATGGTGAGGATAATCTTGGCCGATTGCTGGAATCGGCCTCCACGTTGCTTGCTCAGTGAAGGTTTTGTAATGTCCCGATCGCAAGGATCAGCCTCGCCATGTTCGCTTATTGACGTAGTCTTGCTACTCGTCCAGGCCGGCGGATAAAACCAGCCCAATCTCTGGCTTTATCACGTTGGTGCGCTTGCTGTCGTCCACCTCGGGTGCATCGTGTAATCGTGGAGCTCCACACTTCGCCGGACGAACGAGCACCATGTTTGTGCCAGCCGATGTTTCATCATCGGCTTTCCTTTGCTGGGGCGCCACTCTTTTCTTTGCGGCAGTCCCTCCTCATCCAGGGTCCTCTGGACTTTCGCAGCCAGATCAGGTCGTGCCTTCCTCGGCGTATGCAAGTATAACCTTTCGGCTTCCTCCAGACCGCGCAATCGCTGAACCCTGCGCCTTTGTGAATGGCTGAGACCATCAGGGCACCACCTTGGACGGTGGTACCTGTCTTCTTCGTCTTCCCCTCGTCTTCCGAATCCTCGAGATCTTCCAACCGAGGGGTCTCAGCACGTCCGCTTTGTGGTGGGAGAGGCCCTAAGCGCTCGAACACGGACACGTTGGCTGCCTCCTTCTTTTTCTGGTTGCATTCGGGCAGTTGCCGATTGTTGGTAATCGGCTCATTCCTGAATCCCAGCAGTGTCTGAAGAAGGGGCAGTCCCAATGCCTGCCCGTGTCGTCTTGCTCCCTGGCGTGGCGCTCGCTGCCGCTCCTCATCGTGATTATGCCGACGATGCCTTCGGTCGTTTCTGGCCGACGATCTCTTTCATCATCGTAGCCGTGTCGCCGGCGTTGGTCATACCGACTCACATACTTGTTGAGGAGGTGATCAGAGAGAGGGTCGTTGATATCTTATGTTCTTCACTTCTCCCTCGTGACGTAGCGCTTGCCATCTTGACGGAGCCGATCGCATGGAGCGGCCCCCTCTGTGTCTTTGTTCTGAGAGCAGCTGCCCTCATCCCCGTCCTTCTCGAGTGGTGTCCAAGCTCTACCATGTTGATGTTGGCTGAGAAACCTGGCTGGCACCCTCCGAGGTGGGTAAACTCCACCATGTTGACGGCGGGGAAGGGGTGTGTGTCGACCTTCATGGCATACTGGTTAAAAATTAGTCGCCCATTTTCTATTGCCATTTGGATCTGCTGACGCCACACCCTGCAGTCGTTAGTGGTGTGGGTGAACGTGTTATGCCACTTGCAGTATGGCTTTCCGTTCAGCTCTTGCACCGTAGGGACCTTGTGGCCTTCGGGTATCTTTATATGCTTCTCCGCGAGTAAGAGATCGAAAATCTGCTCGGTTTTCATCACGTCGAAGTCGAACCCTCTTGGAGGCCCTGGTGGCTTCACCCATTTTTAGGTTACTGGGCCTGCCGCTCGAGTCCACTCAGCCACTGCGACCTCTTGTTCTCCCGTAGCACCTTCATCTTTGCCTGCGTCAACCATGGTAACCACGCGCTTGAACTTGTCCTGGTAGACATCTGGGTGGCGCTGACGAGCTTCTGCACCATGTGTGCTAATGAAGGGTAGTCCGCTTGGGAGGCCACGTCCTTGATCGATGATGATAGACCCACCACCGCCAACTCGACTGCTTTTCGCTTACGTGAACCGAATAGCATCGGTTCCTAACGGTCCTGAAGCGCTGGATGTATTCCGACACTGTTTCCCCGCGCTTCTGTCGTACTTGTGCAAATCGGCAATGCCAGCCTCGGAAGCCTAGTGATATTGCTCATGGAACCGTTCTTCCAGCTGCTTCCAAGTCTGGTGAGTTCGGTGGCAGCGACGTGTACCAACAAAGCCGATCCTGTGAGGGACTGTGAGAAGTACCTCACACGCAGCTCGTCTGACGCTGAGATCATGCCCAGCTGCGCCAAATATCGGCTCACATGCTCGATGGAGCTGGAACCATATCGCTGAACTTTGTGAAGTCAGGAGCCGATATTTGGGTGGTAGCGGGATCAATTCGTACTCGTTGGGGTACGGCTTGGTATAGCTGACCGTCTTCCTTTTCGGCATCATGCCGAACTGGTCTTTCAGGATCGTACAAATCTGATCCGCAGTGATGGCTGAAGGTGCCGAACCTTGAAGATTCGCCGGGGTGGCGTACTTAACCAGCCATGCTTGTTTTTGGTTCGAGCCAACTGCAGGAGCTGGGCTCTGGAGTTTTGTCGGGGTGGCGTATTTAGCTAGCCACGTCGCTTCTCAGGTCTCTCGTCCAGTTGTTCCAGAAGTCCCCGCTGTTGCAACCTGGTTCGAGAGTGCCCAGGTGCTGCAGCTGGCACGTATGCGCATGTATCCGTGCGGGATCTCCTTGGGCGCGTCATGTAGGAATTGGTAGTCACTGGGGTCACCACCAATCTTGTAGACGACGTAGGCCGATGAGTTCGGCGCTTCGGGCGCTGCCAACGGCAGCGGTGGACGGGACTGGAGTGGCACTTCTCCTTGGTGAGTCCCTAGAGCTGGTCTGACGGAGATGCGGCGGCTCATGATCTCGGATCACGCGCGGACGACGCGCTCAACGTATTCACCAGGCTCTCGAATGGCGGTGCAGAGAATGAGCCACCATGAAGTTGATCTCCTGACGCAGCGACCTGGTGCGTTCTTCGACGGGGTGGATAGGTCCACTCCATCAAGCGCGCCTTCAGGTGAGAACCCCTTCCATCTGATGCCATGGGAGCGGGTCCTGTGGAAAGAGCCGATGAGGTCGGCTTCGAGGAGGACTCTGACCTCGTCATACTTCTTCTTGAGCTCGCCATTGAGCTCCTCGTAAGTGACCGGAGTTTCTTCCGCCATCTCCGATGTAGACGGCGATGTGGTTGATGTTGAGGATTGTCCCACAGTGTGCGAGAATGTGTTGACGTCGAAACCCACCGGCGGGCAGCGACTGGTCAACACCGTAGAGCCGGGAACAACTAGGGCTGCGGCTGGCCCCAGTCCCTCAGAGACGGCCCGCAAATCCTCTGGTCGCGCGCCGATGCAAATTGCAGGGCGTGCCACCTGACCTATACCTGGTCGGGAAGGTGTGGATGATGCCTCGCTTAGTTTCCTGCAGGGCACACACGTACACGTTAAATACGAGCCTCGATCGGCTCTCAGGTTATCCTGTGAATCGGCTCATGGAGCCGATCCACCCATGATTCGTCCAGGTGGCCGAATATATGGTGGTCCTGCTTGATCAAGATAAAGCATATGAGATCCACGACGATTTAGGGTTTTCACCGCATAATCGGATCATCCTACTCACGATTGGGCCTCGCGCTCGCACGGTGATCGTAAGCCAATCCTAGACAAGGCCTAAAAACCAACACGGGTTGATCCTCGGAACGTCCTGTCTAGGGCCAGCAAACTACACCCTACACGCCGCTGGATCCTCCAACCCTTTGTAAGGCCTAACTATTGCAGATATTAAACTACTCCTTGATGAATCAAGGAGCAACCGTAACGGATCAGATCTACTAAATAATGATCAAGCGGTGTGCCGCCCCTGATGAGGTACAAGGACGGCTAGATGCGCAAGGGTTGCACTACGACAGCACATGATACTAAGAACAATGCGAACCCTAACACATCTATGATAACTACGTTGCTCGCCATCAAAAAGGCTTCAGTACGAGCAACACATGAACAACGTAGGCAGGCTCGTGCCGCCTAGATCGCAAGATGCGATCTAGGCAGCATGGTGCCTACCGGAGAAACCCTTGAGACGAAGGGGTTGGCGATGCGCCGAGATTGGTTTGTGTTGAACGTTGGTTGTTGTTTATTCCATAAACCCTAGGTACATATTTATAGTCCAGGGGACTTTCTAATGTGGGCGTGCACCAAACCGTGCACGAGATAAACTCTAACTTCTACGTAGCCTACTATATTAAGATACACGGGCTAACTAGCCCAAACTCTGCGCATAAAGGCCGATTCACCTACTTCTTGATGTACATATCTTCAAGCCCATCTTGATCGCGGCCCACCTCTGGCTTGGTCAAATTCTGGTGATAACAGGAGGAAGAAGATCTTATATAGGGGTGCGGCGAAACGTTGGACCGTTGGATGGAAAAGAGGTGTGGTAGATGATAACCACGTGAATACAAGGGTAAAAAAGTATTTTAACACTGAAGAGGTTACGGAACGTGTGCCAGAAAAAGTGGAGAACATGTGTCCCCCACTTGCACGACGTGTCAATCAGATGAGGAATTTGGACCCACAAGGCAGTGAGAGGAGCGGTTCTCGCATGTTTCCAAAACAGAAATCGTGGCTATCATCAGCAACGACGTCATCAAGGTAAAAGAAAAGCTCGACTATGAAGCTTGGAGAGATTATCGACAACGCAAGATTATTTCGGGAACCTTTGATCAAATACAAGTTTTTGCTCAAACGCTCGGGGGCTACTTTGGAAAAAAGAAAACTTCGAGTATGACAAGATAGAAATGGCGAGAGCCTATGACCAAATGCAAGCATTTGTTCATAGCCTCGGGGGCTACTCCCATCGGGAGCGCTGGTCGCGCACCCGATAGATATAAAAATATCGACAAGGATTAAAAATATAGCGACAAATGATACTAATCTGTGAAGCCTACACCCAAGCACAAGTTCTTGGCTATAGCCTCGGGGGCTACTCCCATCGGGAACGCTGTTCGCGTGCCTGATGAATTTATATTAAAAGAAAGAAGTAGAAGTGAGTATATTTCGAGTTATACAGATAACTCTACATATACTCCCATCGGAAGACAAAATAAGTCATCAAATATGACTCGATAAAATGTGCTATTCCAACAGCCGAAAAAGCACTCTACAATATATTCTCAGAGCGCTAAAAGTCGCGAATAAATCTCTGAATGCCGCAAAACTTTGCGAAGGTAAGACCCCAGTTAGTTCTGAGCGGCGTGGCACCGTCTCGACGGCGGACTGCTACTTTTCCGTATCAACAGATACGAAGAAAATCCTAACGGACGCGTTAGGTACCCGATAAAATATGGCTGGGACTCGATGAATGGTAAGACCTTAAGCGGCACTTGTCGAAGTTTACACCAGTATCCCGAGATCGTGTCAAGGGACGTGATCTTGAAGTAGGTTTTGCGGATTGCCACTAGAGCAGTTAACTAGTACCTGATCTGTCTGATGAACTAGCCCCAACTACCGTTATCCCTGTACAAAATAGCATTTGCATATCGAAAGATTATGTAATGAGTAAAGTTGGAGATTTTCCCTGATTCTTCGATTCAAGAAAAATCTCGGGGGCTACTGACATAGGCATCCCCAATGGGCCTGCCAAAGATGGTACCCGGGGTTTACTAAAGGCCCAAGATTCGAAGAATAAGAAGACTCGGAAGCCCACTTAGTGTTAAGGAAAGATAGTTTGTATTAGGAAAGATAGAGATTTGTAATCTTACGGGTTGGATACGAAACCCACCCGAACTCTGTAACTTGTGTATTACGAAACCCTCGGCTCCACCCTCTATATAAGGGGGAGTCGAGGGACGAAGAGAGGATCGAATCTACTGTTAACGCAACCCTAGTTTTACAATCGTCGAGTACTTTTCGGCTGAAACCTTCGAGATCTACTTGCCCTCTACTTCTAGCAAAACCCTAGTCTACAATCTGTAGGCATTGACAAATTAATCCTTTGTCAAATAGCTCACTCACTTGTGCTAGACTTTGAGGTAGCCTCCAAACCTTCACAATCTTGTCAGGAGCAAATCCACAGTCCGGATGCTTCCGGACCACTCTTGCCCACCTAGGGTTTCCAAGGAACCCTAGAGAGCAAGCTTCTTGATGAATACAAGGGGAATGAGATTTGGCTTGGTAGAACAGTAGATCGGGTCCTCCTCTATTGTTTCCCCGGAGGGATTTGAGTTTGGGTGGAGGAGGAGGGAGATCTGAGGCTTTTGGTGTTTCTAGCAATGGAGTGTGAGAGAGAGAGCTTACGAATAGCTTGTAGTGTAGTGCCTAAACTTTCAGAGGTAGGAGAAGGGCTATTTATAGTGTCACTTGAAATATGGCCGTTGCTCACTTGCCACATCAGCTTCCTCCCGAGAATCCCGGTCAACCGGACCACAGACGGAGCGTCCGTGCAGGGGCCGGTCGGAACGGACCAGAGACCGGAACCGCCGGTCCAAACCGGGCTGGACCGGACTCAACCGAACCTTGAAATGTCTCCCAGTACTCCCTCCGGTTGCTGTCAGCGTAGAGCCCGGTCCAAACCGGGCGGCAGACCAAACCTTGACCGGGGGCAACTTCGTGTCTTCCAGTTCCTCGCCCGGTTGGCGTCAGCGCAGAGGCCGGTTGGCGCCGGAGCGCCCAGCCCAGCGCCCGGTCGACCGGGCGGTAGACCGGAGGCTGCTGGCGCAAGGGCCAGTCCGACCGGGCCTATGACCGGCTGCCTTCTGGAGAACCCCTTTTGATTGTTGTCGAAGTGGGGGGTCTCCTTTAGCCTTCTTGTTCCTTGATACACCATTTATGCCTCTTTGGCTAATACCTGGGATTATCCTTACAAACATGTATTAGGCCAAATACTCTAGCATGGTGTCATTGTTACCAAAATAATGGATAAGGGTAAAATACCCTTACAATCTCCCCCTTTTGGTATACGATGACAAACCGAGCTAGAGTCACATATAGATATTATGATAAGCTCTAAACCTTGATTCCATATAAGATATTACGACAGCTCCCCCATAATGTGTGCACTTGGAGAATTTGCGTTTGAATGCAAAGTGCACCATTTGTGGAACATGAGAAGCTCCCCCAATATCTTTAGGAAACAAGCATGGTATGGACATGTATATCAACATATATAAGCATAAAGCATGATCATCCTAGTAGAGTGATTAAGCATACAAATACTCGTCCATACACGAATTATTCAAAGTAGCAAATGGTTCTTGAGAAAGCAAAGCAAATAAGCACAAGCCATATAAGAATCAAATAAAGCAACACCCATGGCTTGTGACAACCAAAGAACCCCGTGATCCTAGACTCTACTCTCTTCTCCCCCTTTGGCATCGGAACACCAAAAAGGCGAAGAAAAGAGGAGAGATGCTAGCGCACCCATCAGAAGAACTCATGCCCAGTGGAATATGAGGTCTCGCCATCGCGCTCTTCATCATCATCCTCATCACCTTCATCCTCTTCCTCTTCATCATCAGCAGCATCAGGGGCACGAGCAGTCCTAGGAGGAAGACCACCATGGGCATACATGGAGAGGTCGAAATTCTGGAACATCTCATCAGTAATGTGAGGCATCTCCCAAACAGGTGCAACCACAGGCTCCATCTCAGGTCCAGAAGGAGGAACAGGGGCATTCCTAGTAGCCATGAACTCATTCTGTCGCCTCCTTGTCTCCTGGTTCAAAGCAAGACTTTGATGTGCAACATCATTGGTATTCTTGCACATTTGCCACAAGCTGGAGAAGAACCGAGAGGCACCGCGCTTGGGGCGCCTAGAGTAGCTGGAGCTAGCTGCAGGATCATGTTTTTCCTTGGAACGGCGCTCAGAGGGCATCATGGCAGGGACTTCCGGACGAGTGTCCTGAGTGGGGAACTTGAACGGTTCCATAGTGATGATTTGATCTAGCTTGTTGTTGGGAGAAGGTACCACCTTGTTGATGAGCCGCTGAACATACTGAGCATAGTTGGGAGTCATGCGGCCCAGAACAGAACGCTTCAGCTCACAGTAAATGAGATCACACCCATCAATTTGCCTTATGTTGTCAGGATGGCAATAGTACATCAGATTCAGGTGGTAGTTCCTGACTTCACTGGTGTCGCCTGACTTGCTGATGAGATTCTCACGGAACATCTTGGCAAGCACAAGATAGGAGTAGTACATCCCAGAGATAGTGGGAGGACCAGCTGTAGGGTCCGACGGATAGCCGAAGGAAATGTCACCTTTAACGAGCTTAGGCCGAGAATGAATCTTGTACCCATGAGCAAGGCCACCACCAAAACCCAAGGCCGCACAGAACTCAGTATATGTGCATGAGTACTTCTCTTTGCCAGTCATCCAAGTCATATTGCGATCATCATCATGGAAGAATACGGTGCAATGAAACTGACGGACAAGAAGGGGACAATAGGTACCTTCTCGCTGTTCATCATCGGGCTTCAGGCACATAAGATCATACAGTCCCATTCCCTTCAAGGTATCAACCACAAAGCGGTACTTGGTGGCTTCATGCAAGGCGAGCTCTTCAGTGTTGATGGCCTTGGGCATCACAATGGCACCATTCTTCATACAATCTCTAGTGTTGTAGAAATCTTCCCAGATGCTTGCTTGAGTCTTGGTCCAGAAGAGCCTATCCCCACCAGTGTAAGTCCGTTGCACAAAGCGATACGGATTTTCCTTCCTCACACTTTGCCAATCAGCAATATGTGTTGTGCCCACATTGTAATCTGGCACTATTTCATCATCATCTTGGGCTGCGTGTTTGTCTTTCCTCTTATTGGCAGCTGACTTGCTTCTTCCCCTAGCGGAGCTGCCAGTGTCAGTAGTCGGAGGTGCTTTAGGAGGCACACGCCCGCTAGTACGGCAGCCAGGAGCTCTTGGCGCAAGCCTACCTCTCTTGGCAAGACCACCACGGTCATCATCACTCGAACCACCTGTGAATAAGCAAATAGAGCGAGGATAGCAGGGGGTAAGTGTACATGTCATCAGTAATTAGGGAGGCCAAAAAGCATAGCATATGTTCAAGTGTTTCGATGAGATTATGCGAAGAACTGGGCGAGCCGGCGCACAGGCCGGTCCAACCGGACGACAGACCGGACGAGCCGGTTGCCAATCCGGTCGACCGGGCCGCACGCCGGACCGGCCGGTTGAGAGGCCGGTTGACCGGGCCTATGACCGGGTCTGTCGAATTGTGAAGTGTTGCCCAGAATTTCTACCACAAAATCATGCAAAAACTCATAAACTTGAACATAGACTATAGCAATAGAGTGGAATATGTGCATAGTGCTGTGAGACACTCTAATGGCATGAGGACTTAAAACCCTAACCCTAACCCTAAAATTTCCTCAAATCTTCTCAAAGATGTGCAATGTGTGATGAGGACTAGGAAATAGAGGGAAAGGGAGAACAATTTACCCGAAGACATGGTCCTCCTTGCTCAAAGGAACAAGAGGAACACCAAGGTAGGGCTTGAGAGCCAAATCCCCAAGATCTCCCAAAGTAGCTTGAGAGGGACCAAATCCTTTGGTGAAGAGACTTGAGAGATCCCGATCTACGAGTGGGTGAAGTTTGGGGAGAACCTCGTGGTGGGAAGGGCCTAGGACGTGGTGGAGATGGTGGAGGCGGCGGCCATGGAGGTTTTGGAGGTGGGGGATAATGAGGAAGAAGACCCCAAGGGGTATCCTCCTCCAAAACATAACCAGCCGCGCGGCCGGTTTGGCGCCCGGTCGACCGGGCCTAGCGCCGGCTGGCCCGGCGCGGAGGCCAGGGACAAGAGCCCAGTTTTGTCTTGTTTTGCCTCGTTTTGCCCCTATTCTTTGTGTAAATGTGTATGAATGCTCAGATGATGACATGTACATATAGATAGATAGATGATGATGAGATGAGCATAGACATGGGGTTGGAAACACAAAGTTCTCTAGGCATACCCATTGGAGTGAAATCCAAACAAGATATAAATAGCAACAATGGGCATGATTCGAAGTATATCAAGAACCATAAAACATTTTGAAATAGTTTTTGCAATAAGATCATTTAGCCTTATATAGTCAAATCAAGTTGTAATTGAGGCTCAATGAGGGGCGGGGGATTACTCCCCCTATGTGAAAGCGCAAATGTCATGAGACCTCGAAGAGACATGCTTGGGTCCATATAATGACATTGGGTCTATTTATGTTGCACACATAGGTATGCATCATACCAAGACATGGTAAGATGACTATCCCCATATGTGATGTGCCTCTAAGCTAGATAGTTAGATAAATGCAAGAATATAGTGCAAGAAGTTATTCAATCCAAGTTTTTAGGATCAAGAATACCAAGTTCTCCTCTCAAGTTTACAAACCGGGCTTCATCCAAAGGCTTAGTGAAAATATCCGCCAATTGGTATGTTGTCCCCACATGAGTGAGATCAATGTCCCCATTGGCAACATGGTCACGTAGGAAGTGATGGCGAATGTCAATGTGTTTGGTGCGACAATGTTGAACCGGGTTATTGGCGATCTTTATTGCACTTTCATTGTCACATAGAAGAGGCACCGTACCAAGAGACACACCATAGTCTTTCAAGGTTTGCTTCATCCATAACAATTGAGTGCAACAAGATGCCGCGGATATGTATTCGGCTTCGGCGGTGGATAAAGCGGTGGAGTTTTGTTTCTTGGATGACCAACTCACCAATGACCGGCCAATAAATTGGCAAGCCCCAGAGGTAGACTTCCGGTCAACCTTATCACCGGCCCAATCGGAATCCGAGTAGCCAATGAGTTCAAAGGTTGACCCCTTTGGATACCATAGCCCGAGAGTAGGAGTGAGAACAAGGTATCTTAGAATCCGTTTGACCGCCATCAAATGGCTCTCCTTAGGAGCGGATTGAAAACGAGCACACATCCCTACACTTAGCATGATATCCGGCCTAGAGGCACAAAGGTAGAGCAAGGATCCTATCATGGAACGGTATACCTTTATATCCACATCCTTCTCACCGTCACATGAGCCAAGTTGCCCCTTTACGGGCATGGGTGTCTTCATTGGGTTTGCATTGGTCATGTCAAACTTCTTGAGCATGTCCTTCACATACTTTTCTTGAGAGATGAAGGTGCCTTTTGCAAGTTGCCTCACTTGGAAGCCTAGGAAGAACTTCAACTCTCCCATCATGGACATCTCAAATTTCCTAGTCATCAATAGCTCAAAAGCTTTGTTATGATTGGGGTTAGTTCCACCAAATATAATATCATCAACATATATTTGACATATAAACAAGCCACCCCCTTTAACCCGCTTGGTGAAAAGGGTGGAATCGACCGTACCCATGCAAAACCCATCTTGTAGTAGGAAATCCCTAAGGAACTCATACCAAGCACGTGGAGCTTGCTTGAGACCGTAGAGTGCCTTATGGAGTAAATACACATGGTTGGGTCGGCATGGGTCTTCGAAACCCGGGGGTTGAGCTACATATGCGGTTTCTTTTAGGGGACCATTCAAAAATGCACTTTTCACATCCATTTGATATAGTTTGAAATTGTGGAAAGATGCAAATGCAAGCAAAAGACGAATAGCTTCAAGACGGGCTACCGGCGCAAAGGTATCCTCAAAATCCATACCTTCTATTTGGGCAAACCCTTGCGCCACTAACCTTGCTTTATTTCTAATGACTATTTTCATGCCTCATCTTGTTGTTCTTGTTTTCCCAGCTCGTTAGTTTTTCCTCAGTTTTCCCCTCCCTCTAGTTTGAAACCCCTCGAAGACGCGGGTTGCCGTCAGGTCAGAGGCCTTACCGTTACCGTGAGGTCAGTTCCTCTCTGACCGTCTCGTGCTGACGGGTATCCATCCATCTACCGCTGACGCGTGGGCCGTTTTATTTCCTGATTGTATACGCGGTGCTGCCAATGACAAATGGGGCTGCTCTATGGGGCTGCCGCAGCCAATGACCAGTGGGTCGTCTATTTATTTATAGAAAATTATATATTGCCGCTCTGTGGGGCCTCCGCAGCCAATGACCGCTGTGGTCGTCTATTTTATTTAGAGAATATAATATAGAGCCGCTCTGTAGGGGCCGCCTCAGCCCATGGCAGGTGACTATTTTCGCAGCTTAATCTAAAGTGACTCTTATGCTAAACATTGTGCATCCCGACGTTGACCTAGCAGTGGCGGCGAGCATAGCCGTTCTGACCATGCCGATATCGGCATCGGCATCGGCATCGTTTGGAGGATGTGGTGCTCGAATAATAGTGGAAATGCGATATTATTTTTTACATGCATAATATATAGAAAATAGCTAGATCTCTAAATCGATGCATATGAAGCTACATATATATTCTTGGTCATAATCCCCTTAATTATCTAAAGGGGATGGATGCATGGCTTCACGTCGTCGTCACTTTCATCGTCAGTATCATCGTCGTCTGAGTAGTAGTACCTCCTGCACATTGTTCCGTCGAACACCTTCACTGTGAGCACATCATCGCCTTCATATTTGAAGTGTACGAAGCAGCCGAAATCCACACCGTGTGCGATGGCGAATTTCTCCCAGCCCTTGTCGAGGTACATCCGGCCTTGTCCGTCAAATAGGACCTCCACGGTCCAGAGACGAGGACCGCAGTCAGCTGCTCGCAGATACACCTTAGCTGGCTCCTTGCCGTCAAGATAGTCCGCAAATTTTTTTGGGAGTTCCTGCAAAGAGATCGAGCGCCGATCGTTTGAAATTAGGGAACCCTTGAAATTAAAGGTTTTTTAGAACATGCCCATAATTAATCACATGCAGCATATATGTGGGAACGCGTACGTACCTTCTTGACCAAAGGGTCTTCATAGACGACGATGAAGAACTCCTCTATGATCAATGGCAGTGTTGACGGTGGTGGTGGCAATGATGATGATCCACTTCCCCTTCCCCTTCCCCTTCCCCTTCCCCTTCCCCTTCCCCTTCCCCTTCCGGTCCGCGTCCGAGACGTGGAAGCCATGGCAATGGATCAAGTGTATGTGAACGAAGAAGAGAGAGGCAAAACCTATTGACACAAGGGATGGCTGTGTGGGTGTTTATAAGGGAGAGATGACCGTTGTAGGGGTTTACACAATAAAATAAGGAGGAGATGACCGTTGTGGGGGTTTATACACAATAAATTAAGGAGGAGACGACCGTTGTGGGGGTATATATCTCAACAAAAAAGTAATGCGGACTATGTTGACGGAAATGGAACTTCGTGATATAGTTTATCATTTTACCGTGAAAAGTAATACCTAAAAGAAAAGTAATGGCTAGAAGAAATGGGTGATGGTTTATCGTTTTTTGCGTGAAAAGTAATGGGTACAAGAAATGGGTGATGGTGTGTCATTTTTTGCGTGAAAAGTAATGGCTACAACAAAATCGGTGATGGTTTATCGTTTTTTGCGTGGAAAGTAATGGGTACAAGAAATGGGTGATGGTGTATCATTTTTGCGTGAAAAGTAATGGCTACAACAAAATCGGTGATGGTTTATCATTTTTTGCGTGGAAAGTAATGGCTACAAGAAATGGGTGATGGTGTATCATTTTTTGCGTGAAAAGTAATGGCTACAACAAAATCGGTGATGGTTTATCATTTTTTGCGTGAAAGTAATGGCTACAAGAAATGGGTGATGGTGTATCATTTTTGCGTGAAAAGTAATGGCTACAACAAATCGGTGATGGTTTATCATTTTTTTGCGTGAAAAGTATTGGCTACAACAAATCGGTGATGATTTATCATTTTTTTTGCGTGGAAAGTAATGGCAACAAATCGGTGATGGTTTATCATTTTTTGCGTGAAAAGTAATGCCTAAAAAGAGTTTATAATTTAGCTCGTGAAAAATAATGCAGAAAACCAAACTTTAGCGTACTAGGTAACCGCCCTTTCGCATACATAGAGGGTGGAAGCTAACCGACGACAGAGAGAGAGAGGGGTGGTGGCCCCGACCAGAGAGAGAGATAGGGATTATCCTGCCCGTTAGATCATACGATCAACGGTCGTCGGGCACGATCCGCGTGACATGGGCTAGACCAATTAGGGCAATGTTGGGCGTCTGTGAGAGTGTGTGAAGGGAGAGGGCAAAACTGAGTAGTATCAAGAAACCAAGGGCAAGTGAGTAGTAAACAGACTAAGGGATTCAAATATGAGATTTACAAATTGGAAAATGCGTGTTTTGTACAATGAAATCCATCTTGGCCTACCTCAAACTATTTGCAATACAAATCTACACGAGTGTGAAAATTATGGCCTCATTCAGACAAAGTATGTTTTGGGAAAAGCTGTTTTGGGTAGGGCTTATTATGGAAAACCATGCACCTTCATAGCTACTAGGTGATTTGAGAAGTGGCAATTTGTGGTGAAACTTGATTTATCTATGATTTGAGAAGTGGCAATTTGTGGTAAAGACTCCATGAGTAAGTGCCACTCTTTTTCGGATTTTTTTGCACATTAAATAACTCATTTAACTAGTTAATCCCATTTGTTGACTCTCTGTTGACCAGCCACTTGAGGGTAAAACTGAGTATATTGCACTAGCCAGTATTAGCACTCAAGGAGAAAACTGAGCACACAAAAAATGCTAGTATATGACTCGAGGGTATACCTGAGTATATCTAAATTTCTAGGGTTAGACTCGAGGACGCGTGTTGCGGTGCAGAAGTGGAAGACGTGCCATTGTTGACGCGTGTCGCGGTGCAGACGTGCAAATAGTGGACGCGTAGGACGCGGGTCGCATTTAGGACGCGTAAGCCCCTCCCTCCCTCCCTCTGCACACAGTCGTCTCATTCTCGCTCACGCACGAAACCACCCCTCTCACGTCCCATCAACTTCTCCAAATCGAAAAAACCCCAACCGCCGTACGCACGCTACCCTGCCGGCGATGGAGAAGAAGAATGCGCCGGCGGCCGTCGCCTCCGAGCCCGTCGCCTCCGAGCCCGTCGCCTCCGCGCCCGTCGCCGCCGAGCCAGTCGCCGCCGAGCCCGTCGCCGCCGAGCCAGTCGCCGCCGAGCGCGTCGCCTCCGAGGGCGGCGCATCCAAGCGCGGCTCCTCCGTGAACTGGGCCTCTCTCTCGGCTGATGGACCACTTCACAAGATCGGCGAATGCTTGCTGGCGAACGAGGAGTACGCCGACACCTACTCTGCCATGAGGCAAGTCTGTAGAAATTGGCGCTCAGGTTTGCCTGAGCCCGACGTGCACCTGGACGAATGGATCATGCTAGACCACGCCCTTCCACGCGTCGCTGAGTTCACCTTCCTCCAACTCGGCACATCACGCTACGTCACCATAGATCTATCGGAAGTTCATACAAGGTTCAACTTCCTCCATATCTACCTCTTTATTTTCAATCTTAAACATCTTAGTGCTGAATGTTATCGTGCTTGCCCAGATACTACTTCGTCGGATTTTGCCGTGGCGTCATCGTGCTTGCCCAGAAGAACCCGCCGCACAAGATACGGCTTCTGAACCCACTCACAAAGAAATCGAACACTATATTTGAGGCGCAGATGCCATCTGTTTTCCTGAAATCAGTCGCTGTGATCAAATCCCCGACTATGGTCTTCGTTGCCGCACATTACCCGTCGGAAATTGGTTGGGTCGATGAGAGCACTCCAACTAAGGATATAGATGAACATTGGGGAGAAGAAAGATTTTCGATCAAGAACCATTGTCTGCGTTGCATTACCCCGTTCAATGGTGAACTGTATGCACTAGCTGTGGACAATTTTGAGAACGGAAGAATAGTGTGCACCAATGTACAGTTGCAGCAGCGCGCGAGCACTGTCAAGATGGAGACACTAATTTCATTTCCAGAACTTGGACATCAGAAGTTCTACCTTGTGAAGTCGGATGGTGATCTGCTGCTTGTGTTGTTGGTCAGCGTGGCTTTGGCGGGCAGACCATTGGTGTACCGTGTGGACACTCAGAGCCGCTCTCTCCATCCGGTCAGTAACATTGGCAGTAATGCCTTCTTCGTGAATTATATCCGGTGTATCTCCGTCGACACCAGAGTGTACCCGACACTTCGACCTAGCTGCATCTACTACACGGATTTGGGTTATATCAGAGAGTACTCTCATGATACAAAGGCCTGGGATGAGTGGGCAGTACGTGTGGATAGAATAGGAAGGTACGGTATGAGAAATGAACACAGGCCATACCGTTTGGAGGATGTATTGGCCGCACACTGCAGACGGAAGGAGTTCAATGAATATTTCCTTGGGGTAATGCACCAATGGAGGGACGAAGAAATATATGAGGAGGAATGAAGAACAAATTCATCCATCCTAATCTTCTTGTTGTCCATACATTGCGTGCGTCTTGTATATTACAACGTTATTGGCTGCTTTTGGCTGCTGTATGCAGTTTCCCTATGTATTATACTTAGTTTTCTGATTATGCTGTTGTGAATTTATCATATACTAGCTTCTAGATTTGCTACTAGATTTGCTGCCATATTGGGCAAAAAACGAGGGCCAAAAGGCATAAATAACCCCAGAGATTTGCTACTAGATTTGCTGCCATATTGAAGAAAGACAGAAATAGAAGCTTCTCTAGATTTGATACTAATTTGGTGAAAAAGACAGAGAGAGAATGAGGGGAAAAGGTGCTCTTAAAAATGCCAATTTGGGCCGAGAGAGACAAAACCCAGCTCCTGCTCACGTGCAACCAAACGCTTCTCGTCCTGTCCCACGCGGTCCCTTTCCACCAGCCCCACGCAACGGCCCCACGCGACAGCGGCCCCACACGACGCGGCCACACAGACGACGCGGCGCAACACGTCGGCACAGAACGTCCAAATAAGCAGTTCCTTCCGTCTAGCTCCTCTGCGGGTTCAGGACATAGGCTTGGGAAAGCGAGGAAAAACTAAGGGGTTGGGGAAAACCAACTAAACCCGAGGGCACTAACCTTGCTTTATTTCTAATGACAATGCCATTCTCATCTTGCTTGTTCTTGAATACCCATTTGGTCCCAATAACATTGATGTGATGATCCTTGGGTCTCTCAACTAGAGACCATACTTCATTACGAGTGAAACACTCCAATTCTTCTTGCATGGCAATAACCCAATCCGGATCAACCAAGGCTTCATGTACCTTGAGTGGCTCAAAACTAGACACAAAAGCATGATGTTGACAATAAGTGATAAGTAATGCATGGTGTCTACGAGTTACCACTCCTTTTGAGATGCTACCAAGGACATGATCTACTTTCATGTCACTTGCCCTTGTAGCCGCCTTGATCTTCCGAATGGTTCCTTCATGATCAATGAATTCATCTCTTGCTAATACTTGATCATGAGGGACAACTTGAGCTTGAACATGAGTTGAGGATGTTTCTTGATCATCATCATGGTCTTGCTCAGTGGGTTGAGGGCTTTCTTCTTGTTCTTCGGAATGTGGCTCATCTTGAGTGGAGGATAAATCTTGGGTTGCACTTGATGGTTCAACTTGAGTTGAGCTAGGCTCAACTTGAGGTGAGCTTGATACTTCTACTCCATCACCTTGATCATCATTATGAACTTCCATGGGCCGGATGTGTCCAATGCCCATATGCTTGATGGCACTAGATGGATCATCATCATTACCTGCAACACATGGAACAACTTGCTCCACTTGGGAGCCATTATCCTCCAAGAACACCACGTCACAAGATACTTCAATAGTCCCAGTGGACCGGTTGTAGTATCTATAGGCGTGGGAGTTCTCCGCATATCCAACAAATATGCCCTCTATGGTTCTAGTTTCAAATTTACCAAGCTTCCCTTTATTGTTCTTAACAAGACATTTGCATCCAAAGACACGAATGTACATGACATTAGGCTTGTTACCTGTGAGAAGCTCGTATGGAGTTTTGTTGTGGAGGGGGCGGAGGAAGAGCCGGTTGGAGTAGTGGACAGCTGTAGAGATGGCTTCTCCCCAAAAGTTGTGGGGTGAGTTGAATTCACTCAACATGGTTCTTGCCATCTCAATGATAGTCCGGTTCTTCCTTTCAACAACACCATTTTGTTGAGGGGTATACGGAGCTGAAAACTCATGCTTGATGCCCTCATCATCAACAAACTCTTGCATAGTGTAGTTCTTGAACTCGGTGCCATTGTCGGTCCTAATCGCCTTGATCTCGGATTCATATGTACGTTGAGCTTTCTTGGCGAAGGTGATGAACTCTCTATGGGTCTCATCCTTAGACTTAAGGAGAAAGACCCAAGAGTATCTTGAGTAATCATCAACAATGACAAGTCCATACTTGCTCCCACCAAGAGTATCATAATGTGATGGCCCAAAGAGATCCAAATGAAGGAGCTCCAAAGGCCTAGATGTGGTGACGATACTCTTGATAGGATGTTTCTTCTTGAGTTGTTTTCCGGCTACACATGCACTGCATACACGATCTTTCTCAAAAGAAATGCCGGTTAGTCCAACAATGTGCTCACCCTTTAGGAGTTGTTTAAGATTCCTCATGTTGACATGACCAAGGCGGCGATGCCACAACCAACCTTCGTCATGCTTGGCCGCCATTAGACATGTGGAGGGAGAGGGGCTCTCTTTCGAGAGGTCAACCACGTAAAGGTTGTTCTCCACATATCCAACGAGGACCAATTTGAGATTGTCACTCCTAAAGACTTGCACATAATACTTAGTAAAATATGAATTATAACCGGCATCGGCAAGATGATATATAGAAAGCAAGTTATAACCAAGGGATTCAACAAGCATGACCGTCTCAAGGCACAAGTCCTTAGAGATTGCCACCTTGCCATACCCAAGTACCTTTCCCTTTGAGTTGTCACCAAAGGTGATGCTTGACTTCTTGTTAATATCTTCAATGAATTGGTCAAGCACACCTCTTCCTCCGGTCATATGATTGGTGCATCCACTATCAAACACCCATTTTGGACCACCGGAGGAATACCCCTACAAAATCAAGTAGAGGATTTAGGAACCCATTGATTAATGGGTTCCCTAGTCATGGCAACAAGATCTTTTGGTACCCAAATCGAGTACCCTCTATAAGCATAGCCATTACGAGGGCCGACATAGTTAGCATAAACATCACCATAATAATCAACAAATAAAGCATAGTGATTGTTTGGCCCCGTGCGGTCACCACTAGTGGCTTTGCCCTTTGGGGTTTTGCCATCATTAGTGACCTTCTTGTTCTTTTCTTGAGCGGGCTTCTCTTTCTTGTAGTTGTTCTTCTTGTAGGGCTTGGGAACATACCCAAGTCCATGCTTTTGATTGTTTGACCTTTGCTTACTCAAGAGGTCATCCAATCCCATCTTATTCTTGGTTGTGGTGAACTTGGCAAGTTCTTTCTTCAACCTAACATTTTCCTCAAGAGTAGTTGCTTGCTCACAAGCCGATTCATTAGGATAATAGTTGAGACCATATTTGGTTACCAAAGATTCAAGATATGTATTGGTCTCAACATGCAAAGATAGTTCCTCTTGTAAACGAACATGTTCCGCAACAAGCTTAGCATGCTCACTAGTAAAGGAGGTGGAGGAACTAGCAACATCTTTATCAATAATGGGATCATTCATTGATTCAAGAGCCTTTGAGTAGGTTTCTTGGAGTAGGTCATGGTTCTCTCCAAGTTTCTTGAGCTCATCCTTAACAAGCTTGTTAGCTCTTTCAAGGTGGTCAAGATCCCTAGTGAGAGAAGCATGAGCAACTTCAAGCTCCTCCTTTGAGGCATTGAGCTCTTGGGTCAATGATTGAGCCCTTTCAATAGTTTCAAGATCCTTAACTTTATCTAGTTCATAAGTTTCAATTTGTTGCTTAAGACCTTGAGATATGCACCTTTCGGTTTTTAGCTCTTGTCTTAGGAGATTGAATCTCCTTTCCTTATCATTCAAATGATATTCTAATTCCTCAATGGACTCATCCTTTTCTTTGAGGGAGTCCATCAAGAAATCAAATTTGACAAGAGCTTCACCACGAAGGGTGCATCTAACATTGTAAAGTTCCTTAAGCACAGTTAATTCTTCTTGATTTTCAGCTTCATCATCAAGAACACTAGATAAAGAAGGTGGGGGTTCCATTACCTTGGTTTCTCTTGCCATAAGACAAGAGCCAACGATTGTAGATGAGGGAGAGTCATCGGAGTCATCATCTTGAGTTGTTCTTGCCATGAAGGAAGAACCAACATCATTCTCCGTGGAGTAATCCTTGGAGTAGTCATATGTGAAGAGTGACCCGGGCTTAGAGAAAGCCAAGCCGGCCACTCCGGCCTCCTTCTCCTCATCTTCCTCTTCTTCATCGGACAAGTACTCGGCCCCAACAAAGGCTCTTCCCTTGTTCCTCTTGTATCGATCGTTGATTGGGTTTGGCTTCAATCTTGGCTTGACCCCTTTGATGAACTTTGGCTTGTCTACCCTTTTCTCATAAGGGCACTCATTTGCAAAGTGGTTATCTTCATCACAGTTGTAGCAAGTTCTCTTCTTCTTCTTGTCATTGAGGAGCATTGGCAACTTTCCCTTGTACTTCTTGGCAAAGAAGGCAAAGTCGGTAGCGATGTCACTAGTTGAAGTCATCTCCTCATCTTCTTCAATTTCATAGTCTTCTTCTCTTCCATGGTCAGCTCTAGCTTTGAGAGCAAGGTTGTGTGACGCTTCATGGTTGTGTGAGGCTTCATCAACACGGTTCATTGCCATGAGCCTTTTTCCTGCCTTGGCCATGTTTTCATTGGCGGCCACATAGGAGACTAGATCATCGGAGTTCAGATCAGCACTCTTGGTCATGATTTGCAAGTTGAGTGCAAGGTTGGTGTCTTCTTGCTTGACAGCAATCATAGCAATGACCTTGGACTTTATGAATGCTTCATTCATCTCGAAGCCGTCATTGTACTTCTCAACTCCAAGTCCCTTGACCCTTACTCTAAGAGCACCAAGCCTTGCATAGGCATCGGCCACGGATTCTCCTTCTCGAATCATGAACTGGTGGGCCTCTTGCTTTGCGGTCTCATAAAGAGCTGATTGGATCAAATCGGTTCCCTCTTGGAGTACTACGATTCGATCCCACAACTCTTTAGCGGAGCCAATGTCATTGACTTGATCAAGGAGCTTGCGATTGATGCCACTTCTAATCTTGTCACGTGCGGAGGCATTGAGTTGACGGTTGTAGAACTCGGTGGAGGTCAACCGAACGGGATCTTGTGGCTCCCGGTATCCATGAACAATGATCTCCCATAGCTCCACACTGCAGCTGCGAATATGAGATTCCATAGAAGATTTCCAATGGGGAAAGTGAGTTCCATCAAAATGGGGAACGGTCCCACTATGGTTTATATGAGGCATGGGTGAAGTGTTTTTGGGATAGTCATGGTTAACTTCATGGTAGGTTTCCTTAGAGGCCGAAGCCCCACTAGGAGCTCCACCAGCAGTTAGGTTCTTAAGCATGGCAGTCATTTCTGCCATTTGGCTTTGTAGTTCATCCTCCTTTTTCTTCTTCTCGGCATCATATGCCAAGAGTCTAGATTTCATTTCTTTAACCGAAAGGTTAGAGTCATCATCTAGACCCTCGAATAGTTTTTCCATCTCACTCTTAAGGCGGTGAAGCCCTTAATAAGAGTCCAGGCTCTGATACCAATTGAAAGTTCAGAGATGGTAAACCTAGAGGGGGGGTGAATAGGTTTCTACAGATTTTAATTCTTTCTTTGCAATATTAGGCTTTGCGGAATATAAAGATGATCCTAATGCAAACTAGGTGAAACAACCTATATGAGGATACAAGTAACTCAAGCACGAAGGCTCTCACAGGCAGTTATATCACAAGTAAGGAGTTCGGTTAGAGATAACCGATAGCACGCGGAGACGAGGATGTATTCCCGTGTTCCCTTCCTTTGCAAGAAGGTACGTCACGTTTGGAGGAGTGGAGGTCCCACGAAGGATTCCCCGCGCCACGAAGGCTCACCCTATTCTCCGGAGCCTATCCCACGAAGGAATAGCTCACTCACTTGTGGTAGACTTTGAGGTAGCCTCCAAACCTTCACAATCTTGTCAGGAGCAAATCCACAGCCCGGATGCTTCCGGACCACTCTTGCCCACCTAGGGTTTCCAAGGAACCCTAGAGAGCAAGCTTCTTGATGAATACAAGGGGGAATGAGATTTGGCTTGGTAGAACAGTAGATCGGGTCCTCCTCTATCGTTTCCCCGGAGGGATTTGAGTTTGGGTGGAGGAGGAGGGAGATCTGAGGCTTTTGGTGTTTCTAGCAATGGAGTGTGAGAGAGAGAGCTCAAGAACAGCTTGTAGTGTAGTGCCTAACTGTCTAGAGGTAGGAGAAGGGCTATTTATAGTGTCACTTGAAATATGGCCGTTGCTCACTTGCCACATCAGCTTCCTCGAGAATCCCGGTCAACCGGACCAGGGACCGGAGCGCCCGGCGCAGGGCCGGTCGGACCGGACCAGGACCGGAGCTTCTTTCGTCTCCAGGGGCTCCTCCGGTTGTCTCCCAGTACTCCCTCCGGTTGCGTCGGGACCGGTTGGCGCCGGGCGCCGGTCGGAGCCGGTGACCGGGCCGGTGACCGGACCCGCCGGTCCAGGCCGGCTAGACGGCCTTGGCCGGACCACTTTGCGTCGTCCAGGAGCCGGTTGGCGCGGAGGCGCCGGTTGGCCCTCGACCGGGCAGCGCCGGGCGCCGGACGCTGGGCCGGTCACCGGGCCTATATGACCGGCTGCCTGCTGGAGAACCCCTTTTGATTGTTGTCGAAGTGGGGGGTCTCCTTTAGCCTTCTTGTTCCATTGATACACCATTTATGCCTCTTTGGCTAATACCTGGGATTATCCTTACAAACATGTATTAGGCCAAATACTCTAGCACGGTGTCATTGTTACCAAAATAATGGATAAGGGTAAAATACCCTTACAATCTCCCCCTTTTTGAGTCGATACAGATAGCCCACGGTCCGGGAGCGACCCGAACCGACTAACTGCGACGCGTCCGTCTAGGACTCTATTCGTTTTCCTGAACTGCAAAAAGAAAGGAAAGTCTCGGCTCGAGGCTCAATCCACTCACCACGAGCGCGGCGCGCGTCGTGACGTGTCGTGTCGAGACGAGGAGGAGGAGGAGCGCGCGTGTACCACTCCTATTCTTACTCACTTACTAGTGGTGGAACAACCCACCTTATAAGGTGGTCTAACTTTCTCCCAACTTTCCATGTGGGACTAAACTTCCCACCTCTTGCCACTCCCTAGTGAGCTGCCACCAACTTGGGCTCAAACTCACAAGGCTGCCACTATGTGGGCTTTGAGATTTATAGGGAAAGCTGAAATCTAACTTCCTCCCAACTTTCCATGTGGGACTAAACTTCTCACCTCTTGCCACTCCCTAGTGAGCTGCCACCAACTTGGGCTCAAACCCATAAGGCTGCTGACATAGGCATCCCCAATGGGCCTGCCAAAGATGGTACTCGGGGTTTACTAAAGGCCCAAGATTCGAAGAATAAGAAGACTCGGAAGCCCATTTAGTGTTAAGGAAAGATAGTTTGTATTAGGAAAGATAGAGATTTGTAATCTTACGGGTTGGATACGAAACCCTCCCGAACTCTGTAACTTGTGTATTACGAAACCCTCGGCTCCACCCCCTATATAAGGGGGAGTCGAGGAGACGAAGGAAGGATCGAATCTACGTTAACGCAACCCTAGTTTTACAATCGTCGAGTACTTTTCGGCTGAAACCTTCGAGATCTACTTGCCCTCTAATTCTAGCAAAACCCTAGTCTACAATCTGTAGGCATTGACAAATTAATCCTTTGTCAATTGGCGCCGTCTGTGGGGATTAGAGGTTGCAAGGAGCTGATCTCGATGGCACGTCCAGAATCGTCGACTTCGTCGGTAGCAAGCAATGCGATGGATCGAGGTAACCAGGAAAAAACTGATCTAGTCGATTTTATTCCTCACCCGCCCTCCCGTATGGATGCATGTGCCTATCTGGAGGAGCCCATCGTCATGACGTTCGGAGAATTCCGATTTGGCGTCAACAAAGAAGGATCCTATCGTCTTGAAGTTCCGATCTCGTCGGAATTTTCAGCGATCGATTCTGGCTTTTCGTCGAGTGACGAGGAGTTTTCGTCGCCACGCTTCATCGACACCAAGGCAAGCGGAAAGCTCGCCAAGATCTTCAGCGACACATCTTTCGAGTCGTCTGCGGACTCCTTTATAAGCAGCGATTCCGACAGCATCGACAGCTTCAACTTCATCGACAAATCTGCTGCCATCGGAAAGGTCTTCACCAATCTATATGATGGTGTCACCAATCCTGACAAAAATCAATACGCAAAATACCATCAGATCTATGCAATAGAAGAGGCAGGCCGATCAGAACCAGAAACGTCAGAGGCTTTCGATGATTTGGGAAATCCATACATCGATCCCGCTGATCTCAGAAAAGGCTTAGGCACTAAATATGCTGGGTCTTCAACTCGCGCAAAAGTCCAACTCCCGCAAGCAGCGTGGGATAGGGCTGCAAGAGCCATGGATGGTTCAGAACCAATGACCACCACTGCTACTGTACAAGAACTACAAGCATATCAATATAGACTTGCTCGGATAAGTAGAGAGTTGGAAAAACAGACAGCATCCTTGAATAGGAGAAAAGAGGCAGCTTCCGCGTCCAGCAGGCGTCGAGCAGAGCTCAGTCGACAATCAGAAACTTCGGCAGATAGCCATAGAGAGGCTCGAAGGAGATCGAGATCTCGGCTGCAAAATATACCTGAAGAAGAGAGGGGAAACATAATTCAAAATCTCGACATGTCTTTCATGACGATTGATACAAGGGGAAATATCATCCCGAAAACGCCAGAAGCAGGTTACATGGCAACGCAAGCTTACATCCTCGCGTCCAGACCACCTCCTGGGGACCCGAGAGAACCATTGTTCAATATGGCAATGGCTGGAGTAGGAGTTATGGGAACAGCATTTGCAGCCACGCCTCCCGAAGGAAATCCTAGGAAAAATAGTCCACGACCCACTACAACGGTTCAAGATCCACCGAGAACAAGTGGAGCAAGAGACACATCAGTTCAAGTGAGGGTGGATAGAGCGCGACAAGAAAGAAGAGAGCGTCAGCACTCACCAGAAGTTGCCGACGAAGATATGTGTGGACTCCCGTGCTTTACGAGAAGAGTTCGAAAGACTCGTGTCCCAAAAGGGTTCAAGTTACCCGAGAATTTCAAGAAATTCGCGGCTGCGGATCTCGAGGATTGGCTCGTGGATTATCTCGAGATGGTGAAGCTGGTAGGAGGAACAGAGCAACAGCTATGCAAAGTATCCAAGTTCACCTGAGTGGCGCCGCAAGATCTTGGATAAAGAAACTTCCCCAGGCTCCATCGACAGCTGGGATAATTTCGAGGACATCTTCGTGAGAAATTTTCGATCCACCTGCAAGAAACCTGCGTCATTGGAAGAATTGAGGGCGTGTCGACAGAAACATGATGAGTCAATGAGAAAATATATACAGCGGTGGAACATTATAAAAAACTCGGCAGAGGATATATCTGACGAGAGAGCAATAGATGCGTTCGTGGCAGGAATTCGGCGAGGAGATTTCGTCGAGGACTTAGGGAGAACTAACCCTAAGACCATATCAGCACTAATGGAGATAGCTAATAAGTGGGCAGATGGAGAAGACGCAATATACAACAAGCGACACAGATCGCCAGAAGAGGATCGTGGTCGAAATTATCAAAATAGAAGGCGATTTTCTCGCCAGTTCTACAACAACGACGCTCCTGGCCATATATCGGCTGGCTTTCGGGGAAATCCTGGAGGGAATAGTCGAGATGACTATCAAAGGAGCAATGAGCAACAAGGCGACAATAGAGGTGATTCTCGCGGCAACAGGCAAAATAGTGGACCAAGGTTTCAAAGACCTTACGTGTCCCCCGAGGAGATGATGAACGGCCCGTGTCAAATGCACTTTTATCTCGACAACAACGGAAAGAGGCAGTCAGGACATCTCGGAAAGACTGAAATTTTCAGGCAATGTTGCGAGCCGCAGGAATTGCAAATGCCCAAGCCATGAACAGAAACCCCCAGGGGCCGGAGCGAGATCCACCTACCACCTCCTCCCGCAATCACGGACGAAAATCGGCACCAGCTCAGCGGCAGCACCACACCCACCTCCATATGTTGATCCTAATTCTAACGGCGCGGTCTCGATGATTCAGAAAGCCAGGCCATCTAACAGGGCACAGAAGGTAATCTCACGACAAGTATTCATGGCAGAGAAGATGCCTCCACCAACAGTTGAGTACTTAAATTGGTCAGGGCAAGACATTGGCTTTACAATCGCGGACCATCCGCAGCAAGTTCCTCGACCAGGACAATCGGCACTCATCTTACCCGCAGTAATTGCTGGTTTCGACGTGTCGAGAGTTTTCATAGATGGCGGCAGTAGCTTAAACCTTATGTATGCAGATACATTGAGGAAGATGAACATATCCCTGGCAAACTTGAAACCAACTGACACACGTTTCCATTGGATCACACCAGAGAAGCCAAGTTATCCGCTGGGCAAGATCAATCTCGACGTTCAGTTTGGAACCAGAAAATTACAGGATAGAGAATTTGGAATTCGAAGTTGTGGATTTTCCGTCGCAATATCACGCTCTGTTGGGACGACCGTATGCCAGGTTCATGGCAGTGCCACACTATACGTACTGTTGTGGAGGTTGCCGGGCCCAAGGGACCTATCACAATCAAAGGAAGTTTCGCGTTATCCGATAAATGCGACAAGGATTTTCATCGACTGTCAGAAACTTTCGGGATGCAAGCAGAATATATGGCGCCAAGGTTCACTGATTATGATGTGCTGCCAGAAGTAGGGAGGTCTTCTAAGGAGCCAACTTTTAACACAACCAAGGATTCAAAAGAGGTACAGATCCACCCGACAGACCCAAAGAAAACGACATCCATCGCAGCAAACATGGATATCGCATAGGAAAGCGCGCTCGTCGAGTTCCTCCGTGAGCACTGGAAAATCTTCGCATGGTGTCCAGCTGACATGCCAGGAGTACCCAGGGAACTTGCCGAGCACCACCTCAATTTGGATCCTCTCGCGAGACCAATCAAGCAACCTTTGCGGCGTTTCTCGGAACCAACCGCAAAGCTATGTTATCAGAAATAGATCGACTCAAAGATGTTGGTTTTATTAACGAAATATCTACAGAAGCCACGTGGGCATCTAACCCAGTGATGGTGCCGAAGAAACACACAAAAGTCCTTTGCATGTGTGTCGACTTTACGTGTGTCAATAAACATTGTCCTAAGGATCACTTTCCCCTCCCAAGGATCGATCAAATCATCGACTCCACGGCAGGATGCGAACGTCTTTCCTTTTTGGACGCGTACTCTGGTTATAACCAGATCAGATTAAAAGAAGAAGATGAAGCCAAGACAGCGTTCATAACACCTTACGGCGTGTTTTGCTACAAAACAATGCCCTTTGGTTTGAAAAACGCGGGAGCAACATATCAGCGGATGATGCAGAAGTGCCTAGCAACACAGATTGGAAAAAATGTGCAAGTCTACATTGACGATGTCGTGATAACATCAAAGAAGGGGTCGACTCTGATCGAAGATTTCAAGGAAACCTTCGACAACCTCGACAAGTTCTGCCTCAAGCTGAACCCGACAAAATGCTCTTTTGGAGTTCCTGCAGGAGAACTTCTCGGATTCCTAGTATCAGCAAGAGGGATTGAAGCTAACCCCGAAAAAATACAGGCCATCGTCACTATGAGAAAGCCAACAAAGTTAAAGAAATACAACAGCTGACGGGGCGAGTCGCAGCTTTAAGCAGATTCGTCGCCATGCTAGGAGAAAAGGCGTTGCCGTTCTATGCATTGATCAAACATGGGGAGAAATTTCAATGGAACGAGGAAGCAGACAGAGCTTTTGAAAATCTCAAACGTACAATCTCGACACCACCAATCTTGGTGGCGCCTAAAGAGAAAGAACCTCTCCTCCTATACATTGCAGCCACACCTCGGGTGGTCGGCACGACCCTAGTAGTTGAAACGAAGAAGGAAAGCTCCATGGAGTTCGGAGGCGGTATATTTCATCGGTGAAATCGCGCCTCAAAACAGCGGTATCCGCAATACAGAAACTGGCGTATGGAGTATTCACGACAGCAGAAAAACTGCGACACTATTTCTCGGCGCACCCAATAATAGTGGTCAATGAAGCTCCTTTGTCAAACATATTGAATAACCCAGAAGCTACGGGTCGTGTCTCCCTTTGGGGAATAGAACTTTCCCCTCGGGACATCACGTATGAAAAAAGAAAGGCAATAAAATTGCAGGTTCTACCAGATTTCATTGCAGAGTGGATGGAGCTACAAAACACGGGGCCTCCAGATTTATCGAGAACTTGGACCATGAACTTCGACGGGTCCAAAAGGTTGGAAGGTGTTTGGAGCAGGCGTGATATTGGTATCACCTGAAGGCGACAAGTTGAAATATGTTTTACGGATGACGTTCCCAAACGCGTCTAACAACGAAGCAGAATATGAAGCTCTCATACACGGGATGAAGATGGCGAAAGCTTGCGGTGCAACCCGATTGAAAATCTTCGGCGACTCACAATTGGTGGCACAGCAAGTTATGAACCAATGTGATGCGGTCAACGAAAGTATGATAGCATACAAGGAGGTGTACAATGAGCTGGAAAAATTGTTTGATGGATGCGAGGTAAACCACATCAGCAGGCTAAGTAACGATGAAGCCGATGTTCTTGCAAACATCGGGTCACAATGTCTCGCGATCCCTCCAGGCGTGTTTTGGGAAGAAATAAGCGAGAGATCAACAAAGCCAGCGAAAATAAAGAAGGAGAAAAAAGAGAAATCTGCGAGTACCACCAAAGACTCAGTAGAAGAAGAAGAGGAACAGGAGCTAGTCATGATGGTGCAAATTCCATGGATGCGCCTATATCATACATCGTAAGGAAAACAATACCCGACGACCCAGTTGAAGCAAGGCGAATAATTAGAAGATCAAAAGCTTTTACTGTAGTAAAAGGGGAGTTGTACAAACGAAGTATCTCGGGTGTGTTAAGGTGTGTCACACCGAAGAAGGAAGGATCATCCTAAAAGACGTACACGAAGGAATATGCGGGCATCACGCGCAGCCGAGCTATTGCGGCCAAAGTCTTCAGAGCGATTTTATTGGTTAACAACAATCGAGGACGCGAAGGAAATAGTGCGAACTTGTGATGCGTGTCAAAGATTCGCGGCAAAACCTCACTCACCGGCAGCAGAACTTATGCCAATCCCACTGTCTTGGCCCTTTGCTCAATGGGGTCTCGACATGGTGGGAAAACTACACAAAGCTTCGCCAGGAGGATATGAGTATATGCTCGTTGCTGTCGACAAATTTACTAAGTGGATAGAAGCAAAGCCGATAAATTCACCGGATGGCGCGTCGGCGATCAAGTTCGTGAAAAGCATCATCTTCAGATTTGGAGTCCCCATAGCATTGTCACAGACAACGGCATCAATTTTACGTCCAAGGAGTTCAAGGCATATTGCGCAGAAGTGGGTATCAAATTGAGTTTTGCGTCTTGCACATCCACAGACCAACGGTCAAGTCGAGAAGGCCAATGGCATCATTTGCAACGGTATCAAGAAGCGCCTGTTAGGACCATTGGAAAAAGCTCGGCATACTTGGCCGGAGGAGCTGCCAAGTGTGTTGTGGAGTATTCGAACAACACCAAATACGGCGACACAGGAGACGCCGTTCTTTCTAGTCCATGGAGCTGAGGCAGTACTATGTGGGCTTTGAGATTTATGGCAAAGCTGAAATACTACATGGGCCAAATGATTTAGCCCATTTATTTCAACAACCCCCCACCAGATCTCAAATCCCCATTTAGAGATTTACCAATACTCGCTGCTTGTTTATATACCAGTGTTTCAGCGGAGACTGTTAAGTTGAACTTCCGCCTAGAACCTTAAGCTACATCCATTCACACTTGAACAATGGACTAAGCCTTGAATTGCAAGTTTTGCGTGAACATGGTTTCACTCAAAGTCATAACCAGTACATGGCTGCCAGTAGCCTACCCCGCGGGTGAAGCATATGCGTCATACTTCGTGGTCTCTTCATGAGTTTACTAGAGATCACCCAAATCTCATAGATTGCGACGTTTAACAATCGGACTCATATAGGTGTGTTATTTCAAGAATGCTCTGTAGGACAGCATCTTTGCTAAAATAGCCAACATAAACACATTAAGGCTTGTTGCCAACCTGCCTTACAGCAATTGAGAGTTGTGCATCTTCACATAGAGAGGGTTACATAATACTCTCCTCAATTAAACCACTAGTTTGTTCTTCCCAGGTCCTAATTCACGGGATCTCCGATCACAAAGGTTGGGTTACCACTATGGTGTAACATCAACGGGTCTCAAACCCATCTCCCTCGATGCACTTTCTATCACATTACGTGATAGTCCCTTTGTAAAGGGATCTGCCAGGTTTTTGTCTGTTTGAATATATGTAACAGTTATTACTCCGGAGTTTCGCAATTTCCTGACAGACTTCAAACGTCTCTTGACGTGTCTTGATGACTTCGCGTTATCCTTAGAATTGTTCACTTTGACAATTACAGTTTGATTGTCACAATTCAAAAGGATTGCCGGAACAGGTTTTTCAACCACAGGCAAGTCCATCAAGAGCTCACGCAACCATTCTGATTCAACAGTGGTTGTGTCTAAAGCAGTAAGTTCTGCTTCCATAGTTGACCTCGTCAATATGGTTTGCTTGCAAGATCTCCATGACACTGCGCCACCTCCAAAGGTAAATACATACCCACTTGTGGCGTACAGATCAGCTACATCTGAGATCCAATTCGAATCACTATATCCTTCAAGCACAGCTGGGTGCCCTGAATAGTGAATCCCATAACTCATTGTACCACATAGGTAGCGCATGACCCTATCAAGTGCATGCCAATGATCAGTACCCGGGTTTGACATGAACCTACTCAACTTGCTAACAGCAAAAGAGATGTCGGGTCTAGTCGCGCTCGCTAAGTACATGAGTGAGCCAACGATCTGAGAATATCTCAATTGATCTATGGCAATCCTCCGGTTCTTGCGTAGTGTCACACTGGGATCATAAGGTGTTGGAGAAGACTTGCTATCAATATAGCCGAACCGGCTCAAGATCTTCTCAACATAATGGGATTGCGTTAGAGTAATCCCACTCTCGTTCTTAATCAGCTTGATGTTCAGAATCACATCAGCTTCTCCCAGATCTTTCATATCAAAGCTCTTTGACAAGAAAGACTTGACCTCGTGTATTACTTTCATGTTTGTACCAAAGATCAGAATATCATCCACATACAAACATAATATAACACCTTCGCCCCCACCATGGCGATAGTAAACGCACTTGTCAGCCTCATTGACAACAAAGCCTACAGAAGTTAAAGTTCTGTCAAACTTCTCATGCCATTGCTTAGGTGCTTGTTTTAGGCCATATAAAGATTTCAGCAACTTGCACACCTTTCTTTCTTCACCTTTTACTACAAACCCATCAGGCTGATCCATATAGATTTCCTCTTCCAACTCTCCATTAAGGAAAGCTGTCTTTACGTCCATTTGATGAACGATAAGACCATAGGAGGCAGCCATGGATAGTAGTACTCGAATGGTGGTAAGTCTAGCGACAGGTGAATAGGTGTCGAAGTAATCTTCGCCTTCTCTCTGTGTGTAGCCTTTCGCTACAAGCCGCGCCTTGTACTTTTCAATAGTACCATCAGGTCTTAGCTTCTTCTTGAACACCCATTTGCAGCCTACAGGCTTGCATCCATGGGGTCGTTCTGACAACTCCCAAGTTCCATTAGAAAGAATCGAGTCCATCTCATTATGGACAGCTTCTTTCCAGTCATCTGCATCTGGAGATGCATATGCCTCTGCAATGGACGTGGGAGTATCATCCACAAGGTACACAATGAAATCATCACCAAAGGATTTTTCAATCCTTCGTCTCTTGCTCCGTTTAGGAGCTTCATTGTCATCCTTCTCAGTAACATTCTCATGTGATTGTTCAAAATACTCATTAGATGTACTAGACTCAGGAATTATCTCAGTAGAAATTCTAGCAATGCTATGCATATCTTTCATAGGAAACATATTCTCAAAAAATGTTGCATCACGAGATTCCATAATAGTATCAACATGCATATCAGGTACCTCGGATTGAACTACTAAAAATCTATATCCTACACTCCGCGGAGCATAACCTAGAAAGATACAATCCACTGTCTTTGGTCCGAGTTTGCGCTTCTTAGTAATTGGAATATTGACTTTCGCCAAACATCCCCATGTGCGCAAATACGAAAGTGATGGTTTTCTCCCAGCCCACTCCTCGTAAGGGGTTTTATCTTTATTCTTGTTAGGAACTCTATTCAGGACATGACATGAAGTCAACAAAGCCTCCCCCCACCATGCCTTTGATAAACCAGCAGTGGCTAACATGGAATTCACCAAGTCAGTCAGCGTGCGGTTTTTCCTCTCGGCAACCCCGTTTGATTGGGGCGAATAGGGAGGCGTCCTCTCATGAATAATGCCATGTTCCTCACAGAATTCATCAAAGATTTTAGGAAAATATTCACCACCACGATCCGACCTAAGACGCTTGATCTTTCTCTCTAGTTGATTTTCAACTTCGGCCTTATAAATTTTAAAATAGTCTAAAGCATCATCTTTAGTTCGCAAAAAATAAACAGTTGGGATTCGTAGCATAGAAAACAAAAAATTTCCTACCGCAAGAACGAATAACAAGCCAATATCTAATCTAGTAGATGGTAGCAACGAGGTGAAGATCAACATACCCTCGAAGATCGCTAAGCGTTAACGAGATAAATTTTGTGGTGGATGTAGACAATCACTTGCCACTTTCAAAAGCGCGTAGAAGATCTTGACGGTGCCACAATCGGGCAGCACCTCCGCACTCGGTCACACGTTCGGTGTTGATGACGACGTCCTTCTCCCAGCGGGCAGCGTATGTAGTAGATCCTCCTCGGAATCCCTCCAGCACGACGGCGTGGTGACGGTGGTGGTGGAGATCTCCGGCTTCGCCGCAAGCGCTGCGGGAGAAGAAGGAGGAGGGAGTAGCTAGGGTTTGCGAGAGAGGGGGGATTGGGCGCGGCCAGCCCTTGATGGTGCAAGTAGTGGGCGGCCCCCTCCCTCTCCTCCTCATTATATAGGTGGAACCCCCAAGGGTTTGCCCAAAGATTCGAATAAGTCCAACTCAAAAACTTACCATATGGTGAAACCTAGGGGAAGTGGGACTCCTCCCTTTCCTTCCCCTATGGCCGGCCATGGTGGTGGAGTCCACCATGGACTCCACCTTCCCCTTTGGCTGGCCGGCTAGGGTTGGTGGAGTCCATCCGGGACTCCACCTTCCATGGTGATTTCTTCCGAAAGGTTCTAGAACATTCTAGCGCCTTCCGTAAATGCACCAGATCATTTTCAAACTTGGAAAGTGACTTCCTATATATGAATCTTATTCTACGACCATTCCGGAACTCCTCGTGATGTCCTGGATCCCATCCGAGACTCCGAACAACATTCGAACTCCATTCCATATTCCATATCTACTTAAAACGACATCAAACCTTAAGTGTGTCACCCTACGGTTCGAGAACTATGCGGACATGACCGAGACTCCTCTCCGATCAATAACTAATAGCGGGACCTGGAGATCCATAATAGCTCCCACATATTCAATGATGACTTCATGATCGAAAAAACCATTTACATATGATACCGATTCCCTTTGTCACGCGATACTTTACTTATCCGAGGTTCGATCATTGGTATCTCCATACCTTGTTCAATCTCGTTACCGACAAGTACTCTTTACTTGTACCGTGGTATGTCATCTCTTGTGACCTAGTCACATGCTTGCAAGCTAATCTGACGACATTCCACCGAGAGGGCCCAAAGTATATCTATCCGTCATTAGGATGGACAAATCCCACTCTTGATCCATATGCCTCAACTCATACTTTCTGAATACTTAATCCCATCTTTATAACCACCCATTTACGCAATGGCGTTTGATGTAATCAAAGTACCCTTCCGGTATAAGTGATTTACATGATCTCATGGTCGAAGGACTAGGTAACTATGTATCGAAAGCTTATAGCAAGTTGAACTAAATGACTTGATCTTATGCTACGCTTAATTGGGTGTATGTCCATTATATCATTCACCCAATGACATAACCTTGTTATTAACAACATCCAATGTTCATGATCACGAAACCATGATCATCTATTAATCAACAAGCTAGTTATACAAGAGGCTTACTAGGGACTCCTTGTTGTTTACATAACACACATGTATCAATGTTTCGGTTAATACAATTATAGCATGGGATGTAAACATTTATCATGAACACTAAGATATAACAATAACTAATTTATTATTGCCTCTTTGGCATATCTCCAATAGTCTCCCACTTGCACTAGAGTCAATAATCTAGTTTACATTTGTAAAGATATAACACCTTGGCCTTCTGGTGCTTATCATGTTTTGCTCACGGGAGAGGTTTCAGTCAACGAATCTGACATGCTCAGAAACGTATGTATTTTGCAATTCATTTGCGTCTCCACGCATCACTCATTTTCCAAATGAGTCGGCATTTATCGTATATGTTCAGTCTTCTGGTGGAACCTTAATTCCGCGGTCTGAAATATGTCACTAATATTGTCACACACAATATAGCTTCAAAGTTCTGACACTATCGGAACTACACCAAGTTCTCAAAGAACTCCTTGACTTAACATCCTCAGTCATTGTCAAAACAATGACATGCTCTGCCTTTTTAGAATCCGTCACAATATTTAGAATCTAGCATAGACTTCTTCTAGCTCATTGTGCTACCTTTTAATCAACACTTAGCCTAATTGACATTGAAATTTATTTTTATATGTGACCAAACTAATATCGGTGCAACACCTTACAACGATTTGTTTGTCATTACCCATACAAAACTATATATATATATCCTTGGTTCTTCTAAAGTACTCAGGGATATTCTTATTGTTGTCCAATGATCGTTATATGAATCATTTTGATATATGCTCGTAACACTTTAGAGCACAGGACATCTGATTTTGTACATATTAATCGTGATCTAAAATCACTCATGTGTTTTCACTCATCGAGTGTCAAATATACTCAAGTCTTGTTAAACCTTCACATGGAAAAGAACACATTCTTAATATTTTTATATTGAACTACTTCAATATTCATTCTATGTACTTTGACTTAAACTTATTATGTGTTTCAATCTATCTTCATAGATCTTGACACTAAATATATTTCAGTCCATATCCTTTCATTGAAGTTAATTCTCAATGAAACCTTTTAATCAAGTATATAATTACATCATTTATAATCAATGATATGTCATCCACATATAATATTATAACTATGTCTCAGCGCTCCCACTTAATTTCTTGCAAATGCAAGTATCTTCATCGTTTCTGATGAAATCAAAACTCTTTGATTATTTCATCCGGTGAAGATTCCAACTCCGTGATACTTACTTCATCCAGTGAAAGTTTGTATACCTATCTAGTATTCCACGGACTAGCAAAACTCTTTGGTTTGTATCTAGTATACATCCTTCATACACACTTCTGGTAAGGAATGTATTTCTGCCATCCTACTATCATATCTCATAAAAGAAATATGTAGCGATTACTAGAATAATCCACATAGACTATAAGCATTGCTACGGAAGATCTAATCTTATCGTAGTCAACTCTTTGAACTTTGTCGTAAACAACTTTTCGACAAGTCGAGCTTCTTCAAGGATATTCCATCCAAGTCCATCAATTTTATAGATTCATTTACTTTCAAAAAGTAGTCACCTATCTTGGATTTCATGGCGCATAGCCATTTTAATGGAGTCAGGGCCCATCATAACTTCTTTGTATGTAGTTGGTTTATTATTGTTAAAAAACAATCCTTTGTCCACAAATCATTTATTTGATCACAAAGTAAACCACATCTACAAGGTTCAATAGGTACTTTGATCTCCATGACTATAACACTTTGTAGACATGGGAGCCATGATCGTCGTGGCCGCTTCCGGAACCATTTCCGATGCTGCGCTACTCTGATCATCATGCTCAGGTTCATGAACCTTATCAAGTTTCATTGTCCTCCCACTCAAATACTTCGCTAGAAACAATTTCTTGGAAATAAGTAAGAAACATCGACAAACACTTTTGTCTTTGACTTTATAGTGGAAAGAACTCCCAATTAATGTTCTGGGATAACCAACAAAGATATTCATCCGATTTTGGTTGTAAACTTATTTACATATGCTACGCATACCAAAATTTAAGAAAGGACTATTAGGATTTATACCCATGCCATAACTCATATGGTGTCATTTCAATGGATTATGATGACGCTCTACACTACAAGAAAAGTTCTGATAGACAACGTCCCAAAATCGTCAACTAAGGGGCATTTTTCGTCGCCTATGGGCCTAACCCGACGATATGGGTTCTGTTGTCGAAACTGCGTCAGCAAAGTCCAACGACGATTTTTGGTCCGTCGCGCTTGGGCGCCCTTCCGCCACGGAAAATCGGACCATTGCGGAAGTGTTCGGGAGCCCGTTGACTGCGACGTCATGCGACATGACGCCCGTTAACGCGTTAACGGCGTTAACCGGCAAACCCCGTGGTAGATGGTAGGCCCACACGAGGCCTGCCACGTCTTAAGCGGGCCGGGCCAGATGACATAGTTTGACCGGTCAACTATATAGCTGGGCTGGTCCATTAGTTACGTGGGCCGGGCCTAACCTCTAATGTTGACTGGTCAAAGGTAAATGGGCCGGCCCATTTAACAAGTGGGGTCCCCCTTACAGCAACTGGGCCGGCCCAAGAAGCAAGTGGGCCGGGCCAAAAACACAGGTGGGTCCCACTATCCTGTTAAAAGGCGGCCCATTTAGTGTGTGGGGTCCACCATATAGCAAGTGGGCCGGCCCAACAAGCTAGTGGGCCGGGCCAAAAACACATGGTGGGTCCCACTATCCTGTTAAAGGCCGGCCCATTTAGTATGTGGGTCCACCATATAGCAAGTGGGCCGGCCCAACAAGATAGTGGGCGGGCCAAAAACACAGGTGGGTCCCACCTTCCTGGCCGGCCCATTTAGTATGTGGGGTCCACAATATAGCAAGTGGGCTGGCCCACAAGATAGTGGGCCGGGCCAAAAACACATGTGGGTCCCACATTCCTGTTAATGGGCGGGCCATTTGTTATGTGGGTCCACCATACGGAAAGTGGGCCGGCCAACAAGATAGTGGGCGGGCCAAAAACAGTGGGTCCCACCTTCCTATTAAAGGGCCGGTCCATTTACCATGTGGGACAACCATATAGCAAGTGGGCTGGCCCAACAAGATGGTGGGCCGGGCCAAAAGCACGGGTGGGCCCCACTTTCTGTTAAAAGGCCGGCCCAATTAGTATGTGGGGTCCACCATATTGCAAGTGGGCCGGCCCAACAAGATAGTGGGCCGGGCCAAACACAGGTGGGTCCCACTTTCCTCTTGAAGGGCCGGCCCGTTTAGTATGTGGGGTCCACCACAAAAGCAAATGGGCTGGCCCAACTAATTAGTGGGCCGGCCCGTAGTGGGTGGGGACCACCTTAAAGCAAGTGGGCCAGGCCAATTAGAGTGTGGGGTCCACCGTAACTCACATGGGCTGGCCCAAGAAGTAAGTGGGCCAGCCCGTTTAGTTGCTGTTTATATGCCGGCATAATATGCGCTTTAGGATTTTGCGGGCAGGCACATATGTGATTTCGATTAATTGGGCCGTTTAAGGGATGGGAATTCGTGATTTAGATACTGAGAATATTTACGCAACATTGATTTCTGTCGGATAGCCTCACTTACCACAAGCACCAAAGAAAAAATGCGCGAAAGAACTATAAAAACTAACTAAATATTACATCAGCTGCAAGGCATTGAAAAAAATATTACAGAACCCAGAGAAATTGAATGGTAATTAAACCTAGCAATACAATGAAGCGATCCGGCAATCTTTTAAGTTGTCCATGCAGCACCTATATCTGAAACAAAGACATTACAAGTTAAGACAGCAACAATGGAAAGGCAAAGACACTACAATATTGTTTGCCAAAGAATTTGGAGCTCATCATTTCGTCGTTATAACAAGATCATTGTAATGCGCACAATAAGCAAACAAAGAGTGCATGCCGCATACCAACAGCCAATATAACAGAGCATGTTAGAATGAAACAGCAGACTTACTACTGTCGAGTCCCATGCAAACCAACATGTTCAGGGAGTACAAAATTGGCATGAACAACATAGTAGCAGGCTATAAATTTTGTAACAACGACTGAGCAAGATGAAGTTATGATGGCTACATCTACAGAGCAGGGAATGTAAACCAAAAATAGAAGTTACGATGGCAAAAGCTAAAGAGGAGGGAATGTGAACCAACATGTGCCAAGTGCAATTACTTCATTTTGGCCGTGAACTAAATAATACTCCTGAACTTATAGTGAAGGGGATGCAAATCAAGATGTTTCAGGATATAAACTTGTAATGAGCAACACATAGAGGATAGTTAATGCTGGAGCTTAGGATGGACCAGATACAGAATATAGTGGGATCACCTGTGAACTTGTATAAGAGGGAATGCAAACCAATATGTTCAGCTTTCCATATGTGAGCGTCATGCCAAGTCAGAGAAACAAGTCAATAATGCAGCTTTTGAAGAACAAGATGGCACGCAAAATTATTATCTAGTAGTATGACAAGTTTATTTGTACTACAGGCTAGATAGCAGAGTGATAGCATGCCAAACTAAGTCCTTACTTTGTCAGCTTACAATGAACTAGATACAAAACAATGGCATCATCTGTAGTACAGGGAATGCAAGCCAACATGTTCATGGAGTAAAAAATTGGCACAAACAACATAGTAGCAGGCCATAATTTTTATAACAACGACTGAGCAAGATAAAGTTATGATGGCTAGATCTACAGAGCAGGGAATGTAAACCAAATATAGAAGTTACGATGCCAAAAGCTATAGAGCAGGGAATGCGAACCAACATGTGCAATTACTTAAAATTGGCCATGAACTAAATAATAGCAGGATGTTACTATAATACCTATAATTTTTGTAACAACGACTGAGCAAGATAGAAGTTATGATGGCTACATCTACAGAGCAGGGAATGCAAACCAAAATGTTCAATCGCTTAAAGTTAGCAATGAAGTAGAAAATAGCAACGTGTTACGGTCATAGCTAGGAATGAACTAAAAGAGCTTCAGACAAACAAGCATCTGAACCCAGAACATGGCGCTAAAACAAGGGACTTACATTAGGAGAAGCACTCTGTGGGAGTCACAGCAGATCTTCCTGGGGTTGATAGATCCGGTGATGAAGTACGCTACATGTGCTACTTGGGGTTGGAGAGACGGCCATTACACTTCATGGTTACTCATCTCATCTGCAAAAACGTAATGGCGCGTCGTTAGCACAAACAGGTTCCCCCAAGATTAAACAAGAACTTGCAGGCAAGCAATAGAAAAGCGACAGTAGAAGAGTTTAGATCATGCACTGCGCCGGTGAAGCAGATCCGGTTCATGCACAGCGGTGTCGGTGAGCAAGATCCGATGCGGTGGACGACGGATCCGGCGAAGCGGCTCCGGCGGGGTGGACGATACCGCAGCTGAAGCGACTGCGGTAGACTGCTGGATGAGCATATGGTTTCGAGGTTCGGCGGGGATGATCCGGTCCGGTTGATGACGGCGTCGATGAAGCGGCTCCGGCAGGCAGCCGGATGACGAGGATCGCGAGGCCTCGGGTAGGCCAGGGAAGTCCGGCGGGGATGTTCCGGTGCGGTGGTCGTGGAGGTGGGAGAGAGGGACTTGGGAAGTTCCGGTGGGTGGTCTGAGGGAAATGAATTTTTTTGGGAGGGTTTCCGGGCTAGGGAGGTGGTGATCCAAAAAATGACGGGCAGACCCCCCCACCAACCGACTTTGCTGCCATCTCCACAGGGGTAGAATGGGAATTTGGAAGCGTGTGAAATTTTTGTATTTTGTGGGCGGGAAGTTTTGCCGCTATGAGATTTTGAATTTGGCCACCGTCCAAGTATAATGATAAAAAATTGTGAGACCGTACTAGTACCTCTGTTCAAGGCCGAGTGCAAAATCAAATCATCATCACGTTGAAAATTTGTTACCAACTTACCATGATCATGATCTACCTCTGAAAATGGGCGCATCCACTAAAACTTGCAAAGTATAATGATACAAATTTGTGAGACCGTACTAGTACTTATGTTCAAGGTCGAGTGCAACATCAAATCATCATTATATTGAAAATTGTGTTACCATGATCATGATATTTCTCTGAATTTGGCGCAACCGCTAAATCTCGCAAAGGATAATGATAAAAAAAGGTGAGATTGTACTAGTTCTTATGTTCAAGGCCGAGTACAAGATCAAATCATCATCACGTTGAAATTTGTTACAATGATCATGACATATCTCTAAAATTAGTGCATCCGCTAAATCTTGCACGTGGCGCATCTCGGTGCGGAGCAACAAGTCGGTGCTATCAAGGTTGAGGCGTCGGTAGCGTCATCGGGCTCTCATCTCTTGATAGATCTTCTACATGGCGCGGCGCACCACCCGCCGATAAGCAGTCACATGTGAGACCGAGGTGGAGACGTCCCCGGCATCCTCGAGGCGCGTCCGCCCTTCTACGAGCCAGCGTCGACTCAAGGTATGAATCCATGTGGTGTCTTAGATTTATTGTTCTTCTCTTATGATTATTTTGAGCCGAACATGTGTGCTCTTTCTCTGAATATATTGCTTGAAAAGCTTACCAAGTTACTTAAATTCACTTTGTTCTTAATCTTGCGAGCTAATATTGTTATTTTTAATGAACGGTGGTGTGCGCAAGCAGAGTTATTTGTGGATGTGTTGAGCTGTTAGGCATAAGTCGAAATCCTCATCTAAACGAGGCCTCAGATTAACACATAAAAAAGGTGTTCAATCTCGCCCACAATACCCTCTTCTTTCCTCTCCCTTTATTGGAACTTGTTTTGCAGACAAGGAAAGTGGCACGTGTAATGTGAGTAAAACCCTCTTAGCCAAAATCATCTACGAGCAAGAATAGCTGATACGAAATGCACCAGGTCCGCAATGTACTCCAGCTATAAGTGAAGCATGCCTACCACTGAAGAGGAAATTCAAGATTCCACCAGATCCCCATATCACTCTTTTGCATAAAACACGGACATATCTTTTGCACAATTCACCACTTGTTGGTCTAATCTATCGCAGCTTCCATCAGTTGGTCATCCAATTAACGATTTAACGGATTAGAAAAATAAGCGGTGGAATTAGAAGTACTAGTAGCGAAATGTGCAAAATATACCGCCCTTCCCGAGGGGGTTTGTCCAGAAGAGGGCCGGATGACAATGTCCCGGGTGCATCCAGAAACGAGAGGGGTAGTTTCTAATACATGTAAGAAATTACTTTACAAAAAGGTACATATTAAGTAGTACAACTATTAGTACAGTACTACTATTTCGAGGGAAAATGCCATGTCGTGCGACCTCTAATCAATGAGTAGAAGTTGTAGGTGCGCCTAACATGCATTGCTGAAAGCTGGTTCCGCTGGAATTTGAGCTCAGCCGGGGCGGATTCTGCGAAGTTCGCCCGACGTCACTCATGTATCCCACCAAACTGCTCACTTCTTTCAATGTCTCTTCTCTTTCACTGCAGCTCTCCAACATCAGGTGCATCAACTTATCTTGTGCCTTCTGCCTCTCGAGAAGGGCAAGGATGGCGATGTCAGCATATTCAAGGTTCAACTTTTGGAGCTGTACTTTATCCTGAAGAAGGATTTTGTACTCTATATCAGACTTGTCTCTGTCGAGGCACACAGTCTTGAGTATGCTGCTGGCTTTCTCCGCTGATGCTTTCTGCTTAATCAGCTCGTTCTTCAACATATCGCGCTCATTTCGAAGGCTGCAAATGAGCTCCACAAGAGTTTTCGAATTCTTCTTCTTGGCAGCCAAATCGTCTCGGAGGCGATCACACTCTAAGCTGAGCTCCTCGTTTTTTTCCATCAAGATGGCGACAGTGGTGTCGATAGTCGGCGCCGCTTCCTTCAGGGCGAAATCATCGGTAGCAAGTAAGCGCAAAGGAAGAAGAAGAAGAAGAAGAAGAAGAAGAAGAAGATAACTACACAGTGCTTGGTGCTACCTCATTTCGCCGGGGTAGGGCCGGGTTGAAATCATCGGACGACGATGATTCCTTGGTCGTGGAAGTTGGTGCAGTAGGGGCGTCGTTGGAACTTCCAACCCTTTAAGATGTATAACCATAGAGACTCTTAAAGAGCTTGAGCCCGGGCAAGAAGAAACGAAAGTACATGGCGAAGGAAACTAACCCGGTGAGCACAGCACGGACGCGTTTCGGCGGCGGCGGCGGCGGCGACGGCGAGCCCACTTGGTTTCTGGAACCGTCTCTCGAAATTTCGAGCCGGCGTTTTTTATCCGCGTACTTGACCGCCGGCGACCTGAAGTTTGAACACATTAATTGCTGGAGGAGAGAGCGACGAAAGAAACGAAAGTACATGGCGAAGGAAACTAACCCGGTGAGCACAGCACGGACGCGTTTCGGCGGCGGCGGCGGCGACGGCGAGCCCACTTGGTTTCTGGAAGCGTCTCTCGAAATTTCGAGCCGGCGTTTTTTCTCCGCGTACTTGACCGCCGACGACCTGAATTTTGAAGACATTGCTGGAGGAGAGAGCGACGAACAAATGTTTGTTAGGTGGAGAGAGGAAGAAAGTGAATGGAACGAGAGAGTTTAGCGTTTTGCCCTTATAGTCATAGTCGCTAACCGTGACGCGGGAAGGTTGGTCGTCGGCGTTTAATGGTCTCCCGCGTGGAAACCGAGGCGGCCACGAGGCAGCGGCTGGCCACGCGGCGTCCAGTCGCCTACGCCGCCGTAAATGAGGGTAGTTGCCTACCACCACCAGGTGACATGCACCTTTTGCATGTCACCGTGTGACATGCGGCCTAAATTCAAATTTAAAACATTGCGAAAAAAATCATGCATCCGGTGACATGCCCATGGCATGCCACCGATGAAGAGTTCCGTGCCATGCACTCTGGCACTCTGCGCCGTCTTGGATCAGAAAATGAGCGAAGAACGAGGACGAGGCACTAGTTCAAATTTAGGATGAAGTTTAAGATTTATTTTGGTTTAAATTAGATTAGAGGGAGTAGTACTCTTACTTTATTACTCGTACTTGTGTTAATGTAGTAGTATTATTATGGTGGTGTACTTGCGTTCGTGTACTTGTTTCAGCTGTTTTGGTGAAGGAGACATGCATCACCTTTTTTGGTGATATATCTAGTCGTCATGTAGCCCTCTACCATGTACTATTTTTGCTATGAATATATGTGGTATTGATTGTCAAAAAAAAACCCCAAGATCCTGAAAAACTGTTGGTCTATCCCGAGAAACGAGGAGGTTTAAGGAAACGAGGAGTCCAGCGCGTGCGGAAGGAGCTTTAATCGTGCGAGCATGCAGGGGCAAAATGAGGAAACTAGCGATTACTTTCTCTCCTGCCAGTCTTATACCTTAATAAATGGGCAAACTGAGCACGTTGTAGCTAATCCTTTTATTAATTAAACAGCTATATTAGTCAATAAGATTGCCTTATGTTTTTCCTCAGTTTTCGCCAAGCCCTTATTTGTAACCCGCAGAAGGAGCTCAGACGGGAGGATTCCAGTTTAGTTGACCGTTCCGTGCTGACGTGTGGGGCTAGTAGAAAGGGACCGCGTGGGACAGGACGAGACCGCGTTTGGTTGTACGTGAGCAGGAGCTGGGTTCTGTCTCTCTCGGCGCGAATTGGCATTTTTAAGAGCACCTTTTCCCCCTCTGTCTCTTTGTCTTTATTAACCAAATTAGTATCAAATCTAGAGAAGCTTGCATTTCTGTCTTTCTTCAATTATTTGTGCCTTTTGGCCCTCGTTGTTTGCCCAATATGGCAGCAAATCTAGTACTCCCTCTGGTCCATATGTATGTAGTTAAATCTAGAAGCAAATCTCCAGGGTAATGTACTCCGTACGACAAATTCGCAGTAATAGTAAATCGAGAAAACAAAGTAGGGCCAACAAAATATACTCCAGTAGAATAGGGATAGATAATAGGGATCCCTCCCTAGATAATAAGCTGCATACACAGCAGCCAACAGGTTCGAGGTTCTTCACAACACCATCATACTAACAACATAACAACAAGGGATCCCTAGCTAACAACAAAATAGAAGCTGCTTTGCAGCAGCAGCAGCACACGTCCGGGACTCCGCCTACCCCATCTGCCTCCACTTGTTGCTCCCCTTGGGAGCCTTGGGCTTGAGCGGAGGCATGCGCCCGGCGGAGATCTCCACCCGCTGGATGCTGCGGAGGTGCATGCCGAGCGCCATGTGCTTGGCGCGGAAGGAGTGGGGGTTCACCGACGCGCCGACCTTGGGGTTGGTGTTGCCGATGTTCTCGGCATGCGTGAGGAGGCAGTTGAAGTCAGTGCGGCCGAGCCTCCTAGTGCAGAAGGGGCACCTGTAGACACCCTTGGCGAAGTAGGAGACGTACTGGCCGACCTGCAGCCTCCGCAGCACCTGGCGAGTCTTGACGTCATGGTGCTCGTCGTCGCTGCCGACGTCGCTGCCAGACAGCTGATCCATATCAAACGGGAACTATTAGTGAATGAGATGCAACGATGACTAACGTGCATGATAACAAAGTAAGGAAAAACAGAGCCAGCCTCAGTTAGAGTGGACACGATTATATGTCTACAGGGATGGTGTTAGCGAACCATAGCTCATGCACAACAGATTTGTACACAGCAATGGTTCGCTGAACCCACTCTGTAAAAATTTGTGCCCAACGATTCATCATAGGCAAAGAAACAGATTCCAGATCTGATTTTGAACAGATTCCAGAATATTTGCAAAATTAAACGGTTGATATCTTTTGATTCCTGCATAAAATAACTGACTGAGATCCCATAAATTAACTGATTGAGATCCCATTATTACTTGCATAAATTAACCGAACGGCCGAACTCCAAATCTTAAACGAAATCAAGAAGGGATCAAAGCAAAATGGAATAAAATCGATCGGCGCAAATATTAACCCAATACTCAACCATCTACAGATCGGCACTAATAGTTACTAGGGAACCAGCAAAAATAGGGTTCAAAAAGGAATGGGCGAAGAAAAAAGGGAGCAAACCATAGTTACCTCGTTCCATGGGTCGTCCATGAAGGTGTCGTAGGGGTTCGGAGGCGAGATGTACGGCACCGGCTCATAGGGGTCCCATCCCGGCGGGATACGACCGCCACCGGCGGCGGCGACGGCCTTTGAGGGGACGACGTCGAAGAGGGAGGCGTCGCGCTTGGAGCCGACGGCGTCATGGACGATGGGATTCGCATTCTCCATGTCCATCTCGCCTGCAGAGAGGGAGAGGGTTTTTGCTTTGGAGAAGATGATGGGACGTGAGAGGCGGCGTTGCATGAGCGAGTGAGAGTGACAGAGATAGTGCGAGGAGGCGTCTATAAAGGCGAGGGGTGGTTAATGCGACCCGCGTCCTACGCGTCCACCATTTAACGTCTGCACGTCTTGGGCTTCTGCAACGCGACACGCGTCCACAATTGCACGTCTTCGACTTCTGCACCGCGACTCGCGTCAGTACCCGTCAACAATTGCACGTCTTCCACTTCTGCACCGCAACACGCGTACTCGAGTCTAACCCTGGAAATTTAGATATACTCTCGAGTCTTATACTGTAGCATTTTTTGTGTGCTCGGTTTTCCCCTTGAGTACTAATACTGGCTAGTGCAATATACTCAGTTTTACCTCAAGTGCCTGGTCAACAGAGAGTCAACAAATGAGATTAACTAGTTAAATGAGTCAACAAATGGGATTATCAGTTCGTTTTCACGTGTTAAACTTGTCTAAATATTGGTCAAACCAAGGATTTGACCAAGATTCAAATGGGCAGAAAATTAAAAAAATCAGAAAAATGAAAAACCAAAGCACATAGTCTTCTTATGTCATATAGTAAGCATTAAAGGTGATAAACAAGGTCTACACATATTCAAACCATACAAATCATGTATCTACTCCCTAACCCCTAAACTCTGTCTTATGAAGTCAAGCATGAAGAGAAGTGGTTTTGGGTTTCAAACATGGAAATTTCAAAAACCTCCCAAAAACTTCATTTTAGAGTGACTAAGAAGGATACATGCTTCCCTTTTCATTTTCATGTTTTAAACTTGTTTAAATCTTGGTCAAACCTAGGATTTGACCAAGATTCAAATGGGCATTAAAATTTAAAAATCAGAAAAATGAAAAACCAAAGCACATAGTGTTCTTATGTCATATAGTAAGCATTAAAGTTGATAAACAAGGTCTAGACATATTCAAACCATACAAATTATGTATCTACCCCCTAACCCCTAAACTCTGTCTTATGAAGTCAAGCATGAAGAGAACTGGTTTTGGGTTTCAAACATGGAAATTTCAAAAACCTCCCAAAAAATTCATTTTAGAGTGACTAAGAAGGATACATGCTTCCCTGGTCATTTTCATGTTTTAAACTTGTTTAAATCTTGGTCAAACCTAGGATTTGACCAAGATTCGATGGGCATCAAAATTTAAAAAAATCAGAAAAATGAAAAACCAAAGCACATAGTTTTCTTATGCCATATAGTAAGCATTCAAGTTGATAAACAAGGTCTATACATATTTAAACCAGACAAATCATGTATCTATAACCCTAAACCTTAAACTCTGTCTTATGAAGTCTAGCATGAAGAGAAGTCGTTTTGGGTTTCAAACATGGAAATTTCAAGAACATCCCAAAAGCTTCATTTTAGTGTGACTAAGAAGGATCAAGGCTTACCTTTTCATTTTCATGTTTTAAACTTGTTTAAATCCTGGTCAAATATAGGTTTGACCAAGATTCAAATGGGCATAAAATAAAAATATAGAAAAATGAAAAACCAAAGCACATAGTCTTCTTATGTCATATAGTAAGCATTAAAGTTGATAAACAAGGTCTAGTCTTATTCAAACTACACAAGTCATGTATCTACCCGCTAACCCCTAAACTCTGTCTTATGAAGTCTAGCATGAAGAGAAGTCGTTTTGGGTTCAAACATGGAAATTTCAAGAACATCCCAAAAGCTTCATTTTAGTGTGACTAAGAAGGATCAAGGCTTACCTTTTCATTTTCATGTTTTAAACTTGTTTAAATCCTGGTTAAATCTAGGATTTGACCAAGATTCAAATGGGCATAAAATAAAAAAAATAGAAAAATGAAAAACGAAAGCACATAGTCTTCTTATGTCATATAGTAAGCATTAAAGTTGATAAACAAGGTCTAGACTTATTCAAACTAGACAAATCATGTATCTATCCGCAAACCCCTAAACTCTATCTTATGAAGTCAAGCATGAAGAGAAGTGCATGGTTTTGGGTTTCAAACATGGAAATTTCAAAAAACTCCCAAAAAATTCATTTTAGAGTGACTAAGAAGGATACATGCTTCCCTTTTCATTTTCATGTTATATACTTGTTTAAATCTTGGTCAAACCTAGGATTTTACCAAGATTCAAATGTGCATCAAAATTCCAAAAAAATAAAAAAATGAAAAAACAAAGCACATAGTTTTCTTATGTCATATAGTAAGCATTAAAGTTGATAAACAAGGTCTAGACATATTCAAACAAGAAAAATCATGTGTCTACCCCCTAACCCTAAACTCTGTCTTATGTAGTCAAGCATGAAGAGAAGTGCTTTTGGGTTTCAAACATGGAAATTTCAAAAACCACCCAAAAGCTTTATTTTAGAGTGACTAAGAAGGATCCATGCTTATCTTTTCATTTTCATATTTTAAACTTGTTTAAATCATTGTCAAACCTAGGATTTGACCAAGATTCAAATGGGCATAAAATTAAAAAATCAGAAAATTGAAAAACTAAAGCACATAGTCTTCTTATGTCATATATATAGTAAGCATTTAAAAGATGATAAATAAGGTCAAGACAATTCAAATAATACAAATCATGTATCTACCCCTAACCCTAAACTCTATCTTATGAAGTCAAGCATGAAGAGAAGTGGAATTTGGGCCGGCACAAGTCCCCTCAGAGCGACGGCCCGCAAAGCCTCCTGGTCGCGCGCCGATGCGGGTCGCAAGGGCGTGCCACCTGACCTATACCTGGTCAGGAAGGTGTGGATGATGCCTCGCTTAGTTTCCTGCAGGGCACACACGTACACGTTAAATACGAGCCTCGATCGGCTCTCAGGTTGTCCTGTGAATCGGCTCATGGAGCCGATCCACCCATGATTCGTCCAAGGTGGCCGAATATATGGTGGTCCTGCTTGATCAAGATAAAGCATATGAGATCCACGACGATCTAGGGTTTTCACCGCATAATCGGATCATCCTACTCACGATTGGGCCTCGCGCTCACGCACGGTAAACGTAAGCCAGCCCTAGACAAGGCCTAAAAACCAACACTAGGTTGATCCTCGGAACGTCCTGTCTAGGGGCAGCAAACTACACCCTGCATGCCGCTGGATCCTCCAACCCTTTGTAAGGCCTAACTATTGCAGATATTAAACTAATCCTTGATGAATCAAGGAGCGACCGTAACGGATCAGATCTACTAAATAACGATCAAGCGGGGTGCCGCCCCTGCACCCATGATGAGGCACAAGGACGGCTAGACGCGCAAGGGTTGCACTACGCAAGCATATGATGCTAAGAACGATGCTAACCCTAACGCGTCTACGATAACTACGTTGCTCGCCATCAAAAAGGCTTCAGTACGAGCAACGCATGAACAACTAGGCAGGCTCGTGCTGCCTAGATCGCGAGATGCGATCTAGGCAGCATGGTGCTTACCGGAGGAACCCTCGAGACGAAGGAGTTGGCGATGCGCCGAGATTGGTTTGTGTTGAACGTTGGTTGTTGTTTATTCCATAAACCCTAGGTACATATTTATAGTCCAGGGGACTTCTAATGTGGGCGTGCACTAAATCGTGCACGAGATAGATTCTAACTTCTAAACTAACATGCGATCTAATGTATTACAGATACATGGGCATTTTAGCCCAATTTGGTATAAAAGGCCGATTCACATATTCCTTCTATGTATAATCTTCACATCTATCTTGATCGCGGCCCACCTCTGGCTTGGTCCTCCGGCCTGGTCACATTCTGGTGATAACACATGCCCCCCTGGTTTTGGAAATGACATTTCCAAAATCATTATGCTTTCTTTCGTCGGGTCATGTCGTGGCAGAACTGCTGCAGCAACCGTCATCATGACGCCTTGTCTTCCCCACTCCTCTGTGAGATTTGACAGCTTCAGCACCACTTCCTCGGAAACTGCAATGGCATTGAAACTCCACTAGGCTCCTCATTATTTAACCATGCCAACTGACCAGTCCTCTTCATCCCCTTCCTCTGTTCTAGCGGTCGACACCAAAAAACCCTCTTCTTCTGTAGCAATGTCTTCCTCTTCCTCCTCCGCTTCCAGCCTCTCCATCCAATCGGCGCCAAAGAGCAAGGAAGAGGACAATCCTCGTTCCGGGGCGAATCCCATTCCGTCCGACAAGGAGAAGGAAGAAAAAAGAGCGGAAGGGACTGAGGCTTCCCCCTCCGCCAAGCTCCCGCTGAAGAAGCGCTCCCGCATGTGGGCGGACAGCGAGGACGACGAGGATGACGAGGAAGAGGAGGATGAGGAGGAGGAAGATGATTCCTCCTCCGCGGGATATCCTCCAACGAAGCGCCTCCGCACCTGGGCGGAGGACGATGATGATGACGAGGAGGAGGAGGAAGCTCCAGCCGACAGCTGGGACAGCGATGGCGAGGAGCTTCCGGGGAGTAGCGACGACGACGACGGCGATGATGAAGACGGCGACGACTAGTGGAGTAGGAATAGCAGTAGCAGTGCACTAGGCACCAGATCCCTCTTTTGGGAGCCCTCGGCTCTTCTTGTAAAGCCGTCCCTTTGAATTAATAAGAATTGTTCGTTCAATCTTTCTTTCATTAATTCAATCTCCATCTTCCTGCTCGCCACACCAGGACCGATAGCAAACAAACCGGATTATCATTTTCCTTCTGACCATGGTCTTTTTGCAATTCCACAGCCGATGATCATTCATCGGCTAATCTGAGCAACCCCATTCGGCTCTTGATAGAGCATCCACTAGATCAGCTGCCCCCCGAGCCTCAGTCAAGGCGAGGACAGAAGGACGTGCTCCAGAACACTCGTGAGGCTAAACTGAACACCATAATTGTTCTAGAGTCGATGGCGGCGACATCGGCTTTTGTTTTTTTTACGGCCGATTGCATCGGCCCCCACACTTCGGATCGTCCCCTTTCGCTGGCCGATTCTAATCGGCCTCCCTACCTTAGTGCCCATCATCCCACATGCTTGGGAAATATTTCTTGAGGTGTTGACCATTTACGGCCACTGGGAACTTCTGCCCGTCCAACTCTTCCAACATGTATGCATTACCTTTCAAGGCCTGGACGACTTTATACGGACCGTGCCAATTAGGAGACCACTTGCCATATGCCTTGTCCCTGGTTCCTAACGGCAACACAGCTTCCCATACCAGGTCACCAACCTGAAACTCCTTTGGTCTAACCTTCTTATTGTAGGCCCGAGCTACCCGGGCCTTGTTTTCCTTGATCTTTTCCAACGACCAAAGCCTCAGCTCTGTTGCGTCCTCAATGGTGTCACTCATCAAAGTCGCATATTCGTCTGCCGTCAGGTCGTCCTGAAACGTGACACGTCTTGACCCAGCCGTAATCTCCCAAGGTAATACGGCTTCTTGCCCATAAACGAGCTGGTACGGCGAAGTCTTTATAGCTCCATGGCATGACATGCGGTAGGCCCACAATGCTTCTGATAACTTCTCATGCCAATCCCTTGGGTTTTCTTCAATCTTTCTCTTGATCAGCTTGATTAAACTCTGATTGGACGCCTCAGCTTGCCCGTTCGCCTGAGCATAGTACGGAGATGATCGGATCAGCTTGATCCCCATATCATCGCAGAATCCCCTGAATTCTTTAGACACAAAGACCGAGCCTCCATCGGTCGTGATGGTTTGGGGAACCCCGAACCTATGAATCACGTGTTCTTTCACGAACTTAATCACATCTTCTGATTTTACCTTTTTCATAGGGACGGCCTCCACCCACTTGGTGAAGTAATCTGTGATGGCCAAGATAAATTCGTGTTTCTTGCTCGAAGCCGGATGGATTTTTCCAATCATGTCCATGCCCCACCCTCGGAATGGCCAAGGTTTGATGATCGGGTTCATTGCTGATGCCGGTACCATCTGAATCTTCCCGAACATCTGGCATGCCTGGCACCCCTTGTAGTAATTGAAACAATCCTCAAGCATGGTGGGCCAATAGAACCCTGAGCGTCTGATCAGCCACTTCATCTTGTGAGCCGACTGATGAGTTCCACAAGCGCCTTCGTGCACCTCATGTAAGAGCCGATTAGACTCAGTTGGTCCTAGGCACTTGAGTAGTAACCCTTCCAACGTCCTGTAGAACATGTCGTCTCCTATGAGGACATACTTCATGGCTTTGTATCTTATCCGCTTAGGTGCCCCCCGAGCCGAATCTTTTAAGTATTTGAAGATTTCGGCTCTCCAATCATCTTGTTCCAGGAATTGGACCTGAACTTCTGACCCTTCAGGTGTATCTATGTAGCCTGACGCCATTTGCGCGAGATTGTTGGCCTCGGTATTCTGGGATCTTGGAACCCAATTGAAGTTGATGTATCGAAACTGTGTCATTAGCTCACGGCATTCCATCCAATATGGGAAAAGCGATTCACTCTCGCACTTATATTCATCCGTGAGCTGGTTGACCGCCGGTGGGTTTCTGACGTCCACACGATCGGCCCCAAACGATGAAAAGGAACGCCGACTACAGCGGTTGGCTGATATCGTCCTCAACGGACGCTTTACCTATTTTCCGCATTAGCTTAGAAGGCGATGGAAAGCTAGGGAACGGGTTTGCGTCGGCTGACCAGCTAAAAGAGGTTGAGGGAATCCAGAAGAGATTAAGGAGTTGTTAGACACCGAGTTCATCAGGCCATGCAGGTACGCCGGTGGAATTCCCAACGTTATACCTAAGAAAGGATGGCCGGTGGCGCGTTGCCATAGACTTTCGAAGCCTCAACATTCTGTGAATAGTCGGATCGACAACCACAAGACGATTCCAGCGATCGGCTGAAATTACTCACACCACCCTTGTTTACTATGTGCTATTTCTCATGGTGGGTGGATCAAGGAGCGACCGTAACGGATCAGATCTACTAAATAACGATCAAGCGGGGTGCCGCCCCTGCACCCATGATGAGGTACAGGGACGGCTAGATGCGCAAGGGTTGCACTACGACAGCATATGATACTAGGAACAATGCTAACCCTAACACATCTATGATAACTACGTTGCTCGCCATCAAAAAGGCTTCAGTACGAGCAACGCATGAACAACTAGGCAGGCTCGTGCTGCCTAGATCGCGAGATGCGATCTAGGCAGCATGGTGCTTACCGGAGGAACCCTCGAGACGAAGGAGTTGGCGATGCGCCGAGATTGGTTTGTGTTGAACGTTGGTTGTTGTTTATTCCATAAACCCTAGATACATATTTATAGTCCAGGGGACTTTCTAATGTGGGCGTGCACCATACCGTGCACGGGTAAAACTCTAACTTCTACGTAACCTACTAAGTAAAGATACACGGGCTAACTAGCCCAAACTTGATACACAAGGCCGATTCACACATCCCTCCACGCATATATCCTTAAGTCCATCTTGATCGCGGCCCACCTCTGGCTTGGTCAGATTCTGGTGATAACACATGCCCCCCTGGTTTTGGAAATGACATTTCCAAAATCATTATGCTTTCCTCTCGTAGGGTCATGTCGTAGCAGAGCAAAACCGTCGCAATACTGTCTATTAGCACTTCTTCCACATAACTCGACGATTCTAGCAATCTTTAAGCAATCGGCTCTTTTTTTCTACACAATCGGCTTCTAGTTAACTTAGCCGATAGTCAAAGTCAAACAAACCCCGAAAGAGCCGATGGCGTCGCACCGGCCCCTACCATATAACAAACAAGGGCAAACCTGGTTACCCCTCCAAACGGTCACCTGCAACCTCCGTCTGAGAAAGCAAACTCAGATCCCCAAAATCCGCCACCTACGCAATCTCGCGAGCTTCAGATCTCGACCACAGCGCTCCAAACTCCGCAGCGCACCGAATGGCGGAATCATCCAACGCCGCCACCATGGTCTCTGGCTTGAAGGTAATACTCCACCGCTTCTCCTCCATTAGGGCCAATATAAGGATTGAATAGAGGAACACCTGACTTAATGTTCTACTCCGTCATTGATTTTAGGTCTCCGACATCCTATTGCCGCATCCTTCTCTCTCAAATTCCATGTGTCTTGGCCCCCGTTCTTCTGAGAGCCCTGCTCATTTAATCTCATGTGAAGCTAACAGAATCCCCTTCGTGAATCAGCACCTAGATCTGACTTCATGGGCCGACTGCCTGCGAGCCTGGCCTAATCCCCCTGAAGGTTGGGTGCCATGGTACAATAGAGTATCCAAAACCCATTACGCCACCTGGGAATCTATAGGGATAGCCGATGCCTTATCATTATCATTGTCTCCCCTTGAGAAGAATGAAAATATTCTGAAAACCATCGGCTACTTCTGGTCTGACGCAATGAACTGCTTCATATTCGGCCATGGCCCGATGACACCAACCCTGCTAGATGTAGCCATGATTACAGGCCTGGACATTGCGTCTCCAAGCCCTTCTGCTTTCAAACTGCCGAAAGTCCCTTTCACTCTTTCTTCTAAAAAGGAGTGTACCAGCTGGGGCGCCTACCTCGATCGCCATATGAAAACCAAAGGCCCTGTGACAGAGCGAGAACACACAGCCTTCCTAAACTTTTGGTTGGAACACTTCATATTCTGCGGCCCATCACTTGCCCCTACCAAGAATTACCTCTCCCTAGCCTATGAACTGGCCAAAGGCACCCATCTCGGCATCGGCAAACTGTTCCTTGGAGAGGTCTATCGATCTCTTCAATTGATGTCTGTCAAGCTGTTTTCTCAGAAGACAGTTAAAACTGGCGGCCCCTGGTGGTTTATTCAGCTATGGGCGCAGTTATACTTTCGGGATCAGATCCCAGACTTCCCACCTCTGACCTCCTGCACCTTCCCAGATGTTAACGGGAAGGATATTCGATGCACCAGCTATGGACAAGCCCTGTATGGTCTCCCAGGCAGCAGGCTGATCCCTAAAGAAGCAGCAGGGTGGTTCAAAATCTTCTTCCAAGGTCTGGACAACCCCCTGTTCTTTCCTTATACCGAAACGGAGGAATTTGAAAACCCAGTCTCCTTCCGATTGGATAGTTTTGCCGATGACGATAGCACCCGGCATCTATATTCTATCATGATTCGTCCTTGCTTTCTCCCTGTTGGAATGAGCACCTCAAACCGGATCATCAAACCCGGTTACGAGTGTTATCAACCAGTAGTGGTAGCCCGTCAGCTCGGCCTTGGGCAAGTGCCTCCGCACTTATTCTTACACCATCTGACCGCAAGCCGAGCCGAACTGCCTGACATCCTTACCAGCCATAGGTGCTACACCTTCTTTGATGCTCTGGCCCTCCCAATTCCTCACAACCTCCGTTTCTCCTCCACTACTGATGGCTTCGAGACTTGGTGGTCCATGTGGAAGACTCATGTTTTTAGGAGGGCGCTAGGACCGCAATTGAAACAACTTGACGCCACGCATGTCATCTCCGCCGACCAGGTACTGTTCCTTAAAATATTTCCCGCAACCCTTTAATGGTAACTTGCCTGCGAACTGACTTCACTTCTTGGCAGGAACAAGACGGCCCAGCTCCCCTGCAAGCCGATGGCTCTCCCTTTGAATTCCTCCCTCCTGCCCCAGTGGTCCTCTTCTGTCAGCGTTCACCACCTCTGAAGAAAGTTATAATGGAAGGCCAGCCGATTTCACCGAAATCGGCTCCTAAAAACAAAGCATCCTTGGAGTCAGTTGCCCCCCGAGCCTCGACCCGGGCGAGGACGGCGGTGAGGAAGGTGGCTGTCAGGAAAACCCTGCCGCGCAGAACTCCTGCCCCAGCGAATTCGCAGGTAAGTTGCACCATATTTCGATCGATCGCACTTGCCTTCCCAACCCTTGTAAGATGGTCGTATTCCTTCTTTCAGACTTCCACCGAAGAGAACTCCAGCGAGGGAGAACAGTCCAGTCCCAGGGCCTCCTACCCACGCGGCACGGACAGATCCACTACACAGAGCCAGACGGACTCGCCAATCCCGGCTTCTAGAAAACGGTCGACTCCCGAGCCTGCCGCTCTTCAGTCTTCAGTCCAAACGAGGTCGCGCATAAAGCGCCGATGTGTTCAAAGGGCCCGCACGGGCCCTGAAGCCTCTTCCCCTAGCCAGGAAGTTTCAAAGGTAACCCTCTTGATAGCTCGTGTTCCCTGTTGTCTTGTCGCTAACCGGACCACTTTACCAATCCCCTTGTAGATCAATGAGACTTCTAGCGGGGTCGTTGAAGAGGTGCCGATGCCGCCTACTGCCCCTGGTCCCTCCAACTCGCCACGTGTGAAGGACCAGTCGTCTGACCAGCATACTGCGAAGCCGATTGTTACCACCTCGGCTTCCCTTCCTTTCTTGGGAGAGGTACACTTTCCTCTCTCTCTACTTCCTTTATATCTGCCGTATGCCCATACCGTTCTTGCTCTTTTGCCAGGGGTGCGATCCTTCGAGCTTGCTGACATTCGACCCCGACTCCATCGAGCCAGCTGCCCCCAAAATAGGTGAAGAGCCAAATCTTGGTGCAGTCGACGGCCCGCTACAGCGTCTCCGAGTCCTGCTCTCCTCCTCGGTTGACGCTCTGGTTGAGGACCCTGAGACGATCAGGGGCATCCTTGTGGACATCCAGCCTCGTCTCCCAGTGGTGCTGGTAGCTAAACTCTGGCCGACAGTGACTTTGTCAGTTTTCAAGTCAAGGGTGCAGTCGGCTCGTCAAAGGATTAATCTCCGCCGCGCCCAACTCCCGTTGAGAGCCGATATTGCAGAAAAATGCCAGCGGCTCAACGAGAAGAAGGCTGCGCAAAAACCGCCGCTTCCACTCATAGTGCCAGACTTGAGACCCTACGCAAAGAGCTGGAGGACCTCGAAAGGAGGGCCAGGGAGACCAAACAACTCATCCAAGACGAGGAGTCCATCATTGCTCGCTCCCAAGAGGAAGCGCAAGGCCTCACCGCTGATCTGAAGACCGACCTGGCTGAAATACGTGCCCTCAGCAGCCAGCTGGTGATGGGGAGAGACGAGGACGACGAGGTCGAGATCGCTGAGGTTGATCGAATCCGTACCGATGCTCTCCACGCTCTTAATGCATTTCTTCAGTAGGGCTTTTTAATGAACTGCCACTTGTAAACTTGTTTTCTGTTCTCTGTCAAGTCAACTGCCATGTATCGCTTACGCATCGGAATTTTTTTTTTATATTCGGCTATAAAATCTTCTCCGCATATGTCCAACGGCGTCGCGCGCTCTGATTGGGTGCCCCCCGAGCCGATTCTGCCAGGTGACTGCTGAAATCGGCTCTATGTTTAGCTAAGGTACTGTAGTGCAAACGTCGGCTTTATTAGGACCAACGTGGATTCCTTCCAGCGCCACAGACAACGCATCCCATTGTTCATTAGATCGATGTTGAGCCCGGACCGGAACACGATTTTAGCTGACTCCTAAAATCGGCTCCTACGTTCGTAGGCCCACAAGAGTCTGGCGATGCTATGTTTAGTACGCCGCCTTTTCGAGCTCGTCGGGTAGATTTTCCCTTTGTATTCGCCACGGCGGCATGCGAGCCCCGCCGTGCTGATGCCAAAGGAGAACTCTAGCTTCCCTCCGCAGTGGTTAAAATCTGCCATGTTGATACCAGGATGCGGGTGTGTGTCTCCGTTGCTTGATGCCGCGCAAACATGTCTCCCTACGGAAGCCGACGAGTTTGGTTCCGAGGACCCCCTTGAGCTCGTCAGAGAGCCCCTCGTAAGTGACCGGAGTTTCTTCCGCCATCTCTGATGTGGATGGCGAGGTGGTTGTCGTTGAAGATGGGTCCCACCGGGCGTGCCAGAATGTGTTGACGTCAGAAACCCACCGGCGGGCAGTGACTGGCCAACACCGTAGAGCCGGGAACGACTAGGGCTGCGGCTGGCCCCAGTCCCTCAGAGCGACGGCCCGCAAAGCCTCCTGGTCGCGCGCCGATGCGGGTCGCAAGGGCGTGCCACCTGACCTATACCTGGTCAGGAAGGTGTGGATGATGCCTCGCTTAGTTTCCTGCAGGGCACACACGTACACGTTAAATACGAGCCTCGATCGGCTCTCAGGTTGTCCTGTGAATCGGCTCATGGAGCCGATCCACCCATGATTCGTCCAAGGTGGCCGAATATATGGTGGTCCTGCTTGATCAAGATAAAGCATATGAGATCCACGACGATCTAGGGTTTTCACCGCATAATCGGATCATCCTACTCACGATTGGGCCTCGCGCTCACGCACGGTAAACGTAAGCCAGCCCTAGACAAGGCCTAAAAACCAACACTAGGTTGATCCTCGGAACGTCCTGTCTAGGGGCAGCAAACTACACCCTGCATGCCGCTGGATCCTCCAACCCTTTGTAAGGCCTAACTATTGCAGATATTAAACTAATCCTTGATGAATCAAGGAGCGACCATAACGGATCAGATCTACTAAATAAAGATCAAGCGGGGTGCCGCCCCTGCACCCATGATGAGGCACAAGGACGGCTAGACGCGCAAGGGTTGCACTACGCAAGCATATGATGCTAAGAACGATGCTAACCCTAACGCGTCTACGATAACTACGTTGCTCGCCATCAAAAAGGCTTCAGTACGAGCAACGCATGAACAACTAGGCAGGCTCGTGCTGCCTAGATCGCGAGATGCGATCTAGGCAGCATGGTGCTTACCGGAGGAACCCTCGAGACGAAGGAGTTGGCGATGCGCCGAGATTGGTTTGTGTTGAACGTTGGTTGTTGTTTATTCCATAAACCCTAGATACATATTTATAGTCCAGGGGACTTTCTAATGTGGGCGTGCACCATACCGTGCACGGGTAAAACTCTAACTTCTACGTAACCTACTAAGTAAAGATACACGGGCTAACTAGCCCAAACTTGATACACAAGGCCGATTCACATATCTGTCCACGCATATATCTTCAGTCCATCTTGCGCGCCTACCTCTGGCTTGGTCGTCAGATAACCCACCGGCGGGCAGTGACTGGCCAACACCGTAGAGCCGGGAACGACTAGGGCTGCGGCTGGCCCCAGTCCCTCAGAGCGACGGCCCGCAAAGCCTCCTGGTCGCGCGCCGATGCGGGTCGCAAGGGCGTGCCACCTGACCTATACCTGGTCAGGAAGGTGTGGATGATGCCTCGCTTAGTTTCCTGCAGGGCACACACGTACACGTTAAATACGAGCCTCGATCGGCTCTCAGGTTGTCCACCGGCCTGATGGAACGTAGAGCCGGGAATGACTAGGGCTGCGGCTGGCCCCAGTCCCTCAGAGCGACGGCCCGCAAAGCCTCCTGGTCGCGCGCCGATGCGGGTCGCAAGGGCGTGCCACCTGACCTATACCTGGTCAGGAAGGTGTGGATGATGCCTCGCTTAGTTTCCTGCAGGGCACACACGTACACGTTAAATACGAGCCTCGATCGGCTCTCAGGTTGTCCTGTGAATCGGCTCATGGAGCCGATCCACCCATGATTCGTCCAAGGTGGCCGAATATATGGTGGTCCTGCTTGATCAAGATAAAGCATATGAGATCCACGACGATCTAGGGTTTTCACCGCATAATCGGATCATCCTACTCACGATTGGGCCTCGCGCTCACGCACGGTAAACGTAAGCCAGCCCTAGACAAGGCCTAAAAACCAACACTAGGTTGATCCTCGGAACGTCCTGTCTAGGGGCAGCAAACTACACCCTGCATGCCGCTGGATCCTCCAACCCTTTGTAAGGCCTAACTATTGCAGATATTAAACTAATCCTTGATGAATCAAGGAGCGACCGTAACGGATCAGATCTACTAAATAAAGATCAAGCGGGGTGCCGCCCCTGCACCCATGATGAGGCACAAGGACGGCTAGACGCGCAAGGGTTGCACTACGCAAGCATATGATGCTAAGAACGATGCTAACCCTAACGCGTCTACGATAACTACGTTGCTCGCCATCAAAAAGGCTTCAGTACGAGCAACGCATGAACAACTAGGCAGGCTCGTGCTGCCTAGATCGCGAGATGCGATCTAGGCAGCATGGTGCTTACCGGAGGAACCCTCGAGACGAAGGAGTTGGCGATGCGCCGAGATTGGTTTGTGTTGAACGTTGGTTGTTGTTTATTCCATAAACCCTAGATACATATTTATAGTCCAGGGGACTTTCTAATGTGGGCGTGCACCATACCGTGCACGGGTAAAACTCTAACTTCTACGTAACCTACTAAGTAAAGATACACGGGCTAACTAGCCCAAACTTGATACACAAGGCCGATTTACATATCTCTCCACGCATATATCTTCAAATTCGTCTTGATCGCGGCCCACCTCTGGCTTGGTCAAATTCTGGTGATAACACATGCCCCCCTGGTTTTGGAAATGACATTTCCAAAATCATTACGCTCTCCTTTCGTCGGGTCATGTCGTGGCAGAGCAGAAACGTCGCAGAGTCCTTCATCATGACAACTTGCCTTCTCAACTTCTCTGCGCGATTAGACGGTTCTGGCACCACCTCCTCGGGAACTGCTGTGGCATTGAATTTTTACTATGCTCCCTTTTATTTAACCGCAGCAAACAGTCATCTTCCTCATCCCCTTCGCACTAGCCTCCAAAAAACCCTCCTCTGCCACCATGTCTTCGTCCTCCTCTTCTTCCTCCTCATCGGGTCTTTCCTACGTGTCCTCTCCTATCCGAGAGGAGACGCCCTCGTGGGGCACGCAGGCGGCGTACGATATCCTCGCCCCAACGAAGTGGGACAAAGAGGACCATGACTCCTTCGTCTGGTCCGAGGATGACAAATCCTTGACCGACGGGGAGAGTGACCTCCGCTTCCTCGCCGTTGGGGAACCGGAGGAGGAGAGCGACGACGACAACTTCTCCTGTGACTTCACCTCTTCCGGGGAGGAAGGGAAGCAGGGAGAGGAGGAGGAAGACGATGAGAGCTCCTCCGACGAGCCGCCGGCCAAGCGGTTCTGCCCTTGGCCGGGCAACTTTAGTGACTTCGACAGCGACGACGACGCTGACGGAGAAGATGAAGACGACGAGGGCCCAGTCGGCGGCCATTGGAGCGACGACGAGCCTGCCGGGAGCAGCGCCGACGGCAGCGACGAAGGCGACGATGAGGGCAGCGACGGCCCGTAGATTAGGACCTCTAGAATAGGATCAGCAGTAGCAGACGGGGCAATGTACCCCTCATATTTCCTTTTGAGAGCAATTAGCTCTTTATGTAAAAAATCTTGCCTATCAATGAAGAACTTTTTCTTTTCCCCAATTTGATTTTGCCGATTTCTTCTGAGCTTAATTAAGCCGATTCCCTCTTCTACTGTCCTTGCCGATTCGCCCCCTTTACCAATGCGTAATGAGCCGATAGCACCGCATCGGTCCTTCGAAATTCGCTCTTCCCTTCTTCAACTGATGATTTTCTAAATCTGGCAGAAAATGCAGGATCTTCAGGAAAACCTTTGAACTTTCCCAACCAAACCCAATAATCCTTTTCAGCACTCATCATCTGTGACGAAGGTTTGCAATGAAGGAACAGCCGATCGTATCCACCAAGCCTGCTGCCCCCCGAGCGGGCAAGGCGCCAGCACCGTAGGCCGGGAATGGCTCCGGCTGGCTCCCTCGGAGCGACGGCCCGCAAAGCCTCTGGTCGCGCCGATGCGGTCGCAAGGGCGTGCCACCTGACCTATACCTGGTCAGGAAGGTGTGGATGATGCCTCGCTTAGTTTCCTGCAGGGCACACACGTACACGTTAAATACGAGCCTCGATCGGCTCTCAGGTTGTCCTGTGAATCGGCTCATGGAGCCGATCCACCCATGATTCGTCCAAGGTGGCCGAATATATGGTGGTCCTGCTTGATCAAGATAAAGCATATGAGATCCACGACGATCTAGGGTTTTCACCGCATAATCGGATCATCCTACTCACGATTGGGCCTCGCGCTCACGCACGGTAAACGTAAGCCAGCCCTAGACAAGGCCTAAAAACCAACACTAGGTTGATCCTCGGAACGTCCTGTCTAGGGGCAGCAAACTACACCCTGCATGCCGCTGGATCCTCCAACCCTTTGTAAGGCCTAACTATTGCAGATATTAAACTAATCCTTGATGAATCAAGGAGCGACCGTAACGGATCAGATCTACTAAATAAAGATCAAGCGGGGTGCCGCCCCTGCACCCATGATGAGGCACAAGGACGGCTAGACGCGCAAGGGTTGCACTACGCAAGCATATGATGCTAAGAACGATGCTAACCCTAACGCGTCTACGATAACTACGTTGCTCGCCATCAAAAAGGCTTCAGTACGAGCAACGCATGAACAACTAGGCAGGCTCGTGCTGCCTAGATCGCGAGATGCGATCTAGGCAGCATGGTGCTTACCGGAGGAACCCTCGAGACGAAGGAGTTGGCGATGCGCCGAGATTGGTTTGTGTTGAACGTTGGTTGTTGTTTATTCCATAAACCCTAGATACATATTTATAGTCCAGGGGACTTTCTAATGTGGGCGTGCACCATACCGTGCACGGGTAAAACTCTAACTTCTACGTAACCTACTAAGTAAAGATACACGGGCTAACTAGCCCAAACTTGATACACAAGGCCGTTTCACACATCCCTCCACGCATATATCCTTAAGTCCATCTTGATCGCGGCCCACCTCTGGCTTGGTCAGATTCTGGTGATAACACATGCCCCCCTGGTTTTGGAAATGACATTTCCAAAATCATTATGCTTTCCTCTCGTAGGGTCATGTCGTAGCAGAGCAAAACCGTCGCAATACTGTCTATTAGCACTTCTTCCACATAACTCGACGATTCTAGCAATCTTTAAGCAATCGGCTCTTTTTTTCTACACAATCGGCTTCTAGTTAACTTAGCCGATAGTCAAAGTCAAACAAACCCCGAAAGAGCCGATGGCGTCGCACCGGCCCCTACCATATAACAAACAAGGGCAAACCTGGTTACCCCTCCAAACGGTCACCTGCAACCTCCGTCTGAGAAAGCAAACTCAGATCCCCAAAATCCGCCACCTACGCAATCTCGCGAGCTTCAGATCTCGACCACAGCGCTCCAAACTCCGCAGCGCACCGAATGGCGGAATCATCCAACGCCGCCACCATGGTCTCTGGCTTGAAGGTAATACTCCACCGCTTCTCCTCCATTAGGGCCAATATAAGGATTGAATAGAGGAACACCTGACTTAATGTTCTACTCCGTCATTGATTTTAGGTCTCCGACATCCTATTGCCGCATCCTTCTCTCCCAAATTCCATGTGTCTTGGCCCCCGTTCTTCCGAGAGCCCTGCTCATTTAATCTCATGTGAAGCTAACAGAATCCCCTTCGTGAATCAGCACCTAGATCTGACTTCATGGGCCGACTGCCTGCGAGCCTGGCCTAATCCCCCTGAAGGTTGGGTGCCATGGTACAATAGAGTATCCAAAACCCATTACGCCACCTGGGAATCTATAGGGATAGCCGATGCCTTATCATTATCATTGTCTCCCCTTGAGAAGAATGAAAATATTCTGAAAACCATCGGCTACTTCTGGTCTGACGCAATGAACTGCTTCATATTCGGCCATGGCCCGATGACACCAACCCTGCTAGATGTAGCCATGATTACAGGCCTGGACATTGCGTCTCCAAGCCCTTCTGCTTTCAAACTGCCGAAAGTCCCTTTCACTCTTTCTTCTAAAAAGGAGTGTACCAGCTGGGGCGCCTACCTCGATCGCCATATGAAAACCAAAGGCCCTGTGACAGAGCGAGAACACACAGCCTTCCTAAACTTTTGGTTGGAACACTTCATATTCTGCGGCCCATCACTTGCCCCTACCAAGAATTACCTCTCCCTAGCCTATGAACTGGCCAAAGGCACCCATCTCGGCATCGGCAAACTGTTCCTTGGAGAGGTCTATCGATCTCTTCAATTGATGTCTGTCAAGCTGTTCTCTCAGAAGACAGTTAAAACTGGCGGCCCCTGGTGGTTTATTCAGCTATGGGCGCAGTTATACTTTCGGGATCAGATCCCAGACTTCCCACCTCTGACCTCCTGCACCTTCCCAGATGTTAACGGGAAGGATATTCGATGCACCAGCTATGGACAAGCCCTGTATGGTCTCCCAGGCAGCAGGCTGATCCCTAAAGAAGCAGCAGGGTGGTTCAAAATCTTCTTCCAAGGTCTGGACAACCCCCTGTTCTTTCCTTATACCGAAACGGAGGAATTTGAAAACCCAGTCTCCTTCCGATTGGATAGTTTTGCCGATGACGATAGCACCCGGCATCTATATTCTATCATGATTCGTCCTTGCTTTCTCCCTGTTGGAATGAGCACCTCAAACCGGATCATCAAACCCGGTTACGAGTGTTATCAACCAGTAGTGGTAGCCCGTCAGCTCGGCCTTGGGCAAGTGCCTCCGCACTTATTCTTACACCATCTGACCGCAAGCCGAGCCGAACTGCCTGACATCCTTACCAGCCATAGGTGCTACACCTTCTTTGATGCTCTGGCCCTCCCAATTCCTCACAACCTCCGTTTCTCCTCCACTACCGATGGCTTCGAGACTTGGTGGTCCATGTGGAAGACTCATGTTTTTAGGAGGGCGCTAGGACCGCAATTGAAACAACTTGACGCCACGCATGTCATCTCCGCCGACCAGGTACTGTTCCTTAAAATATTTCCCGCAACCCTTTAATGGTAACTTGCCTGCGAACTGACTTCACTTCTTGGCAGGAACAAGACGGCCCAGCTCCCCTGCAAGCCGATGGCTCTCCCTTTGAATTCCTCCCTCCTGCCCCAGTGGTCCTCTTCTGTCAGCGTTCACCACCTCTGAAGAAAGTTATAATGGAAGGCCAGCCGATTTCACCGAAATCGGCTCCTAAAAACAAAGCATCCTTGGAGTCAGTTGCCCCCCGAGCCTCGACCCGGGCGAGGACGGCGGTGAGGAAGGTGGCTGTCAGGAAAACCCTGCCGCGCAGAACTCCTGCCCCAGCGAATTCGCAGGTAAGTTGCACCATATTTCGATCGATCGCACTTGCCTTCCCAACCCTTGTAAGATGGTCGTTTCCTTCTTTCAGACTTCCACCGAAGAGAACTCCAGCGAGGGAGAACAGTCCAGTCCCAGGGCCTCCTACCCACGCGGCACGGACAGATCCACTACACAGAGCCAGACGGACTCGCCAATCCCGGCTTCTAGAAAACGGTCGACTCCCGAGCCTGCCGCTCTTCAGTCTTCAGTCCAAACGAGGTCGCGCATAAAGCGCCGATGTGTTCAAAGGGCCCGCACGGGCCCTGAAGCCTCTTCCCCTAGCCAGGAAGTTTCAAAGGTAACCCTCTTGATAGCTCGTGTTCCCTGTTGTCTTGTCGCTAACCGGACCACTTTACCAATCCCCTTGTAGATCAATGAGACTTCTAGCGGGGTCGTTGAAGAGGTGCCGATGCCGCCTACTGCCCCTGGTCCCTCCAACTCGCCACGTGTGAAGGACCAGTCGTCTGACCAGCATACTGCGAAGCCGATTGTTACCACCTCGGCTTCCCTTCCTTTCTTGGGAGAGGTACACTTTCCTCTCTCTCTACTTCCTTTATATCTGCCGTATGCCCATACCGTTCTTGCTCTTTTGCCAGGGGTGCGATCCTTCGAGCTTGCTGACATTCGACCCCGACTCCATCGAGCCAGCTGCCCCCAAAATAGGTGAAGAGCCAAATCTTGGTGCAGTCGACGGCCCGCTACAGGAAAACCTTTGAACTTTCCCAACCAAACCCAATAATCCTTTTCAGCACTCATCATCTGTGACGAAGGTTTGCAATGAAGGAACAGCCGATCGTATCCACCAAGCCTGCTGCCCCCCGAGTCTTGGCCAAGGCAAAAACTTAGCCGAATTAGCCTGGGCTTGATCATGCAGAGCCAGCCGATTTGCACATAAATCGGCTTCCCAAAGCAGAGAGCCTTCAAGGCGAGCTGCCCCCCGAGTTTCTCCAGTCTTCTCTTAGCGCCCTGACCGGATCTGCACGTCCAGGCTGCTCTTGAAGAGAGGAATTACTCCATTGAGGGGTTCTTCCATTAACATCCCCCCTCGTGCTTCATTGGTCCTCTGATCGTAACATTGATCTTCTTGAGTCGATGGCCGTGCATCGGCTGCTTCTCAATTCTGAAGTCGATGCCCTTGCACCGGCTATAAATTTTAAAATTTTTAGGCCGATTTGTGTATCGGCCCCCATATTCAGTATTATTTCATATCCTCGTGTTTTATCCATCTAGGTGCCCCCCGAGCCGATTCTGTCAAGAGAATTGATGGTATCGGCTCTTCAGGTAGTCCCTGTTGGGTCAAACGTTGATCCCAGGCAGAATGGATGGTGAGGATAATTTGGGCCGATTGCTGGAATCGGCCTCCATGTTGCTTGCTCGGTGAAGGTTTTGTAATATCCCTTCATCAGTTTCGGAGGGCCGATCGCAAGGATCGGCCTCGCCATGTTGCTTATTGACGTAGTCTTGCTACTCGTCCATGTCGGCGGATAAAACCAGCCCAATCTCTGACCTTAGCACGTTGGTGCGCTTGCTGTTGTCCATGTCGGGTGCACTGTGTAATCGTGGAGCACTACACTCCGCCGGACGAATGAACACCATGTTTGTGCCAGCCGATGTGTCATCATCGGCTCTCTTTTGCTTGGGGCGCCACTCTTTTCTTTGCGGCAGTCCCTCCTCATCCAGGGTCCTCTGGACTTTCGCAGCCAGATCAGGTCGTGCCTTCCTCAGCGTATGCAAGTACATCCTTTCGGCTTCCTCCAGACCGCGCAATCGCTGAACCCTGCGTTTTTGTGTATGGCTGAGACCGTCAGGGCACCACCTTGGACGGTGGCACCTGTCTTCTTCGTATTCCCCTTCGTCTTCTGAATCATCGAGATCTTCCAACAGAGGGGTCTCAGCATGTCTGTGTTGCGGTGGGAGAGGCCCTAAGCGCTCGAACACAGATACGTTGGCTGTCTCCTTCTTCTTCCGGTTGCATTCTGGGCAGTTGCCGATTGTTGGTAATCGGCTCATTCCTGAATCCCAGCAGTGTCTGAAGAAGGGGCAGTGCCAATGCCTGTCCGTATCGTCCTGCTCCCTGCCGTGGCGCTCCTGTCGCTCCTCATCATGATTATGCCGGCGATGTCTTCCGTCGTTTCTGGTCAGACGACCTCTTTCATCATTGTCGTTGTATCGCCGGCGTTGGTCATATCGACTAACATACTTGTTGAGGAGGTGATCAGAGAGGGGTCGCTGGTATCTTATGTTCTTCACTTCCCCCTCTGTGACGTAGCGCTTGCCATCTTGACGGAGCCGATCGCATGGAGCGGCCCCCTCAGTGTCCTTGCTCTGAGAGCAGCTGTCCTCATCCCCGTCCTTCTCAGAGCGGTGTCCAAGCTCTACCATGCTGATGTTGGCTGAGAAATCAGGCTGGCACCCTCCAAGGTGGGTAAACTCCACCATGTTGACGGCGGGGAAGGGGTGTGTGTCGACCTTCATGGCATACTGGTTAAAAATTAGTCGCCCATTTTCTATCGCCACTTGGATCTGCTGACGCCACACCCTGCAGTCGTTGGTGGTGTGGGTGAACGTGTTATGCCACTTGCAGTATGGCTTTCCGTTCAGCTCTTGCACCGTAGGAAACTTGTGGCCTTCGGGTATCTTTATGTGCTTCTCCGCGAGTAAGAGGTCGAAAATCTGCTCGGTTTTCGTCACGTCGAAGTCGAACCCTCTTGGAGGCCCTGGTGGCTTTACCCATTTGCAGGTTACTGGGCCTGCAGCTCGAGTCCACTCAGCTACTGCGACCTCTCGTTCTCCCGTAGGACCTTCATCTTCGCCTGCGTCAACCATGGTAACCACGCGCTTGAATTTATCTTGGTAGATATCCGGGTGGCGTTGTTCATATGCTGACAACTTCTGCACCATGTGTGCTAATGAAGGATAGTCCGCCTGGGAGGCCACTTCCTTGATCGATGATGATAGACCCACCACCGCCAATTCGACTGCTTCTTTTTCGCTCACGTGAACCGAATAGCATCGGTTCCTAACCGTCCTGAAGCGCTGGATGTATTCTGACACTGTTTCTCCGCGCTTCTGTCGTACTTGTGCTAGATCGGCAATGCCAGCCTCGGAAGCCTCTGAGTGGTATTGCTCATGGAACCGTTCTTCCAGCTGCTTCCAGGTCTGGATTGAGTTCGGTGGCAGCGACGTGTACCAGCCGAAAGCCGATCCTGTGAGGGACTGTGAGAAGTACCTCACGCGCAGCTCGTCTGACGCTGAGATCATGCCCAGCTGTGCCAAATATCGGCTCACGTGCTCGATGGAGCTGGAGCCATCTGATCCGCTGAACTTTGTGAAGTCCGGGAGCCGATACTTGGGTGGTAGCGGGATCAATTCGTACTCGTTGGGGTACGGCTTGGTATAGCCGATCGCCTTTCTTTTCGGCATCATGCCGAACTGATCTTTCAGGATCGTACAAATTTGATCCGCGGTGATGGCTGCAGGTGCCGAACCCTGAAGATTCGTCGGAGTGGCGTACTTAACCAGCCATGCCTGTTTCTCTGGTTCTGAGCCAACTGCAGGAGCTGGGCTCGGGAGCTTCGTCGGGGTGGCGTATTTAGCTAGCCACGTTTGCTTCTCAGGGTCTGTCTCCGACGTTCCTCCTGTTGCCCCAGAAGTCCCTGCTATAGCGACCTGGTTCGAGGGTGCCCAGGTGCTGCAGTCTGGCACGTATGCGCATGCGTATCCGTGCGGGATCTCCTTGGGCGCGTCCTGTAGAAATTGGTAATCACTGGGGTCACCACCAATCTTGTAGACGACATAGGCCGATGAGTTCGGCGCTTCGGGTGCTGCCAACGCGAATGGCAGCGGTGGACGGGAATGGAGCAGCGCTTCCCCTTGGTGAGTCCCTAGGGCTGGTCCTGACGGAGAGTACTGATGGCTCATGATCTCCTGGATCACGCGCAGCGCGACGCGCTCCAACGTGTTCACCAGGCTCTCAGAATGGCGGTGCAGCGAATGAGCCACCATGAAGTTTATCTCCTGACGCAGCGACCTGGTGCGTTCCTCTGACGGGGTGGACAGGTCCACTCCATCAAGCGCGCCTTCAGGTGTGAACCCCTTCCATCTGACGCCGTGGGAGCGGGTCCTGTGGAAAGAGCCGATTAGGTCGGCTTCGAGGGCAGACTTGATCTCGTCGTACTTCTTCTTGAGCTCGCCAGTGAGCTCCTCGTAGGTGACCGGAGTTTCTTCCGCCATCTCTGATGTGGATGGCGAGGTGGTTGTCGTTGAAGATTGTCCCACCGGGCGTGCCAGAATGTGTTGACGTCAGAAACCCACCGGCGGGCAGTGACAACACCGTAGAGCCGGGAACGACTAGGGCTGCGGCTGGCCCCAGTCCCTCAGAGCGACGGCCCGCAAAGCCTCCTGGTCGCGCGCCGATGCGGGTCGCAAGGGCGTGCCACCTGACCTATACCTGGTCAGGAAGGTGTGGATGATGCCTCGCTTAGTTTCCTGCAGGGCACACACGTACACGTTAAATACGAGCCTCGATCGGCTCTCAGGTTGTCCTGTGAATCGGCTCATGGAGCCGATCCACCCATGATTCGTCCAAGGTGGCCGAATATATGGTGGTCCTGCTTGATCAAGATAAAGCATATGAGATCCACGACGATCTAGGGTTTTCACCGCATAATCGGATCATCCTACTCACGATTGGGCCTCGCGCTCACGCACGGTAAACGTAAGCCAGCCCTAGACAAGGCCTAAAAACCAACACTAGGTTGATCCTCGGAACGTCCTGTCTAGGGGCAGCAAACTACACCCTGCATGCCGCTGGATCCTCCAACCCTTTGTAAGGCCTAACTATTGCAGATATTAAACTAATCCTTGATGAATCAAGGAGCGACCATAACGGATCAGATCTACTAAATAAAGATCAAGCGGGGTGCCGCCCCTGCACCCATGATGAGGCACAAGGACGGCTAGACGCGCAAGGGTTGCACTACGCAAGCATATGATGCTAAGAACGATGCTAACCCTAACGCGTCTACGATAACTACGTTGCTCGCCATCAAAAAGGCTTCAGTACGAGCAACGCATGAACAACTAGGCAGGCTCGTGCTGCCTAGATCGCGAGATGCGATCTAGGCAGCATGGTGCTTACCGGAGGAACCCTCGAGACGAAGGAGTTGGCGATGCGCCGAGATTGGTTTGTGTTGAACGTTGGTTGTTGTTTATTCCATAAACCCTAGATACATATTTATAGTCCAGGGGACTTTCTAATGTGGGCGTGCACCATACCGTGCACGGGTAAAACTCTAACTTCTACGTAACCTACTAAGTAAAGATACACGGGCTAACTAGCCCAAACTTGATACACAAGGCCGATTTACATATCTCTCCACGCATATATCTTCAAATTCGTCTTGATCGCGGCCCACCTCTGGCTTGGTCAAATTCCTCTGTCTCTTGATTCTAATCGGCCTCCCTACCTTAGTGCCCATCATCCCACATGCTTGGGAAATATTTCTTGAGGTGTTGACCATTTACGGCCACTGGGAACTTCTGCCCGTCCAACTCTTCCAACATGTATGCATTACCTTTCAAGGCCTGGACGACTTTATACGGACCGTGCCAATTAGGAGACCACTTGCCATATGCCTTGTCCCTGGTTCCTAACGGCAACACAGCTTCCCATACCAGGTCACCAACCTGAAACTCCTTTGGCCTAACCTTCTTATTGTAGGCCCGAGCTACCCGGGCCTTGTTTTCCTTGATCTTTTCCAACGACCAAAGCCTCAGCTCTGTTGCGTCCTCAATGGTGTCACTCATCAAAGTCGCATATTCGTCTGCCGTCAGGTCGTCCTGAAACGTGACACGTCTTGACCCAGCCGTAATCTCCCAAGGTAATACGGCTTCTTGCCCATAAACAAGCTGGTACGGCGAAGTCTTTATAGCTCCATGGCATGACATGCGGTAGGCCCATAATGCTTCTGATAACTTCTCATGCCAATCCCTTGGGTTTTCTTCAATCTTTCTCTTGATCAGCTTGATTAAACTCTGATTGGACGCCTCAGCTTGCCCGTTCGCCTGAGCATAGTACGGAGATGATCGGATCAGCTTAATCCCCATGTCATCGCAGAATCCCCTGAACTCTTTAGACACAAAGACCGAGCCTCCATCGGTCGTGATGGTTTGGGGAATCCCGAACCTATGAATCACGTGTTCTTTCACGAACTTAATCACATCTTCTGATTTTACCTTTTTCATAGGGACGGCCTCCACCCACTTGGTGAAGTAATCTGTGATGGCCAAGATAAATTCGTGTTTCTTGCTCGAAGCCGGATGGATTTTTCCAATCATGTCCATGCCCCACCCTCGGAATGGCCAAGGTTTGATGATCGGGTTCATTGCTGATGCCGGTACCATCTGAATCTTCCCGAACATCTGGCATGCCTGGCACCCCTTGTAGTAATTGAAACAATCCTCAAGCATGGTGGGCCAATAGAACCCTGAGCGTCTGATCAGCCACTTCATCTTGTGAGCCGACTGATGAGTTCCACAAGCGCCTTCGTGCACCTCATGTAAGAGCCGATTAGACTCAGTTGGTCCTAGGCACTTGAGTAGTAACCCTTCCAACGTCCTGTAGAACATGTCGTCTCCTATGAGGACATACTTCATGGCTTTGTATCTTATCCGCTTAGGTGCCCCCCGAGCCGAATCTTTTAAGTATTTGAAGATTTCGGCTCTCCAATCATCTTGTTCCAGGAATTGGACCTGAACTTCTGACCCTTCAGGTGTATCTATGTAGCCTGACGCCATTTGCGCGAGATTGTTGGCCTCGGTATTCTGGGATCTTGGAACCCAATTGAAGTTGATGTATCGAAACTGTGTCATTAGCTCACGGCATTCCATCCAATATGGGAAAAGCGATTCACTCTCGCACTTATATTCATCCGTGAGCTGGTTGATCACCAACTTGGAATCTCCAAACAGTTCTACTGCTTCCGCTCCAGCTTCTAGTAGTAACTCCATCCCCTTTCGTATCGCTTCATACTCCGCCACGTTGTTGGTGCAGGGGGTCGACAACCTGATGGAGAAGGAGTATTCCGTCCCTCTAGGCGATACGAGCAGAATACCGATGCCGCACCCACCGTCGCAAGCCGATCCGTCGAAGAACATAGCCCATGCACGTATGGATAGTGCTGCTATATTGGTGTTGATTCGCTCAGCTATGAGATCGGCTAATGCTTGTCCTTTGACTGCTTTCGCAGGCTGATACCGCAGGTCGAATTCTGACAACGCCAGCATCCATTTACCCAATCGTCCTTTCAACACGGGGGCCGACAACATGTGCTTGACAACGTCGGACTTGCATATGACGAAGATCTCTGCCGTCAAAAGGATATGGTGCAGCTTGGTACAGGTGAAGAACAGACAGAGGCACAATTTCTCGACCTCAGGATACCTTGTCTCCGCGTCCAACATCCTTCTGCTGAGGTAGAAAACGACCCTCTCAACGCCGTCGTAGAGTTGCACCACCACCGAGGCGATGGATGTGTCCGCTACTGACAAGTAAATGTAGAACGGCCTGTCTTGTTGGGGCGGCACTAGCACGGGCGGTGTCGTCAGATACCGTTTGATGTCATCGAACGCCTGCTGCTGTTCTGCCCCCCAGTGAAATTCGTCATCGGACTTAGTCTTCACTAAACCCATGAACGGCTCGATCCGTCCTGACAGGTTAGAGATGAATCGGCGAACGAAGTTGATCTTGCCGATAAGGCGTTGCAGTTCCTTCTTCGTAGTGGGCGGCTGCATGGTGCGCACTGCCTCCTGACTCTTCAGGCCGATCTCAATTCCTCGCTCATGGACCAAAAATCCTAGGAACTGGCCGGCCGTCACTCCAAAGGCACACTTCTTTGGGTTCATTCTCAGTCCGAACTTTCGAGTTCGGTCTAGTACGTGTCGTAAATCTTCCAAGTGTCCCTTCATGGAGACAGATTTGACCACCACATCATCAATGTAGATCTCCACCAGCTTGCCGATCAGATCGTGGAATATATAATTCATGGCTCTTTGATACGTCGCGCCGGCATTCTTCAATCCAAAGGTCATGACCACGTATTCAAATAAGCCTACTGCTCCTGGTACTCTGAATGCAGTCTTGTGAATGTCTTCTGGGGCCATGAAGATCTGGTTATAGCCGGCGTTGCCATCCATGAAGCTTAAAACCTTATGGCCAGCAGCTGCATTGATCAAAGTTTCCGCCACAGGCATCGGGTATTCATCTTTTGGCGTAGCTCTGTTAAGGTCGCGGAAATCGATAGCCACCCGCCACCGGCCGTCCTTCTTTTCCACTGGAACGATACTGGATATCCATTCCGCGTACCTGCATGGCCTGATGAATCCGGCAGCCAACATCTTCTCGATCTCTTTCTTGACCTCTTCTAGGATTTCGGCCTTCATTTGTCGTGCTCGTTGCTGGAAGGGCCGAAATCCTTTCTTCAGGGGGAGTCGATGCTCGATGATGCTCCTGTCCAGCCCAGGCATCTCCGTGTAGTCCCATGCGAAGCAATCTGGGTACTCTTTCAAGAGAGCAATCATCTGACTCCTGAGCTGCGGGTCTAACTTCCTGCTGATAAAAGTTGGCCGCGGCTTATCCCCGGGGCCAATGTCGACTTCCTCTAGCTCGTCAGCCGATGTGAACCCGAATCCCAGCTTCCCGTCACCTGAGAGGTCGACGCCGAATACTGGGAGAGCTGGTGGTGCGTGTGACATGGTCCGACCGCGGGATCGGCTTCTTCCTCACCCTTGCTGTGGGAGCAGCCGCCCTCATCACTACCCTCACCAGGGTGGTACCCCAGCTTCACCACGTTGGTGCCGATGCCATGGGAGCGGGTGTAGTGGGAAGAGCCGATTAGGTCGGCTTCGAGGGCAGACTTGACCTCGTCGTACTTCTTCTTGAGCTCGCCAGTGAGCTCCTCGTAGGTGACCGGAGTTTCTTCCGCCATCTCTGATGTGGATGGCGAGGTGGTTGTCGTTGAAGATTGTCCCACCGGGCGTGCCAGAATGTGTTGACGTCAGAAACCCACCGGCGGGCAGTGACTGGCCAACACCGTAGAGCCGGGAATGACTAGGGCTGCGGCTGGCCCCAGTCCCTCAGAGCGACGGCCCGCAAAGCCTCCTGGTCGCGCGCCGATGCGGGTCGCAAGGGCGTGCCACCTGACCTATACCTGGTCAGGAAGGTGTGGATGATGCCTCGCTTAGTTTCCTGCAGGGCACACACGTACACGTTAAATACGAGCCTCGATCGGCTCTCAGGTTGTCCTGTGAATCGGCTCATGGAGCCGATCCACCCATGATTCGTCCAAGGTGGCCGAATATATGGTGGTCCTGCTTGATCAAGATAAAGCATATGAGATCCACGACGATCTAGGGTTTTCACCGCATAATCGGATCATCCTACTCACGATTGGGCCTCGCGCTCACGCACGGTAAACGTAAGCCAGCCCTAGACAAGGCCTAAAAACCAACACTAGGTTGATCCTCGGAACGTCCTGTCTAGGGGCAGCAAACTACACCCTGCATGCCGCTGGATCCTCCAACCCTTTGTAAGGCCTAACTATTGCAGATATTAAACTAATCCTTGATGAATCAAGGAGCGACCGTAACGGATCAGATCTACTAAATAACGATCAAGCGGGGTGCCGCCCCTGCACCCATGATGAGGCACAAGGACGGCTAGACGCGCAAGGGTTGCACTACGCAAGCATATGATGCTAAGAACGATGCTAACCCTAACGCGTCTACGATAACTACGTTGCTCGCCATCAAAAAGGCTTCAGTACGAGCAACGCATGAACAACTAGGCAGGCTCGTGCTGCCTAGATCGCGAGATGCGATCTAGGCAGCATGGTGCTTACCGGAGGAACCCTCGAGACGAAGGAGTTGGCGATGCGCCGAGATTGGTTTGTGTTGAACGTTGGTTGTTGTTTATTCCATAAACCCTAGGTACATATTTATAGTCCAGGGGACTTCTAATGTGGGCGTGCACTAAATCGTGCACGAGATAGATTCTAACTTCTAAACTAACATGCGATCTAATGTATTACAGATACATGGGCATTTTAGCCCAATTTGGTATAAAAGGCCGATTCACATATTCCTTCTATGTATAATCTTCACATCTATCTTGATCGCGGCCCACCTCTGGCTTGGTCCTCCGGCCTGGTCACATCATGTATAACCCCTAACCCTAAACTCTATCTTATGAAGTCAAGCATGAAGAGAAGTGGTTTTTGGTTTCAAACACAAAAATTTCAAAAACCTCCCAAAAGCTTCATTTTAATTAGACTAACTTATTAATTATGAAGGATCCAGGATTGATTACCTTTTCATTGTCATGTTTTAAACTTGTTTAAATCTTGGTCAAACCTGGGATTTGACCAAGATTCGAATGGGCATAAAAATTAAGAAAAAAATCGTAAGAATGAAAAACCAAAGCACATAGCCTTCTTATGTCATATAGTAAGCATTCAAATTGATAAACAAGGTCTAGACATGTTCAAACCAGAAAAATCATGTATCTACCCCTAACCCTAAACTATGTCTTATGAAGTCAAGCATGCATGAAGAGAAGTGGTTTTGGGTTTCAAACATGAAAATTTCAAAAACCTCCCAAAAGCTTCATTTTAGAGCGACTAATAAGGATCGATGCTTACCTTTTCATTTTCATGTTTTTACTTATTTGAATCTTGGTCAAATCCTAGGTTTGACCAAGATTTAAACAAGTTTAAAACATGAAAGTGAAATGGAAGTGTGTATCCTTCTTAGTCATCTAAAATGAAGCTTTTGGGATGTTCTTGAAATTTCCATGTTTGAAACCCAAAACCACTTAAGACAGAGTTTTTGGTTAGGCGTAGATACATGATTTTTCTTGTTTGAATATGTCTAGACCTTGTTTATCAACTTGAATGTTTATGACATAAGAAGGCTATATATGTGCTTTTTTTCATTTTTTCGAATTTTTTATGCCCATTTAAATATTGGTCAAATCCTAGGTTTGACCAAGGTTTAATCAAGTTTAAAACATGACAATGAAAAGGTAAGCATGAATCCTTTCTCAGTCACTCTAAAATGAAGGTACTTGAAATTTTTATGTTTGAAACACAAAACCCCAGTTCTCTTCATATGTTTGACTTCATAAGACAAAGTTTAGGGTTAGGGGTAGATATGATACATGATATTTCTGGTTTGAATATGTCTAGACCTTGTTTATCAACTTGAATGCTTACTATATGACATAAGAAGGCTATATATGTGCTTTGGTTTTTCATTTTTTTTATTTTTTTTGAATTTTTACGCCCGTTTGAATCTTGGTCAAATCCTAGGTTTGACCAAGGTTAAAACAAGTTTAAAAAATGGCAATGAAAAGGTAAGCATGGATCCTTCTTAGTCACTCTAAAATGAAGCTTTTGGGAGGTTTGTGAAATTTCCATGTTTGAAACCCAAAATCACTTCTCCTCATACTTAACTTCATAAGACAGAGTTTAGGGTTAGGGGGTAGATACATGTTTTGTGTGTTTTGAATATGTCTAGACCTTGTTTATCAACTTGAATGCTTACTATATGACATAAGAATACTATGTGCTTTGGTTTTTCATTTTTCTGATTTTTTTAATTGTTAAACCCATTTGAATCTTGGTCAAATCCTAGGTTTGAGCAAGATTTAAACAAGTTTAAAACATGAAAATGGAAAGCTAAGCATGAATCATTCTTAGTCACTCTAAAAATCTTTCGGTCTGCAGAAGAGTCGAATCTGCAATCAGTAGTTACAAAAGCGACCCACCTTAGGGATGGATAATAAGACTTGGGCAATATAAACGTTGATACTTACTTTGTGATACTAAAATATATGTATCTAGACATATTTCAGTTGTAGATACATCCATTTTAACATCAAGTAATATGGATCGGAGGACTAGCTAAAGAACAATGAGAGGCAGTGTTTCTCTCCCCCAGCCTACTTGGCGGAGTGGCCCTCCATCAGGACAGGTGGTGATTCCGCTTCTCTCGTTGGAATTCCTTATCCCCCAGCCTACTCGGCGACGTGCGCTCCTCAGTGACCTGCGCGAGGGCGCCTCGGCGACCTACGCAAAGGTGGCTGGACTCGGAGCGCATCGACTTCCTTCTGCGGTGCCTGGATTGGATCGACCATCCCGCGCGTGTCCTCCACCATATTGTTTTTCTTCAAGATGCTGTCATCCATCATCTTCTTCACCGCATCATGTTGGGTGTTGAGGCTCCCGTTGAGAGCTTGAACGCACCTGTTTGATAGCTCGACGTTTTCTTCGCGAAGAAAGCCGCACTCGATCTTAAGCATCAAATTCTCGCCCTTGAGCTTCTTGATGACAGAGTTCGTTTCCTCACTTGATGGAACCCTCACATCATGCAGCTTGCCCCGGCCGGTGACCTCGTCCTTCAAAGTATCGACATCATCGCGAAAGTTGGAGGCGAGTTCCACGAGAGTTTTAAGCTCATCTCTGAAACACGCCGATGCTTCCTGCATGGCAATATCATCAGTACCGAAACAAAGTGACGAGAGGAAGACGAAAATGTCCAATCAGTGGTAACCTCTAAGCGCAGGAGACAGGGGTTGAAGTCGTCATGAGAAGATGTCAGGGTGCGTCGTGGGGCACTGAGATATGTATAAAAAGGATTAATACGGAATAAAGAGTTGGGACCTCCGGGCCAGGAAGAATCAAGAAACATGGCGATGGAAACCAACCAGGAATCTTCGACCGCACGACTGACGCCGTTCCGAGACGAGCGCGAAGCAGGGCCTTCGTTTTCTGGCGGGCCCTTTCTCGCGGCCAGCATCTGGATAGACCGCCGGCGGGAACTCTCCGCGTCCTTGGTCAACACTAGATGGTGCTTCTTCAAGCGAGATGGTGGCCTTGACTTCGGAGGCATCGCTGGAAGTGGAAGGAGACTGGAAGTGAAGCAAGAAGGGGATGGAAGAAGTACTCCCCCCTATTAAAACCAGACAACCGTCTCCTGCCCTCGCTTCGAGCAACCTGGTCCGCCCATCCTAAATCAACGGCCGAGAGGGGGCTCCCTTGCGAACTGAGATCCAGTGACTTTACCCAACAGAAGTTACCATGAACTTTACCTATACGAGCCATCAGGTTAAGATCCAACGAACATGGTCGATCTAAAATTTGAAATTAAAATTTTGTAGCTCAGAAAAAAACAGAAAAACTTTACATTAAGACGTATTCTCGGAAAGTTCCAGTCCATTTAAAATATTAGTTTAGTTTAAGTTCGAAATTTGGATCAACCGCGAGCGTTGGATCTTGATCGAGTGGCTCACGTGTGTAAAGTCGCATGGTGACTTCTCTTAGTGAAGTCACTGGATCTCAGTCCGCGAAGGGTCAGGACGCGGGAGCAGAAGCAAATGAATCGAGAGCGGTCCGGAGTATCCTGTCCGTCCACCGTAAATCAACGGGACAGAGCGGCTACCTTCTCTTCGAAGGCTCTGGCGCGCAACCCGAGGAATGGACATCTGTCGGCTAGTATAGAATTTTATAGCACGCCATTAATCGAGCTAGCAGTACTGTACTACTGACTACAACTCTGATGGACGTCCAAAGCTCTGAATAGTCAGGGGAAACAATGAATGCGAGCCAGGGTAGTACTACTGTAGTAGTGAAGCAATGGGGATTATCTGGAGCAAGTACGGAGTACCGAGTACAGTACTACAAAAGTGCTGTTCGTTGTTTTCGCAGTTCATTTTAGCGTAACGTCCAGGTTGTTGTCGAACCAGCTGTTAGATTTTGGGTAATTATTGTTAAGTTGCTGCTTCTTAATTAAAATTTATCAAAGTCATGTAGACTAGATCGATTTGTGAGAACATCCCAAAAGCTTCATTCATTTTAGAATGACTAAGAAGGATCCATTCTTACCTTTTCTTTTCATGTTTTAAACTTGTTTAAACCTAGGATTTGACCAAGATTTAAATGGGCATAAAAATTCGGAAAAAAATCAACAAATGAAAAACCAAAGCACATATATAGCCTTCTTATATCATATATTAAGCACTCGAGTTGATAAAAACTCTGTCTTATGAAGTCAAACATATGAAGAGAACTGGTTTTGGGTTTCAAACATGGAAATTTCACAAACCTCCCAAAAGCTTCATTCTACAGTGACTAAGAAGGATCCAGGCTTACCTTTTTCATTTTCAATTTCTTAACTTGTTTAAATCTTGGTCAAACCTAGGATTTGACCAAGATTCAAATGGGTATAACAATTCAAAAAAAACGGAAAAAAACCAAAGAACATAGTCTTTTGATGTCATATAGTAAGCATTCAAGTTGATAAACAAGGTCTAGACATATTCAAACCAAACAAATCATGTATCTACCCCCTAACCCTAAACTCTGCCTTATGAAGTCAAGCATGAAGAGAAGTGATTTTGGGTTTCAAACATGGAAATTTCAAAAACCTCCCAAAAGCTTCATTTTAGAGTGACTAAGAAGGATCCATGCTTACCTTTTCATTGCCATGTTTTAAACTTGTTTTAACCTTGGTCAAACCTAGGAATTGACCAAGATTCAAATGGGAGTAAAAATTCAAAAAAATTCAAAAAAAATGGAAAACCAAAACACATATATAGCCTTCTTATGTCATATAGTAAGCATTCAAGTTGATAAACAAGGTCTAGACATATTCAAAGCAGAAATATCATGTATCATATCTACCCCTAACCCTAAACTCTGTCTTATGAAGTCAAACATATGAAGAGAACTGGGGTTTTGGGTTTCAAACATAAAATTTTCAAGTACCTTCATTTTAGAGTGAGTAAGGAAGGATTCATGCTTACCGTTTCATTTTCATGTTTTAAACTTGTTTAAACCTAGGATTTGACCAAGATTTAAATAGGCATAAAAAATTCGAAAGAAATCAAAAAATGAAAAACCAAAGCACATATATAGCCTTCTTATATCATATAGTAAAAAATTCAAGTTGATAAACAAGGTCTAGACATATTCAAACAAGAAAAATCATGTATCTACACCTAACCATAAACTCTGTCTTAAGTGGTTTTGAGTTTCAAACATGGAAATTTCAAAACCTCCCAAAAGCTTCATTTGACAGTGACTGAGGAGGATCCATGCTTACCTTTTGGCTTAAACGTTTGAAACCAAAAACCACTTCTCTTCATGCATGCTTGACTTCATAACACAGAGTTTAGCTAGGGTTAGGGGGTAGATACATGATTTTCCTGGTTTGAATATGTCTAGACCTTGTTTATCAACTTAATTGATTGCTTACTATATGACATAAGAAGACTACGTGCCTTGGTTTTCAATTTTTTGTTTTTTTTGAATTTTATGCTCATATATTTGAATCTTGGTCAAATCTTAGGTTTGACCAAGATTTAAACAAGTTTAAAACATGAAAATGAAAAGGGAAGCATGTATCCTTCTTAGTCACTCTAAAATGAAGCTTTTGGGATGTTCTTGAAATTTCCATGTTTGAAACCCAAAACGACTTCTCTTCATGCTAGACTTCATAAGATCAACAGGGGTAGATACATGATTTTCTGGTTTGGATATACCTAGACCTCGTTTAACTTGAATGCATACGATATGACATAAGAAGACTACGTGCTTTTGTTTTTCATTATTCTGTTTTTTTTGAATTTTGTGCCCACCCATTTGTATCTTGGTCAAATCCTAGGTCTGATAATGATTTAAACAAGATTAAAATATGAAAATGCAAAGGTAAGCATGGATCCTTCTTAGTCACTCTAAAATGAAGCTTTTGGGAGCAAAACCACTTCTCTTCATATGCTTGACTTCATAAGACGGAGTTTAGGGGTTAGGGGGTATAGATACATGATTTGTCTAGTTTGAATATGTCTAGACCTTGTTTATCAACTTAATTGGCTTACTATATGACATAAGAAAACTATTTGCTTTGGTTTTTCTTTTTCCTGATTTTTTTCAATTTTGATGCCCATTTGAATCTTGTCAAATCCTAGGTTTGACCGAGATAATTTAAACAAGCTTAAAACATGAATATGAAAAGGGAAGCATGTATCCTTCTTTGTCACTCTAAAATGAAGTTTTTGGGAGGTTTTTCAAATTTCCACGTTTGAAACCCAAAACCACTTCTCTTCATATGCTTGACTTCATAAGACAGAGGGCAGGGGTTAGGGGGTATAGATACATGATTTGTCTAGTTTGAATATGTCTAGACCTTGTTTATCAACTTTAATGCTTACTATATGACATAAGAAAACTATTTGCTTTGGTTTTCTTTTTTCTGACTTTTTTTTTCAATTTTGATGCCCATTTGAATCTTGTCAAATCCTAGGTTTGACCAAGATAATTTAAACAAGCTTAAAACATGAATATGAAAAGGGGAGCATGTATCCTTCTTAGTCACTCTAAAATGTAGTTTTTGGGAGTTTTTGAAATTTCCATGTTTGAAACCCAAAACCACTTCTCTTCACATGCTTGACTTCATAAGACAGAGTTTAGGGGTTAGGGGTATAGATACATGATTTGTCTGGTTTAATATGTCTAGACCTTGTTTATCAACTTTAATGCTTACTATATGACATAAGAAGACTATGTGATTTGGTTTTTCATTTTTCTGTTTTTATTTTTCTGCCCATTTGAATCTTGGTCAAATCCTAGGTTTGACCAAGATATAGACAAGTTTAACACGTAAATGAGTTAACTTGGATTTCCTACCCTTGAATCCATAGGAAACTTTGTTCTAATGCACTATTATAATCAACCGAGTTTTTACACCAACAGGTCTGTCACTTACGTGTGGTGCCCACGCTTGAGGTCCCACACTTCAGTGAGCACAAGTCACGTGCAATAGGTACGCAAACTCCCAGCCATTTTCTTTGTCAAGAGAAGACGCATCAGGATGCGTATTGGAAGTCTGTGGGTCCTTCTGGTTCCTTCGGTCGTCCCTCTCACAAAAAAAACAAATCTCTCTCATTCTCGGCCTCGCTCGACTCGCTCGCTCGCACCTCCTGCTCACTGACAAACCCTGCACAAAAGTCAACATCATCACCCGAAAAAGGGGAGACACCATAATTCTCTCCCTTCTTCTCTCCTTCCGAGTGATCCCTCTTCCTCCGAGTTTCACTCGACGGGCAAACACCCATGTGCTGCATAGTAATAATAAAAAGGTAGTACTCGTAGAAAAATCGATATACGAATCTGTAATTAAATAGGTTAAACTAGGGTTTTGCCCAGTTCTACAGATCAAGGGTTCAAAAAAATCCAACTACGGGGTTCGAACAACACGATTCTAATCCAAGAATTTTTTCGACCTAGGTCACCCAAATGGCCTCAAACTATAGGGTTAGCATCTAGTGCAGTATGTGTGAAAATGTATGCACTATGTGTGCTATAACTTGTATGTCTTTCATATTTGAACCAAATTTGAATAAGTTTGAAATATTTGAAAAGGGGCTTTTGGCTTAAACGTTTGAAACCAAAAACCACTTCTCTTCATGCATGCTTGACTTCATAAGACAGAGTTTAGCTAGGGTTAGGGGATAGATGCATGATTTTCCTGGTTTGAATATGTCTAGACCTACTTTATCAACTTAATTGAATGCTTACTATATGACATAATAATACTATGTGCATTGTTTTTTATTTTTTTGATTTTTTTAAAATTGTATGCCCATTTGAATCTTGGTCAAATCCTAGGTTTGAACATGGTTTAAACAAGTTTAAATCATGAATATGAAAAATTAAGCATCTATATATCCTTCTTAGTCACTCCAAAATGTAGCTCTTGGGAGGTTTTTTCGAAATTTCCATGTTTGAAACCAAAACCACTTCTCTTCATGCATGCTTGACTTCATAAGACATAGTTTAGCTAGGGCGTTAGGGGGTAGATACATGATTTTCCTGGTTTGAATATGTCTAGACCTGGTTTATCAACTTAATTAATTGATTGTTTACTATATGACATAAGAAGACTATGTGCCTTGGTTTTAAATTTTTCTGTTTTTTTTGAATTTTACGCCCATATATTTGAATCTTGGACAAATCCTAGGTTTGACCAAGATTTAAACAAGTTTAAACATAAAAATAAAAAGGGAAGCATGTATCCTTCTTAGTCACTCTAAAATGAAGCTTTTTGGATGTTCTTGAAATTTCCATTTTTGAAACCAAAAACGACTTCTCTCTTCATGCTAGACTTCATAAGATCGACAGGGGGCAGATACATGATTTGTCTGGTTTGGATATGTCCAAACCTTGCTTGTTTATCAACTTGAATGCTTACTATATGACATAAGAATGCTTACCATATGTTTGAATTTTAAAAGCATATAGTCTTCTTATGTCATATAGTAAGCATTCAAAAGTTTTTCTTTGAGAGAGTAGCATGCATTCAAAAGTTGATAAATAAGATTTGTACATATCACTACAAGAAAAGTTGCCATGGCCGACGAAGTTGAAGTCGCGCCGTGGTTGCTGGTGTACCATGGCCGACGATTTTGGTCCCTCCGTGGTGCATGTCAAAACTTTTTTTTTCGTTTTTGAGGCCACCTAGCCCGACGAAAGCGGCCAAAACGTGGCGTATGGTGGCCCGGGACGTGGTGCATCTCGAAATCTCGGGTTCGCCGGCCGAGTCAACGCAAATCCGCACCGCCGAGGGATGTAGGGCCCAGATGGCAGCCTCTCTGGCATTGTTTTTTTCTACATCGCGCCATCTCGTTCAACGTTCTCCGATCGAGCCGTTTACGATGCAGGATCATGGGTCCCGCATGTCATCCTCTATGAACCAAAATTCTTTCTATTCTTGGATTTTTTTGACCCCCTGATTTCTGGCTACTTCCTTTTTCTTTTGATCCCTTGCCGCCTTGGAAACGTTGAGACCGCTGCTGCTAAATGGGACCCGCATGTCATCCTCTATGTGCAATCAACTTTCTTTTCTTGGAGTTTTTTTGGCACCTCAAATTTGGTCACTTGCCTTTTTCTTTCGATCCCCTGCCGCCTCTCAAACGGTGATACCGCTGCTGCTAAATGGGACCCGCATGTCATCCTCTATGTACTATAAAACTTTCTTTTCTTGAATTATTTTTGGCACCTCATATTTGGTCACTTACCTTTTTCTTTCGATCCCCTGCCGCCTCTCAAACGGTGATACCGCTGCTGCTAACTGGGACCCGCATGTCATCCTCAATGTACTATAAAACTTTCTTTTCATGGATTATTTTTGGCACCTCAAATTTGGTCACTTGCCTTTTTCTTTCGATCCCCTGCCGCCTCTCAAACGGTGATACCGCTGCTGCTAACTGGGACCCGCATGTCATCCTCAATGTACTATAAAACTTTCTTTTCCTGGATTATTTTTGGCACCTCAAATTTGGTCACTTGCCTTTTTCTTTCGATCCCCTGCCGCCTCTCAAACGGTGATACCGCTGCTGCTAAATGGGACCCGCATGTCATCCTCTATGTACTATAAAACTTTCTTTTCTTGAATTATTTTTGGCACCTCATATTTGGTCACTTACCTTTTTCTTTCGATCCCCTGCCGCCTCTCAAACGGTGATACCGCTGCTGCTAAATGGGACCCGCATGTCATCCTCTATGTACTATAAAACTTTCTTTTCTTGGATTTTTTTGGCACCTCATATTTCGTCACTTGACTTTTTCTTTCGATCACCTGCTGCCTCTCAAACGGTGATACCGCTGCTGCTAAATGGGACCCGCATGTCATCCTCTATGTACTATAAAACTTTCTTTTCTTGGATTTTTTTGGCACCTCATATTTGGTCACTTGACTTTTTCTTTCGATCCCCTGCTGCCTCTCAAACGGTGATACCGCTGCTGCTAAATGGGACCCGCATGTCATCCTCTATGTACTATAAAACTTTCTTTTCTTGAATTATTTTTGGCTCCTCATATTTGGGCACTTGCCTTTTTCTTTCGATCTCATGCCACGTTTGAAACGTTGAGGAACCTGCTGGCTCATGGGACCCGCATGTCATCCTCTATGTGCTATAAAAGTTTCCTTTGTTGGATTTTTTTCACCCTCTGATTTTTGGCTTGCCTTTTTCTTTTGATCCCCTGCCCCCTTTGAAACGTTGAGTAAGCTGTTGGCTCAAGGGACCCGCATGTCATCCTCTATGTCCATCAACTTTCTTTTCTTGGATTTTTTTCACCCCCTAATTACTAGCTACTTTCTTTTTCTTTTGATCTCAAGCCGCATTACAAACATTGAGACCGCTGCTGCAAAATGGGACCCACATGTCATCCTCTATGTACAATAAATCTTGGATTATTTTTGGCTCCTGATATTTGGTCACTTGCCTTTTTCTTTCGATCTCATGCCGCCTTTGAAACGTTGAGTAAGCTGCTGGCTCATGGGTCCCGCATGTCATCCTCTACGAACAATAAAAGTTTCCTTTCTTGGAGTTATTTTTTACCCCTAATTTCTGGCTATTTGCCTTTTTCTTTTGATCCCCTGCCCCCGTTGAAACGATGAGGACGCTGTTGGCAGGTCGGTCCCACATGTCATCCTCTATGAACAATAAAAGTTTCCTTTGGTGGATTTATTTTTGACCCCTAATTAATTTCTGGCTATTTCCTTTATTTTTCTTTTGATCCCCTGCCGCCTTGGAATTGTTGAGAATGCTGCTGCCTCATTTTTCTTTTGGTCCTGTGCCGCCTTGGAAACGTTGAGACCGCTGCTACAAAATGGGACCCGCATGTCATCCTCTATGTACAATAAAGTTTCTTTTCTTGGATTATTTTTGGCTCCTGATATTATGTCACTTGCCTTTTTCTTTCGATCTCATGCCGACTTTGAAACGTTGAGGATGCTGCTGCCTCATGGGTCCCGCATGTCATCCTCTCAGAACGATAAATGTTTTGTTTTCTTGTATTTTTTTACCAACTGATTTTTGGCTTTTTTTATTTTCGATCCCCTGCCGCCTTTGAAACGTTGACTCCGCTGCTGGCTCATGGGTCCCCGATGTCAGCCTCCCCGTACAAGAAACATGTGATATTTTATTTTGCAGACAATAAACGTTGTATTTCGCTCTGAGCTATTGCAAACGGATAAATTAAATCTTTATATCTACATAAACAAACTTATATGTTGAATCTCCTTGTTTTTTGTTTTTGCGAAGCATAGGACTTTCCTGTTTTTTTTTTGAGAAAAATCCGACCTTTCCTGTTTTGGAGTGGGCTGAAATTGTACGAGTCAAAAGGCCCAGCAGTATAGTTCGAAGGCCCAGATGTCCAGATACAGCCCAATTAAAATCTTTCTTTTCTTGGATTTTTTTCACACCCTGATTTCTGGCTACTTCATTTTTCTTTCGGTCCTGTGCCGCCTTGGAAGCGTTGAGACCGCTGCTACAAAATGGGACCCGCATGTCATCCTCTATGTACAATAAAGTTTCTTTTCTTGGATTATTTTTGGCTCCTGATATTATGTCACTTGACTTTTTCTTTCAATCTCATGCCGACTTTGAAACGTTGAGGAAGCTGCTGGCTCATGGGTCCCGCATGTCATCCTCTATGAACAATAAAAGTTTTCTTTGTTGGATTTATTTTTTTCCCCTAATTTCTGGCTATTTGTCTTTTTCTTTTGATCCCCTGCCCCCTTTGAAACGATGACGACGCAGCTGGCAAGTCGGTCCCACATGTCATCCTCTATGAACAATAAAAGTTTCCTTTGATGGATTTATTTTTTACCCTAATTAATTTCTGGCTATTTCCTTTTTTATTTTGATCCCCTGCCGCCTTGAAATAGTTGAGGATGCTGCTGCCTCATGGGTCCCGCATGTCATACTCTCAGAAAGGTAAATGTTTCTTTTCTTGAATTTGTTTACCAACTGATTTTTGGCTTATTTTTTCTTTCGATCTCCTGCCACCTTTAAAACGTTGACGACGCTGCTGGCTCATGGGTCCCCAATGTCAGCCTCCCCATACTGCAAATCCTCTTTCTGCAAAGGTTGTATTTCTAGATAGATAAGGTGGATTCGAATCTGCCATGGTTCAGGCAGCTCAGGTAAGCCTTCTTGCACTAATTAATGGAAGTAGTGTATCGCAAGGTCAAGACATGTGGCTCAGTGTAATGAATCTATATGAATCATGTTGTGGGTTCAATCTGATAGTTCTCTAACAGGTCAGCCAAAATAGAAATTAAGTTTTTTTCTAAAAGGGAAATGCAAATTAAGATGAACACAAACATTAGTTATCATAATAGCTGATCATACATACATACTTGCTAAGAGCAAAAGCTTGCCAGAGTTTTACCACCCATACAATTAATTAGCAGTTCAGATAAGATAACCTTATATAAGTATAACTACAAATGCATTTGCTAAGGGCTCATGGGACAACAGAACTAGACAACCGCGAACTTTATGACCAGCATGTCACAGCGGCATCGAAAGATCTTGACCTTCAACTTTGATCCAATGCGAAGTTTGGCACCGTCAATGAACTTTTTCCACCTGGAAGTAACAGCCAAGCGGCCATCTGTGGGACTGACAGAGTACCGTCCCTCCACGGTGAGACCTTCACTCTCCATGACGAGGGATATCTTGCCCCTTCGGCCAGCATTGAGATCCTTGGAGATACTTTTAGGCAATTTCTGATTCAAAGCAAGAGATACCACCAAAAATTAGTCAATGGCACCAATGCACTGAACCATGTGAGACTTTGAGCAGAGAAGACATCAAGATAAGAGCAGTTATGCTGTCATATACTCACGAACATAGCCTTCAGATGCGTCCTGGTCACCACACGGGTGGCCACAGCAATGAGCTGAGACCTCGGTGATCTGGCTGGGGCAGGTGCATGAGCCTGGGCTGGTACACGAGCTGGTGCTGATGCAGGAGACTGCTGGGCAGGTGCAGTAAACGGTGCCTCTAGAGGAACCGGTGCTGATGCAGGAGACTGTTGGGCAGGTGCAGTAAACGGTGCAGCTAGAGGAACCAGTGCTGATGCAGGAGCCTGCTGGGCATGTGTAGTATATGGGGCCTCTACAGGAACCAATGCTGATGTAGGGGACTGCTGGGTAGATGCAGTAAACGGAGCTGGTACAGGAACCGGTGCTGATGCAGGAGAGTGGGAAGCCGGTGCCGGTGCTGGTGTGGTTGCCCTTTGTGACATCCGCTCCTGTTCCGTCAGGGGATCTGCAGCTTTGATCATGTTAAACCCAGCAAGCTAGAACAGAGGGAATGGTTTAGAACAACTGCTCAGAATGCAGTTATCAAAAGATATGAGTAGAAAAAAGTTACATATTATATATTTGGAAGTGTCTCCAACTCTGTAAGCAGTTACGTATATCTGCCCGTTTGAGTTTCTGATCCTCAGCTCGTCGCCCTTCTTCAGACCGTAGTCAAAAGCAAACTTTCTCCAATCATGTCCATACAAATATGTGATGGCCTGCGTCTTGTAGACATACACCTCATAGACCGTGTAGGTGTTCATCAATTTGCCATTGCCATGCATAGTGAAAGATCCTTCATGCGGACACATCTGGTTAATCATTGGACGAAGTTCACAAGGTACAGTCTGCATGTGAAAATTGATACAAATGTAAGAAGCAGGAAGACTAAAAACAAGACTTTACTATATGCCAATTCATGCTAAACCACTGAGAATACATACCTGTAACTCTGTGAAGGAGCTACTAGAAAGGTAGATAGAGCCATAGGAGGTGTTATATGCGGGGTATGTACATGGGCCCGCCATATTCCCGCAAGCTCGGCATCGGGATGGTGAAGGAAACATGGGAGGTACTACTGGTGCGTAGCGCTGAACGTAAGTGGAAGAATTAGGTTGTGTAAAGTGCATAGTTCAGAGCAATGCAAATGTTGACAAGCAAGTGCATAACACTATGTTACAAACTGAACAGTGAAAAATTAGTGTATGATGAATATAAGCATGCTAATTTGGTGTTTCCGAATTCCAAAAAGCATTAGACAGAGCCAGTGATAATATCAGACATAAATCATGGCATGTATATGTGGCTTAAGAAAATATACCCGAACCCTTGGATGGTTACGGCCCGGCTGATCCTTGGACTTGAGCTTATATAAGCATCCAGAAGGTGGGGCTGACAGTAACTTGGTGGCAGCCTCTGCAGATGCCTCATCAGCAGCAGTTGCAATCCTTTTGACCAATGAAGGCTTAGCAGTTTCAGTCTGCATATAAAAATTGAAGAGCAACAGACATCAGCAGTGATATATAAAATGAATCTATGAGACACTGATGCATATAGTGCTGGATGTAAGTGGAAGAATAGGTGTGTGTGTTTCTGAACTATTGGTAAGCATTAGACAAAGCCGGCAATAAACAGACAAAAATCAAATCATGTATGAGGATTAAGAAAATATACCTGCTTACTGAAAAGGGTACCACCCAGCTGGCCCGTGGCCTTGTGCTTGAGGAGGTTTTCAGAAGATGGTGGCAGCACCATCGTCTTCACAGCAGCCTCATCAGGATCATTTTTTATCCATTTGAGTAGAGGAACAGAAGTTTCATCCTGCATATGAATAGCAACAGAACTCATCATTGATATTTAATAAATCTATGAGATAGACTGATGCAAATAGTGCGGGGTGTAAGTGGAAGAATAGGGTTGTGCATAGAGAACAGTTGACAACAATGCAAATGATTACAAAAGAAGCCAATGGAAATCAACAGTTTATATACTGGATGAGACAGACTGAAAAGTGAAAAATTAGTGTATGATGATTGTAAGCAAACGCAGTGTTTCTGAACTTTTGGTAAGCATTAGACAAAGCCAACAGTAATTAAACAGATAATAATGAAATCATGTATGTGGATTAAGAAAATATACCAGATTCATTAAAAGGTCACCACCCAGCTGGCCCATGGCCTCGTGCTTGTAGAGGTTTTCGGAAGATGGTGCCGGCACCATCGTCCTCACAGCAGCCTCATTAGCCCCATTTTGCATCCACTTGAGTAAAGGCGCAGCAGTTTCAGCCTGCATAAGAATGGGAACAGATCTCAGCAGTGATATTGAATGACTCTGAGACAGACTGATGCATATAGTGCTAGATGTAAGTGGAAGGGTATGGCCGTGTATGGACAACAGTTCACAACAATGCAAGGGTGTGTTCGGTTCTGAAACAGCGTGGAATGGAATGGAATGGTTCCATTTCAGAGGAATGGAATGGTTACATTTTTGTTCGGTTGGGAAAAATGGAGAGCAGAAGAGATCGAGGTTAAACTAACCAATTGTCTCAAAATTGTAATTAACAATTGCAAATGACATTTTAATCTCAAAGTCGTAATTAACAGCGCCTAATGGTGCTCTTTTAATCTAAAAATCGAAATTAACATCATTTTATGTTGGGTTAGGGGAACTGGAGTAGATGAACATTACTGTATGATGATTGTAAGCAAACGAATTTGGTGTTTCTAAACTTTTGGCTTCGAGATCTTATGGGTTTCAACTCTAGCCTACCCCAACTTGTTTGGGACTGAAAGGCTTGGTTGTTGTTGTTGTTGTTGTAAACTTTTGGCAAGCATAGAAAAAACCGACAATAAACAGAGAAAAATCAAGGCATGTTTTGTGGATTAAGAAAATATACCATATTCATTAAAAGATCACCACCCAGCTGGTGCGTGGCCTTGTGCTTGTAGAGGCATTTAGAAGATGGGGGCGGCATCAACATACTGGCAGCCTGATCAGCCGCAGTTTTGATCTTCCTTTTGAGTAAAGGCCCTAAAGTTTCAGTCTGCATATGAATAGCAAAACAAAAGGCAGACCTCAGCAGTGATATTGAATTACTGTATGAGATAGACTGATGCATATAGTGGATGCTCTTAGCCTTTTGCAGCGTGAACACTAGCTATGGACAGACAAAAAAACTAGTTAACTCAGCTTTGTCTAGATATGAATGTACTACCACCATCCAAAAGCTTAAGCCTTATTTATTTTTGAGAAATCAAAACAAGCAAAGTTTGACCAAAATTTTAGAACATTCTATCAACAAATATAATACTGTGTAGATACCGTAGGAAAATATATTTTATTATCTATTTAATGATATTAATTTTGTATTTTGCATGTTACTGATTTTTGGTAAAAGCTTAGTCAAACATGGTATAGTTTGACTTTCTAAAAATAATATAAGCCCAAAGCTTTGGGATGGAGGCAGTAGTATCTAGAGCTAAAACACATCTAGATACATCCGTATCTACAGATAGTTGAGTCAATTAATTTGGATCTGAGGGAGTATCAGATTCAGACTACATCATGGTAAGTTGGTTAAAAAAATTACCCCTGGGCGGTCCCTGCCCAGCTCGGCAGTGGCATTTCGCTTCTTGTGCTGCAGATCGGGCCATGCTCCTGCAGCAGGTGGGGCGCTATTCTCGTTCCCCATAGCCTCAGCACGGAACCTGGAGGTACCAACCTGATACAGAGAATATAGAGCATGGTGTCACAGAGGCTTTACGCACAAACAGCTGAAGACATGTGCTACTTTAAGCATATTCCAGAACAGGAACAGATTGAGGATGCAGAGACCAGAGAGACACTTAAAAGGTAAAGAGTGGATAAGCAAACGGAGTACCTGCTTCGCGGGGCTGGGGACGCAGCTCAGGCTCAGCCAACTGCCCACATGCGTGGTGGCCTTACGCTCCATTGCCCCCACCGCCGAGGTCTTGCCTTTCCTGTACAAGCTGACAAAAGATACAGTGAGGATCAGCAGAAACTACAAAGGTTGCAAATGTCGACAAATAAAGGAAGAACACCCCAATCCAAGCAAAGGTAGCCCCCGCCCCCCACCCCCATCAATCACTCCCAGCTCGAGGGTGACCAGAAAGACACCCCTTTGCCCAGAATAGGAAAGAGATGCGCAAGATATCGAGGAGAGGAAAAAAGAACCGATCTCGAGAAAGGAGAGAACATTACTAGTCCTACCTAATCCGCTTGGGCTAGATGCAGCTTGCCCCTCCAAGCTGGATGCCTGGACGGTGGAGGCGAAAGGAGGGGATCGAGCTAGCGGCTTGCATCCGTCGGCAATCGGCACTCGATCGGGAGAGAAGGGGTGCTACATAAAGGGGAGGGGTAACATATTTTATTACACAGTGAACTTACTGATGTGACTAGTCATTACATGTCTCACTGAAACTAGGGCCCATAGTGTGGCACCCCAAATTTACTTGAAGCTGCCCGGCGGGACGCATTGGCGCGTCAAGAAACCCCCGAATTGTAGCGGGGAAATGAAACATTTCACAAAAATTCGAAATTCAAGCACACCGCCACGCGCCAAGCACGCGGCTGTTCCTTCCTCTTCCTCGGTTCCTCCTCCCCTATCCGAAAAAACCCCAAATCCCAAGCTCAAACCAAAAAAAAAACAAAAAACAAATCCCCTGGCCGCCATGCATGTCCTCGTTAACCCGCTGGAGATCGTTCCCGGACGATGCGGACCACCCGCCCTGAGATCCAGAATTCCGTCCACCTCGAGGCACTGCGTGCTGTCTCGCAGCAGCGGCTTGAGGGCGCTGAAGAGGAAGTTCCGCCGGAAAGTGCTCATGGCAACCGTGCAAGCTCACCGGCGTGCTGTATCCCGAGAGGAACTGGTCAAAGCTTTGCTATTCGCCACACACAAAAAATTGCGGGCCAAGATCTGGTCAAAGCTTCGTCGATGGCTTGCCGCGAGAGGCTTGGAGTCCAGAGTCAATAAACTAGCTGCTCGAGGACTTGGGCGGTTTACACGGATTCATATTAACTGACTCAAGTTTGTTAGTCTAGTTAACAAATGCATCTAGATACATCCATATCTAGACAGAATTGAGTCCATTAATATGAATCAGAGGGGAGTACCTGAAAGTGTTTCATGCTACCAACTAATGCGCTGGCAGGAATCGCTGTAGAAGTAATTGTGCTACTACTTGTACGATGAACTGATTGTGTGGGTGTCGAATTTTGCAACGCGATCATCCACTGAATGCTTAATCTAGCGCCAAAGGCGTACAAATCATAACATACTACAGCACCAGAACATAAGAGTACGAATCATAAAGTAGCTCAACATTTTGCATCAGGGCTGGGTGGTCCTGAGACTACCGGGACGCCCCTGATGATCTCCGGGTGTGCATCCTCTTCAACGCAAAGCTGTGTACTCGGTCCACGGCCTCCTTCTGTAGGCTGGATAATCTCAGGTGCAGGACCTTCGTCTATGAGAGGCTCGTCATCAGTACCATCCACAGGTGCATCAGGGCTGGGTGGTCTTGAGACTACCCGGACGCCCGTGATGATCTCCGGGCGTGCATCCACTTCAACGCAAAGCTGTGTACTCGGTCCACGGCCTCCTTCTGTAGGCTGGATAATCTCAGGTGCAGGACCTTCGTCTATGAAAGGCTCGTCATCAGTACCATCCACAGGTGCATCAAACTGAGATTCATCTTCAAATCTCCCATCAAACTGAGAGACCTCTTTAACTCTATGCTTCTGCAATTAGTACATCAACCGATTAGACAAACATCTAAGGGATGCAACCTGAACAAATGCCGTTTTACATATTTACCTTCTCATCTGGCACAGCACATGTCCCAGAGCTGAAACCCGTTTCCTGAAGCAAGCGCTTTTTCTCTCCTTCCCGTCCATCCATCTGCAACAAGTTAAATTTGAGTACAGAACCTTGCACAGCAATGCAAACTATTGATTGAAACAGCGGCAGCATCAATATAAATAATTAACTACATATGCCAGCACACATACAGTGTGAGCAAGATCTGCTTCTCCTGCTAAAGGATCATTATATGGTTCACCATGCTAAACCCGCCTAACATATGTGCGGTCCATCCCAAAAATGTGTAAATGATCTGCCACTACAGGGTGAGGCCTCTTCTCACCATTCATACATGTGCAGCGCGGGCAATACACGTCCAGGTTGTGACCATCATGAGCTCTAATAAACCCCATAAAGGGTTGAACACCATTTATATATGAAGGGGAACATAAGTGTCCATGCAGTTTCCAAGTTCTGTCCATCTGTTTAATTATGAGATACAGTGGTTGGTGATTAATTTAAGGCGAAGTAGGAAATGTATATCCATCGAGTACAAAACTATACTACATGATTATGCATTTCAGCAATCATGTCGAGTACAAAACAAAAAATGCCCATCGACATTTTAGCAAACAGATCGTGTACAAAACTCTGCCATGGCATTTCAGCAAATTAACGGATCGAGTGCAGAACTGACTCTATATGCCCACGCAAATGAACAAATTGATCGATGACAAATCGAGCGGAAAACTATAAAGTGCCAATTAGTTCGAGCATACTGACGAATTTTTTTAGCAGCATCAAGAAAATATAAATCGTTAGGCTGTCTTGCCCGATACATGATTGAGCTAGAGATAGCAGCCCTACCGTGGATCAACTTGACCGCCGGTGCGTCTCGAGAAGAACGACGGGGAGGGGAAGCTTCTTCTTCGCACGGACGGGACGGGGAGGGGAAGCTCTTCGCACGGACGGGGATAAGTTGTGTACGGGTGGGTGGGGGGTCATGCGGCCGGGCCGCCGGGGTGATAATTAAGGTTGGTAGGTGGCGTTTAATGGAGTTGCGTGTGTAATTTGCCGTGCACAAGGTTGAGGAATAGGCGGTTCCCTTTGCCGCGCGCACAATTCAAACTATCCCGCCCATGTAGTTTAAATTCGCCATATTTTCGTTAAATCGACATAAAGTCATGTGAGTGGGGGAAAATTAGCAAAGTTGCTTGAAAAATAGTAAAACTCTGGAATTATCCTTTAAATATGCTCTACTTCGTGTGAAAATCGGGGTGTGGAAGCATGTTGAGCTGTTTTATTTGTACTTTCTTCATTAAAACTCCCATTTTATGCACTTTGGATGGAAAGAAATCATTTGTACATAAATTTTGACAACGCCATTTGCAAACACTAATTGTTTACATGCCAAGATGCACCCATCCACCAAATATATATGTGGCAAAAGTTTATCACAATCTAGCAGATATGCATAATTAGTGAGGGACCCCTTTTGATTTTGTGCAATTTCCACTAATTAGGTAGAGATCGAGAAGGGTTAATTAATTAGGCCATGTTAGGGGTTATGTGTTTTAATAGGTTGTGTGGATTCAAATACAACTTCTTTATTTGTGTGCTATGATTAATCAAAACTAGATCGATCGACTGCGCACACATTATTAGAGGCGCATGCCTTTGCGCACAAAGTGCATGTGTGTGTTGTTGGCCACCAACGAGAGAGAGAGAGAGAGAGAGAGAGAGAGAGAGAGAGAGAGAGAGAGAGATAGAGGTAGAGAGAGCTACATACGAGAGAGCGATTGAAATCCCCAAATTAAACACATATATATGCATGGCACATTTAATTTAATTAGAGGACCGCGAGGCACCCCTGGCCTGCTTGATGCATAATTAAGTGTCATTGGCCTATATATATAGGGTTTAATTAGGGTTTAGGGTTTAGGGTTAGGAGGTTAGGGTTTAGGGTTTAATGTTTATGGTGTTTAGGGTTTAGGGATTAGGGATTAGGGTTTATTTAGGGTTTAAGGTTTAGGGATCATCGATCGAGTGCGCACACACACATTATTAGAGGCACACGCGCCTTTGCGCATAAAGTGCATGCGTATATGTGTGTGTTTTTTGGCCACCAACGACATATAGATGATCGAGAGAGAGAGATTGAAATCCCCCAAGAATATGTTCAAATATATATTAAAATATATGCACGAATTAATGCATGCATGGTAGGCCATGCATGCACACTAATTATATATATATTATGAGGAAACTTAATCAAATGTGTTTTCATTCGAGAGAACTTGTCAAAATTCAAGTTAATTAATTTATCATCGATAATTATATAATTAATTAATGAATCTCAGGGAGATGTTATACAACATATGATCGATATATAGGCCATGTATATATTAATTGGTTTTAATCTACCGTTTTTGCTAGCTAGCTGCATGCTATATATAGAGCATGTTTTTATTAGATCGGGTTATAGCTAGTATAGTTTAGGGTTATGTGTTTTAATTAACTAGGGTTTGATTAGCTAGGGGTTAGTTATATATATATGGTTTAGGGTTAATGCATGTCACATTTAATTTAACTAGAGGACCGCGAGGCACCCCTGGCCTGCTTGATGCACAATTAAGTGTCGTTGGCCTATATATATAGGGTTTAATTAGGGTTTAGGGTTAGCTAGCTGGGTTTAGGGTTTAGTGTTTTGGGTGTTTAGCTAGGGTCTAGGGTTTAGGGTTTAGTGTTTACTGTGTTTAGAGGGTCTAGGGTTTAGTGTTTAGGGTGTTTAGGGTCTAGGGTTTAGGGTCTAGTGTTTAGGGTCTATGGTTTAGGGTTTAATTAGTGTTTAGGGTGTTTAGGGTTTAGGGTTTAGTGTTTACGGTGTTTAGGGTCTAGGGTTTAGGGTTTAGTGTTTAGGGTCTAGGGTTTAGGGTTTAATTAGTGTTTAGGGTGTTTATAGGGTTTAGGGTTTAGGGTTTAGGGTTTTAGGGTTTAGGGTTTAGGGTTTAGGGTTTATGGTTTAGGGTTTACGGTGTTTAGGGTCTAGGGTTTAGGGTTTAGTACGTGTTTAGGGTGTTTAGGGTCTAGGGTTTAGTGTGTTTAGGGTGTTTAGGGTTTAGGGGATTAGGGATTAGGGTTTTAGGGTTGTTTAAGGTTTAGGGATCATCGATCGAGTGCGCACACACACATTATTAGAGGCACACGCGCCTTTGCGCATAAAGTGCATGCGTATATGTGTGTGTTTTTTGGCCACCAACGACATATAGATGATCGAGAGAGAGAGATTGAAATCCCCCAAGAATATGTTCAAATATATATTAAAATATATGCACGAATTAATGCATGCATGGTAGGCCATGCATGCACACTAATTATATATATATTATGAGGAAACTTAATCAAATGTGTTTTCATTCGAGAGAACTTGTCAAAATTCAAGTTAATTAATTTATCATCGATAATTATATAATTAATTAATGAATCTCAGGGAGATGTTATACAACATATGATCGATATATAGGCCATGTATATATTAATTGGTTTTAATCTACCGTTTTTGCTAGCTAGCTGCATGCTATATATAGAGCATGTTTTTATTAGATCGGGTTATAGCTAGTATAGTTTAGGGTTATGTGTTTTAATTAACTAGGGTTTGATTAGCTAGGGGTTAGTTATATATATATGGTTTAGGGTTAATGCATGTCACATTTAATTTAACTAGAGGACCGCGAGGCACCCCTGGCCTGCTTGATGCACAATTAAGTGTCGTTGGCCTATATATATAGGGTTTAATTAGGGTTTAGGGTTAGCTAGCTGGGTTTAGGGTTTAGTGTTTTGGGTGTTTAGCTAGGGTCTAGGGTTTAGGGTTTAGTGTTTACTGTGTTTAGAGGGTCTAGGGTTTAGTGTTTAGGGTGTTTAGGGTCTAGGGTTTAGGGTCTAGTGTTTAGGGTCTATGGTTTAGGGTTTAATTAGTGTTTAGGGTGTTTAGGGTTTAGGGTTTAGTGTTTACGGTGTTTAGGGTCTAGGGTTTAGGGTTTAGTGTTTAGGGTCTAGGGTTTAGGTTTTAATTAGTGTTTAGGGTGTTTATAGGGTTTAGGGTTTAGTGTTTAGGGTTTAGGGTTTTAGGGTTTAGGGTTTAGGGTTTAGGGTTTAGGGTTTATGGTTTAGGGTTTACGGTGTTTAGGGTCTAGGGTTTAGGGTTTAGTGTTTAGGGTGTTTAGGGTCTAGGGTTTAGTGTGTTTAGGGTGTTTAGGGTTTAGGGGATTAGGGATTAGGGTTTTAGGGTTGTTTAAGGTTTAGGGATCATCGATCGAGTGCGCACACACATTATTAGAGGCACCCGCGCCTTTACGCATCAAGTGCATGCGTATATATGTGTGTTTTTTGGGCCACCAACGATATATAGATGATCGAGAGAGAGAGAGAGATCGATTGAAATCCCCAAGAATATGTTCAAATATACATTAAAATATATGCACGAATGCATTGTAGGCCATGCATGCACACTAATTATATATATATTATGAGGCAACTTAATCAAATGTGTTTTCATTCGAGAGAACTTGTCAAAGTTCAAGTTAATTAATTTATCACGATAATTATATAATTAATTAATGATTCTCAGGGATATGTTATACAACATGATCGATATAGGCCATGTATATTTTAATTGGTGTTAATCTACGGTTTGCTAGCTAGCTAGCTGCTATATATAGAGCATGTTTTTATTAGATCGGGTTATAGCTAGCTAGTATAGTTTAGGGTTATGTGTGTTAATTAAGTAGGGTTGATTAGCTAGGGTTAGTTACATATATATGGTTTAGGGTTAATGCATGGCACATTTAATTTTATTAGAGGATCACGAGGCACCCATGACCCACTCGATCGATGCACAATTAAGTGTCGTTGGCCTATACATAGGGTTTAATTGGGGTTTAGGATTAGCTAGGGTTTAGGGTTAGGGTTAGGGTACGTTTAGGGTCTAGGGTTTAGGGTTTAGTGTTTAGGGTTTAGGGATTAGGGATTTAAGGTTTTAGGGTTGTTTAAGGTTTAGGGATCATCGATCGAGTGCGCACACACATTATTAGAGGCACCCGCGCCGTTACGCATAAATTGCATGCATATATATGTGTGTTTTTTGGGCCACCAACGATATATAGATGATCGAGAGAGAGAGATCGATTGAAATCCCCAAGAATATGTTCAAATATACATTAAAATATATGCACGAATGCATTGTAGGCCATGCATGCACACTAATTATATATATATTATGAGGCAACTTAATCAAATGTGTTTTCATTCGAGAGAACTTGTCAAAGTTCAAGTTAATTAATTTATGACGATAATTATATAATTAATTAATGAATCTCAGGGATATGTTATGCAACATGATCGATATAGGCCATGTATATTTTAATTGGTGTTAATCTACGGTTTGCTAGCTAGCTGCTATATATAGAGCATGTTTTTATTAGATCGGGTTATAGCAGCTAGCTAGTATAGTTTAGGGTTATGTGTTTTAATTAAGTAGGGTTGATTAGCTAGGGTTAGTTACATATATATGGTTTAGGGTTAATGCACGGCACATTTAATTTTATTAGAGGATCACGAGGCACCCATGACCCGCTCGATCGATGCACAATTAAGTGTCGTTGGCCTATACAGAGGGTTTAATTGGGGTTTAGGATTAGCTAGGGTTTAGGGTTAGGGTTAGGGTTAGGGTTAGGGTATGTTTAGGGTCTAGGGTTTAGGGTTTAGTGTTTAGGGTGTTTAGGGTTTAGGGATTAGGGATTTTAAGGTTTTAGGGTTGTTTAAGGTTTAGGGATCATCGATCGAGTGCGCACACACATTATATTATTAGAGGCACCCGCGCCTTTACGCATAAATTGCATGCATATATATGTGTGTTTTTTGGGCCACCAACGATATATAGATGATCGAGAGAGAGAGAGATTGAAATCCCCAAGAATATGTTCAAATATACATTAAAATATATGCACGAATGCATTGTAGGCCATGCATGCACACTAATTATATATATATATTATGAGGCAACTTAATCAAATGTGTTTTCATTCGAGAGAACTTGTCAAAGTTCAAGTTAATTAATTTATCACGATAATTATATAATTAATTAATGAATCTCAGGGATATGTTATACAACATGATCGATATAGGCCATGTATATTTTAATTGGTGTTAATCTACGGTTTGCTAGCTAGCTGCTATATATAGAGCATGTTTTTATTAGATCGGGTTATATCTAGTATAGTTTAGGGTTATGTGTTTTAATTAAGTAGGGTTGATTAGCTAGGGTTAGTTACATATATATGGTTTATGGTTAATGCATGGCACATTTAATTTTATTAGAGGATCGCGAGGCACCCATGACCCGCTCGATCGATGCACAATTAAGTGTCGTTGGCATATACATAGGGTTTAATTGGGGTTTAGGATTAGCTAGGGTTTAGGGTTAGGGTTAGGGTTAGGGTTAGGGTACGTTTAGGGTCTAGGGTTTAGGGTTTAGTGTTTAGGGTGTTTAGGGTTTAGGGATTAGGGATTTAGGGGTTTTAGGGTTGTTTAAGGTTTAGGGATCATCGATCGAGTGCGCACACACATTATTAGAGGCACCCGCGCCTTTACGCATAAATTGCATGCATATATATATATGTGTGTTTTTTGGCCACCAACGATATATAGATGATCGAGAGAGAGAGATTGAAATCCCCAAGAATATGTTCAAATATACATTAAAATATATGCACGAATGCATGGTAGGCCATGCATGCACACTAATTATATATATATATTATGAGGCAACTTAATCAAATGTGTTTTCATTCGAGAGAACTTGTCAAAATTAAAGTTAATTAATTTATCACGATAATTATATAATTAATTAATGAATCTCAGGGATATGTTATACAACATGATCGATATAGGCCATGTATATATTAATTGGTGTTAATCTACGGTTTGCTAGCTAGCTGCTATATATAGAGCATGTTTTTATTAGATCGGGTTATAGCAGCTAGCTAGTATAGTTTAGGGTTATGTGTTTTCATTAAGTAGGGTTGATTAGCTATGGTTAGTTACATATATATGGTTTAGGGTTAATGCATGGCACATTTAATTTAATTAGAGGACCGCGAGGCACCCCTGGCCTGCTTGATGCACAATTAAGTGTCGTTGGCCTATATATAGGGTTTAATTAGGGTTTAGGGTTAGGGTTAGGGTTTAGGGTCTAGGGTTTAGTGTTTAGGGTGTTTAGGGTTTAGGGATTAGGGATTAGGGTTTCAGGGTTGTATAAGGTTTAGGGATCATCGATCGAGTGCGCACACACATTATTAGAGGCACCCGCGCCTTTGCGCATAAAGTGCATGCGTATAGTTTAGGGTTATTTGTTTTAATTAAGTAGGGTTTGATCAGCTAGGGTTAGTTACATATATATGGTTTAGGGTTAATGCATGGCACATTACATATAGTTTAAATCTCAAGAATGTTTATACATGATAGGCCATATGTGCAAAGGAATTTTTTTCCTCGTGAACTTGTCAAAATTCAAGTTTATCAGTGCCAATGGAAACTAGTCCAAAAAATTACATAGAGGACCAAAAGTACTAGACAATAACTAATAGAACCTGCAACTTTACAAAAAGGACCCCAAAACATATAGAAGAAAATCAATCGAGTCCTTCTGGACCGCACATCAGATCTCTGCTCCGCATCCTTTCCAGCAACTCCGTCGCCGGGGACGCACCACTTGGGACGGTGTCGCCGGTAGTCGCCAGGACGAAGGAGAAGAAGGGCCTCAGCAACGGCATATTGGCTCTGAGAAGGGTCGCTGAAAGTCCAAGATGTGCACGGGCAAGACGGATGACGCCGTCGTATGCCCCGAGCTTGTGAACTTTAGCAGCTTGACTTCCCCATTGGCCAGATCTGAAGCACTGACCAAAGCAAGCCTCACCGTTAGCGCCATCACATTGATGGCACCAGATCGGGGTTTGGCCGGCAAGATCCGCCAGATTCACCATAGGCCAGATCTGAAGCCGATGACGAGATCCCCGACTCCATTGCGCCATTCTGCTCATGGGAAACACTGGATCTAAGCTTACAACAACACTAACTCCCTCGGATCCAAATTAGCTGACTCAACTTTGCTTATCTAAATATGGATGTATCCACACATGTTTTTACTCTAGATACATACACGTCTAAGGAAAGTTGAATCAATTAATTTAGTTCGGAGGGTGTACAATATACAGAGAGAAGTCGGCCTCGTCTCCGGCCGGCGAGGCCGCCGGAGAGAAGGGGGAGAGGAGCCGGGGGAGTGGGAGAGACTCGAGAGAGAAAGAGAAGAGGAAGAAATGAGAGCTCCCTGGGGAAGAACATTATTTTTGTCGTTCTGCTCGTACTGTAGCTTGAAACTGAAAATTTCGGCCACGCGCCAAATCATCCCGCCGCATCCATTCGAAAATCCCGTGACCAGTTTTACCCTTTTAACCCTGGTCCGGAAGCTACAACCCACCGACCATGGAGGGCTCATTCGGTAACAATGAAATATCTTGCCTAGATCCCGAACCCTCCCCACAGGCCCACACCCACCCACCAACCATTCGCCCCATTAGCTCAAAAATACTCTCACACGCCAAAGCTCTGACTCTCTACAGTACTAGATCTGCTTCGCCGCCGGCATACTCCTCCACAGCGTAGCCTTGATCGTGTTGGCTGTCCACCCACCTGATCCGCTCCCCCGCCGCCCTCGTCACCGACGGATCTGCTTCACCGCCGACCTCGCCACCGACGGATCTGCTTCACCGCCGACCTCGCCACCGACGGATCTGCTTCACCGCCGACCTCGCCACCGACTACCTCGCCGCAGCGGCTGTATCAACTTCACCGAATACCTTGCCAGCCAACCAGATCTGCTTCACTAACGCCCGCTTCTACTGAAACATGGTCGATTCATCGTCTCCCGCGTTCGCCGCCGCTGGAATGCAAGTTGCCGCCCCCGTCCACCCCGCCGCAGCTTGGTTAGTACGCTGGCCCGTTAGATCGCGGTGTTTCTTTAGCCATGTTTTGTGTAGTTATTTGCAGATCTCATATGCCGTTAACTTTCTTGATGTGTTGCTTCGCATGAAGTTTGTTTAAATGTTGTACAGTACAAAAGCATTATCCGGTCGCTACCATCCTGTTCATTCTACTGACACCTGTGTGCATCCACATATTTATAGCCTTGTACCCATTCATTTGCTGCCAACTGTTTTTGTACTGCATGCTATTGTCGCACTGCTTTTATAGTCGTGCTATGGGCATTTCCAATCTGCTTGTTCTTATACCACGTCATTAGCTCACCGCTAGCTGTTTTCTCGTGTCTGCTATTCTCACACTGCTTTTATAATCATGCTATGTGCATTTCCAATCTGCTTGCTCTTATACCTCGTCTTTAGCTTATATAGTTATTGCTGCGTGCATGTCTGGTCTTTGTATTATCGTAGACTGACTTGTCAATGTTATTTTTCCTTGGGATTGATCATGCGAACCACTTATTAGAACATCCAACATTAACAGCGGGGACGCTAGGTAAGGTTGGAATCTGAGTTCGTGGTTGGTAATTTTGGCAGTTTACTTCCGTTATTATCTATAACCTATATGCATTGTTCCTTATGCAAGAGATTAACACTTGGAACCCTGCCATAGCAATGCCATTCATGCTTTACTATGTTTCTGCCTATTTGATATGCTTGTCTTGGAGAAACTTCGAGGGTGATTTGAACCTGACATTTGGTCATTCTTAATGCCAGTTTACTTTATGTGTAAAACCTTGGCATTACCCTACTCTAAATCTGAATGTCTGAAATTCGTATCTCATGCAAAGCAACATCTAGTTGGTTTTAATTTGATATCTGGTAACTATTGGCTTATTCATTTGGCAGCTCAAGTTTTTTGTTATTTGAAACCAGCTGACTTGGTCTTAAATGTGATATCTAAACACAGATTAAGGACAATGGAGCAGGAGGATTAGCATTTCACTTGATGGCTGAACCTAAAATGATAGGCATGTTGACCACGACTAGTGCACGCAAGAGAAGGACCTGCAGTGAGCCAGTATGTGCTTAGTACATGCATCTTATCTTATCTTGTGCTTATTTCTGCTACATGCTGTTATCTGATCTCTACATTGCGTAATACATGTTTGAATAGTTAATTGTTGTAACTATGTTTACAATGTTACCAGAATGCTGTTTTAATGAAGCAGTCATCATTAGAAGATAGTCGCCAAAAAAGGATCTGTAGCGACCCTGTGCAACATTATGATGTAAGTTTGTGCTTAGTACAAGTTCCATACATGTCTTATTTATGCAACTTGTTATTATCTTATATCTACATTGCATAATAAATGTTTGCATAGTTCATCGTTTAACTCTTTTTGCATTATTATCAGAATGCAGTTGTGATGAAGCAATCTTCATTACCAGTGAGGCCCACAAAAAGTTCTGATCTTTCTTCTGATGCATCTTCTCATAGCCGTCAACCTAGACCATTTCTTTCATCAGACAGTAAATATCTCAAGGCTGTACTTTATAAAAGACATGGTATTGCTGCTTTAAGATCTGTAGCTGATATGTTGACAAAGAGTACACAAGATTCAATCAAGGCGATTGCCAAATGTCAACCTGTTATTGATGATGCTAATAGAAGTCCTCAATGATTCTATGTAATTTTTTTATTTGGGCACATTAATTGCCTTGTAATTTTCCTATTTGTTTTATTTGTGTATGTAATTGTGTGTATCATTGAAATCAGATTTTAGGCTCATGAAATTTAATGCAAGTTGACTAGTCAAACAAGTAGGGCCCTACAACAGATTGGGCCGGCCCACTTACAGTAGTGTGGGACCCACTTTCATTTTGGGCCGGCCCACTTCTTTAGTAGGCCGGCCCGGTTACACGATAATGGGCTCCACATGCTTATTGGGCCGGCCCACTTGCTCTATGGTGGTCCCACATGGTAAATGGGCCGGCCCTTTAATAGGAAGGTGGGACCCACCTGTGTTTTGACCCGGCCCACTATCTTGTTGGGCCGGCCCACTTTCTAGATGGTGGACCCCACATACCAAATGGGCCGGCCCACTTTCTATATGGTGGACCCCACACACCAAATGGGCCGGCCCTTTAATAGGATGGTGGGACCCACCTGTGTTTTGGCCCGGCCCACTATCTCGTTGGGCCGGCCCACTTTCTACATGGTGGACCCCACATACCAAATGGGCCGGCCCATTAACAGGAATGTGGGACCCACATGTGTTTTTGGCCCGGCCCACTATCTTGGTGGGCCAGCCCACTTGCTATATTGTGGACCCCACATACTAAATGGGCCGGCCCTTTAACAGGAAGATGGGTCCCACCTGTGTTTTTGGCCCGGCCCACTATCTTGTTGGGCCGGCCCACTTGATATATGGTGGACCCCACACACTAAATGGGCCGCCCTTTAACAGGAAAGTGGGACCCACCTGTGTTTTTGGCCCGGCCCACTAGCTTGTTGGGCCGGCCCACTTGCTATACGGTGGACCCCACACACTAAATGGGCCGGCCTTTTAACGAAAGTGGGACCCACCTGTGTTTTTGGCCCGGCCCACTTGCTTCTTGGGCCGGCCCAGTTGCTGTAAGGTGGACCCCACATGTTAAATGGGCCGGCCCATTTAACTTTTGACCAGTCAACATTAGAGGTTAGGCCCGGCCCACGTAACTAATGGACCGGCCCAGCTATATAGTTGACCGGTCAAACTATGTCATCTGGCCCGGCCCGCTTAAGACGTGGCAGGCCTCGTGTGGGCCTACCATCTACCACGGGGTTTCAGCCGGTTAACGCCGTTAACTGGCAGTTAACGGCGTCTGCCACGTGTCAGTTTGCATGACGTCAGCAGTCAACGGGCTCCCGAAAACACTTCCGCAACGGTCCGATTTTCCGTGGCGGAAGGGCGCCCAAGCGCGACGGACCGAAAAAATCGTCGTTGGACTTTGCCTGACGCAGTTTCCACAACGGAACCCATATCGTCGGGTTAGGCCCATAGGCGACGAAAAATACCCCTTAGCGGACGATTTTGAGACGTTGTCTATCAGAACTTTTCTTGTAGTGTATTCAAACCAGACAAATCATGTCCTATCTACACCCCCTAAACTCTGTCTTATGAAGTCAAGCATGAAGAGAAGTGCTTTTGGGTTTCAAACATGGAAATTTCACAAACCTCCCAAAAGCTTCATTTTACAGTGACTAAGGGCTCCTTTGATTCATAGGATTTGCATAGGAATTGTGTAGGATTTGGTTCCTATGGGAAAATTTCCTATACATGTTGTTTGATTCATAGAAACATATCCTATAGGAAAAATTCCTATAGGAATCTTGTAGCGTAATTCCTATAGGAAAAAACATTGGCTCATACCTCATGAAAAAATTCCTTTGCTACAATCAAACACACTTCATCTTTCTATAGGATTCAAGTAGACATGTGTCATTCCAATCCTATGCCTTTCCTATTCCTATACTTTTCCTATCCTTTAAATCAAAGGAGCCCTAAGAAGGATCCAGGCTTACCTTTTCATTTTCATTTTTAAACTGCTTGTTTAAATCTTGATCAAACCTAGGATTTGACCAAGATTCAAATGGGCATAAAAAATCAGGAAAAAATGAAAAATGAAAAAACAAAACACATATATAGCCTTCTTATATATGTCATATATATAGTAAGCATTCAATTAAGTTGATAATTTTAAACAAGGTCTATACATATTAAAACCAGAAAAAAGCATGTATCTACCCATGCATATATATATATAACCCTATACTTTTGTCTTATGAAGACGTCAAGGATGAAGAGAAGTGGATTTGGGTTTCAAACATGGAAATTTCAAAAACCTCCCAAAACATGTATATATCTACCCCTAAACCCTAATCTTTGTCTTATGAAGCCAAGCATATGAAGAGAAGTGATTTTGGGTTTCAAACATGGAAACTTCAAAAACCTCCCAAAAGCTTCATTTTAGAGAGACTAAGAATGATCCATATGCTTACCTTTTCATTGCCATGTTTTAAACTTGTTTTAACCTTGGTCAAACCTAGGATTTGACCAAGATTCAAATGGGAGTAAAAATTCAGAAAAATTCAAAAAAAATGAAAAACCAAAGCACATATATATATAGCCTTCTTATGTCATATAGTAAGCATTCAAGTTGATAAACAAGGTCTAGACATATTCAAAGTAGAAATATCATGTATCATATCTACCCCTAACCCTAAACTTTGTCTTATGAAGTCAAACATATGAAGAGAACTGGGGTTTTGGGTTTCAAACATAAAATTTTCAAGTACCTTCATTTTAGAGTGAGTAAGGAAGGATTCATGCTTACCGTTTCATTTTCATGTTTTAAACTTGTTTAAACCTAGGATTTGACCAAGATTTAAATAGGCATAAAAATTCAAAAGAAATCAAAAAATGAAAAACCAAAGCACATATATATAGCCTTCTTATATCATATAGTAAAAAATTCAAGTTGATAAACAAGGTCTAGACATATTCAAACAAGAAAAATCATGTATCTACACACCTAACCATAAACTCTGTCTTAAGTGGTTTTGGGTTTCAAACATGGAAATTTCACAAACCTCCCAAAAGCTTCATTTTACAGTGACTAAGGAGGATCCATGCTTACCTTTTGGCTTAAACGTTTGAAACCAAAAACCACTTCTCTTCATGCATGCTTGACTTCATAAGACAGAGTTTAGCTAGGGTACGTTAGGGGGTGTAGATACATGATTTCCTGGTTTGAATATGTCTAGAGACTTGTTTATCAACTTAATTGATTGCTTACTATATGACATAAGAAGACTACGTGCCTTGGTTTTTTTTTTGAATTTTATGCTCATATATTTGAATCTTGGTCAAATCCTAGGTTTGACCAAGATTTAAACAAGTTTAAACATGAAAATGAAAAGGGAAGCATGTATCCTTCTTAGTCACTCTAAAATGAAGCTTTTGGGATGTTCTTGAAATTTCCATGTTTGAAACCCAAAACGACTTCTCTTCATGCTAGACTTCATAAGATCAACATGGGGTAGATACATGATTTGTCTGGTTTGGATATACCTAGACCTCGTTTAACTTGAATGCATACGATATGACATAAGACTACGTGCTTTTGTTTTTCATTATTCTGTTTTTTTGAATTTTGTGCCCACCCATTTGTATCTTGGTCAAATCCTAGGCTTGATAATGATTTAACAAGATTAAAATATGAAAATGCAAAAGGTAAGCATGGATCCTTCTTAGTCACTCTAAAATGAAGCTTTTGGGAGCAAAACCACTTCTCTTCATATGCTTGACTTCATAAGACGGAGTTTAGGGGTTAGGGGGTATAGATACACGATTTGTCTAGTTTGAATATGTCTAGACCTTGTTTATCAACTTAATTGGCTTACTATATGACATAAGAAAACTATTTGCTTTGGTTTTTCTTTTTCCTGATTTTTTTCAATTTTGATGCCCATTTGAATCTTGTCAAATCCTAGGTTTGACCGAGATAATTTAAACAAGCTTAAAACATGAATATGAAAAGGGAAGCATGTATCCTTCTTTGTCACTCTAAAATGAAGTTTTTGGGAGGTTTTTCAAATTTCCATGTTTGAAACCCAAAACCACTTCTCTTCATATGCTTGACTTCATAAGACAGAGTTCAGGGGTTAGGGGGTATAGATACATGATTTGTCTAGTTTGAATATTTCTAGACCTTGTTTATCAACTTTAATGCTTACTATATGACATAAGAAAACTATTTGCTTTGGTTTTCTTTTTTCTGACTTTTTTTTTCAATTTCGATGCCCATTTGAATCTTGTCAAATCCTAGGTTTGACCAAGATAATTTAAACAAGCTTAAAACATGAATATGAAAAGGGGAGCATGTATCCTTCTTAGTCACTCTAAAATGTAGTTTTTGGGAGTTTTTTGAAATTTCCATGTTTGAAACCCAAAACCACTTCTCTTCACATGCTTGACTTCATAAGACAGAGTTTAGGGGTTAGGGGTATAGATACATGATTTGTCTGGTTTAATATGTCTAGACCTTGTTTATCAACTTTAATGCTTACTATATGACATAAGAAGACTATGTGATTTGGTTTTTCATTTTTCTGTTTTTATTTTTCTGCCCATTTGAATCTTGGTCAAATCCTAGGTTTGACCAAGATATAGACAAGTTTAACACGTAAATGAGTTAACTTGGATTTCCTACCCTTGAATCCATAGGAAACTTTGTTCTAATGCACTATTATAATCAACCGAGTTTTTACACCAACAGGTCTGTCACTTACGTGTGGTGCCCACGCTTGAGGTCCCACACTTCAGTGAGCACAAGTCACGTGCAATAGGTACGCAAACTCCCAGCCATTTTCTTTGTCAAGAGAAGACGCATCAGGATGCGTATTGGAAGTCTGTGGGTCCTTCTGGTTCCTTCGGTCGTCCCTCTCACAAAAAAAACAAATCTCTCTCATTCTCGGCCTCGCTCGACTCGCTCGCTCGCTCGCACCTCCTGCTCACTGACAAACCCTGCACAAAAGTCAACATCATCACCCGAAAAAGGGGAGACACCATAATTCTCTCCCTTCTTCTCTCCTTCCGAGTGATCCCTCTTCCTCCGAGTTTCACTCGACGGGCAAACACCCATGTGCTGCATAGTAATAATAAAAAGGTAGTACTCGTAGAAAAATCGATATACGAATCTGTAATTAAATAGGTTAAACTAGGGTTTTGCCCAGTTCTACAGATCAAGGGTTCAAAAAAATCCAACTACGGGGTTCGAACAACACGATTCTAATCCAAGAATTTTTTCGACCTAGGTCACCCAAATGGCCTCAAACTATAGGGTTAGCATCTAGTGCAGTATGTGTGAAAATGTATGCACTATGTGTGCTATAACTTGTATGTCTTTCATATTTGAACCAAATTTGAATAAGTTTGAAATATTTGAAAAGGGGCTTTTGGCTTAAACGTTTGAAACCAAAAACCACTTCTCTTCATGCATGCTTGACTTCATAAGACAGAGTTTAGCTAGGGTTAGGGGATAGATGCATGATTTTCCTGGTTTGAATATGTCTAGACCTACTTTATCAACTTAATTGAATGCTTACTATATGACATAATAATACTATGTGCATTGTTTTTTATTTTTTTGATTTTTTTAAAATTGTATGCCCATTTGAATCTTGGTCAAATCCTAGGTTTGAACATGGTTTAAACAAGTTTAAATCATGAATATGAAAAATTAAGCATCTATATATCCTTCTTAGTCACTCCAAAATGTAGCTCTTGGGAGGTTTTTTCGAAATTTCCATGTTTGAAACCAAAACCACTTCTCTTCATGCATGCTTGACTTCATAAGACATAGTTTAGCTAGGGCGTTAGGGGGTAGATACATGATTTTCCTGGTTTGAATATGTCTAGACCTGGTTTATCAACTTAATTAATTGATTGTTTACTATATGACATAAGAAGACTATGTGCCTTGGTTTTAAATTTTTCTGTTTTTTTTGAATTTTACGCCCATATATTTGAATCTTGGACAAATCCTAGGTTTGACCAAGATTTAAACAAGTTTAAACATAAAAATAAAAAGGGAAGCATGTATCCTTCTTAGTCACTCTAAAATGAAGCTTTTTGGATGTTCTTGAAATTTCCATTTTTGAAACCAAAAACGACTTCTCTCTTCATGCTAGACTTCATAAGATCGACAGGGGGCAGATACATGATTTGTCTGGTTTGGATATGTCCAAACCTTGCTTGTTTATCAACTTGAATGCTTACTATATGACATAAGAATGCTTACCATATGTTTGAATTTTAAAAGCATATAGTCTTCTTATGTCATATAGTAAGCATTCAAAAGTTTTTCTTTGAGAGAGTAGCATGCATTCAAAAGTTGATAAATAAGATTTGTACATATTCAAACCAGACAAATCATGTATCTACCCATATGCATATATATATAACCCTATACTTTTGTCTTATGAAGACGTCAAGGATGAAGAGAAGTGGATTTGGGTTTCAAACATGGAAATTTCAAAAACCTCCCAAAACATGTATATATCTACCCCTAAACCCTAATCTTTGTCTTATGAAGCCAAGCATATGAAGAGAAGTGATTTTGGGTTTCAAACATGGAAACTTCAAAAACCTCCCAAAAGCTTCATTTTAGAGAGACTAAGAATGATCCATATGCTTACCTTTTCATTGCCATGTTTTAAACTTGTTTTAACCTTGGTCAAACCTAGGATTTGACCAAGATTCAAATGGGAGTAAAAATTCAGAAAAATTCAAAAAAAATGAAAAACCAAAGCACATATATATATAGCCTTCTTATGTCATATAGTAAGCATTCAAGTTGATAAACAAGGTCTAGACATATTCAAAGCAGAAATATCATGTATCATATCTACCCCTAACCCTAGCTAAACTCTGTCTTATGAAGTCAAACATATGAAGAGAACTGGGGTTTTGGGTTTCAAACATAAAATTTTCAAGTACCTTCATTTTAGAGTGAGTAAGGAAGGATTCATGCTTACCGTTTCATTTTCATGTTTTAAACTTGTTTAAACCTAGGATTTGACCAAGATTTAAATAGGCATAAAAAATCGAAAGAAATCAAAAATTGAAAAACCAAAGCACATATATATAGCCTTCTTATATCATATAGTAAAAAATTCAAGTTGATAAACAAGGTCTAGACATATTCAAACAAGAAAAATCATGTATCTACACACCTAACCATAAACTCTGTCTTAAGAGGTTTTGGGTTTCAAACATGGAAATTTCACAAACCTCCCAAAAGCTTCATTTTACAGTGACTATATAAGGAGGATCCATGCTTACCTTTTGGCTTAAACGTTTGAAACCAAAAACCACTTCTCTTCATGCATGCTTGACTTCATAAGACAGATCGAGTTTAGCTAGGGTACGTTAGGGGGTGTAGATACATGATTTCCTGGTTTGAATATGTCTAGACCTTGTTTATCAACTTAATTGATTGCTTACTATATGACATAAGACGACTACGTGCCTTGGTTTTCATTTTTGGTTTTTTTTTGAATTTTATGCTCATATATTTGAATCTTGGTCAAATCCTAGGTTTGACCAAGATTTAAACAAGTTTAAAACATGAAAATGAAAAGGGAAGCATGTATCCTTCTTAGTCACTCTAAAATGAAGCTTTTGGGATGTTCTTGAAATTTCCATGTTTGAAACCCAAAACGACTTCTCTTCATGCTAGACTTCATAAGATCAACATGGGGTAGATACATGATTTGTCTGGTTTGGATATACCTAGACCTCGTTTAACTTGAATGCATACGATATGACATAAGAAGACTACGTGCTTTTGTTTTTCATTATTCTGATTTTTTTGAATTTTGTGCCCACCCATTTGTATCTTGGTCAAATCCTAGGCTTGATAATGATTTAACAAGATTAAAATATGAAAATGCAAAAGGTAAGCATGGATCCTTCTTAGTCACTCTAAAATGAAGCTTTTGGGAGCAAAACCACTTCTCTTCATATGCTTGACTTCATAAGACGGAGTTTAGGGGTTAGGGGGTATAGATACACGATTTGTCTAGTTTGAATATGTCTAGACCTTGTTTATCAACTTAATTGGCTTACTATATGACATAAGAAAACTATTTGCTTTGGTTTTTCTTTTTCCTGATTTTTTTCAATTTTGATGCCCATTTGAATCTTGTCAAATCCTAGGTTTGACCGAGATAATTTAAACAAGCTTAAAACATGAATATGAAAAGGGAAGCATGTATCCTTCTTTGTCACTCTAAAATGAAGTTTTTGGGAGGTTTTTCAAATTTCCATGTTTGAAACCCAAAACCACTTCTCTTCATATGCTTGACTTCATAAGACAGAGTTCAGGGGTTAGGGGGTATAGATACATGATTTGTCTAGTTTGAATATTTCTAGACCTTGTTTATCAACTTTAATGCTTACTATATGACATAAGAAAACTATTTGCTTTGGTTTTCTTTTTTCTGACTTTTTTTTTCAATTTCGATGCCCATTTGAATCTTGTCAAATCCTAGGTTTGACCAAGATAATTTAAACAAGCTTAAAACATGAATATGAAAAGGGGAGCATGTATCCTTCTTAGTCACTCTAAAATGTAGTTTTTGGGAGTTTTTTGAAATTTCCATGTTTGAAACCCAAAACCACTTCTCTTCACATGCTTGACTTCATAAGACAGAGTTTAGGGGTTAGGGGTATAGATACATGATTTGTCTGGTTTAATATGTCTAGACCTTGTTTATCAACTTTAATGCTTACTATATGACATAAGAAGACTATGTGATTTGGTTTTTCATTTTTCTGTTTTTATTTTTCTGCCCATTTGAATCTTGGTCAAATCCTAGGTTTGACCAAGATATAGACAAGTTTAACACGTAAATGAGTTAACTTGGATTTCCTACCCTTGAATCCATAGGAAACTTTGTTCTAATGCACTATTATAATCAACCGAGTTTTTACACCAACAGGTCTGTCACTTACGTGTGGTGCCCACGCTTGAGGTCCCACACTTCAGTGAGCACAAGTCACGTGCAATAGGTACGCAAACTCCCAGCCATTTTCTTTGTCAAGAGAAGACGCATCAGGATGCGTATTGGAAGTCTGTGGGTCCTTCTGGTTCCTTCGGTCGTCCCTCTCACAAAAAAAACAAATCTCTCTCATTCTCGGCCTCGCTCGACTCGCTCGCTCGCTCGCACCTCCTGCTCACTGACAAACCCTGCACAAAAGTCAACATCATCACCCGAAAAAGGGGAGACACCATAATTCTCTCCCTTCTTCTCTCCTTCCGAGTGATCCCTCTTCCTCCGAGTTTCACTCGACGGGCAAACACCCATGTGCTGCATAGTAATAATAAAAAGGTAGTACTCGTAGAAAAATCGATATACGAATCTGTAATTAAATAGGTTAAACTAGGGTTTTGCCCAGTTCTACAGATCAAGGGTTCAAAAAAATCCAACTACGGGGTTCGAACAACACGATTCTAATCCAAGAATTTTTTCGACCTAGGTCACCCAAATGGCCTCAAACTATAGGGTTAGCATCTAGTGCAGTATGTGTGAAAATGTATGCACTATGTGTGCTATAACTTGTATGTCTTTCATATTTGAACCAAATTTGAATAAGTTTGAAATATTTGAAAAGGGGCTTTTGGCTTAAACGTTTGAAACCAAAAACCACTTCTCTTCATGCATGCTTGACTTCATAAGACAGAGTTTAGCTAGGGTTAGGGGATAGATGCATGATTTTCCTGGTTTGAATATGTCTAGACCTACTTTATCAACTTAATTGAATGCTTACTATATGACATAATAATACTATGTGCATTGTTTTTTATTTTTTTGATTTTTTTAAAATTGTATGCCCATTTGAATCTTGGTCAAATCCTAGGTTTGAACATGGTTTAAACAAGTTTAAATCATGAATATGAAAAATTAAGCATCTATATATCCTTCTTAGTCACTCCAAAATGTAGCTCTTGGGAGGTTTTTTCGAAATTTCCATGTTTGAAACCAAAACCACTTCTCTTCATGCATGCTTGACTTCATAAGACATAGTTTAGCTAGGGCGTTAGGGGGTAGATACATGATTTTCCTGGTTTGAATATGTCTAGACCTGGTTTATCAACTTAATTAATTGATTGTTTACTATATGACATAAGAAGACTATGTGCCTTGGTTTTAAATTTTTCTGTTTTTTTTGAATTTTACGCCCATATATTTGAATCTTGGACAAATCCTAGGTTTGACCAAGATTTAAACAAGTTTAAACATAAAAATAAAAAGGGAAGCATGTATCCTTCTTAGTCACTCTAAAATGAAGCTTTTTGGATGTTCTTGAAATTTCCATTTTTGAAACCAAAAACGACTTCTCTCTTCATGCTAGACTTCATAAGATCGACAGGGGGCAGATACATGATTTGTCTGGTTTGGATATGTCCAAACCTTGCTTGTTTATCAACTTGAATGCTTACTATATGACATAAGAATGCTTACCATATGTTTGAATTTTAAAAGCATATAGTCTTCTTATGTCATATAGTAAGCATTCAAAAGTTTTTCTTTGAGAGAGTAGCATGCATTCAAAAGTTGATAAATAAGATTTGTACATATTCAAACCAGACAAATCATGTATCTACCCATATGCATATATATATAACCCTATACTTTTGTCTTATGAAGACGTCAAGGATGAAGAGAAGTGGATTTGGGTTTCAAACATGGAAATTTCAAAAACCTCCCAAAACATGTATATATCTACCCCTAAACCCTAATCTTTGTCTTATGAAGCCAAGCATATGAAGAGAAGTGATTTTGGGTTTCAAACATGGAAACTTCAAAAACCTCCCAAAAGCTTCATTTTAGAGAGACTAAGAATGATCCATATGCTTACCTTTTCATTGCCATGTTTTAAACTTGTTTTAACCTTGGTCAAACCTAGGATTTGACCAAGATTCAAATGGGAGTAAAAATTCAGAAAAATTCAAAAAAAATGAAAAACCAAAGCACATATATATATAGCCTTCTTATGTCATATATAAGCATTCATTCAAGTTGATAAACAAGGTCTAGACATATTCAAAGCAGAAATATCATGTATCATATCTACCCCTAACCCTAGCTAAACTCTGTCTTATGAAGTCAAACATATGAAGAGAACTGGGGTTTTGGGTTTCAAACATAAAATTTTCAAGTACCTTCATTTTAGAGTGAGTAAGGAAGGATTCATGCTTACCGTTTCATTTTCATGTTTTAAACTTGTTTAAACCTAGGATTTGACCAAGATTTAAATAGGCATAAAAAATCGAAAGAAATCAAAAATTGAAAAACCAAAGCACATATATATAGCCTTCTTATATCATATAGTAAAAAATTCAAGTTGATAAACAAGGTCTAGACATATTCAAACAAGAAAAATCATGTATCTACACACCTAACCATAAACTCTGTCTTAAGAGGTTTTGGGTTTCAAACATGGAAATTTCACAAACCTCCCAAAAGCTTCATTTTACAGTGACTATATAAGGAGGATCCATGCTTACCTTTTGGCTTAAACGTTTGAAACCAAAAACCACTTCTCTTCATGCATGCTTGACTTCATAAGACAGATCGAGTTTAGCTAGGGTACGTTAGGGGGTGTAGATACATGATTTCCTGGTTTGAATATGTCTAGACCTTGTTTATCAACTTAATTGATTGCTTACTATATGACATAAGACGACTACGTGCCTTGGTTTTCATTTTTGGTTTTTTTTTGAATTTTATGCTCATATATTTGAATCTTGGTCAAATCCTAGGTTTGACCAAGATTTAAACAAGTTTAAAACATGAAAATGAAAAGGGAAGCATGTATCCTTCTTAGTCACTCTAAAATGAAGCTTTTGGGATGTTCTTGAAATTTCCATGTTTGAAACCCAAAACGACTTCTCTTCATGCTAGACTTCATAAGATCAACATGGGGTAGATACATGATTTGTCTGGTTTGGATATACCTAGACCTCGTTTAACTTGAATGCATACGATATGACATAAGAAGACTACGTGCTTTTGTTTTTCATTATTCTGATTTTTTTGAATTTTGTGCCCACCCATTTGTATCTTGGTCAAATCCTAGGCTTGATAATGATTTAACAAGATTAAAATATGAAAATGCAAAGGTAAGCATGGATCCTTCTTAGTCACTCTAAAATGAAGCTTTTGGGAGCAAAACCACTTCTCTTCATATGCTTGACTTCATAAGACGGAGTTTAGGGGTTAGGGGGTATAGATGCATGCATGATTTGTCTAGTTTGAATATGTCTAGACCTTGTTTATCAACTTAATTGGCTTACTATATGACATAAGAAAACTATTTGCTTTGGTTTTTCTTTTTCCTGATTTTTTTCAATTTTGATGCCCATTTGAATCTTGTCAAATCCTAGGTTTGACTGAGATAATTTAAACAAGCTTAAAACCTGAATATGAAAAGGGAAGCATGTATCCTTCTTTGTCACTCTAAAATGAAGTTTTTGGGAGGTTTTTCAAATTTCCATGTTTGAAACGACCCAAAACCACTTCTCTTCATATGCTTGACTTCATAAGACAGAGTTCAGGGGTTAGGGGGTATAGATACATGATTTGTCTAGTTTGAATATGTCTAGACCTTGTTTATCAACTTAATTAATTGGCTTACTATATGACATAAGAAAACTATTTGCTTTGGTTTTTCTTTTTCCTGATTTTTTCGATGCCCATTTGAATCTTTGTCAAATCCTAGGTTTGACTGAGATAATTTAAACAAGCTTAAAACATGAATATGAAAAGGGAAGCATGCATCCTTCTTAGTCACTCTAAAATGTAGTTTTTGGGAGGTTTTTGAAATTTCCATGTTTGAAACCCAAAACCACATCTCTTCATGCTTGACTTAATTTATAAGACATAGTTTAGGGGTTAGGGGTAGATACATGATTTGTATGGTTTGATATTTCTAGTCCTTGTTTATCAACTTTAATGCTTACTATATGACATAAGATGACTATGTGATTTGGTTTTTCATTTTTCTGTTTTTTATTTTATTTTTCTGCCCATTTGAATCTTGGTCAAATCCTAGGTTTGACCAAGATTTAGACAAGTTTAACACGTGAAAACGAATAAGTAAGCCTGGATCCTTCTTAGTCACTCAAAAATGTACCAATCGATAGATGTGTTAACTTTGCTTCATGGAAATAATAATGTCATGTAAATGAGTTAACTTGGATTTCCTACCCTTGAATCCATAGGAAACTTTGTTCTAATGCACTATTATAATCAACCGAGTTTTTACACCAACAGGTCCGTCACTTACGTGTGGTGCCCACGCTTGAGGTCCCACACTTCAGTGAGCACAAGTCACGTGCAATAGGTACGCAAACTCCCAGCCATCTTCTTTGTCAAGAGAAGACGCATCAGGATGCGTTTTGGAAGTCTGTGGGTCCTTCTGGATCCTTCGGTTGTCCCTCTCACAAAAAAAAACAAATCTCTCTCATTCTCGGCCTCGCTCGACTCGCTCGCTCGCTCGCTCGCTCGCACCTCCTGCTCACTGACAAACCCTGCACAAAAGTCAACATCATCACCCGAAAAAGGGGAGACACCATAATTCTCTCCCTTCTTCTCTCCTTCCGAGTGATCCCTCTTCCTCCGAGTTTCACTCGACGGGCAAACACCCATGTGCTGCATAGTAATAATAATAATAAAAAGGTAGTACTCGTAGAAAAATCGATATACGAATCTGTAATTAAATAGGTTAAACTAGGGTTTTGGCCAGTTCTACAGATCAAGGGTTCAAAAAAATCCAACTACGGGGTTCGAACAACACGATTCTAATCCAAGAATTTTTTCGACCTAGGTCACCCAAATGGCCTCAAACTATAGGGTTAGCATCTAGTGCAGTATGTGTGAAAATGTATGCACTATGTGTGCTATAACTTGTATGTCTTTCAAATTTGAACCAAATTTGAATAAGTTTGAAATATTTGAAAATGGGCTTTTGGCTTAAACGTTGGAAACCAAAAACCACTTCTCTTCGTGCATGCTTGACTTCATAAGACAGAGTTTAGCTAGGGTTAGGGGGTAGATGCATGATTTTCCTGGTTTGATTATGTCTAGACCTTGTTTATCAACTTAATTGAATGCTTACTATATGACATAAGAATACTATGTGCCTTGTTTTTTTATTTTTTTATTTTTTTAAAATTTTATGCCCATTTGAATCTTGGTCAAATCCTAGGTTTGAACATGGTTTAAACAAGTTTAAATCATGAATATGAAAAATTAAGCATCTATATATCCTTCTTAGTCACTCCAAAATGTAGCTCGGTCTTGGGAGGGTTTTCGAAATTTCCATGTTTGAAACCAAAAACCACTTCCCTTCATGCATGCTTGACTTCATAAGACGGAGTTTAGGGTTAGGGGTAGATATATACATTATTTTCTTGTTTGAATATGTCTAGACCTTGTTTATCAACTTGAATGCTTAATTACTATATATATATGACATAAGAATGTTATGTCCTTTGGTTTTTCATTCTTTTGATTTTTTATGAATTTCTATGCCCATTTGAATCTTTTGGTCAAATCCTAGAGGTTTGACCAAGATTTAAACAAGTTTAAAACATGAAAATGAAAAGGGAAGCTTGTATATCCTTCTTAGTCACTCTAAAATGAAGTTTTTGGGAGGTTTTTGAAATTTCCATGTTTGAAACCCAAAACCACTTCTCTTCATGCTAGACTGCTTCATAAGACAATTTAATTAGGGGTTAGGGGGTAGATACATGATTTGTCTGGTTTGAATATGTCCAAACCTTGCTTGTGTATCAACTTGAATGCTTACTATATGACATAAGAATGCTTACCATATGTTTGAATTTTAAAAGCATATAGTCTTCTTATGTCATATATATAGTAAGCATTCAAAAGTTTTTCTTTGAGAGAGTAGCATGCATTCAAAAGTTGATAAATAAGATTTGGACATATTCAAACCAGACAAATCATGTATCGATCTACACCCCCTAACCCTAAACTCTGTCTTATGAAGTCAAGCATGAAGAGAAGTGCTTTTAGGTTTCAAACATGGAAATTTCACAAACCTCCCAAAAGCTTCATTTTACAGTGACTAATTAAGGAGGATCCATGCTTACCTTTTGGCTTAAACGTTTGAAACCAAAAACCACTTCTCTTCATGCATGCTTGACTTCATAAGACAGAGTTTAGCTAGGGCGTTAGGGGGTAGATACATGATTTTCCTGGTTTGAATATGTCTAGAACTGGTTTATCAACTTAATTAATTGATTGTTTACTATATGACATAAGAAGACTATGTGCCTTGGTTTTAAATTTTTCTGTTTTTTTTTGAATTTTATGCCCATATATTTGAATCTTGGTCAAATCCTAGGTTTGACCAAGATTTAAACAAGTTTAAACATAAAAATGAAAAGGGAAGCATGTATCCTTCTTAGTCACTCTAAAATGAAGCTTTTGGGATGTTCTTGAAATTTCCATTTTTGAAACCAAAAACGACTTCTCTCTTCATGCTAGACTTCATAAGATCGACAGGGGGTATAGATACATGATTTGTCTGGTTTGGATATACCTAGACCTCGTTTATCAACTTGAATTCATACGATATGACATATGAAGACTATGTGCTTTAATTTGTTTTCATTTTTCTGATTTTTTTGAATTTTGTGCCCACCCATTTGTATATTGGTCAAATGCTAGGCTTGATAATGATTTAAACAAGTTTAAAATATGAATATGCAAAGTTAAGCATGGATCCTTCTTAGAAACTCTAAAATGAAGTTTTTCGGAGGTTTTTGAAATTTCCATGTTTGCAACCCAAAACAACTTCCTCTTCACATGCTTGACTTCATAAGACAGAGTTTAGGGGTTAGGGGGTATATATAGATACATGATTTGTCTAGTTTGAATATGTCTAGACCTTGTTTATCAACTTTAATGCTTACTATAAGACATAAGAAAACTATTTCCTTTGTTTTTTCTTTTTTTTTGATTTTTTTCAATATTGATGCCCATTTGAATCTTGTCAAATCCTAGGTTTGACCAAGATAATTTAAACAAGCTTAGAACATGAATATGAAAAGGGAAGCGTGTATCCTTCTTAGTCACACTAAAATGAAGTTTTTGGGAGGTTTTTGATATTTCCATGTTTGAAACCCAAAACCACATCTCTTCATGCTTGACTTAATTTATAAGACATAGTTTAGGGGTTAGGGGGTAGATACATGATTTGTATGGTTTGATATTTCTAGACCTTGTTTATCAACTTTAATGCTTACTATATGACATAAGATGACTATGTGATTTGGTTTTTCATTTTTCTGTTTTTTATTTTTCTGCCCATTTGAATCTTGGTCAAATCCTAGGTTTGACCAAGATTTAGACAAGTTTAACACGTGAAAACGAATAAGTAAGCATGGATCCTTCTTAGTCACTCAAAAATGTACCAATCGATAGATGTGTTAACTTTGCTTCATGGAAATAATAATGTCACGTAAATGAGTTAACTTGGATTTCCTACCCTTGAATCCATAGGAAACTTTGTTCTAATGCAGTATAATAATCAATCGAGTTTTTACACCAACATGTCTGTCACTTACGTGTGGTGCCCACGCGTGAGGTCCCACACTTCAGTGAGCACAAGTCACGTGCAATAGGTACGCAAACTCCCAGCCATCTTCTTTGTCAAGAGAAGACGCATCAGGATGCGTATTGGAAGTCTGTGGGTCCTTCTGGATCCTTCTTAGTCACTCTAAAATGAAGCTTTTGGGAGGTTCTTGAAATTTCCATGTTTGAAACCCAAAACCACTTCTCTTCATGATTTACTTCATAAAACATAGTTTAATTAGAGTTTTAGGGGTAGATATATACATGATTTTTCTGGTTTGAATATATATGTCTCTAGACCTTTGTTTATCAACTTGAATGCTTAATATACATATGACATAAGAATGCTATGTGCTTTGGTTTTTCATTCTTTTGATTTTTTTTCTGAATTTTTAGGGCCATTTGAATCTTGGTCAAATCCTTGGTTTGACCAAGATTTAAACAAGTTTAAAACATAAAAATGAAAAGGGAAGTCTGTATCCTTCTTAGTCACTCTAAAATGAAGCTTTTGGGAGGTTTTTAAAATTTCAATGTTTGAAACCCAAAACCACTTCTCTTCACATGCTTGACTTCATAAGACAGAGTTAATTAATTTAGGGGTTAATTAGGGGGTATAGATACATGATTTGTGTGGTTTGAATATGTATGGACCTTATTTATCAACAACTTTAATGCTTACTATATGACATAAGAAAACTATTTGCTTTGGTTTTTCTTTTTTCAATTTTTTTTTCAATTTTGATGCCCATTTGAATCTTGTCAAATCCTAGGTTTGACCAAGATAATTTAAACAAGTTTAAAACATGAAAATGAAAAGGGAAGCATGGATCCTTCTTAGTCACTCTAAAATGAAGCTTTTGGGAGGTTTTTGAAATTTCCATGTTTGAAACCCAAAACCACTTCTCTTCACATGCATGCTTGACTTCATAAGACAGAGTTTAGGGGTTAGGGGGTATAGCTACATGATTTGTCTGGTTTGAATATGTCTACACCTTGTTTATCAACTTTAATGCTTACTATATGACATAAGAAAACTATGTGATTTGGTTTTTCATTTTTCTGTTTTTATTTTTCTGCCCATTTGAATCTTGGTCAAATCCTAGGTTTGACCAATATATAGACAAGTTTAACACGTAAATGAGTTAACTTGGATTTCCTACCCTTGAATCCATAGGAAACTTTGTTCTAATGCACTATTATAATCAACCGAGTTTTTACACCAACAGGTCTGTCACTTACGTGTGGTGCCCACGCTTGAGGTCCCACACTTCAGTGAGCACAAGTCACGTGCAATAGGTACGCAAACTCCCAGCCATTTTCTTTGTCAAGAGAAGACGCATCAGGATGCGTATTGGAAGTCTGTGGGTCCTTCTGGTTCCTTCGGTTGTCCCTCTCACAAAAAAACAAATCTCTCTCATTCTCGGCCTCGCTCGACTCGCTCGCTCGCTCGCTCGCACCTCCTGCTCACTGACAAACCCTGCACAAAAGTCAACATCATCACCCGAAAAAGGGGAGACACCATAATTCTCTCCCTTCTTCTCTCCTTCCGAGTGATCCCTCTTCCTCCGAGTTTCACTCGACGGGCAAACACCCATGTGCTGCATAGTAATAATAAAAAGGTAGTACTCGTAGAAAAATCGATATACGAATCTGTAATTAAATAGGTTAAACTAGGGTTTTGCCCAGTTCTACAGATCAAGGGTTCAAAAAAATCCAACTACGGGGTTCGAACAACACGATTCTAATCCAAGAATTTTTTCGACCTAGGTCACCCAAATGGCCTCAAACTATAGGGTTAGCATCTAGTGCAGTATGTGTGAAAATGTATGCACTATGTGTGCTATAACTTGTATGTCTTTCATATTTGAACCAAATTTGAATAAGTTTGAAATATTTGAAAAGGGGCTTTTGGCTTAAACGTTTGAAACCAAAAACCACTTCTCTTCATGCATGCTTGACTTCATAAGACAGAGTTTAGCTAGGGTTAGGGGATATATGCATGATTTTCCTGGTTTGAATATGTCTAGACCTTGTTTATCAACTTAATTGAATGCTTACTATATGACATAAGAATACTATGTGACTTGTTTTTTATTTTTTGATTTTTTTAAAATTTTATGCCCATTTTAATCTTGGTCAAATCCTAGGTTTGAACATGGTTTAAACAAGTTTAAATCATGAATATGAAAAATTAAGCATCTATATATCCTTCTTACTCACTCCAAAATGTAGCTCTTGGGAGGGTTTTTCGAAATTTCCATGTTTGAAACCAAAACCACTTCTCTTCATGCATGCTTGACTTCATAAGACAGAGTTTAGGGTTAGGGGTAGATATATACATGATTTTCTGGTTTGAATATGTCTAGACCTTGTTTATCAACTTGAATGCTTACTATATATATATGACATAATAATGTTATGTCCTTTGGTTTTTCATTCTTTTGTTTTTTTATGAATTTCCATGCCCATTTGAATCTTTTGGTCAAATCCTAGAGGTTTGACCAAGATTTAAACAAGTTTAAAACATGAAAATGAAAAGGGAAGCTTGTATATCCTTCTTAGTCACTCTAAAATGAAGTTTTTGGGAGGTTTTTGAAATTTCCATGTTTGAAACCCAAAACCACTTCTCTTCATGCTAGACTTCATAAGACAATTTAATTAGGGGTTAGGGGTAGATACATGATTTGTCTGGTTTGAATATGTCCAAACCTTGCTTGTTTATCAACTTGAATGCTTACTATATGTCATAAGAATGCTTACCATATGTTTGAATTTTAAAAGCATATAGTCTTCTTATGTCATATAGTAAGCATTCAAAAGGTTTTCTTTGAGAGAGTAGCATGCATTCAGAAGTTGATAAATAAGATTTGGACATATTCAAACCAGACAAATCATGTATCTACACCCCCTAACCCTAAACTCTGTCTTATGAAGTCAAGCATGAAGAGAAGTGCTTTTGGGTTTCAAACATGGAAATTTCACAAACCTCCCAAAAGCTTCATTTTACAGTGACTAAGAAGGATCCAGGCTTACCTTTTCATTTTCATGTTTTAAACTTGTTTAACTCTTGGTCAAACCTAGGATTTGACCAAGATTTAAATGGGCATAAAAAATCAGAAAAAAACAGAAAAATGAAAAACCAAATAACATAGCCTTCTTATGTCATATAGTAAGCATTCAAGTTGATAAACAAGGTCTAGACATATTCAAACCAGAAAAAGCATGTATCTACCCCTAACCCTAAACTCTGTCTTATGAAGTCAAGCATGAAGAGAAGTGGTTTTGGGTTTCAAACATGGAAATTTCAAAAACCTCGCGAAAGCTTCATTTTAGAGTGACTAAGAAGGATCCATGCTTACCTATTCATTTTCATGTTTTAAACTTGTTTAAACCTTGATAAAACCCAGGATTTTACCTATTTAATCATAGATTCATAGGTCGATTTTTTACTTTTTTATTTTTACTATGCAGCACATGTGTGTTTGCCCGTCCAGTGAAACTCGGAGGAAGAGGGATCACACGGAAGGAGAAGAAGGGATAGCAGTCACGGGGCCCCTCTTATTATTTATGGTGTATATCTTTTTTCTGGTGATGTTGACTGTTGTGCAGCGTTTGTCAGTGCGCAGGAGGTGCGAGGCTGCGAGCGAGCGAGTCGAGCGAGGCCGAGAATGAGAGAGATGTTTTTTTCTTTTTCTTTTCCGTGAGAGGGACAACAGAAGGATCCAGAGACGACTTCCACTACGCATCCTGGTGCGCGTCTTCTCTTGACAAAGAAGATGGATGGGAGTTTGCGTACCTACTAATCTACTATAGTACTACTACTACACAAGAACCATATACATGTCAAACTTTTCAATCATGACCCACATGCATTTTATGTATATATTCACAACTTTTAATGCATGCATGAAAACTCAGCAAAATATGTGCATTTTGGGTTGTCGCACATAAATGTGCTTTTACTTGTCTGCCACCAATCCAATTTTCATGTGAGGGGGAAACATGACACACGATGGACATTTCCAATGTTTCACGAATTAATTATCTCAATTTGCATCCATATATATATGCGCCTGGTTACTGAAAGATCGAACCAAAGGTGAACTTGAAACGTTTTCATTTTCATGTTTTAAACTTGTTTAAATCTTGGTCAACCCTTGGATTTGACCAAGATTCATAAAAAATTCAAAAACATAGTCTTCTTATGTCATACAGTCAACATTCAACTTGATAAAACAAGATCTAAACATATTAAAAGAAGAATCATGTATCTACCCCCTAACCCTAAACTCTGTCTTTTGAAGTCAAACATGAAGATACGTGGTTTTGGGTTTACAAAATGGAAATTTCAAAAACCTCCGAAAAGCTTAATTTTGGAGTGACTAAGAAGGATACATGCTTACTTTTTCATTTTCATGTTTTAAACTTGTTTAAAGCTTGGTCAAACCTAGCTAGCTTGGATTTGACCAAGATTCAAGTGCGCATAAAAAATTCGAAAAAACCCCCAAAAATGAAAAACCATAACACATAGTCTTCTTGCGTCACATATATTGTAAGCATTCAAGTGTTGATAAACAATATCTAGACATATCAAACAAGAAAAATCATGTATCTATACCCCTAACCCTAAATTTGTCTTATGAAGTCAAGCATGAAGAGAAGTGGTTTGGGTTTTCAAACATGGAAATTTCGAAAACCGCCCAAAAGCTTCATTTCGGACTGACTAAGAAGGATCCATGCTTACCTTTTCATTTTCATGTTTTAAACTTGTTTAAATTCTTGTTCAAACCTAGGATTTGGCCAAGATTCAAATGGGCATAAAAACAATCGAAAAAATCAAAAATGAAAAACCAAAGCACATAGTCTTCTTATGTCACATAGTAAGCCATTCAACTTGATAACAAGGTCTAGACCTATTCAAACCAGAAAAATCATGTATCTACCCCTAACCCTAAACTCATCTGTCTTATGAAGTCAAGCATGAAGAGAAGTGGTTTTGGGTTTCAAACATAGACATTTCAAAAGCCTCCCAAAAGCTTCATTTTGGAGTGATTGAGAAGGATCCATGCTTAATTTTTCATTTTAATGTTTTAAACTTGTTTAAATCTTGGTTAAACCTATGATTTGACCAAAATTTGATTCGGCATGAAAATTCAAAACAAATCAAATAAATAAAAAACCAATGCACATAGTACATCTTCTTATGTCATATACTAAGCATTCAAGTTGATAAGCCAGGTCTAGACATATTCAAACTAGAAAAATCATGTATCTACCCCTAACCCTAAACTCGATTTGTCTTATGAAGTCAATCATGAAGAGGTGTTTTGGGTTTCAGACATGGAAATTTCAAAAACCTTCCAAAAGCTTCATTTTGAAGTTACTAATTAAGAAGGATCACTACAAGAAAAGTTTGGCAACTTTTCTTGTAGTGGATCCAGGCTTAATTTTTCATCTTCATGTTTTAAATTTTGGTCAAACCTAGGATTTGTCCAAGATACAAATGGGCATAAAAATTCAGGGTAGCATCATACCCCCCTCCTTCCCGCGTAGAAAAAGTGTTAGGCGAGTAGTAGAATGGCATGACCAACAAGTTTCAAGTAAAATTTTGAATATGACCAAAATATACCAATTGATAGATGTGTGTGACCCAAGATTGAGCCATGGTACATTTTGCCAACAAAGTAGCAATTGAGTTGGCTTTCTACCTTAGTAGGCGTGCATTGGAAGGATGCATTATGCCGGCAAAGTTTTCAAACGTTCAAACTTTTCCGGTTTCTCATACAGTATTTGGCTCCTTGAGAAGCATTGATGTGATCATATAAGGTTATCCAAAACTTCGCCTTTCCCGTATTTGCCCGAGCACTCGACACCCCTCGTCCCATGGCGACTCCTCCAGCCATAGCCCCGTGCACCCAGGCTCCACGACTCAGCCTCGGAGGGGTGTGCGCTAAAAGCTCGCAAATGTCTGTGTGCCATTGGTGTGCGATGAAGCAGGCGGCTCTGTGTCTTGCTGTGGCTAGACTCCTGGCGCCCTTTGATCTAGGAGAGGGAGAGGAGGGAGGGGGTCCCATGAAGCGGCGGTGGCCCAGGTATCGGCGGCAGCCCAGGCAGCAGCGGCAAAGTGGGCTGGTCGGAGCATAGGCATGCGCCGGGGGCGAACCTCGCCGGGTGAGGATGCTTCCATTGTGAAGAAGCACTTGCCATCCAGGGCTTCGGGTTCGCCAACAAACTCAGCGCCTCGGTCCATGGCGTTGCCGTCGTGGGGACGTCGGGGGCGGCGGCGACGTGCTGCAGCCCCAGCCTTTAGTGGGGACCAAAGTGCGACCGACCACATCACGGCGTCGGCAGCATTGGGGATGCCGATGGGCATCCACTGCCACACACAGATTTGGGAGGTTCTGGCCGGGCCGAGTTCCAAACTTCCATCATCGGAGCCGAGGGCTTGGTACTTCAAATTCCGAATCAGGCAATCCTTCGACCCCAATCAGCTTCTGCCTGTGGTCCAAATCCGAGATATCTTGGCGGCAGCTATGCTGGTTAAGCTTAGCCGGACAGCGGCAATCGACGATCTGCAAAACCTAGATGCCTTCCGAGGATTTGCAGCAGCCGTCAATGCACTCGTGGAGGCATCGCATGCTGGTAGCAGCGGCGAATGCGGGTATGTTGTTTTACTCCCTTTGTATGCTTTTGTCATAAAAATCAATTTGCTAATTCTCATTCGATTGAAAATCAGACCCATTCACCATCAACTCTCAAACAGTGGACACTAGTAATATGTAGAACTAGAAATTACACAAGATTTCTGTACTGCTAGTACTATTACTTCGACGCTACATGTTGTTTACACGAGGAAATTGCACAAACTACCGCTTATTGCTGCCTTCGTTGCTTAAAACACTTTTTAAAACTGTAATTTTTTTCCGCACAAACCACCAACTATCGTGTTCTGTTGCAGGGAATTTCAAATTTAGGATTGAGCTGTTTAAGAGCAAATCAGATGATCGGGGACCACCAACTACTATAGTTTTAATTGCAAATAGAATAGATTTTGCAAAATTATGAAACGCACATAACGTTTGAATTACTGCAATTTTTTTGAAGGTTTGATATTTTCATCATTTTTGTGTGAATCTTACACCAAGTAACACAACTTTCAGACGGAATACAAAATATTTTCAAACTTCCTAGATTTGATAGCTCAAATATTTTTAATTACTAGTTTTTCAGTATTTTAAAAAGTCGAAACAATATATTTTGGCTGAATGTTAGAAAATATATTTCATGATTATCCCATATTAGTTAAGAAGTACATAAACTAGTAGTAGTAATAAAGAACAGAGGGAGTTTATGGAGATACATCCATTAAGGGCATGTTAGTGTGTGTTGGTGTATTACTTATGCCTTCTTTGGTTAATACACTTCTCAAGTGATCCCCGCAAACCCTCTATTCTTGCCTAGAATACAAAAACTCCCCATCAAAGTATTAGTGCATTTTTTGGATGAGTATTCGAGAGGATTGGGTGAACACCAAGGATTTGCATAGGGAATTGGTACAATTGAATCCTTGGCTGTTTGATTTGTAGGATTGTTTCCGATAGGAATTTTTCCTAAGGATTTCTTTGCACAGATTCCATAGAAAATTAAACATCTACTCATACCTCTTTTTAAGAATGCTTTACTTTTCCTATGGTGGAATCAAACAAAGTTTGGATTCTATGAATTCCTATAGGATTGGAGTGGACATGACATTGCAATCCTACATTTCCCTATTCCTACATCTTTCGGTAGGCATTTGCCTAGAATAAATAACCATGTGTATTACGGAGTAGCAATAAAATATAGGTTTATTTCTCTAAAGCATCTTGCACTGTACTAGTACATGGCTTAAGAGACAATATTTTTACCATTTTTTTGCGAGAAGACAATATTATTACCATAGTTACTAAGTACATTTTATTGGATGATGAAGTGATAGCCCTCATCAATGCATTGTGAATTATTAGGGCATGGGTCACACGTGATTTACGAGTACACCGCACGATCGAGAGCCGCCGTCCCTCTTTGCTTTTTACCGATGCGGCGGAGCTCCTCCCCACACCCACGAATAACTGAAAGCCACAACTGCTGGGGAAAAGTCTTGCGCCGAGAAAATCTACAACCGTGGTTGAGTACATGTGTTTCTTAAGATACGAGTGCTCCAATGCATTTTTTCTTTCCTTTTACTAATTTACCTTGAAAATCCTGCACGTCCACTTATTTGTGGACGGAGGGAGTATCACGCCAAGAGGAAGTAGGACAATAGTGGGCGCTTATAGCCCGCCTACGTGGTACTTTTGCCAGCTGTTGGCTCTTCTATTGTTCTTGCTCTAAAGAAACCCCGATTGTGAAAGGCCAAGGCGTACTTCTTTTGGTCACGCAAAATTCAAAATACTGCCATGGACATTGAATTGACATGACAACACATAGCTTGGGATGTCCAAATTTGCACGTTAGACCAGTGACTTGTTCTTCACCTTTTCAGAGGGAACAGTGACATTTTATTATGGGTCTATACACTTTCCAAGAAACAGGAGGAGATGCTGTAGAGTGTAGAGGAGCGAAGTCAAGCGCCCCGCCCCCACCTGCCCTATTTCTGTTCACCTCCATCGTCTACCTCCGCCCCCGCCCGCACCAATCGACCACCTTCCATAGCACGCGCCAGTGCCGCCGCCATGCAGCTTTAGAATCAATTCCACCGCCCAGTTTGAGAGCCTCCGTTCTTCATCTTCCCCGCCACCTGCCGCCATCGAACCCAAATTAAACTCCAATCAGTTGAACCCAAACCTCATAGACCCACCCCCTGCCCTGCGATGGCGGCATCGAACAAGGAAAATGATGACTCTGAACTGTTTCAGAAGGTCTTTTCCGAAGGTCCCCTTGAAGAACTCGTAACAAGATGCGACGTCATCACCGCCGCGAGCCTCGTCGGTTCGTCCAAACTATTTTTCGACTCTGCAAATGATAGTGCAACTCTATCTTTTTCTCTCCCGTTTGGCCTCCCATGTGTTCTTCATTCTCACCCGACGAAGGTAGCACGGGATTGCAAGCTGACGCCGCTGGACAGGTTCTCCTCCGACGCTGTGATGCCAGACGGTACGGGTAAGCAGTGGGTAGGTGCCAATGGAGATTGGGTTGCCATGGTTGACACTGGCTTTCCTGCTTGCAAATGGAAACTTGTCAACGTCTACACTCGCCGTGAAATTCCTCTCCCTGTGCCGTTTGAAACCACCCACATTCCAAATATATACCACCACAACCTTCGTGCTATTATATTTCACAAGATATATATTTGCCAAGTTCCCACAGCTGCTGGGGGGTACAAAAATTTCTCTCTTGTTGCTGTTTTTGACATCAGAGTTGCCCTCCTTTGCGGCGAAGATTCTGGATGGACAGTTCTTACAGAGCCCAAGTCCCACATCTTTTACAATTACAGCGATGCAATTCTCCACAATGGGCTTGTGTTTGCCACAACTCATACTGGCACTGTTCACGCATGGAATCCTCAGCAAGCTGGTAATTTTCCTCCGGACGTAAGTAGTGTATGATGAGCTTCATTATTCATGGCTGTAAAGATAATTTTAATGCACAAACTTATTAATTTTCGAACCTGACTGATCTGACTTGGAGGCTTGGGGCATATTTGCTTCGGATGAAATTTCATTGGTATTTAGACTTTTTATTCGAGATGATTACCATAGAAAAATTTGAGGATTGTATAATTAGGAGTTTTATTCTCAGATTGAATTATGTTGGATTTTGACCTCTACTTGAACTTCTTGAAATGAATCCTTTGGTTTCCCATGTGATGTACTGAAATACACCAATATGCTGTATTATTGAATGGAAATGCCATTATATCATCCCATCTGAATCCTAATGCGTTTTCCCAATTCTTACGTTTTCAGATTTGTGCAAACCAAACATACCCTTCTTAACAGTAATTTCGTTTTCAAGCAGGTCCTCCGCTGATCGTAGAGCCACCGCCCATTGTGTTTGAATGGCGGTGTGCACTTGATGATGCTCTTGGCCATGATCACGAGGTCGATTATGGCATGTGGTGGTTAGCAAGATCTATAGATGGTTCTAGACTTCTTCTGATCCATACACTGGGCATTGCTGATGAAAGGGAATATTCCTGTAAAGTTTGCCATACTGCTTCTGATCGTCGTGTTCATCATGGTCGCACTGTTGGCAACTATGCTTCTGGGTTTGGTTGCCTGGTGTTCACGAAGGACACTAGTAAGTTAAATGAAGGTATTCCATGGGAAAAGATTGATGACCTTGGAGAATATTCTCTTTTCCTTGGAGTGAACTATCCGATTATGCTGCCATTAGGCGGTGCAGATGTTGTCCCAGGATGTCTGACGAGAAGAAATTGTGTGTACACCTTGCCGAATGAAGCATGGCTTCGCAATTCGCAGCTGCCTGAAATATGCCGATTCAGTCTGAATCGTGAAGATTGCGCCGTTGGTTTCCAAACCAACGCCTTGGAGAAAACATGCAAAACAAAAAAAGATAGGTACCTGGTAAAGACACCGCTTTGGTTCATCCCAAACTTCGCCAACGCCCCGGATTGGAACAAGTGTGATGTTTAATTCTGAAACAGGGCCTGCAGCCATTGTAGCTACTGATAGTATGTAATTTCATAGCTAATGAACGAGGCAATTGTGGTCTACTAGTTACAACTGTTTTGTAAAGAGGTGGTCTATAAGTATACCCCTCTCTTCATTGATGCATTTGTGGTCTACATGATGGTACTCTTAAATATATGGGTGTGGCTCCTCAACACATAATGTGGGGGTATTATTGTGTTAAAGTTGAAGGCTTGATCAACTATAGGTTCACTTCTCTAGTTACATTACTAGGTACTCCGGTTGGCTATGTTGTGATGAAATTGTGTTCTGTTGTTCGGTGAAGACAAAAGTAGAACTATGGTATGCTTATGTTTAAGAGCAAGCGAGGGTTTAGCTTGAGATGTTAAAATTCAGATTTGAACTATTTTTTGATATGGAAATTTGAAATATATATGGTACTGTATATGATTATGTGTAACAACAAGCGACGAAAGGGCTGATGCTCCTATTCCTTGTCGGCGGGAGGACTATGTGTGCGGCGACTTGAGCCAAATTAGAAGGCCATAGCTATGTTGATTGGTCCTTGAAGTTGGAGGGGCTAGGATTTCGGATGAGCGGAGTGGGGGAAGTTGTTGCTCATGGAACATAAGTCCTTAAAATAGTAATGTTAGTATATAGGAGTACAAGGTATATACTTGTACTATTTTAGTACTATAATAAGTATATCGGGTTCATCAAAAAGAATTATCTCGGGTTCACAACCACGTGGGGTCAAGGTGAGGGAAAGTTGGTCAATACCTCTTACCGCTATATCCCCGCCCCAAGTTCTAATGCGCAAGTGCTGTTATTTTTTTTAAGGGAAATAGTGGTTCCTCTCCCCCGGAAACATGCCCCGCATCTCCACCTCCTAGTATCGTAGTACTACTACTGCATCTTCTCCAAAAAAAACCCTCTTCTGTCTCTTTCTCCCGTTCACCCCTCTCTCCCTTGCATTGGATTACCGACTCCAATGAAGCAGAAGCGTAAGATTGAGGAGATTCCTGATTGCTACCACCAGTCCATGGGGTGGGGCAACCTCCACTACCCACTGGTGGAGAACATAGCCGAGCGGGCGGATATCCTCAGCACTGGTCGCCTCGCTCGAGGCATGATCGGCATGCGGCATGCCATCCGCGGAGCGCATAAGGTTCCGTTCGGTTTACCGAGCCTGCTCCACTGCGACCCCGAGACATGGCCAGACGACCGCGACAATACTGTAAGAGTATTTATTTATTTACTCATCTCGTTTCAGCTTGTGTTTTTTCAATCAACTTTTCTTATTGCCAAACATCATGCATGAATTTAGACTCAACATAATCACCTGATTTGGGAGTACTGTAAGGTTTGCTGCCTTCACTATGCACATGTACTCTTCGGAATTGCTTTATTTATCCATTACATCTGTGCTTCAGTTCTGCACAATCCGCTCTTCATTCTGTCGAATACCTTGCATGCATAGACAATTTTGAAACAAATCCTATTTGCAGGGCATTCACGCGTTGCTGATGCCATTAGACAAGCCGACAGTTCCAGCATTTATCCATACCAAGGAGGAACTGGATGGACATGGACCCATGCACTGGGTGGGTTGTAACGGCGACTGGGTGGCATTTGTCCAGCAGGACGGGCACTTGACGATCCGCAACATATACATATCAGATACTATTATACCTCTTCCATCTCTGCAAGATGCAGGAATTTCTTTGGGCCCTACTAGTGAATGGTGGCATGGCAGCCCACCATTCCTGTTCAAATACAAAATAGATAAAAGTTTGGAACTGCTCAAAGTACGGATCGTCAAGAGGCCGTACAAAGATGATCTAGCAGGGCCATGGCATTACGAGGTAATCGTTGTATTTGACGAATTGATCGCTATCCTACAAGCGCCCCTAGAAAAGGAGTGGAATATCCTGAGAAACCCTGAATTCTTTGATAGAAACAGCTATGTCGATGCCATGGGCATTCCTGGATATGGTACAAGTTCACACCTACATCGTGTATACGCAGTTACATATCCGTATGGAGATGTTCTGGTTTGGGAACCATATACCTGTGGTGAGTCTTTGTTTTATGTCTTAACTAGTAAATGGCATGCTGCACATGTTGGACCAATTACGATTCGCAATACTGATGTATAAAAGTTGCGTTCTAAATGTTGTTCAAACTTTCAATACAACTAATAATTTGGTTATACCATCAAAATAAGTGTGAGCATACAGTTTATAAATATGAACAAAAATTTGGAACCTTTCTTAATCACTATCAAGTGGGACGTGTGATATCGGTGTGAGACTGCTCTGATTTTTCTTCATAATGGAAACATGACGGTTCTAGAAACACGTGGACACTGGTGTGGTATTTTTTTCACGCGAATACCTCTAATCCCAACCGTTAGATTTTGGACACCAACAGTTGGAATTGCTGCTACATGTCTTGTTAAAAACTGGTGCCTTATAGTAGTAGAAAATAGAAGATAGAAGAGAAGAGATAATTTTCAGTGTAGTTCCTACTTGCTGCATTGTGGTTGATCTTTGTGCATTGCAGGGACACATGCAGCCCCGCGTCTCATTGACGCCCCTGTCATTGAAGATGAAGAAGCAGAAGTGGCTGCAATTTTCGCTCAAATCGAGGGAGATGCTGTCATGGAAGATGATGAAGCAAATGTGGCTCAAGGCGATGGAGGTGCCGATGAAGATAATGATGCTGATGAAGAAGAATTAGAAGAAGAAGAATTAGAAGAAGACGAATTTGATGATGAAGAATTAGATGATGAAGAATTAGATGATGATGGTGATAATCATAATTATGAAGATGAAGATGTATTTCTTGGATTTTCTGACCAGCGCACTTGGTTCCTGGCACCAATGAGAGCAGAGTCCATTACTGGTGAATCTGATCTCGCGTGGATTCAGGTTAAAGGTTATCGGCCCATCCTCGGTCCTCCAATATTACATATGGGTAACAAGCTGAGGTCTTATCCTTTGGTACGGTGCTACGTTTTCTTGAGATCTGCCCATACCTTGGACCCTGTAGAAGAGGCAAGGTGGGAAAGATTGAACAATTTGAAGGGGCGTTCTTTATTTCTTGGACTCAATCACCCAATTTTCATGCTACCCCCGCCAGTCGACGCAGAGGCTGCAGAACCAGATTTCCAATTGTTCAAACCTGACTGTGTCTTTGCTACCCACAATCGCGCCCGTGATACATGGATACGTCCAAGGCCAAATTGGTGCAGAATGCACGTCAATGGAGGTCCTGCCATAGGCTCAAGATTGCAGTACAAAAAAGAGAAGACTGAACATAGAGCCGAAGCACCCATGTGGTTCGTCCCAACACTTCCACCTGTTTTTCCTTGAGAAATAAGAGACAGATGGTGACCTTATTTTATAGAGAAAACATAGTGTTCGTGAACTTAACCTCATGAACATTCGCTGTTCGGTTTTTGCTGAAATCAAAATTTTGCAGAGATGAAGATCTTTGTTTGAATCCCGTGCTGAACATATTTTTCACAAATTAGCTACCCGTATTGTGATGAATACATGCTGGTTTGTTGTTTGGTGCAGTAGCAGACATGAAGATCTTTGTCCTGAATACCACAATGGACATCTTTTTTTTCTTCAAAAATTAGCTAAGCTCACGCTATTAGGCGCAAATGCCTATTAAGAGATTTGGTGCTCTTGGGCACCATTGCTCCTGCTATTTTAGAAAAAAATAAAAAATATATTTATTTGTTCAAAAAATTAGAAAACAAATAATGGAGTAGCTAATGAATTGTCCCATAAACGTGCAAAATTTCAGTTTCAAATACAAAAAATTCTGGGCTACACAAAAGTAACAAACGTGTGGATCTGGGTATGCATATTTCAAATCTCCAAATTTCAACAGATTTTGTCTTTTTTGTGTAGTCTACAATATAAAGAATATCATATTAAAATTTTACACGCTTGTAGGTTACTTTATTTATTATGTCTACATTCATTTTCAGATTTTTTTGAAACAAATATGTATGCTATTTGATTTTTTTTAAACAGCAGAGCACTGGTGCCCATTAGCCAAAGACACTTTTCGCAAATGCCTACAATAAAGGAACGGATGGTGACCTTATTTTATAGAGAAACCATAGTGTTTGTGAAGTTAAAGTCATGAACACACGCTGTTCGGTTTTTGGTGAAATCAAAATTTAGCAGAGATGAAGATCTTTGTTTGAATCCCGTGATGAACACATTTTTCCTAAATTAGCTACCAGTATTGTGATGAATACATGCCGGTCTGTTTTTCGGTGGAGTAGCAGACATGCAGGGGATCGAAAGAAACGGCAAAGTAGCCAGAAATCAGGGGTCAAATATAAATTCGAGAAAGGAAACGTTTATTCAACAGTCAGGCTGACATGTGGGACGTATCTTGCAGCCGCGGCCCCAACATTTATCATTCAGAGAGGATGACATGTGGGACCCACGAACCAGTATCGTTCTCGGCGTTTCTCAAAGGGGGCAGGAGATCGAAAGAAAAAGGCAAGTAGCTCGAAATCAGGTGTCCAAAAAATCCAAGAAAGGAAAGGTTTATCGCACAAAGAGGCTGACATATTGTACCCAGTTTGCAGCAGCGTCATCAACGTTTCAAAGGCGGTGGAGTTCGAAAGAAAAAGGCAAATAGCCAGAAATTAGGGGTCAAAAATAAATCCAGCAAAGGAAACTTTTATCGTACAAAGAGGCTGACATGTGGGACCCAGCCAGCAGCGTCCTCAACGTTTCTAAGGTGGCAGGCAATGGAAAAAAGGCAAATAGCCAGAAATTAGGGGTCAAAAATAAATGCAACAATAGAAACTCTTATTGTTCATAGAGGCTGACATGTTGGACCCATGAGCCAGCAGGGCCCTCAACGTTTCAAAGGTGTCACGGGATCAAAAGAAAAGAACCAAGTAGTGTTATCACCAGAATTTGACCAAGTCAGAGGTGGGCCGCGATCAAGATGGACTTGAAGATATACATATAGAAGAGATATGTGAATCGGCCTTGTTTACCAAGTTTGGGCTAGTTAGCCCGTGTATCTTTATAGTAGGCTTCGTAGAAGTTAGAATTTATCTCGTGCACGGTTTGGTGCACGCCCACATTAGAAAGTCCCCTGGACTATAAATATGTACCTAGGGTTTATGGAATAAACAACAACCAACGTTCAACACAAACCAATCTCGGCGCATCGCCAACTCCTTCGTCTCGAGGGTTCCTCCGGTAAGCACCATGCTGCCTAGATCGCATCTCGCGATCTAGGCAGCACGAGCCTGCCTAGTTGTTCATGCGTTGCTCGTACTGAAGCCTTTTTGATGGCGAGCGACGTAGTTATCATAGATGTGTTAGGGTTAGCATTGTTCCTAGTATCATATGCTGTCGTAGTGCAACCCTTGCGCATCTAGCCGTCCTTGTACCTCATCATGGGTGCAGGGGCGGCACCCCGCTTGATCGTTATTTAGTAGATCTGATCCGTTACGGTCGCTCCTTGATTCATCAAGGATTAGTTTAATATCTGCAATAGTTAGGCCTTACAAAGGGTTGGAGGATCCAGCGGCATGCAGGGTGTAGTTTGCTGCCCCTAGACAGGACGTTCCGAGGATCAACCTAGTGTTGGTTTTTAGGCCTTGTCTAGGGCTGGCTTACGTTTACCGTGCGTGAGCGCGAGGCCCAATCGTGAGTAGGATGATCCGATTATGCGGTGAAAACCCCAGATCGTCGTGGATCTCATATGCTTTATCATGATCAAGCAGGACCACCATATATTCGGCCACCTCGGACGAATCATGGGTGGATCGGCTCCATGAGCCGATTCACAGGACAACCTGAGAGCCGATCGAGGCTCGTATTTAACGTGTACGTGTGTGCCCTGCAGGAAACTAAGCGAGGCATCATCCACACCTTCCTGACCAGGTATAGGTCAGGTGGCACGCCCTTGCAACCCGCATCGGCGCGCGACCAGGAGGCTTTGCGGGCCGTCGCTCTGAGGGACTGGGGCCAGCCGCAGCCCTAGTCGTTCCCGGCTCTACGGTGTTGACCAGTCACTGCCCGCCGGTGGGTTTCTGACGTCAACACATTCTGGCACGCCCGGTGGGACACATCTTCAACGACAACTTCACCTCGCCATCCACATCAGAGATGGCGGAAGAAACTCCGGTCACCTACGAGGAGCTCACTGGCGAGCTCAAGAAGAAGTACGACGAGGTCAAAGTCCTCCTCGAAGCCGACCTCATCGGCTCTTTCCACAGGACCCGCTCCCATGGCATCAGATGGAAGGGGTTCTCACCTGATGGCGCGCTTGATGGAGTGGACCTATCCACCCCGTCAGAGGAACGCACCAGGTCGCTGCGTCAGGAGATAAACTTCATGGTGGCTCATTCGCTGCACCGCCATTCTGAGAGCCTGGTGAACACGTTGGAGCGCGTCGCGCTGCGCGTGATCCAGGAGATCATGAGCCATCAGTACTCTCCGTCAGGACCAGCCCTAGGGACTCATCAAGGGGAGTTGCTACTCCAGTCCCGTCCACCGCTGCCGTTCGCGTTGGCAGCGCCCGAAGCGCCGAACTCATCGGCCTATGTCGTCTACAAGATTGGTGGTGACCCCAGTGATTACCAATTTCTACAGGACGCGCCCAAGGAGATCCCGCACGGATACGCATGCGCATACGTGCCAGACTGCAGCACCTGGGCACCCTCGAACCAGGTCGCTATAGCAGGGACTTCTGGGGCAACAGGAGGAACGTCGGAGGCAGACCCTGAGAAGCAAACGTGGCTAGCTAAATACGCCACCCCGACAAAACTCCCGAGCCCAGCTCCTGCAGTTGGCTCAGAACCAGAGAAACAGGCATGGCTGGTTAAGTACGCCACTCCGACGAATCTTCAGGGTTCGGCACCTGCAGCCATCACCGCGGATCAAATTTGTACGATCCTGAAAGATCAGTTCGGCATGATGCCGAAAAGAAAGGCGATCGGCTATACCAAGCCGTACCCCAACGAGTACGAATTGATCCCGCTACCACCCAAATATCGGCTCCCGGACTTCACAAAGTTCAGCGGATCAGATGGCTCCAGCTCCATCGAGCATGTGAGCCGATATTTGGCACAGCTGGGCATGATCTCAGCGTCAGACGAGCTGCGCGTGAGGTACTTCTCACAGTCCCTCACAGGATCGGCTTTCGGATGGTACACGTCGCTGCCACCGAACTCAATCCAGACCTGGAAGCAGCTGGAAGAACGGTTCCATGAGCAATATCACTCAGAGGCTTCCGAGGCTGGCATTGCCGATCTAGCACAAGTACGACAGAAGCGCGGAGAAACGGTGTCAGAATACATCCAGCGCTTCAGGACCGTTAGGAACCGATGCTATTCGGTTCACGTAAGCGAAAAAGAAGCAGTCGAATTGGCGGTGGTGGGTCTATCATCATCGATCAAGGAAGTGGCCTCCCAGGCGGACTATCCTTCATTAGCACACATGGTGCAGAAGTTGTCAGCGTATGAACAACGCCACCCGGATGTCTACCAAGATAAATTCAAGCGCGTGGTTACCATGGTTGACGCAGGCGAAGATGAAGGTCCTACGGGAGAACGAGAGGTCGCAGTAGCTGAGTGGACTCGAGCTGCAGGCCCAGTAACCTGCAAATGGGTAAAGCCACCAGGGCCTCCAAGAGGGTTCGACTTCGACGTGACGAAAACCGAGCAGATTTTCGACCTCTTACTCGCGGAGAAGCACATAAAGATACCCGAAGGCCACAAGTTTCCTACGGTGCAAGAGCTGAACGGAAAGCCATACTGCAAGTGGCATAACACGTTCACCCACACCACCAACGACTGCAGGGTGTGGCGTCAGCAGATCCAAGTGGCGATAGAAAATGGGCGACTAATTTTTAACCAGTATGCCATGAAGGTCGACACACACCCCTTCCCCGCCGTCAACATGGTGGAGTTTACCCACCTTGGAGGGTGCCAGCCTGATTTCTCAGCCAACATCAGCATGGTAGAGCTTGGACACCGCTCTGAGAAGGACGGGGATGAGGACAGCTGCTCTCAGAGCAAGGACACTGAGGGGGCCGCTCCATGCGATCGGCTCCGTCAAGATGGCAAGCGCTACGTCACAGAGGGGGAAGTGAAGAACATAAGATACCAGCGACCCCTCTCTGATCACCTCCTCAACAAGTATGTTAGTCGATATGACCAACGCCGGCGATACAACGACAATGATGAAAGAGGTCGTCTGACCAGAAACGACGGAAGACATCGCCGGCATAATCATGATGAGGAGCGGCAGGAGCGCCACGGCAGGGAGCAGGACGATACGGACAGGCATTGGCACTGCCCCTTCTTCAGACACTGCTGGGATTCAGGAATGAGCCGATTACCAACAATCGGCAACTGCCCAGAATGCAACCGGAAAAAGAAGGAGACAGCCAACGTGTCTGTGTTCGAGCGCTTAGGGCCTCTCCCACCGCAAAACAGACGTGCTGAGACCCCTCCGTTGGAAGATCTCGAGGATTCAGAAGACGAAGGGGAATACGAAGAAGACAGGTGCCACCGTCCAAGGTGGTGCCCTGACGGTCTCAGCCATTCACAAAAGCGCAGGGTTCAGCGATTGCGCGGTCTGGAGGAAGCCGAAAGGATGTACTTGCATACGCTGAGGAAGGCGCGACCTGATCTGGCTGCGAAAGTCCAGAGGACCCTGGATGAGGAGGGACTGCCGCAAAGAAAAGAGTGGCGCCCCAAGCAAAAGAGAGCCGATGATGAAACATCGGCTGGCACAAACATGGTGCTCGTTCGCCCGGCGGGGTGTAGACCTCCACGATCACACGTTGCACCCAAGGTGGACATCAGCAAGCGCTCCAACGTGATAAGGTCAGAGATTGGGCTGGTTTTATCCACCGACATGGACGAGTAGCAAGACTACGTCGATAAGCAACATGGCGAGGCCGATCCTTGCGATCGGCCCTCCGAAACTGATGAAGGGATATTACAAAACCTTCACCGAGCAAGCAACATGGAGGCCGATTCCAGCAATCGGCCAAAATTATCCTCACCATCCATTCTGCCTGGGATCAACGTTTGACCCAACAGGGACTACCTGAAGAGCCGATACCATCAATTCTCTTGACAGAATCGGCTCGGGGGGCACCTAGATGGATAAAACACGAGGATATGAGATAATACTGAGTATGGGGGCCGATACACAAATCGGCCTAAAATTTTTAAACATTTTACAGCCGATGCAAGGGCATCGACTTTAGAATTGAGAAATAGCCGATGCGCGGCCATCGACTCAAGAGGAATAACTGTTACGATCAGAGGATCAATGAAGCACGATAGGGGATTTTAATGGAAGAACTCCTCAATGGAGTAATTTAAGGGCTCGGATCCTCTCTTCAAGGGCAGCCTGGACGTGCAGATCAGGTCGGGGATGGATCGCATTAGATCCGCCAAAGGAAAGGAGCCGATCTGACCAGCAGAGCGCTAGGAGCGGACTGAAGAAGCTCGGGGGGCAGCCCGCCTTGAAGGCTCTCTGCAAGCCGATTTGTGTACAAATCGGCTGGCTCTGCATGATCAAGCCCAGGCTATTTCAGCTAAGTCACGCGCCCTCGTTTCTGTTTTTGCCTTGGCCAAGACTCGGGGGGCAGCAGGCCTGGTGGATGCTCTGTTTTACTCTGTTTAAAAGCCGATTGGGATACCATCGGCTGGTCCTTCATTGCAACCTTCTTCACAAATGATGAATATTGAAGAGCATTATTGGGTTTGGTTGGGAAAGTTCAAAGGTTTTCCTGAAGATCCTGCATTTTCTGCCAAATTTAGAAAATCATCAGTTGAAGAAGGGAAGGGCGAATTTTGAAGGACCGATGCGGTGCTATCGGCTCATCACGCATTGGCAAAGGGAACGAATCGGCTCAATTGAACTCAGAAGAAATCGGCAAATCAAATTGGGGAAAGGTTCTTCATTAATAAGCGAGATTTCTTACATAGTAGAGCTGATTGCCCTCAAAAGGGGATACATTGCCCCGCCTACTTCTACGGATCCTATGCTAGGGGCCCTATCTACGGGCCGTTGCTGCCCTCGTCGTCGCCGTCATCGCCGCTGTCGGCGCTGCTCCCGGCCGGCTCGTCGTCGCTGCTCCAGCGGCCGCCGGCAGGACCTTCATTGTCCTCATCTTCCTCGTCGTCGTCGTCGTCGTCGCTGTCGAAGTCACTCAGATTCCCCGGCCAGGGGCAATGGCGCTTGGCCGGCGGCTCGTCGGGGGAGCTGTCGTCATCGTCATCCTCCTCTTCCTCCTCCTTCACCTCCTCGGAGGTGGCCCCATCCCAGGGGAAGCGATCGTCCTCGCTTTCTTCCACCGCTTCCTTGTCGGCGAGGAAGCGGAGATCGCTCTCCCCATCAGTCAGGGACTTGTCGTCCTCTGACCAGGTGGAGAAGTCATGGTCTGACTCCTCCCCGGCCGCAATGGCGCGGCGGATGTTGGCCGCATGGACCTCCGCCGGGTTGTGCTCCGGCGTCGGCTCGCGAGATGAAGAGGACTGGGTGGAAAGATCCGATGAGGCAGAGGAGGAAGAGGACATCGTGGCGCAGGAGGGCTTTTGGGTGCTAATGCGAAGGAGATGCAGAGGGGAACTGTTTGGGGCGGTTAAATAAAAGAGGGCATGATAGAAATTCAATGCCACAGCAGTTTCCGAGGAAGTGGTGCCGACTGTCAAATCGTGCAGAGAAGTTGAGAGGCAGGTTATCTGCCACGACATGACCCTACGAGATAAAGCATAATGATTTTGGAAATGTCATTTCCAAAACCAGGGGGGCATGTGTTATCACCAGAATTTGACCAAGTCAGAGGTGGGCCGCGATCAAGAGGGATTTGAAGATATACATATAGAAGAGATACGTGAATCGGCCTTGTTTACCAATTTTGGGCTAGTTAGCCCGTGTATCTTTATAGTAGGTTCGTAGAAGTTAGAATTTATCTCGTGCACGGTGGTGCACGCCCACATTAGAAAGTCCCCTGGACTATAAATATGTACCTAGGGTTTATGGAATAAACAACAACCAACGTTCAACACAAACCAATCTCGGCGCATCGCCAACTCCTTCGTCTCGAGGGTTCCTCCGGTAAGCACCATGCTGCCTAGATCGCATCTCGCGATCTAGGCAGCACGAGCCTGCCTAGTTGTTCATGCGTTGCTCGTACTGAAGCCTTTTTGATGGCGAGCGACGTAGTTATCATAGATGTGTTAGGGTTAGCATTGTTCCTAGTATCATATGCTGTCGTAGTGCAACCCTTGCGCATCTAGCCGTCCCTGTACCTCATCATGGGTGCAGGGGCGGCACCCCGCTTGATCGTTATTTAGTAGATCTGATCCGTTACGGTCGCTCCTTGATTCATCAAGGATTAGTTTAATATCTGCAATAGTTAGGCCTTACAAAGGGTTGGAGGATCCAGCGGCATGCAGGGTGTAGTTTGCTGCCCCTAGACAGGACGTTCCGAGGATCAACCTAGTGTTGGTTTTTAGGCCTTGTCTAGGGCTGGCTTACGTTTACCGTGCGTGAGCGCGAGGCCCAATCGTGAGTAGGATGATCCGATTATGCGGTGAGAACCCCAGATCGTCGTGGATCTCATATGCTTTATCATGATCAAGCAGGACCACCATATATTCGGCCACCTCGGACGAATCATGGGTGGATCGGCTCCATGAGCCGATTCACAGGACAACCTGAGAGCCGATCGAGGCTCGTATTTAACGTGTACGTGTGTGCCCTGCAGGAAACTAAGCGAGGCATCATCCACACCTTCCTGACCAGGTATAGGTCAGGTGGCACGCCCTTGCAACCCGCATCGGCGCGCGACCAGGAGGCTTTGCGGGCCGTCGCTCTGAGACTGGGGAGCCAGCCCTAGTGGCCCTCTACGTTTCAAAGGCGTCACGGGATCAAAAGAAAAGAACCAAGTAGTCATTAATTAGGTGTCAAAAATAAATCCAAGAAAGTAAATGTTTTACTTTTCATAGAGGCTGTCATATGGGACCCATGAGCCAGCAGCGTCCTCAACGTTTCTAAGGCGGCTGGGGATCGAAAAAAAAGCGAAGTAGCCATTAATTAGGGGTCAACTATAAATCCAAGAAAAGAAATGTTTATTGTTCTTAGAGGCTGACATGTGGGAGCTATGCGCCAGCAGCGTCCTCATCGTTTCAAAGGCGGTCGGGGATCCAAAGAAAAAGGCAAATAGCCAGAAATCAGGGGTAAAAAAAATCCAAGAAAAGAAATATTATTGTTCATAGAGGCTGGCATGTGGGACCCATGAGCCAGCAGCGTCCACAATTTCAAAGGCGGCACAGGATCGAAAGAAAAAGGCAAGTGACCAAAAATCAGGGGGTAAAAAATCCAAGAAAAAAACTTTATTGTACATAGAGGATGACATGCGGGTCCCATGAGCCAACAACTTACTCGTCGTTTCAGAGGGCCGAGGCGGCATGAGATCGAAAGAAAAAGGAAAGTGACCAAATATCAGGAGCAAAAAATAATCCATGAAAAGAAACTTTCATTGTACATAGAGGATGACATAGGGTCCCATGTTGTAGCAGCGGTCTGAACGTTTCAAGGACGGCATGAGATCGAAAGAAAAAGGCAAGTGACCAAATATCAGGAGCCAAAAATAATCCAAGAAAAGAAACTTTTATTGTACCTTTGAGAGTCGGCATGAGATTGAAAGAAAAAGGCAAGTGACCAAATATCAGGAGCCAAAAACCTAGAAAAGAAACTTTTATTGTACATAGAGTATGACATGCGGGTCCCATGACGCTGCAGCATCCTCAACGTTTCCAAGGCGGCAGGGGATCAAATGAAAAGGAAATAGCCAAAAAGCAGAGGGTGAAAAAAATCGAAGAAAAGAAACTTTTATTGTTCATAGTGGATGACATGTGGGACCCATGAGGCAGCAGCATCCTCAACGTTTCCAAGCAGCAGGGGATCGAAAGAAAAAGGAAATAGCCAAAAATCAGAGCGTGAAAAATAATCCAAGAAAAGAAACTTTTATTTTACATAGAGGATGACATGTGGGTCCCATTTTGCAGCAGCGGTCTCAATGTTTCATATGCGGCTTGAGATCAAAAGAAAACGAAAGTAGCCCGAAATTAGGGGGAATAAAACTCCAAGAAAAGAAAGTTTTTTGTACATAGAGGATGACATACGGGTCCCAAGGCGGCAGGGGAACAAAAGAAAAAGGAAATAGCCAAAAATCAGAGGGGTGAAAAAAAATCCAAGAAAAAAGAAACTTTTAGAGTTCATAGTTCATAGAGGATGACATGCGGGTCCCATGAGGCAGCAGCGTCCACAACGTTTCCAAGGCGGCACACAGGACCAAAAGAAAAAGGATGTACCCCTGCTGGGCCTTTTGATCAAAAAATAATCCAAGATAAGGAAGATATAAATTGGGGCTGCCTGGCCATCTGGGCCTTCTAACCTGCTGGACGTCTTTTGACTCGTACAATTTCAGCCCACTCCAAAACAAGAAAGTCCTATGCTTCGCAAAAACAAAACAAAAACAAGGAGATTCATATTAGTTCGTTTATGTAAAAATAAAGATTTAATTTATCCGTTTGCAATAGCTCAGAGCGAAATACACTTTTTATTGTCTGCAAAATAATCAAGATATCACATGTTTCTTGTACGGGGAGGCTGACATCGGGACCCATGAGCCAGCAGCGTCGTCAAAGTTTTAAAGGCGGCAGGGGATCGAAAGAAAAAATAAATCAAAAATCAGTTGGTAAAAAAATCGAAGAAAAGAAACATTTATCGTTCTGAGAGGATGACATGCGGGACCCATGTGGCAGCAGCATCCTCAACGTTTCCAAGGCAGCACGGGATCCAAAAAAAAGGCAAAATAGCCAGAAATTAGGGGTCAAAATAACTCCAAGAAAAGAAAGGTTTATCGTCCATAGAGTCTGACATGTGGGACCCATTAGCGAGCAGATTCTTCAACGTTCAAAGGCGGCAGGGGATCAAAAGAAAAAGGAAGTAGCCAGAAATTAGGGGTAAAAAATAACTCCAACAATGGAAACTTTTATTGTTCATAGAGGATGACATGTGGGACCCATGAGCCAGCAGCTTCCTCAACGTTTCAAAGGCGGCATGGGATCGAAAGAAAAAGGCAAGTGACCAAATATCAGGAGCCAAAAATAATCCAAGAAAAGAAACTTTATTGTACATAGAGGATGACATGCGGGTCCCATTTAGCAGCAGCGGTATCACCGTTTGAGATGCGGCAGGGGCTCGAAAGAAAAAGGCAAGTGACCAAATATCAGGAGCCAAAAAATCCAAGAAAAGAAAGTTTTATAGTACATAGAGGATGACATGCGGGTCCCATTTAGCATCAGCGGTATCACCGTTTGGGAGGCGGCAGGGGATCGAAAGAAAAAGGCAAGTGACAAAATATGAGGTGCCAAAAATAATCAAAGAAAAGAAAGTTTTCAACGTTTCAAAGGCGGCAGGGGATCAAAAGAAAAAGGAAGTAGCCAGAAATTAGGGGCAAAAATAACTCCAAGAAAGGAAACTTTTATTGTTCGTAGAGGATGACATGGGGGACCCATGAGCCAGCAGCTTACTCAACGTTTCAAAGGTGGCATGAGATCGAAAGAAAAAAACGCAAGTGACCAAATATGAGGTGCCAAAAATAATCAAAGATTTATTGTACATAGAGGATGACATGCGGGTCCCATTTTGCAGCAGCGGTCTCAATGTTTGAAATGCGGCTTGAGATCAAAAGAAAAAGAAAGTAGCTAGAAAGTAGGGGGTCAAAAAAAATCCAAGAAAAGAAAGTTTTATAGTACATAGAGGATGACATGCGGGTCCCATGTGCCAGCAGCTTACTCAACGTTTCAAAGGGGCCAGGGGATCAAAAGTAAAAGGCAAGTGACGAAATATCAGGAGCCAAAAATCAGAGAGTGAAAAAAAATCCAAGAAAACAAACTTTTATAGCACATAGAGGATGACATGCGGGTCCCATGAGCCAGCAGGTTCCTCAACGTTTCAAACGTGGCATGAGATCGAAAGAAAAAGGCAAGTGACGAAATATCAGGAGCCAAAAATAATTCAAGAAAAGAAACTTGATTGTACATAGAGGATGACATGCGGGTCCCATGTGTAAGCAGCTTACTCAACGTTTCCAAGGCGGCAGGGCATCAAAAGAAAAAGGAAATAGACAAAAATCAGAGAGTGAAAAAAAACCATAGAAAATAAACTTTTATAGCACATAGAGGATGACATGCGGGTCCCACGAGCCAGCAGGTTCCTCAAAGTTTCAAACGTGGCATGAGATCGAAAGAAAAAAGGCAAGTGACCAAATATCAGGAGCCAAAAATAATCCAAGAAAAGAAAGTTTATTGTACGAGAGGATGACATGCGGGTCCCATTTTGCAGCGGTATCACCGTTTGAGAGGCTGGGGATCGAAAGAAAAAGGCAAGTGACCAAATATCAGGAGCCAAAAATAATCCAAGAAAAGAAATTTTATTGTACAGAGAGGATGACATGCGGGTCCCATTTTGCAGCAGCGGTCTCAACGTTTCCAAGGCGGCACAGGACCAAAAGAAAAATGAAGTAGCCAGAAATCAGGGGGTGAAAAAATCCAAGAAGAAAGATTTCAATTGGGCTGCATCTGGACATCTGGGCTTTCGAACTATCCTGCTTGGCCTTTTGACTCGTACAATTTCAGCCCACTCCAAAACAGGAAAGTTCCGAATTTTCTAAAAAAACAGGAAAGTCCTATGCTTCGCAAAGACAAAAAAACAAGGAGATTCAACATATAAGTTTGTTTATGTAAAAATAAAGATTTAATTATCCGTTTGAAATAGCTCAGAGCGCAATACATTGTTTATTGTCTGCAAAATAATCAAGATATCATATGTTTCTTGTACGGGGAGGCTGACATCGGGGACCCATGAGCCAACAGCGTCGTCAACGTTTTAAAGGCGGCAGGGGATGGAAAGAAAAAATAAACCAAAAATCTGTTGGTAAAAAATCCAAGAAAAGAAACATTTTCGTTCTGAGAGGATGACATGCGGGACCCATGAGGCAGCAGCATCCTCAGCGTTTATTGTTCATAGAGGTTGACATGTGGGACCCGTGAGCCAGCGGCGTCCTCAACGTTTTAAAGGCTGCAGGTGATCGAAAGAAAAAATAAGCCAAAAATCGTTTGGTCAACAAAATCCAAGAAAATAAACATTTACCGTTCTGAGAGGATGACATGCGGGACCCATGAGGCAGCAGCATCCTCAACGATTCCAAGGCGGCAGGGGAAATATCCAGAAATTAATGAGGGGTTCAAAATAAATCCATCAAAGGAAACTTTTATTGTTCATAGAGGATGACATGTGGGACCGACCTGCCAACAGCGTCCTCATCGTTTCAGAGGGGGCAGGAGATCAAAAGAAAAAGGCAAATAGCCAGAAATTAGGGGTAAAAAATAACTCCAAGAAAGGAAACTTTTATTGTTCGTAGAGGATGACATGCGGGACCCATGAGCCAGCAGCTTACTCAACGTTTCAAAGGCGGCATGAGATCGAAAGAAAAAGGCAAGTGACAAAATATCAGGAGCCAAAGATAATCCAAGAAAAGAAACTTTATTGTACATAGAGGATGACATGCGGGTCCCATTTAGCAGCAGCGGTCTCAGCGTTTCAAATGCGGCTTGAGATCAAAAGAAAAAGAAAGTTGATTGTACATAGAGGATGACATGCGGGTCCCATGAGTCAGCAGCTTACCATACGTTTCCAAGGCGGCAGGGGATCAAAAGAAAAAGGAAATAGCCAAAAATCAGAGGGTGAAAAAAATAAAGAAAATAAACTTTTATAGTACATAGAGGATGACATGCGGGTCCCATGAGCCAGCAGGTTCCTCAACGTTTCAAACTTGGCATGAGATCGGAAGAAAAAGGCAAGTGACCAAATATGAGGAGCCAAAAATAATTCAAGAAAAGAAAGTTTTATAGTACATAGAGGATGACATGCGGGTCCCATTTAGCAGCAGCGGTATCGTTTGAGAGGTGGCAGGGGATCAAAAGAAAAAATTGCCAAAAATCAGATGGTGAAAAAAAACCAAGAAAATGAACTTTTATAGTACATAGAGGATGACATGCGGGTCCCATGAGCCGCAGGTTCCTCAACGTTTCAAACGTGGCATGAGATCGAAAGAAAAAGGCAAGTGAAAAAATATGAGGAGCCAAAAATAATTCAAGAAAAGAAAGTTTTATAGTACATAGAGGATGACATGCGGGTCCCATTTAGCAGCAGCGGTATCACTGTTTGAGAGGCGGCAGGGGATCGAAAGAAAAAGGCAAGTGACCAAATATGAGGTGCCAAAAAAATCCAAGAAAAGAAAGTTTTATAGTACATAGAGGATGACATGCGGGTCCCATTTAGCAAGCGGTATCACGTTTGAGAGGCAGCAGGGGATCGAAAGAAAAAGTCAAGTGACCAAATATGAGGTGCCAAAAAAAAAGAAAAGAAAGTTTTATAGTACATAGAGGATGACATGCGGGTCCCATTAGCAGCAGCGGTATCACCGCGGCAGGGGATCGAAAGAAAAAGGCAAGTGACCAAATTTGAGGTGCCAAAAAAACTCCAAGAAAAGAAAGTTGATTGCACATAGAGGATGACATGCGGGTCCCATTTAGCAGCAGGTCTCAACGTTTCAAGGCGGCAAGGGATCAAAAGAAAAAGGAAGTAGCCAGAAATCAGGGGGTCAAAAAATCCAAGAATAGAAAGAATTTTGGTTCATAGAGGATGACATGCGGGACCCATGATCCTGCATCGTAAACGGCTCGATCGGAGAACGTTGAACGAGATGGCGCGATCTAGAAAAAAACAATGCCAGAGAGGCTGCCATCTGGGCCCTACATCCCTCGGCGGTGCGGATTTGCGTTGACTCGGCCGGCGAACCCGAGATTTCGAGATGCACCACGTCCCGGGCCACCATACGCCACGTTTTGGCCGCTTTCGTCGGGCTAGGTGGCCTCAAAAACGAAAAAAAAAAGTTTTGACATGCACCACGGAGGGACCAAAATCGTCGGCCATGGTACACCAGCAACCACGGCGCGACTTCAACTTCGTCGGCCATGGCAACTTTTCTTGTAGTGCTATGCAGTGTAAAAGCGGTAGTCTCTAAAGCATAATCCACAAAAATATAATGGCGTCATTTTATTTTATCTCATCATTAACCCAACAAGGTTTGGATACGTCTCTCGGATACTCCATCATCACTATGATACTCCAAGAAACGTGAGTTGTAGAACAATTTCATAACTCTCTTAGATGTTCGCTAAAACTCGTAATTCAAATATTTCCAATGATCATCACATGAATCATTTGATATATGCTCGTAACACTTTAGAGCACATGACATCTGATTTTGTACATATTATTCGTGATCTAAAATCACTCATGTGTTTTTACTCATCGAGTGTCAAATACACTCAAGTCTTGTTAAACCTTCACATGGAAAAGAACACCTTCTTAATATTTTTATATTGAACTACTTCAATATTCATTCTATGTACTTTGACTTAAACTTATTATGTGTTTCAATCTATCTTCATAGATCTTGACACTAAATATGTTTCAGTCCATATCCTTTCATTGAAGTTAATTCTCAATGAAACCTTTTAATCACATCAAGTATATAATTACATCATTTATAATCAATGATATGTCATCCACATATAATATTATAACTATGTCTCAGCGCTCCCACTTAATTTCTTGCAAATGCAAGTATCTTCATCGTTTCTGATGAAATCAAAACTCTTTGATTATTTCATCCGGTGAAGATTCCAACTCCGTGATACTTACTTCATCCAATTGAAGTTTGTATACCTATCTAGTATTCCACGGACTAGCAAAACTCTTTGGTTTGTATCTAGTATACATCCTTCATACACACTTCTGGTAAGGAATGTATTTCTGCCATCCTACTATCATATCTCATAAAAGAAATATGTAGCGATTACTAGAATAATCCACATAGACTATAAGCATTGCTACGGAAGATCTAATCTTATCGTAGTCAACTCTTTGAACTTTGTCGTAAACAACTTTTCGACAAGTCGAGCTTCTTCAAGGATATTCCATCCAAGTCCATCAATTTTATAGATCCATTTACTTTCAAAAAGTATTCACCTATCTTGGATTTCATGGCGCATAGCCATTTTAACGGAGTCAGGGCCCATCATAACTTCTTTGTATGTAGTTGGTTTATTATTGTTCAAAAACAATCCTTTGTCCACAAATCATTTATTTGATCACAAAGTAAACCACATCTACAAGGTTCAATAGGTACTTTGATCTCCATGACTATAACACTTTGTAGACATGGGAGCCATGATCGTCGTGGCCGCTTCCGGAACCATTTCCGATGCTGCGCTACTCTGATCATCATGCTCAGGTTCATGAACCTTATCAAGTTCCATTGTCCTCCCACTCAAATACTTCGCTAGAAACAATTTCTTGGAAATAAGTAAGAAACATCGACAAACACTTTTGTCTTTGACTTTATAGTGGAAAGAACTCCCAATTAATGTTCTAGGATAACCAACAAAGATATTCATCCGATTTTGGTTGTAAACTTGTTTACATATGCTACGCATACCAAAATTTAAGAAAGTACTATTAGGATTTATACCCATGCCATAACTCATATGGTGTCATTTCAATGGATTATGATGACGCTCTATGCAGTGTAAAAGCGGTAGTCTCTAAAGCATAATCCACAAAAATATAATGGCGTCATTTTATTTTATCTCATCATTAACCCAACAAGGTTTGGATACGTCTCTCGGATACTCCATCATCACTATGATACTCCAAGAAACGTGAGTTGTAGAACAATTTCATAACTCTCTTAGATGTTCGCTAAAACTTGTAATTCAAATATTTCCACCATGATCCAATCATAGATATTTGACTTTTCTATTACGATGATTTCCACTTCATGCTGAAATTTATTTGAATCCATTCAAATGTTTCAAACTTCTTCCTTATCGAATAAATATATCCACATATATATACTCAATTCATTGTTGGAAGTTTTCATGAAGTAGAAGAATCTCCCGCACACAACTATGCCCAGTGAACCACATATATCATCATGTATGTTTCCACTAAGTTAGTTGCCCATTCAACTCTTGGCCTATGAACGGTATTTCAGTCATTCTCTTTAGAAGAGATTTGCAAGCGCCAAACGATTCAAAAATCAAATGACTCCAAAAATCCATTTGCATGGAGTTCCTTCATGCGTTCCTTTCTAACATGACCTAAATGGCGGTTCCACTAATGAGTGGAATTCACATCATTTGCCTTATGGCATTTTAGCGTCAGTGTTATGTATGTGTGCTTCACCATAAAGATTTATAATAACTTATCCATCGTACATGGAATGTTGTTATAATTTGAACAACTCATTGTTTTCATTTAACCAGAACAAAACAACAATTATAAAGTTCTTTATTATAAATCTGAAGGGCTAGGTAGAATGCCAACGACGAACACAATAACACTTTATTTTGTTCCAGACGTGCATTCCTACCATATTCCTTGTCAGTCACTTAGGCCATTGTATTCTTGTATTGCGTTGTTTTGTATGACACCTCATACCAACCAATATGGTACAAATACCCAAGAATTTCATTGTGTGACCAAACAAGGAATACATTCATAACATGTATATCATCTATATACACCTGAGCTAGACTTTCTAGTCTTTTCTTTCTTTCTGCCAAAAATCTTTTGTAGTTTCTCTTTTAGCTTTCCTCATTCTCAGAAAACACTTCACCTTCAATAACTTCTAGGTCCATTGGTCAAATACCAATAACCTTGAGGTTCTTAATTTGAAGTTGATCATTGATACGTCTCAAACGTATCTATAATTTCTTATGTTCCATGCTACTTTTATGACAATACTTGAATGTTTTATACATACTTTACATCATTATTATACATTTTCCGGCACTAACCTATTAACAAGATGCCGAAGCGCCAGTTGTTGTTTTCTGCTGTTTTTGGTTTCAGAAATCCTACAAAGGAAATATTCTCGGAATTGGACGAAATCAACGCCTAGGGTCCTATTTTTCCACGAAGCTTCCAGAAGACCGAGGGGAAAGGAAGTGGGGCCACGGGAGCCGCCACACTAGGGCGGCGCGGCCTGAGGGGGGCCCGCGCGGCCCTAGCGTGTGGGGCCCTCGTGACCCCTCCGACTCTGCCATTCCGCCTACTTACAGCCTTCGTCGCGAACCCTGCTGCCGAGAGCCACGATACGGAAAACCTTCCAGAGACGCCGCCGCCAATCCCATCTCGGGGGATTCAGGAGATCGCCTCCGGCACCCTGCCGGAGAGGGGAATCATCACCGGAGGGCTCTACATCATCATGCCCGCCTCCGATTGATGCGTGAGTAGTTCATCCTTGGACTATGGGTCCATAGCAGTAGCTAGATGGTTGTCTTCTCCGCTTGTGCTATCATTGTTTAGATCTTGTGAGCTGCCTAACATGATCAAGATCATCTATTTGTAATGCTACATGTTGTGTTTGGTGGGATCCGATGAATCTAGAATACTATGTCAAGTTGATTATCAATCTATCATATATGTGTTGTTTATGTTCTTGCATGCTCTCCGTTGCTAGTAGAGGCTCTGGCCAAGTTGATACTTGTAACTCCAAGAGGGAGTATTTATGCTCGATAGTGGGTTCATGCCTCCATTTAATCTGGGACAGTGACAGAAAGTTCTAAGGTTGTGGATGTGCTGTTGCTACTAGGGATAAAACATCGATGCTTTGTCTAAGGATATTTGTGTTGATTACATTACGCACCATACTTAATGCAATTATCTGTTGTTTACAACTTAATACTGGAGGGGGTGCGGATGCTAACCCGAAGGTGGATTATTTAGGCATAGATGCATGCTGGATAGCGGTCTATGTACTTTGTCGTAATGCCCTGATTAAATCTCATAGTAATCATCATTGATATGTATTGAATCTTGATTTGTCAATTGCCCATCTGTAATTTGTTCACCCAGCATGTTAGTTATCTTATTGGAGAGACACCACTAGTGAACTGTGGACCCCGGTCCATTCTTTACATCTGAATACAATCTACTGCAATCATTGTTCTTACTGTTCTTTGCAAACAAACACCATCTTCCACTCGATACGCTTAATCCTTTGTTTTCAGCAAGCCGGTGAGATTGACAACCTCATTGTTACGTTGGGGCAAAGTATCTTGATTGTGTTGTGCAGGTTCCACGTTGGCGCCGGTTTCACTGGTGTTGCGCTACACTCCTCCACCAACAACCTTCACGTGCTTCTTGGCTCCTACTGGTTCGATAACCTTGGTTTCTTTCTGAGGGAAAACTTGCTGCTGTGCGCATCACACCTTCCTCTTGGGGTCCCCAACGGACGTGTACATCTACGCGCATCAAGCTCTCTTTTTCTAGCACCGTTGCCGGGGAGATCAAGACACGCTGCAAGGGGAGTCTCCACATCCAATCTCTTTACTTTGTTTTTGTCTTGCTTTACTTTATTTTATTTATTGTCTTGTTTGCTTCATATTAAAAACACAAAAAATTTAGTTACTTTACTTTCTGTCTTATTTACTAGTTCTATATCAAAACACAAAAAAAATAGTTACTTGTCTTTACTTTATTTTATTCTACTTGCTTAGTTTACTTTTATTACTGCTACAATGGGTACTCCTGAAAATACTAAGTTGTGTGATTTCACTAGCACAAATAATAATAATTTTATAAGTACTCCTATTGCTCCACCTGCTACTACAGCAGAATTCTATGAAATTGCTGCCCATCTTAATAATTTTGTTGAACTTTGTGAAATGCAAAAGTATAAGGATATAGATGGTGATATTATAAAACTGAAATTGTTTCCTTTCTCATTAAGAGGAAGAGCTAAAGATTGGTTGCTTTCTTTGCCTAAGAATAGTATTGATTCATGGACTAAATGTAAAGATGCTTTTATTGGAAAATATTATCCTCCTGCTAAGATTATATCTTTGAGAAGTAGCATTATGAACTTTAAACAATTTGATAATGAACATGTTGCTCAAGCATGGGAGAGAATGAAATCTTTGGTAAAGAATTGCCCAACCCATGGACTGACTACTTGGATGATCATCCAAACCTTTTATGCAGGATTGAATTTTTCCTCAAGGAACCTATTGGATTCAGCTGCTGGAGGTACTTTTATGTCCATCACCTTGGGCGCCGCGACTAAGCTTCTTGATGATATGATGATCAATTACTCTGAATGGCACACTGAAAGAACTCCTCAAGGTAAGAAGGTAAATTCTGTTGAAGAAACCTCTTCTTTGGGTGATAAGATTGATGCTATTATGTCTATGCTTGCAAATGGTAGATCTCATATTGATCCTAATAATGTTCCTTTAGCTTCATTGGTTGCTCAAGAAGAAAATGTTGATGTGAATTTCATTAAGAGTAATAATTTCAACAACAATGCTTATAGGAATAATTATGGTAACAACAACTATAGGCCATATCCTTCTAATAATGGTAGTGGTTATGGTAATTCTTATGGTAATTCTTACAACAATAATAAGAGTGTACCCTCTGGTCTTGAAGTGATGCTTAAAGAATTTATTAGTACACAAACTGCTTTTAATAAAACTGTTGAAGAAAAGCTTGGTAAAATTGATGTTCTTGCTTCTAAGGTTGATAGTCTTGCTCTTGATGTTGATCTTTTAAAACTGAAAGTTATGCCTGAGGAAGTTAAAGATGCTAGGTTTGCTAAAACAAATGCCATCCAAGTTCAAATTAATGATAATATTAGAATGTTGGCTGAATTGCATGCTAGGTGGGATAGAGAAGAAAAAGAAAAACTTGCTAAAGAGAATAATGTAGCTAAAGTATGGACTATTACCACCACTAGTAATGTTGATTCTACACATGTTGCTACACCTCCTACTATCAATGGTAAAATAATTGGTGTTGGCAATGTTTCTACTCCTAGTGCAAAGCGTGCAAAATTGCCTGAAACTGCTGAAACTGCTTGTGATAAAACTGCTGAAATTTTTCAAAATATTGGTGACAATGATTCCATTGCTGTAGAACATAATGGTTTAGATTTTGATGATTGTCATATTACTGAAGTTATAAAGTTCTTACAAAAACTTGCTAGAAGTCCTAATGCTAGTGCTATAAATTTAGCCTTTACAAAACATATTACAAATGCTCTCATTAAAGCTAGAGAAGAGAAATTAAAACTTGAAGCTTCTATTCCTAGGAAATTAGAAGATGGTTGGGAGCCCATCATTAAGATGAAATTCAATGATTTTGAATGTAATGCTTTATGTGATCTTGGTGCAAGTATTTCTGTTATGCCTAAGAAAATTTATGATATGCTTGACTTGCCACCATTGAAAAATTGTTATTTGGATGTTAATCTTGCTGATAATTCTAAAAAGAAACCTTTGGGGAGGATTGATAATGTTCGCATTACGGTTAACAATAACCTTGTCCCCGTTGATTTTGTTGTCTTGGATATTAAATGCAATGCATCTTGTCCTATTGTGTTGGGAAGACCTTTTCTTCAAACTGTTGCATGGTGCTATTATTGATATGAAGGAAGGTAATATTAAGTATCAATTCCTCTCAAGAAAGGTATGGAACACTTCCCTAGAAAGAGAATGAAGTTTCCTTTTGATTCTATTATTAGAACAAGTTATGATGTTGATGCTTCTTCTCTTGATGTTACTTGATTTGCACTTTCTGCGCCTAGCTGAAAGGCGTTAAAGAAAAGCACTTCTTGGGAGATAACCCATGTTTCATTTTATTTACTGTATTGTTGAGTCTTGGAAGTTGTTTACTACTGTAGCAACCTCTCCTTATCATGTTTTTGTGCCAAGTAAAGTCTCTATGGTAAAGTTGATGCTAGATTTGGATTGCTGCGCAGAAACAGCATTGCTGTCTGTCACGAATTCGCGCAGAACTCTCTGTAAAAAAATCAAAAAAATCTGCAAATTTACGTGCGTGATCCTCAGATATGTACGCAACTTTCATTAGTTATGAGTTTTTCCGTTTGAGCAAGTTAAGTGCCCCTGCAAAATTCGTCTTTACGGACTGTTCTGTTTTGACAGATTCTGCCTTTTATTTCGCATTGCCGCTTTTGCTATGTTGAATGAGTTTCTTTGTTCCATTAACTTTCAGAAGCTTTGTGCAATGTCCAGAAGTGTTAAGAATTATTGTGTCACCTCTGAATATGTGAATTTTTGATTATGCACTAACCCTCTAATGAGTTTGCTTGAAGTTTGGTGTGGAGGAAGTTTTCAAGGGTCAAGAGAAGAGGATGATATACTATGATCAAGAAGAGTGAAAGGTCTAAGCTTGGGGATGCCCCGGTGGTTCATCCCTGCATATTTTAAGAAGACTCAAGCATCTAAGCTTGGGGATGCCCAAGGCATTGATGACCCACAAGTTTAGGGGGTGTATCGTAGTATCTTCGATAAGTAAGAATGTCGATCCCAACAAGGAGCAGAAGGTGTTGACAAGCAGTTTCGATGAAGGATTCACTGTAAATGCTCACAGACAAGTATTCAAGGGGTTTTGATGTAACAGATGAATAAAGTACGAGTAAGTAAAGTGCGAGAGAAATAATTGCAGCGAGTGGCCCAATCCTTTTTAGCACAAAGGACAAGCCGGTTTGTTTACTTATAATGACCAAACGTTCTTGAGGACACACGGGGATTTTAGTCTAGTGCTTTCGCTTCATACAGCTAATTAATCTTCATTTTTTGATAAGTGTTGTGTGGGTGAACCTATGCTAATGCACCGCCCTTCCTAGGACTAATACATACTTGTGATTATACCCCTTGCAAGCATCCGCAACTACAAGAAAGTAATTAAGATAAATCTAACCACAGCCTTAAACTCTGAGATCCTGCGATCCCTCTTGCATCGATATACTAACGGGGGCTCAGGTTTCTGTCACTCCGGCAACCCCGCAATTAGCAACCGAATACAAGATGCACTCCCCTAGGCCCATAAATGGTGAAGTATCGTGTAGTCGACGTTCACACGACACCACTAGAAGAATGACACCACAACTTAAATATCATAACATTGAATATTACTCAACCATAGTTCACTACTAACATTTAGACTTCACCCATGTCCTCAAGAACTAAACGAACTACTCACGAGACATCATATGGAATACAATCAGAGGTGATATGATGATGAATAACAATCTGAACATAAACCTTGGTTCAATGGTTTCACTCAATAGCATCAATAACAAGTAGAAATCAACACCGGGAGAGTTTCCCCTATCAAACAATCAAGATCCAACCCAAATCATTACAGCGGTGACGAGGTGCAGCGGTGGTGATGGCGGTGTAGATGGTGGAGATGATGATGATGATGATGATGGAGATGATGTACAGCTCGATGACGATTGCGATGGCGTCGATTTCCCCCTCCGGGAGAATTTCCCGCGGATTCTGCCCGCCGGAGAGCTCTTTTCTCTCTGATGTTCTCCGCCCCGCAGAGGCGGCTGTAACTCTTCGTGAGGTACACTATGTGGCTTAGGTCTTCGGGACGAAGGAGTACGCGAAGGAAAGGAGGCGAGAGGGGCTGTGGGCCCCCCTCCTCATAGGGCGGCGCGGCCAGGCCTTGGGCCGCGCCGGCCTATGGGGTGGGCCCACCTCGGGTCCCCTCTTCTCCCCCTTCTGGCTTCCTTCGTCATCTGGAATAATAAGATTTTTGGTATAATTTCCTTCCACAGTTGATCTTCCGAAATATTGCGTTCTGACGGTGCTTTTTCCAGCAGAATCCTGGCTCCGGTGCTTGATCCTCCAATAATGATGAAACATGCAAAATAGATGAAATAACATAAGTATTGTGTCCCAATATGAAATATATCAATGAATAACAGCAAATTATGATATAAAATAGTGATGCAAAATGGACGTATCAACTCCCCCAAGCTTAGACCTCGCTTGTCCCCAAGCGAAACTGAGCTCGATGAACAAGACCACATGTTTATGGAGTGAAGAGTCGATAAATAAAATACGGACAAGAAGCATCATATTGATTCACACAAGATATTCTAATACACATTCTCTTCATATAACTCAACTTGAAATAAGTAAAGAGAAATCACAAGTAAAGGTGCATAGGAAATCATAGATGGTTATGGCAAACTTTGTTCTTGGTCAGAGAACTACTAACGGATTGCTCTTATTTAATAAGCAAGGCTTTCATATTAGAATTTATATAGCAGGGCTTTCATCTCAATCATAACAATCTCCTCATAATCATTGATAACTTTCAAAGTCATATTCATTCAGATAAAATTTGTACTAAACAAGAAAGTATAAAGGACATAATTAGCTCAATCATAGCATAAATGGTTGGTTCACAACAACTCAATTGCTTGCTTAAGACAGAGGGAAATAGGTTTACTGACTCAACATAAAAATAAAAGATAGGCCCTTCGCAGAGGGAAGCAGGGATTAAATCATGTGCTAGAGCTTTTCAAGTTTTGAAATCATATAAAGAGCATAAAAGTAAGATTTTGAGAGGTGTTTGTTGTTGTCAACGAATGGTAGTGGGCACTCTAACCCCCTTGCCAAACGAACCTTCCAAGAGCGGCTCCCATGAGGGACGACATCTCTACCAGCAAGGTAGATCATCCCCCTTCTCTTTTGTTTACACATGTATTTTAGTTTTATTATGGATGACACTCCCCCCAACCTTGGCTTTCTCAATCCATGGCTAACCGAATCCTCGGGTGCCTTCCAACATTCACATACCATGGAGGAGTGTCTATTGCAAAATTAAGTTGCTTACTGATAAATCAGGGCAAAACATGTGAAGAGAATTATTAATGAAAGTTATTAATTGGGGCTGGGAACCCGTTGCCAGCTCTTATTGCAAAATTATTGGATAAGCGGATGTGCCACTAGTCCATTGGTGAAAGTCCGCCCAACAAGATTGAAAGATAAAACACCACATACTTCCTCATGAGCTATAAAACATTGACACAAATAAGGAGTAGTATAGTTTGAATTATTTAAAGGTAGCACATGAAGTATTTACTTGGAATGGCAGAAAATACCATGTAGTAGGTAGGTATGGTGGACACAAATGGCATGGGTTTGGTCTAAGGTTATGGATGTATGAGAAGCATTCCCTCTCAATACAGGTCTTTGGCTAGCAAGGTTTGATAGCAAGCATAAAGGTTGAGGGAAACAAACAAATATACATATGATAGAAACAATCATGCATCTTTCTCATAAGCACAAGCAATTTTAACTTCAGAATACTAAACTCACTATCATAAAGATAATAGAGTAATATATCTACATGTATTTCTCTCTTCTATTTAAACATCAAGGTGTTGTTGCTATTGACCAATGCTAAGTTTGCCAAAACCAAATAGATTTACTTGATGCTCCCAAAGTGATATCAATACTAATGTCAAGAGTAATCATATAATGGAGATTGCAAACTAAAATAAGGTGTGCAAAAAGTAAATGACAAGACTTCTCATTAATATTCCATAACGATAACTCACACCAACGGATACATAGATAACCAACTAAGAGAGATACTTCCACATTGCAAACTATTCCATATGATAACTTCCCTATTCATGATATGACACTACTTGATAGTAAAAGATAAAGGTAGTGATGATGTGATACCGCGGCACTCCCCCAAGCTTGGAACAAACCAAGGGGATGCCAATACCGATGATGAATTACTCCTTCGGTGATGATGGTGATGGATTCTTCTCGACAAGCTTCTTAACAAGCTCCTTTAAATCTTCAATCTCATAGGTGAGGTTGCGAATCAGCTCCGAGTTGTGCTCAACGCGGCTCATAATCATGTCAGGTGGTGAGTCCCAACTCCTAGAGTTGTTTCCCCATCCTTCAGCTTCAGATTTCATCTCTCCTGCAATGTTAGAACGATCTATATCCCAACCACTTGGCAACACTACCTTGGGGGTTCTTTCAGTTTGACGATCGTAGATTAGGTTGCGGAAAGGGCGGTAATTGCCCGGAGAAGATGTCCTTGGAGCCAAGTAATGACGTGGAACTGCTCCTCCGGTAGCGATTCGTGCACTCCTCTTGGTGTTGGATGGATTTGATATCACGCCAATGCTTGCAATGGTGGCACGCTGGTGTACTCGCGGAACCTCCTCCACTTCTTCCTCATCCTCACTCGCGACTTCTTCCTTCAGTTCCGGGTCTTGAATATCTTCCTCCAAAGGTCCCTTGTCCTTGTTGTTGGAGACCATGGTGCTTCTAGATCAAAACAAATCTGGCAGAAAACAGCTCGAAACAAAACACGACGAGAAAACGATATACGGACCTCCAGGGGTCCGGGGGATTATATAGCAAATATTTTTACAACAAAAGGAAGGTTCCAGGCCGAAAACGAGTGGAAACGGGACGCCGAGGGGCTGTCACCATAGGGCGGCGCGGCCAGGGTGGGGCCCGCGCCGGCCTATGGTGACGGGCCCTCGCGCGTCTCTTCCACTCCGTTTCGATCCCGTAATTTTTCATATTTTCCAAAAACAGCAGAAATATTGTTCGGAAAGCTAAACGCGGACTTTTATTACCTGTACTGTTACCTATTCAAAGTCGAGTTCTGGCGGACTGTCAATTTGTCCTTTGATGAAAGCCTCCGGTGTTTCCACTTGAATAATATCAACGTCAACATTATAAGAATCACCCGAGATATAATGCTTGAGCCTTTGTCCATTCACCACTTGCGTAGCATTGCCTTGGAGAGAGCTAATTTTAATTGCTCCTGAACGATACACCTCCTCAACAACATATGGTCCTTCCCATTTCGAGAGTAATTTCCCTGCAAAGAATCTGAGACGAGACCGATACAATAGGACTTTATCCCCAATATTAAACTCTCTTTTGATGATCCTTCTATCATGCCATTTCTTAACTTTTTCTTTAAAGAGTTTAGCATTTTCATAAGCTTCACTTCTCCATTCATCTAGAGAACTTAATTGCAGCAACCTCTTATTACCGGCTAGTTTCGGATCTTTATTTAGTTCTCTAACAGCCCAATAAGCTTTGTGCTCTAGTTCTAGAGGTAAATGACAAGCTTTTCCATAAACCATTTTATAAGGTGACATTCCCATGGGATTTTTATAAGCAGTTCTATAAGCCCATAGTGCTTCCTTCAATTTACTAGCCCAATTCTTTCTAGATTTATTAACAGTCTTTCCCAAAATAGATTTAATCTCTCTATTTGATAATTCTACTTGACCACTAGTTTGAGGGTGATAAGCGGAAGCAATTCTATGATTAATACCATACTTAGCAAGAGTTTTTCTAAAACCTCCATGAATAAAATGAGAACCTCCATCAGTCATAATATATCTAGGTACTCCAAATCTAGGAAAAATAATATCTAAAAGCATTTTTAAAGAGGTCTCACCATCAGCACTTTTTGTGGGTATAGCTTCTACCCATTTAGTAACATAATCAACAGCGACAAGTATATGAGTGTTACCTTCTGAAGAAGGGAAAGGACCCATGAAGTCGAATCCCCAACAATCGAATGGTTCAATAACAAGAGTATAATTCATAGGCATTTCATTGCGTCTAGAGATATTACCAACTCTTTGACATTCATCACAAGATAAGATAAACTTCCTTGCATCTTTGAAAAGTGTTGGCCAATAAAAACCTGATTGTAGAACCTTTTGCGCGGTTCTATCTCCAGCGTGATGTCCTCCATAAACACTACCATGACATTTACTCAATATCTCTTGTTGCTCATATTCAGGAACACATCTTCGCATAATACCATCTACTCCTTCTTTATATAAGTGTGGGTCATCCCAAAAATAATGCCTCAAGTCATACGTCTCCAACGTATCGATAATTTCTTATGTTCCATGCCACATTATTGATGATATCTACATGTTTTATGCACACTTTATGTCATATTCGTGCATTTTCTGGAACTAACCTATTAACAAGATGCCGAAGTGCCAGTTCCTGTTTTCTGCTGTTTTTGGTTTCAGAAATCCTAGTAACGAAATATTCTCGGAATTGGACGAAATCAACGCCCAGGTTCCTATTTTGCCCGGAAGCATCCAGAACACCCGAGAGCCGCCAGAGGGGCCTGTGGGCCCCAGATGACATGGTGGCGCGGCCAGGGCTGGGCCGCGCCACCCTATGGTGTGGTTGCTCCTTCGACCCTCCTGCGCCGCCTCTTCGCCTATATAAAGCCCCATCGAAAACCCTTACGGAGGAAGCCACGATACGAGAAAAGTTCCGAGCCGCCGTCATCGCGAAGCCAAGATGGGACAGGAGTCTCTTCCGGCACCCTGCCGGACGGGGAAGTGCCCCGGAAGGCTTCTCCATCGACACCGCTGCCATCTCCACCGCCATCTTCATCACCGCTGCTGCTCCCATGAGGAGGGAGTAGTTCTCCATCGAGGCTCGGGGCTGTACCGGTAGCTATGTGGTTCATCTCTCTCCTATGTAGTTCAATACAATAATCTCATGAGCTGCCTTACATGATTGAGATTCATATGATGATGCTTGTAATCTAGATGTCATTATGCTAGTCAAGTGGGTTTTACTTATGTGATCTCCGGAGACTCCTTGTCCCACGTGTGTAAAGGTGACAGTGTGTGCACCGTGTGGGTCTCTTAGGCTATATTTCACGAAGTACTTATTCACTGTTGAAGAGCGTAGTGAAGTGCTTATTTATATCTCTTTATGATTGCAATGTGCATCGTATCACAATTTATCTATGTGCTACTCTAGTGATGTGTTATTAAAGTAGTTTTATTCCTCCTGCATGTGTGCAAAGGTGACAGTGCGTGCACCGTGTTAGTACTTGGTTTATGCTATGATCATGATCTCTTGTAGATTGCGAAGTTAACTATTGCTATGATAATATTGATGTGATCTATTCCTCCTACATATGCATGAAGGTGACAGTGTGCATGCTATGCTAGTACTTGGTTTAGTCGTTTTGATCTATCTTACACTTAAGGTTACTTAAACATGAGCATTATTGTGGAGCTTGTTAACTCCGGCATTGAGGGTTCGTGTAATCCTACGCAATGTGTTCATCATCCAACAAAAGTGTAGAGTATGCATTTATCTATTCTGTTATGTGATCAATGTTGAGAGTGTCCACTAGTGAAAGTCTATTCCCTAGGCCTTGTTCCTAAATACTGCTGAGTTACTACTGCTTGTTTCTTGTTTTTTGCGTTACTACTGCTGCAATACTACCACCATCAACTACACGCCAGCAAGCTATTTTCTGGCACCGTTGCTACTGCTCATATATATTCATACCACCTGTATTTCACTATCTCTTCGCCGAACTAGTGCACCTATTTGGTGTGTTGGGGACACAAGAGACTTCTTGCTTTGTGGTTGCAGGGTTGCATGAGAGGGATATCTTTGACCTCTTCCTCCCTGAGTTCGATAAACCTTGGGTGATCCACTTAAGGGAAAACTTGCTGCTGTTCTACAAACCTCTGCACTTGGAGGCCCAACACTGTCTACACGAAAGGAGGGGGAACGTAGACATCAAAGTCATAAAAGAATTTCCTCCTTTGCTGAGCTGAAAAGGTTGGAGGCAAATACTTCGAAACAATAAAGTTAGCATAATCAGCATACCAAGGGCTCTCTCGCGAGCTCACCTTTATTACAGCCAATTGTTCATTTGGAAAACTATCATTAACAGGAACAGGATCATAAGCAATATTTTCCAATCTAGACAAATTATCAGCAACAGGATTATCAGCACCTTTCCTATCTATAATATGTAAATCAAATTCTTGCAAAAGAAGTACCCATCTAATAAGCCTCGGCTTAGCATCTTTCTTTGTCATAAGGTATCTAATTGCAGCATGATCAGTATGAATCGTGACTTTTGAATCAACAATATAGGATCTAAACTTGTCACAAGCAAAGACTACAGCTAACAATTCCTTTTCAGTTGTAGCATAATTTCTTTGAGCAGCATCAAGAGTCTTACTAGCATAATGAATAACATTTAATTTTTTATCTACTCGCTGTCCAAGAACAGCGCCTACAGCAAAATCACTAGCATCACACATAATTTCAAAAGGCAAATTCCAATCAGGAGGTTCAACTACAGGAGCAGTTGTTAAGGCTTTCTTTAGAGTTTCAAAAGCTTCCTTACAATCATCATCAAAAACAAAAGGTACATCTTTTTGAAGAAGATTAGTAAGAGGCTTTGAAATCTTGGAGAAATCTTTAATAAATCTCCTATAAAACCCAACATGACCAAGAACACTACGAATACCTTTAACATCCCTCGGATAGGGCATCTTCTCAATTGCTTCAACTTTAGCTCTATCAACTTCAATACCTCTCTCGGAAATTTTATGTCCCAATACAATTCCTTCATTAACCATAAAGTGGCATTTCTCCCAATTAAGAACAAGGTTAGTTTCTTCACATCTCTGCAAAACTTTATCGAGGTTTCGCAAGCAATTATCAAAAGAATTCCCATAGACAGAAAAATCATCCATGAACACCTCTACAATACTCTCGCAAAAGCCATGAAAAATAGCGGACATGCATCTTTGAAAAGTAGCAGGAGCATTACATAAACCAAAAGGCATACGCCTATAAGCATAAGTTCCATAAGGACAAGTGAAAGTGGTTTTCTCTTGATCTTTAGCTTTAACAGCAATTTGTGAAAACCCAGAATAACCATCAAGAAAGCAAAAGTGAGTATTTTTAGATAACCTTTCTAGCATTTGATCAATAAAGGGTAAAGGGTAATGATCTTTCTTAGTAACTTTATTAACTTTTCGAAAATCAATGCACATTCTATACCCTACAACTACTCTTTGAGGGATGAGCTCATCATTATCATTAGGCACAACAGTCATTCCTCCTTTCTTAGGAACACAATGCACAGGACTAACCCATCTACTATCAGCAATAGGATATATAATACCAGCTTCAAGAAGTTTTAATACCTCATTCCTTACCACCTCCTTCATCTTCGGAATTAGACGACGTTGATGTTCAACAACAGGCTTTGCATCATCTTCCATATTGATAGCGTGTTGGCAAATAGAGGGAGAAATCCCCTTCAAATCATCAAGAGTATAGCCAATAGCTCCTCGGTGTTTCTTCAATATTTCCAATAACCTTTCTTCCTCAATCTCTGAAAGCTTAGAACTAATAATAACAGGATATATTTTCTTATCATCAATATGAGCATATTTAAGATTATCAGGTAAAGGCTTTAAATCAAAAACAGGATCTTCCTTTGGTGGCGGTGTTGTACCCAAATCTTCCACCGGTAAATCATGCTTGAGAATAGGTTGTCGAAGAAAAATTTCCTCAAGCTCATCTCTTTCTTTCCTAAAAACTTCACTCTCGCTATTCTCCAAATGTTGCTGCAAAGGATTATTAGGAACAAGAACAATAGATGCACACTGCTCCATTTTAAAATCATCACTAGGCAAATCAGCTTTATAAGGAGTTTTGGTAAATTTAGAGAAGTTAAACTCATAAGATTCACCAGCAAATTTAGTCAAAATTTTCTCTTTCTTGCAATCTATAATAGCTCCACAAGTATTTAGAAAAGGTCTACCAAAAATGATAGGACAATAATCACTAGCAGCAGAACCAAGTACCAAAAAGTCAGCAAGATATTTAATCTTACCACATAGAACTTCCACATCTCGAACAATACCAATTGGAGAAATAGTTTCTCTATTAGCCAGCTGAATAACCACATCAATATCTTCAAGTTCACAAGAATCAATTTCGTGCATAATCTCCGTGTAAAGCTCATAAGGAATAGCACTAACACTTGCACCAATATCACATAAACCATAATAGCAATGATCACCAATTCTAACAGATAACATAGGAACACTAACTTGTTTGGGTTTATTAGGATGTGAAACAATATTAGAAGCATCTTCACAGAAAATAATATGACCATCCTCCACATTTTCAGTCACAAGATCTTTAACTATTGCAACAGCAGGTTCAACTTTAATTTGTTCTTCGGGTTCTATAGGTTTCTTTTCACTTTTATTAACCGCACTAGATATGACAGAGTACTCCTTCATTTTAGCAGGGAAAGGAGTTTTTTCAATATAAGCTTCAGGAATAACATTATCAACAGTTTCAACCACTACACATTTGTTTACAGATGAATCAATTTTATCTTTATACGGTTCATGATACTTATCAAAATTCTTCTTAGGCAATTCATAATGAGAGGCAAAAGCTTTATAAAGATTTGCAACAACTTGGGAATCAAGACCATATGTAGCACTCATATTACGAAATTTATCAGTATCCATAAAAGCTTCAATGCATTTATAATCATAAATTATACCTGATTCTCTATCCTTGTCGTTCTCCCATCCTTCAGTATTCTCCTGAATCCGATCAAGAAGGTCCCTTTTAAACTCTTCTTTGTTGCGTGTAAATGATCCAGAACAAGAAGTATCCAGCAAGGTCTTGTCTTGAAAAGAAAGTCTTGCATAGAAATTATCAATAATAACATTACCAGGAAGCTCATGAATGGGGCATTTGAGCATTAAAGACTTCAATCTCCCCCAAGCTTGGGCAATACTCTCTCCATCATGAGGCCAGAAATTATATATGCGGTTCCGATCCTTGTGAATTTCACTTGGAGGATAAAATTTGGAATAAAATAAAGGCACAATGTCCTCCCAATCAAGAGAATCCCTATTCTTCAGCAATTTATACCAGTGCGCCGCTTTACCAGACAGCGATATAGAGAATAGTTTCTTTCTAACTTCATCCATAGTAATACCTGCACATTTGAATAACCCGCATAATTCATGTAAAAACAGTAAATGATCACCAGGATGAACGGTTCCATCCCCTTCATAGCGGTTATCCATAACACGTTCAATAATTTTCATAGGTATTTTATATGGTATTACTTCCTCACCTGGCGCTTCATCCACTACCGTTGTAGTAGTAGTAGATTTCCCAAATAGAAATTGAAGAGAAGATCTCTCCATAATGACTTATAGCAGCAGGCAGAAATAAAATCAGCACAAACAGTAAAGGTTTTCCTTACCAATTCCACTTACCAATAGCGCTTCACTCCCCGGCAACGGCGCCAGAAAATAGTCTTGATGACCCACAAGTATAGGGGTGTATCGTAGTATCTTCGATAAGTAAGAATGTCGATCCCAACGAGGAGCAGAAGGTGTTGACAAGCAGTTTCGATGAAGGATTCACTGTAAATGCTCACAGACAAGTATTCAAGGGGTTTTGATGTAACAGATGAATAAAGTACGAGTAAGTAAAGTGCGAGAGAAATAATTGCAGCGAGTGGCCCAATCCTTTTTAGCACAAAGGACAAGCCGGTTTGTTTACTTATAATGACCAAACGTTCTTGAGGACACACGGGGATTTTAGTCTAGTGCTTTCGCTTCATACAACTAATTAATCTTCATTGTTTTGATAAGTGTTGTGTGGGTGAACCTATGCTAATGCACCGCCCTTCCTAGGACTAATACATACTTGTGATTATACCCCTTGCAAGCATCCGCAACTACAAGAAAGTAATTAAGATAAATCTAACCACAACCTTAAACTCTGAGATCCTGCGATCCCTCTTGCATCGATATACTAACGGGGGCTCAGGTTTCTGTCACTCCGGCAACCCCGCAATTAGCAACCGAATACAAGATGCACTCCCCTAGGCCCATAAATGGTGAAGTATCATGTAGTCGACGTTCACACGACACCACTAGAAGAATGACACCACAACTTAAATATCATAACATTGAATATTACTCAACCATAGTTCACTACTAACATTTAGACTTCACCCATGTCCTCAAGAACTAAACGAACTACTCACGAGACATCATATGGAATACAATCAGAGGTGATATGATGATGAATAACAATCTGAACATAAACCTTTGTTCAATGGTTTCACTCAATAGCATCAATAACAAGTAGAAATCAACACCGGGAGAGTTTCCCCTATCAAACAATCAAGATCCAACCCAAATCGTTACAGCGGTGACGAGGTGCAGCGGTGGTGATGGCGGTGTAGATGGTGGAGATGATGATGATGATGATGGAGATGATGTCCAGCTCGATGACGATGGCGATGGCGTCGATTTCCCCCTCCGGGAGGGAATTTCCTCGGCGGATTCCTGCCCGCCGGAGAGCTCTTTTCTCTCTGGTGTTCTCCGTCCCGCAGAGGCGGCTGTAACTCTTCGTGAGGTACCCTCTGTGGCTTAGGTCTTTGGGACGAAGGAGTACGAAGAAAAGGAGGTGAGAGGGGCTGTGGGCCCCCCTCCTCATAGGGCGGCGCGGCCAGGCCTTGGGCCGCGTCGGCCTATGGGGTGGGCCCACCTCGGGTCCCCTCTTCTCCCCCTTCTGGCTTCCTCCGTCATCTGGAAAAATAGGATTTTTGGTATAATTTCCTTCCACAGTTGATCTTCCGAAATATTGCGTTATGTAGTTATGTGTCTTAGTTCTTATAAGTTGCTTGTTGAGCGGTAACCATGTTTCTGGGGACGCCATCAACTTTTTACCTTTGTTGGATATCATGTGAGATGCTATGCATGTTCGTCTTGTCTGAAGTAAGTGTGATTTCATGATCAAATGGTTTGAGTATGCATATTGTTAGAGAAGAACATTGGGCCGCTAACTAAAGCCATGTATCGTGGTGGAAGTTTCAGTTTGGACATACAACCTCAATCTCTTATGAGAATATTATCTGTTGTTGAATGCTTAAGCATTAAAAGAGGAGTCCATTATCTGTTGTCTATGTTGTCCCGGTATGGATGTCTAAGTTGAGAATAATCAAAAGCGAGAAATCCAATGCGTGCTTTCTCCTTAGACCTTTGTACAGGCGGCATAGAGGTACCCCTTTGTGACACTTGGTTGAAACATATGTCATGCAATGATAATCCGTGTTATCCGAGCTGATTAGGACAAGGTGCGAGCACTATTAGTACTCTATGCATGAGACTTGCAACTTGTAGGAAGTATTATGCATAGCACATATGAATTATTACTATCGTTGACAAAATTGTTTCTATGTTTTCAAAAAAAGCTCTAGCACAAAAATAGTAATCCATGCTTCCCTCTGCGAAGGGCCATTCTTTTACTTTATGTTGAGTCAGTTTACCCACTTCTTTCTATCTTAGAAGCAAACACTTGTGTTAACTGTGTGCATTGATTCTTACATGTTTACTTATTGCACTTGTTATATTACTCTATGTTGACAAATATCCATGAGATATACATGTTACAAGTTGAAAGCAACCGCTGAAACTTAATCATCCTTTGTGTTGCTTCAATGCATTCTACTTTGAATTTATTGCTTATGAGTTAGCTCTTATGCAAGTCTTGTTGATACTTGTCTTGAAAGTACTATTCATGAAAAGTTTTGCTATATGATTCATTTGTTTAGTCATCATCTTTTGTTAGCAATCTTTTGCTTCAGATCACTCCATTCATTTCATATGCTTTACAATAATGTTGATCAAGGTTATGTTGGTAGCATGTCACTTCAGAAATTATTTGTGTTATCGTTTACCTACTCGAGGGCGAGTAGGAACTAAGCTTGGGGATGCTTGATACGTCTCAAACGTATCTATAATTTTTTATGTTCCATGCTACTTTTATGACAATACTTGAATGTTTTATACATACTTTACATCATTATTATACATTTTACGGCACTAACCTATTAACAAGATACCGAAGCGCCAGTTGTTGTTTTCTGCTGTTTTTGGTTTTAATCCTACAAAGGAAATATTCTCGGAATTGGACGAAATCAACGCCCAGGGTCCTATTTTCCACGAAGCTTCCAGAAGACCGAGGGGGAAAGGAAGTGGGGCCACGGGGTGCCGCCACACTAGTGCGGCGCGTCCTGAGGGGTGCCCGTGCGGCCCTAGCGTGTGGGGCCCCGTGACCCCTCCGACTCCGCCCTTCCGCCTACTTAAAGCCTTCGTCGCGAAACCCTCTGTACCGAGAGCCACGATACGGAAAACCTTCCAGAGACGCCGCCGCCGCCAATCCCATCTCGGGGATTCAGGAGATCGCCTCCGGCACCCTGCCGGAGGGGAATCATCACCGGAGGGGCTCTACATCATCATGCCCGCCTCCGGATTGATGCGTGAGTAGTTCATCCTTGGACTATGGGTCCATAGCAGTAGCTATATGGTTGTCTTCTCCGCTTGTGCTATCATTGTTTAGATCTTGTGAGCTGCCTAACATGATCAAGATCATCTATTTGTAATGCTACATGTTGTGTTTGGTGGGATCCGATGAATCTAGAATACTATGTCAAGTTGATTATCAATCTATCATATATGTGTTGTTTATGTTCTTGCATGCTCTCCGTTGCTAGTAGAGGCTCTGGCCAAGTTGATACTTGTAACTCCAAGAGGGAGTATTTATGCTCGATAGTGGGTTCATGCCTCCATTTAATCTGGGACAGTGACAGAAAGTTCTAAGGTTGTGGATGTGCTGTTGCTACTAGGGATAAAACATCGATGCTTTGTCTAAGGATATTTGTGTTGATTACATTACGCACCATACTTAATGCAATTATCTGTTGTTTACAACTTAATACTGGAGGGGGTGCGGATGCTAACCCGAAGGTGGATTATTTAGGCATAGATGCATGCTGGATAGCGGTCTATGTACTTTGTCGTAATGCCCTGATTAAATCTCATAGTAATCATCATTGATATGTATTGAATCTTGATTTGTCAATTGCCCATCTGTAATTTGTTCACCCAGCATGTTAGTTATCTTATTGGAGAGACACCACTAGTGAACTGTGGACCCCGGTCCATTCTTTACATCTGAATACAATATACTGCAATCATTGTTCTTACTATTCTTTGCAAACAAACACCATCTTCCACTCGATACGCTTAATCCTTTGTTTTCAGCAAGCCGGTGAGATTGACAACCTCACTGTTACGTTGGGGCAAAGTATCTTGATTGTGTTGTGCAGGTTCCACGTTGGCGCCGGTTTCACTGGTGTTGCGCCGCACTACACTCCTCCACCAACAACCTTCACGTCCTTCTTGGCTCCTACTGGTTCGATAACCTTGGTTTCTTTCTGAGGGAAAACTTGCTGCTGTGCGCATCACACCTTCCTCTTGAGGTTCCCAACGGACGTGTACATCTACGCGCATCAATCATCACATGAAAAGTGTTCCAGATTTCACTATTAGAAACTTTTTAATGTGATGAACAATTTCACTCATAATTTTATCCATCAAATCATGACGACTTTCCGAGACCATGTATGTACATGCTAGGCTCGTAAAGTTTAACCTTAGTAGTCGTATGTGCAAATCTGGCTTGCACCCGTTGTATGCACACGTAGAATCTATAACACCCAATCATCACGTGGTGCTTCGAAACAACGAGTCTTGGCAACGGTGCATACTAAGGACGATCACTTCATGGATATGCGAATATCGTTAGTGCCCAACTAGTTGGAGGATTGGGACGCCTAGCGTCTTCAACCTTCGTACATTCCCATAAAACTTATGAGTTTATGTAGTCTCACTAGATTATATTCTATCATCTTGCAATAAAGTCTTAGATATCACATATATCTCATACCTTGCTTATTTCTGAAAACAAAATTTCCAGCTCCTTACTTTTCAAACGGATTTGAACTTCAAGTTTCACGGAGACAAGATGATTTTAGGTACTAATTGAAACCATTGCTCTTTGAATCAGCAATGTGAGGTTTACTAAAAGTTTGCAATAGGACTTAATCATATCTTGATTCTTTAACAATACGGTACCAGTCCGTAAAGTTACTTGTCAGACTTAACATTATTTCTATCTCAATTACAAGACTAGCGCATGGTAGATAACGGATGCCAATTCTACAAATTTAATTCAAAATACTATTCAGACTATGTTCATGATAATTAGTTCATGTTTTAATCTAATTACTAATGAACTCCCACTTAATACAACATCCCTCATAGTTGTTTAGTGGCACACGATCCATATTCACTACACCAAAACCGATCATCACGTGAGATGATGTAGCTTCAATGGTGAACATCAACATGTTGATCATATCATCCATATGACTCGTGTTCAACCTTTCGGTTTCCGTTGTTCCGAGGCCATGTCTGTACATGCTAGGCTCGTCAAGCAAACCCAAGTATTTCGCGTGTGCAACATGGCTTACACCCGTTGTATGTGAACGTAGAATCTATCACATCCGATCATCACGAGATGCTTCAAAACGACGAACTGTAGCAACGGTGCATACGAGGGGAGAACACTTTATTATCTTGATATTAATGTGAGGGATCATCTTATAATGCTACCGTCGCGATCTAAGCAAAATAAGATGCATAAAGGATTAACATCACATGCAATTCATAATGTGATATGATATGGCCCTTTAGTCTTTGCGCCTTTGATCTTCATCTCCAAAGCACGGACATGATCTCCATCATCAACGGGCATGATCTCCATCATCGTCGGCGTAGCGTCAAGGTCCATGGCGCCGTCTTCATGGTTGTTCACCACATGTAGCAACTATTACAACTACTTTGAAATAATACTACTACATGAAATATAAAGACAACCATAAGGCTCCTACCGGTTGCCACAATACAATAATGATCATCTCATACATATTCATCATCACATCATGGCCATATCACATCACCAAACCCTGCAAAAACAAGTTAGACGCCTCTAATTTGGTTTGCATATTTTACGTGGTTTAGGGTTTTCAAGTAAGATCCAATCTACCTACGAACATGAACCACAACGGTGATACTAATGTTGTCAATTGAAAGAGTAAATTGAATCTTAACTATGGTGAGAGAGATAGACACCCGCAAAGCCACTTATGCAATACAAGTTGCATGTCAAGCGTGGAGCAAGTCTCATGAGACGCGGTCATGTAAAGTTAGCCCGAGCCGCTTCATCCCACCATCCCGCAAGATGCAAAGTACACATAACTAAAGACAAAAAAAGCATCAACGCCCACAAATCCATTGTGTTCTACTCGTGCAACTGATACGTCTCCAACGTATCTATAATTTCTTATGTTCCATGCTAGTTTTATGACAATACCTACATGTTTCGTTCATACTTTATGATGTTTTTATGCATTTTCCGGAACTAACCTATTAACAAGATGCCAAAGCGCCAGTTCCTGTTTTCTGCTGTTTTTGGTTTCAGAAATCCTACATAGGAAATATTCTCGGAATTGGACGAAACAAAAGCCCACGGTCTTATTTTCCGCGGAGCCTTCCAGAACACCGAAGAGGAGACGAAGAGGGGCCACGAGGCGGCCACCCCATAGGGCGGCGCGGCCCCACCCCTGGCCGCGCCGCCATATGGTGTGGGCCCCTCGGGTGCCCCCCTGCGCTGCCCCTTCGCCTATATATTCTCTCCGTCGCGAAAACCCTAGTACCGAGAGCCACGATACGAGAAAAGTTACTGAGACGCTGCCGCCGTCAATCCCATCTCGGGGGATTCTGGAGATCGCCTCCGGCACCCCGGAGAGGGGAATCATCACCGGAGGGCTCTACATCACCATGCCCGCCTCCGGACTGATGCGTGAGTAGTTTATCCTTGGACTACGGGTCCATAGCAGTAGCTAGATGGTTGTCTTCTCCTCTTGTGCTATCATGTTTAGATCTTGTGAGCTGCCTATCATGATCAGATCATCTATTTGTAATGCTACATGTTGTGTTTGTTGGGATCCGATGAATATTGAATACTATGTCAAGTTTATTATTGATCTATCATATATGTGCTATTTATGTTCTTGCATGCTCTCCGTTGCTAGTAGAGGCTCTGGCCAAGTTGATACTTGTGACTCCAAGAGGGAGTATTTATGCTCGATAGTGGGTTCATGCCTCCATTGAATCTGGGACAGTGACAGAAAGTTCTAAGGTTGTGGATGTGCTGTTGCCACTAGGAATAAAACATCGATGCTTTGTCTAAGGATATTTGTGTTGATTACATTACGCACCATACTTAATGCAATTGTCTGTTGTTTGCAACTTAATACTGGAAGGGGTGCGGATGCTAACCTGAAGGTGGACTTTTTAGGCATAGATGCATGCTGGATGGTGGTCTATGTTCTTTGTCGTAATGCCCTAAGTAAATCTCATATTAGTCATCATGATATGTATATGAATCTCTATTCTGTCAATTGCCCAACTGTAATTTGTTCACCCAACATGCTATTTATCTTATTGGAGAGACACCACTAGTGAACTGTGGACCCCGGTCCTTTCTTTACATCTGAAATACAATCTACTGCAATCAATGTTCTCAGTTGTTTTCTGCAAGCAAACATCATTCTCCACACCATACGTTTAATCTCCTTTGTTTTCAGCAAGCCGGTGAGATTGACAACCTCACTGTTAAGTTGGGGCAAAGTATTTTGATTGTGTTGTGTAGGTTCCACGTTGGCGCCGGAATACCTGGTGTTGCGCCGCACTACACTCCTTCACCAACAACCTTCACGTGGCCTTCATCTCCTACTGGTTCGATAACCTTGGTTTCTTACTGAGGGAAAACTTGCTGCTGTACGCATCATACCTTCCTCTTGGGGTTCCCAACGGACATGTGCTTTACCGTCACAAGCAGCTCTTTTTCTGGCGCCGTTGCCGGGGAGATCAAGACACGCTGCAAGGGGAGTCTCTCACATCCAATCTCTTTATTTTGTTTATTGTCTTGCTTTACTTTATTTTATTTTTCTGCCTCGTTTGCTTTCTTTATATCAAAAACAGAAAAAAATTAGTTACTTGTTTTTACTTTATTTTATTCTGTTTGCTTAGTTTAATTTTATTATTGCTGAAATGAGTAATCCTGAAGTTGAAGTTCGTTCGTTTAAGCAACAAGGGGGAGAAAGTTTTAAAGATGCTTGGTACAGAATTAGTGATGCTCATCATAGGTGCATTAAGAAACACTCCACTATTATCCTCCTTAGGAACTTTTATGTTGGTATCTCTAGCTGGAATAGGTATGTTCTTGATACTCTTGCGGGGGGTAATTTCCTAGGTACTCCTGCTTTAGAAGCTAGTTGCATCATAGAGAGTCTAGTTGGAATACCACCTGTTAATGAAGCTAAAATTGAAATCTCTCTTGAGGATGTCATGAAAAAGTTGGAAGCCATAGAGAAAAATCTTCCAAGTGTTGAGACTAAATTGGGAATATTACTTGATAATACTGATAAACTTGATAAATCCCTAGGAGGAATTAATGAAAGAATTGCTGTCTTAGAAACTTGTGCTATCCATGATAATCAAACCCATAGGATTGGTGAACTTGAAGAAGCTATGGGAACCTTGGGTTCAACTTTTTCTTCTCTTAAGTTTAAGGAGAAAGCTTATGTGGGTAAAGAGCAAAAATTCATGTATGTCTCTAAGGTGCCTAAGCCAAAGAATTATTATAAGCCTAAAATTGATAAAACCCTTAGTACCACCATGGGAAATTTAGATAATGGAGCATCTAAGGTACCCTCTGCGACAAGTTGTGTTTTTAAGGAAAATTATGATGTTGATGCTTCATCTCTTGATATTACTTGATTTGCACTTTCTGCGCCTAGCTGAAAGGCGTTAAAGAAAAGCGCTTATGGGAGACAACCCATTATTTTATTTCTGCAATTTTTGTTTTATATTTGAGTCAAGGTGCTTGTTACTACTGTAGCAGTACCTTTGTATCTTTATTTTCATGCATTGTTGTGCCAAGTAAAGTCTCTAATAGAAGGTTGATACTAGATTTGGATTTCTGCGCAGAAACAGATTTGTTAGCTGTCACGCATTTGCGTTTTTCTCTCTGTATAAGAATCAAAAAAATCAGCGAAAATTCATGCCTGATCCTCAGATATGTACGCAACTTTCATTAGTTTTGCGTTTTTCCATCTGAGCAAGTTAAGTGCCTCAGAAAAATTCGTCTTTACGGACTGTTCTGTTTTGAAAGATTCTGCCTTTTATTTCGCATTGCCTCTTTTACTGTGTTTGATTGAATTTCTTTGCTCCATTTAATTTCAGTATCTTTGAGTAATGTCCAGAAGTGTTGGTAATGATTGTGTCCTTGCGGAACATGTGAATTTTTATTATGCACTAACCCTCTAATGAGATTGCTTTAAGTTTGGTGTGGAGGAAGTTTTCATGGATCAAGAGAGGAGGATGATATGATATGATCAAGAAGAGTGAAAAGTCTAAGCTTGGGGATGCCCCGTGGTTCATCCCTGCATATTTCAAGAAGACTCAAGCGTCTAATCTTGGGGATGCCCAAGGCATCCCCTTCTTCATCAACAAACTTATCAGGTCACTTCTAGTGAAACTATATTTTTATTCCGTCACATCTTATGTTCTTTACTTGGAGCGTCTGTTTGCTTTTATTTTTGTTTTTGTTTGAATAAATTCGGATCCCAACAATCCTTGTATTGGAGAGAGACACGCTCCGCTTTTTCATTTGAACACTTGTGTTCTTCGTTTTTCTTTAATGTTCATGGCGAAGTTGAAAGCCGCTTCATTGATTGCTATTTGGCTGGAAACAGAAAATGCTTCATATTGTCTTGAATAATTTGATACTTGGCAATTGTTTTGAGCTCTCAAGTAGATCAGGTTTAAGCTCTTGCATCATGTAGTTTAAATCTATTAGTGGAGAACTACCATAGGGCTTGTTGAAATTTGGTTTGCATGATTGGTCTCTCTAAGGTCTAGATATTTTCTGGTAAAAGTATTTGAACAACAAGGAAGACAGTGTAGAGTCTTATAATGCTTGCAATATGTTCTTGTGTAAGTTTTGTTGTACCGGTTCATACTTGTGTTTGCTTCAAACAACCTTGCTAGCCAAAGCCTTGTACTGAGAGGGAATGCTTCTCGTGCATCCAAAAACCTTGAGCCAAAACCTATGCCATTTGTGTCCACCATAACTACCTATATGTGGTATTTTTCTGCCATTCCAAAGTAAATTGCTTGCGTGCTACCTTTAAATTTTCATTCCTTGTCTTTACAATACATAGCTCATGGGAAAGTAGCCTAAAAAACTATTGTGGTAATGAATATGTTGCTATGTATCTTAGTTCTTATAAGTTGCTTGTTGAGCGGTAACCATGTTTCTGGGGACGCCATCAACTTTTTACTTTGTTGAATATCATGTGAGTTGCTATGCATGTTCGTCTTGTCTGAAGTAAGGGAGATTTCTCATGATTAAATGGTTTGAGTATGCATATTGTTAGAGAAGAACATTGGGCTGCCAACCAAAGCCATGTATCATGGTGGAAGTTTCAGCTTGGACATTAATCCTCAGAATCTCTTATGAGAATATTATTTTTTGTTGAATGCTTTAAGCATTAAAAAGAGGAGTCCATTATCTGTTTTCTATGTTGTCCCGGTATGGATGTCCTCAAGTTGAGATCTATCAAAATCGAGAAATCAAATGCGATTTATCTCCTTGGACCTTTGTACAGGTGGCATAGAGGTACCCCTTTGTGACACTTGGTTGAAACATATGTAATGCAATGATAATCCATGGAAATCCGAGCTAATTAGGACAAGGTGCGGGCACTATTGGTATTCGATGCATGAGGCTTGCAACTTATAGGAGGTTTTATGCATAACCCATATGAATTATTACTACCGTTGACACAATTGTTTCCATGTTTCCAAAACAAAAAGCTCTAGCACATGAGTAATCCCTGCTTCCCTCTGCGAAGGGCCTTTCTTTTACTTTATGTTGAGTCAGTTTACCTACTTCTTTCTATCTTAGAAGCAAACACTTGTGTCAACTGTGTGCGTTGATTCTTACATGTTTACTTATTGCACTTATTATATTACTTTGTGTTGACAATTATCCATGAGATATACATGTTGAACATTGAAAGCAATTGCTGAAAATTAAATCTTCTTTTGTGTTGCTTCAAAACCTCTTACTTTGAATCTATTGCTTTATGAGTTAACTCTTATGCAAGACTTTTTGATGCTTGTCTTGAAAGTACTATTCATGAAAAGTTTTTGCTATATGATTCAGTTGTTTAGTCATTATCTTTTTGTTAGCAATCTATTGCTTTGAATAACTTCATTCATCTCATATGCTTTACAATAATGTTGATCAAGATTATGTTGGTAGCATGTCACTTCAGAAATTATTGTTTTTATCGTTTACCTACTCGAGGGCGAGTAGGAACTAAGCTTGGGGATGCTTGATACGTCTCCAACGTATCTATAATTTCTTATGTTCCATGCTTGTTTTATGACAATACCTACATGTTTTGTTCATACTTTATAATGTTTTATGCATTTTTCGGAACTAACCTATTAACAAGATGTCGCAGTGTCAGTTCCTGTTTTCTGCTGTTTTTGATTTCAGAAAAGTTAGTTTACGAATATTCTCGGAATTGGACGAAACAAAAGCCCATGGTCTTATTTTCCACGGAGCCTTCTAGAACACCGAAGAGGAGACGGAGAAGGGCCACAAGGCGGCCACACCATATATAGGGTGGCGCGGCCCCACCTCTGGCCACGCCGGCCTATGGGGTGGGCCCCTCGGGCGCCCCTGCCCCTTCGCCTATTTATTCCCTCTGTCGCGAAAACCCTAGTACCGAGAGCCACGATACGGAAAAGTTCTTGAGACGCTGCCGCCGTCAAACCCCATCTCGGGGTTCGGAAGATCGCCTCCGGCACCCTGCCGGAGATGGAATCATCATCCGGAGGGCTCTAAATCACCATGCCCGCCTCCGGACTGATGCGTGAGTAGTTCATCCTTGGACTACGGGTCCATAGCAAGCTAGATGGTTGTCTTCTCCTCTTGTGCTATCATGTTTAGATCTTGTGAGCTGTCTATCATGATCAGGATCATCTATTTGTAATGCTACATGTTGTGTTTGTTGGGATCCGATGAATATTGAATACTATGTCAAGTTGATTATTGATCTATCATATATGTGTTATTTATGTTCTTGCATGCTCTCCGTTGCTAGTAGAGGCTCTGGCCAAGTTGATACTTGTGACTCCAAGAGGGAGTATTTATGCTAGATAGTGGGTTCATGTCTCCATTGAATCTGGGGGAGTGACAGCAACCCTTAAGGTTGTGGATGTGTTGTTGCCACTAGGGATAAAACATCAATGCTTTGTCTAAGGATATTTGTGTTGATTACATTACGCACAGTACTTAATGCAATTGTCTGTTGTTTGCAACTTAATACTGGGGGGGTGCGGATGCTAACCTGAAGGTGGACTTTTTAGGCATAGATCCATGCTGGATGGCGGTCTATGTTCTTTGTCGTAATGCCCTAAGTAAATCTCATAGTAGTCATCATGATATGTATATGCATCTCTATTTGTCAATTGCCCAACTGTAATTTGTTCACCCAACATGCTATTTATCTTATTGGAGAGACACCACTAGTGAACTGTGGACCCCGGTCCTTTCTTTTACATCTGAAATACAATCTAATGCAATCACTGTTCTCTGTTGTTTTCTGCAAGCAAACATCATTCTCTACACCATACGTTTAATCCTTTGTTTTCAGCAAGCCGGTGAGATTGACAACCTCACTGTTAAGTTGGGGCAAAGTAGTTTGATTGTGTTGTGCGGGTTCCACGTTGGCGCCGAAATCACTGGTGTTGCGCCGCACTACACTCCTCCACCAACAACCTTCACGTGGCCTTCATCTCCTACTGGTTCAATAAACCTTGGTTTCTTACTGAGGGAAAACTCGCTGTTGTATTCATCATACCTTCCTCTTGGGGTTCCCAATGGACGTGTGCTTTACCGTCACAAGGAGCTGCCTACACGCCAGCAGCAACTTTTCTGGCGCCGTTGCCGGGGACCTAAAGAAAAGTTACACCCCAGAGATTTCTAACTCCCACGTCAACTGCACGCCAGCACGGGACTCCACCTTCCATGGTGATTTCTTCCGGAAGGTTCTAGAACATTCTAGCGCCTTCCATAAATGCACCGGATCATTTTCAAACTTGGAAAGTGACTTCCTATATATGAATCTTATTCTCCGGACCATTCCGGAACTCCTCGTGATGTCCTGGATCCCATCCGAGACTCCGAACAACATTCGAACTCCATTCCATATTCCATATCTACTTAAAACGACATCAAACCTGAAGTGTGTCATCCTACGGTTCGAGAACTATGCGGACATGATCGAGACTCCTCTCCGATCAATAACTAATAGCGGGACCTGGAGATCCATAATAGCTCCCACATATTCAACGATGACTTTGTGATCGAAAAAAAACCATTTACATACGATATTGATTCCCTTTTTCGCGCGATACTTTACTTATCCGAGGTTCGATCATTGGTATCTCCATACCTTGTTCAACCTCATTACCGACAAGTAATCTTTACTCGTACCGTGGTATGTCATCTCTTGTGACCTAGTCACATGCTTGCAAGCTAATCTGACGACATTCCACCGAGAGGGCCCAGAGTATACTATCCGTCATTAGGATGGACAAATCCCACTCTTGATCCATATGCCTCAACTCATACTTTCCGAATACTTAATCCCATCTTTATAACCACCCATTTATGCAATGGCGTTTGATGTAATCAAAGTAACCTTTCCGGTGTAAGTGATTTACATGATCTCATGGTCGAAGGACTATGTAACTATGTATCGAAAGCTTATAGCAAGTTGAACTAAATGACTTGATATTATGCTACGCTTAATTGGGTGTATTTCCATTATATCATTCACCCAACGACATAACCTTGTAATTAACAATATCCAATGTTCATGATCACGAAACCATGATCATCTATTAATCAACAAGCTAGTTATACAAGAGGCTTACTAGGGACTCCTTGTTGTTTACATAACACACATGTATCAATGTTTCGGTTAATACAATTATAGCATGGGATGTAAAAATTTATCATGAACACTAAGATATAACAATAATTAATTTATTATTGCCTCTTGGGCATATCTCCAACATAAACATAACAAAATCTAGTCGCATCATCAATCAATGTCATGAAATATCTCTTTCCACCTTTTGTCAACACACCATTCATCTCGCATAGATCAGAATGTATGAGTTCTAGAGGTGCCAAGTTTCTCTCCTCGGCCGCCTTGTGAGGCTTCCGAGGTTGCTTTGATTGCACACAACTATGACACTTAGAACCTTTGGCAATGGTGAAATTCGGAATTAAACTCAAACTGGATAGCCGAGATATTAAACCAAAATTAATGTGACATAAATGAGAATGCCAAACACTGGTATCATCACTAACATTGCCACAAATATGGTTCACAGACTTATTACTGAAATCAGAAAGCGAAAAGCGGAACAAGCCTCCGCACTCATAGCCTTTACCAATAAATTGTCCAAACTTGGAAACAACTACTTTATTCGACTCTAAAACAACCTTAAACCCATCTCTGCATAGAAGGGAGCCGCTAACAAGATTCTTGTTCATAGTAGGGACATGCTGCACGTTCCTCAGCTGCACGATCTTCCCCGAAGTGAACTTCAGATCTACCGTGCCAACACCACGAACAGAAGCATGTGACCCATTCCCCATCAAGACGGAAGAATCCCGGGCGACCTGGTAAGAAGTGAACATGGATATGTCAGCACACACATGAACATTAGCACCTGTATCAATCCACCAACATGGAGATTGAAATACCGAAAGAACAGTAAAGAGATTACCGTACCCATCAGCATTGCTAGCGGTCACCGTGTTGACTTGCCTCGCCTTTTTCTTGCGGTCTGCCCTCTCTGGACAGTCCTTAGAAAAGTGGCCAGTCTCTCCACAGGTAAAGCAGCTCAGATCTACTTTGTTTATCATCATCGTATTCTTGAAGGTTGTAGTCTTCATAGGCTTATTGAAGGAGGGCTTGTTATTCCCTTTGTTCTTGCTGTAGGGTTTCTTCTGCACCATGTTGGCGCTAGACTGACCCTCTCCTTTCTCAGTAGTATCCTTAGCCCGAGCTTTCTCCTCAACATCAAGAGACGCTATCAGATTTTCAACTGATATCTCTTGTCTCTTGTGTTTGAGAGTTGTGGCAAAGTTCCTCCATGAAGGGGGCAACTTGGCAATAATGCATCCAGCCACAAACTTGTCAGGTAAGGCACACTTAAGGAGTTCAAACTCTTTCGCAATGCACTGTATCTCATGAGCTTGTTCGACTACAGAACGGTTGTTCACCATCCTGATGTCATGGAAGCTCTCCATGATGTACAGTTCACTGCCTGCATCGGTTGCACCGAATTTAGCATTCAGTGCATCCCAGAGCTCTTTACCGTCTACTATGTGCATATACACATCACATAGACGATCAGCAAGAATACTCAGTACGCATCCGACGAAGAGAGTATTGTCTTCCTTGAACTTGTTCTGATCTTGGTCAGATATAGTTCCTTTAGGAAGACCATTACTAACTTGGAACACTTTCAGATGAGTAAGCCAGAACGTGGCCTTAATCTGCCACCTCTTAAAGTGCACACCGGTAAACTTATCCGGCCTCAGTGCATCAGCAAAACCAGCCATTGTTAACTCAGGAAATTGCCTACAATTAGGTTTTTGAATTGTTGGATAATTAGGCACAATTTCCATGATTAATTCCAGAATAGTTAATCCACATGCATCTCTTCCTATCAATACTAGCTTGTTTAGCACATAGATGGGCAGCCATGTTTGCTTCACGCCTAGCAAATGTTGGATAATTAGGCACAATTTCCATGATTAATTCCAGAATATTAATCATGACGACAGTAACTACTAACATGTGAAACTCGAACATACTAGATGCATTAATCAACATGAATAGTAGCAGGGCAAACGGTACAACATCCATCGCTAAATAGATCGAGATATGTCGCACGTACCGATCTGGTGGAGGTGGTGGTGGAGGTGTAGCAGATGACGTCGCATCAGTAACGTTGTTGACGACGGGAACGACGGGTCGAAATAAACGGTGTTGAAGACGACGGTAGGCAGCACCGACCGACTTGGACGGAAGACGACCCGTGATGAAGAACTTGAGCAGTCGCGCAGAGCGCTTCCCGAAAACCTAATTCGCCCTCTCCCGTACAGGATCGCAAAGGCGAGCGGTTCCGGAGACCTGCTCTCCCATTCGCCGGTGCACGCCAGCGGACGGGATGGATTAGGCTACGATGGCGGCGCAACCAGAGAGAGGTGGAAACCCTAACTCGTGTATTAGATTGATTTCTGCTGTAGCCGAGCAAGAGATTATATAGGCTCGGGAAACCATAGGCAATATGGGGCACGCCCACATTGCACGCACGTTCGAGTCGGTTACAGATAGCCCGCGGTCCGAGAGCGACCCGAACCGACTAACTGCGACGCATCCGTCTAGGACTCTATTCGTTTTCTTGAACTGCAAAAAGAATGGAAAGTCTCGGCTCGAGGCTCAATCCACTCACCACGAGCGCGGCGCGCGTCGTGACTTGACGTGTCGAGACGAGCAAGCGAGGAGGAGGAGGAGGAGCGCGCGTGTACTACTTCTATTCTTACTCACTTACTAGTGGTGGAACAACTCACCTTATAAGGTGGTATAACTTCCTCCCAACTTTCCATGTGGGACTAAACTTCCCACCTCTTTCCACTCCCTAGTGAGCTGCCACCAACTTGGGCTCAAACTCACAAGGCTGCCACTATGTGGGCATTGAGATTTATGGCAAAGCTGAAATACTACATGGGCCAAATGATTTAGCCATTTATTTCAACAACTTTCCACCTCTTGCCACTCCCTAGTGAGCTGCCACCAACTTGGGCTAAAACTCATAAGGCTGCCACTATATGGGCTTTGAGATTTATGCCAAAGCTGAAATACTACATGGGCCAAATGATTTAGCCCATTTATTTCAACAGCAAAAACAATGCTAACACTAGTCAAAGATCTACTAATCTCTCTAATTTCTTGGCAAATAGATCTATATCAGTTTTTCTAACTTTTTTCACGACTGAATATGTTTACACAAAATCATCTTTGCAACTAAAACCCGTTTTCTACTCTTCCTTGTTTGAACACTGGAAACAAATTCAGCCTGATCATCCACTAGTGGAGACAGGGCATTCAGTCCCGGCCCGTAAGGCCCTTTAGTCTGGTTTTCCAACCGGGACCAAATATGCGGGACTAAATGTGAGACCTTTAGTCCCGGTCCGGTTACCATCCGGGACCAAAGGCCCTCCATGTGGGGAGCCTTGGAGCGGGCTGGGGTCAACCCCTTTAGTCCAGACTCGTAATACGAACCGCGACAAAACAGTCCCGACTCGTAATACGAACCCCTTGCAGGATTTAGGATACTTTCTGTGCCGCGGCAGGCGTCGTGGTCCCAAACGCTCACTCAAAACTCCCCCCGCCGAGTTAGCGAAGAAGCAGTCGGAACCCGCGCGAGAAGGCATTCTCGGCGACGAAGCAGCTCCAGCCGATGGTGCGGACGAGGACGTCGAGGTCTTGCCGCTTGTCGTTGACGTTCCAGTACCGGCTCCCACCGGTATGGTATAAGGCCACGCCACCAGCCATCTTGCCGGCGCACTCCCTCGCGAAGGATGTAGGAAGTCTCAGCCTATCGCCCCAGGCGGAGGCATCAAGGACAACGAGGAGGTCGGCGAACCGAACGGCTTGGCCCCCCTCGGTCTTCACGGTGGCCAGACGAGGCAGAGGCAGGCTCGGCTCCGGCGATTGCTCTCCGCGCTTCTTCCGTGGCTTCTTGTCATGACTACCCGGTGGACGCCCGCGAGGGCGCTTCGCGGGCGCTCCGCCGCTGCTCGGCCCCGCGGAGGCGAAGGAGTTCGCTCCATGGATGGCGGTATGCGACGCCTCGCCAACGCGCGTCGCCACTCACGGGCGTCGCGTCTTCCTCACGACGGAGCCCTCCGCCACGCCGGCCAGCATCGACAACTTCGACGCCACACCGGACGAAGGCTGGAGGAGATGAAGAATGGGGAGTGAAGGGGGTGGCGGACCCTTTCCCCTACTTTAAAACCCGAACCGATAGGTCCGCTGGCGCTTCGATCACCACTCATTGATCACCGAAAGGCGCCACGCGCCCCAAAAACCCTGCGCGCAACCACAAGGTCGCGTCTTGTCATGCTGCGGTTTTTCAAACCGACGGTGGAAAATCTTCTGCTATTTGGTACACCCAGTTCGGATGCAACCATTGTTCTGGCCAGCGGGCCCACATGCAGAAACTTGTGCCAGCAACTGTTGGCCACTTGCCCCTTCACGGTCATCAATGGCCGCAAAGAGGACAAGTGCCCGGGGGCTACTGTGGGACCCCTGGCAACTAGGGTGCAATCGACCTACGGTTGTTGGGCCCATAGTAACTACTCGGAAACAATCACTCGGGGAGGCCATTCTCGACTGAGGCTCCACGAGGCATCAAGCCCTCTTGGAGACCCCAAGCTGGAGCGGAAGATAGATGCGGCGAAGAACTCCCTCGCAGAGGTCCCCAAGCTACCAGACTCTACCTCTTAGCGGGACGATAAGATCAAGGGAGGGAGCATTGGATTCCCTCCTCTCAAGACCTGCAGCAAGGACGGGAAGAGCAGGCCCCGAAGGCTACAAGACAAGTCGGGCTGGCATCGCGCACATCATGGCTGAGCTCAGAAGCTCTGTCCCGAGGAGGCGAGATTCCATTGCCTCTATGGTGATTAAAGCAGGCTCGGCGAGGGCCAAAGCATCAAGACCCTGTCCTTGCCACTTTGGTGCAAGGCCGGGTAGACGGCACAATCTGCCAGGAGAGGAGTCATAGCCTACCTCAGCATCTGCCATGGACCGGCACTTTAATCGATCATGGACTAGGTCCATCCTGTAAAGGGCGGGGGAGTTTCCCGCCCTCGGTTTGGAGATGTGGTAACCCTTCCCCCTCAACATATTTCGGGGGAAGAGGACTAGCCTAGCTAGTGTAGAAGGGGACAATCTAGCGATCGCAAACCCTAGACATCTCTACGGTCATCTTCTCCATTGTGACCTGCAATACATCCACAAGGGCAGGATGTAGGGGTTTTATGTCTCCGAGGGCCCTGAACCTGGGTAAATTCCGCGTCTCTCTCTACAGTGCCCACCTCGGTAAGGCAACAACATGATCTTGAGTCCCCTGTGTTCGAACCTCTCAGGTTCGGTGATACCCGTGTTCCTTAGCGGACACGAATCTCCAGCACTACTGAACAAAATTAATAAGACTCAACACTACAGTTCAAACGACGATCATATCTTCATGGAATACATAGAGATCGCCATGGTTATTTAGACCCCCCTAGTGATCATTTGATTGGAGAAGTTGTCTTAGGTCATATCTATGTTATTCCTGAACCATTGGGCAACACACATAAGGGTTCAATGAAAGTCGAGATAGTTTTGGATTCATCAGAACTGAGGGATATATATCGAGAATAGGGTCCTGGAGATGTCCGAAACTTGTTCGGAGTAGGGCTGACTCCCCACCTCCTCATCTCTTTTTTCCCACCTTGCCTCCTTATTAAGAATTCCCCCTTTGCCCCCTATATAAAGAGACCCATAGGGGCAAACTAAATACAAAATTAAAATAGAGAGACAACTGCACAGGGAGGGAGACAACTCCACCCAGTACGCGGGAGCGCTACTGGGATCCGGATCCAGAAGATATACTTTCACAAATTCGCTGGATTGCAGCCGAGAGCATCGCTAAGCACTGTACGTGTGCGAAATTATGAGGTGTTGCACTTGCGGCACTCGACATCGTGGGAGAGGACTTCTACGCGACCCTGAGGTCGGCGACGAGAGTACGTCTACATCAACCAGGATCTAGCGGAACGTTAACCGCTATCGCTCTATGAGGGTATGTCACCGATATGATCTCCGTTATTGCATTACTCCTTGGATAGATCTTGGGCATATTAGGGTTTGCTTCAAGTTGGAATTTTTTGTTTCTTGCTGCGAATCCCTAAATTTTCCTACTAGTGCAACTCCATGCATGATGTTTGGTGATCTCAGAGATACCTCCATTCATCTTCTGATCGAGTGCATATACCTGCACTATGCCATATAAAAACATACTTCCTCAAACTCCATTTGTTTTTCTTACAATCTTCATGTACGTTATAAATTCATTACCTCAGTTTCATTAGTCAATTTACATTTTAACCTTGGAACTGTATTTTTGTGTACCTTTTCTAGTTTTACTTTGTGAATCTAAGCAATATTTTTTCATAATCATAGACTAACATTAGAATGAAGAAATTTACCAAGGACTCAACCATGAATAAGTAAATACACTGTCCATGTTACTTCTTGTGACTACATCATCTTATTCTTAGAATCCTCATCATCATCTGCTATTGCCTTGTCCTTTTATTCTTTAATATTTTCTTGATGTAGGATTTCATCCAGTCTCTTCTTGTTTGCTCTCCTCTATGTTTCACCACCTTTGCTTGGTTCATATTCATGTGTTGATGTTGCTTTCACTTTTAGTTGTTTCTTCGGTGGTACTTCTGTTTTCATTTGTTTTGTTGTTCTAGTAGACTGTTGTTTGGCTTGTATTGGAGCTGCTTGTACTTCCTTTTTGACTATTTCTTATACTTCCTCTTCTGGCTTGATTGCTTGTTTTGTTTTCGGCTTGACTGCTCCTTGATGCATGTAAAATGCATACATAAACTTTGTAGTTTATTGATTCTTATTACTACATAATTGCATCTTACATAATGTTATAATCATGTATTATATTGATTTATGGGAATTTACCAATGGTCCTCCTGTCGCATTCGCAGGACGGAGGACACCGAGAATTCGCATGCCATTTTTCTTCTGCAAGTGGGCACAGGATCAAGCACAACATAAACACACCGGATTTTTTACCCAGGTTCAGGGCGTAAGATGAGAAAACCCTACATCATACTTGTCTGATCTCCTTGGTTGATGAACAACTTACATAGGGAGCTGAGATCCCCTCTCCCTTCGCCCCGATACATATTTTTTTCCCTCCTTCCTCCAAGCCTAAGATTTTCACTAGCAACGAACCCTCATTTTATGTCACAAGGGGGTGGTACAGGGATCGAGGGCATGGCATACATGTCTCTACAACAGGCTGCTCCAAGGGCGAGAGCCCCGTGGTGGGACGCTATATACATGTCTTGTCCTTCTGCGACATACTACATCCTGCCCCCTCCCACCGGCGATCATGTTGGGTCGTCAAAGATCCTTCAGAGAGCGCGCATGAGCACTTGCTGCATCGCGAGATGGCAGCGGGGCTGAGGCGTGCGAGGCCTCTGCAAGAGAGACTGTAGGAGGAGCAGGAAGGGCGCGGCGGCGCTGCTGACGGCTGGAATGGCGATGCGGCTTGGGCCGAGCTAGGCCTGGATTTGGACCGCGAGGGTCAGCTCCGGCCACGGGCGTGCAGGCTCGGAGAAGCACGAGGAGGGCCGCTGGCATTGGCGCATGGAGGGGTCGAGTCTCTGGTGTCGCCTGGAGCGCTGCGGGCTCACGTGCACGAGAAAGCCAGGGCGGAGTCCATGTGCGGTGCTGCCGCATCGATTGTGGTTGGGTGGCATGCCGACACGTGCATGTCCGGCATGTGATGGCCGGGCTGCAACTCCGGTGGTGGAGGTCCTGCGGAAGTCAGGGCGGTGGCCCCAAGATTGTGGGGGCATGGTGAGGAGCACCACAACATGAATTGCCATGGTGGTCCATCCGCGGTGGCGGCGAGCTGCAAGGCAGGCTTGGCTCCTACTTCTTGGTGGACATTCTTCAACGTCGCAGTGTAATGTGAACTCAACGCAAAAGCACTGCACCGACCAAGGTTGTTGCCGGCGATGTTGGCATCCTCGGACGTCGCTCTCCTTGTTGGAGGCATCATTGAGAAGCTCCTTCACCTCCCTGGTCGTTTTGAGCCTTAGACTCTCCAGGAGAAATCCTAAGCTTTTGCTGGAGCAGGCGTCGGCGGCGTCATCATCGCTTCCCCCTTGGGTGCATTTCCTTGGAGGTTCGGTACTCCGTGAGACTGCGCTGGCTTTCTTTTGCTCCACATCTTCGTTGTCAGACATGTGTGTGTGCGGTCTCGGGATCGGTGTGGACGCCGGAGCGGTGGCTCCGTAAATCTCGTGTTTTGAGTGTCGTGCCTTCTCGCTTAGGTGGAAACGTTGTCGGCTTGTGTGGTGCGCGGCCTCGGGGCCGGTGTGTGCGTTGGGTTGTTCCGGTTGTCACCAATTTTCCCTATAAACTAGCCGTGTGGGTTCTGAATATTTCCCTTAACACACCCCTTCTTGGTTGTCGGCCAGTTTTCCTTATGATCTGGTCAATTTTCCTTTTCTTAATGAAAAAGGCAGAGCTGAGACGATGGAAATCTTTGTACGGGCAAATCAACGATCAAATAATCTCAAAGTAGCATATATATAACTTAACTAACGTGTGTGATTGCGAGCTATGTAAGGTAATTGAAGCTGAGGCATGAGCAAAGATCGATGTCCCGCCTTATGGCGATGCTAGAGATTGGAGGGACAATGGAAATTCGATAACCAATATCTCAAGTACGGAGTAGCATACTTCACTTATACCTCCAAGTAACAAATATAACTGAACTTCCTCAAATGATACTACCAAAGAGCTGAACTTTCTCAGATGAAACTAGAATACAGTTCAACTTCCTCAGAATCTCAGATGGAACTAGCAGTAGCAGAGCTTAATTTTCTCAGATGGAAACTAACTGGTGCTTAAGGCTCTTGGGCCAGCAGCCTTCGGTGAACCTCTTCGGTCTCCTCCAGACGTGGCTCCTTGAAGTGCAAGAAGACCAGCTGCGCGGCCATGAGCAGGAACCAGAAGATGCCCATACCGTTTGAGATCTGTCATTGCAATGGATAAAATTACGTGGGGAGAGGGAGGTTTCATTCGACGAGTTGAGACAGAATTGCGCACCTTCATGTTCATGTTATTCTGGACGCAGGCGTAGACAAGCCAGACGAAGGCGTTGATGGAGGACGCGACTGCCTGCCCTGAGAAGCCAACGACGCCCCTGTTCAAGTGGGCTGCCATCTGGAATTGACACATACATTTTGGTCAGGCAAGCACGAAGCACAAACTATTCTTATACACTTGAACTGCGATTGCATCATAAACTCACCATATTGACCAATGCACCGGAGGTGTACATTAGCGAACCAGTGAACGCGCCAGAAAGACCAACGACATCCTCAGCCTCCCAGTCACATATCTTGATGATGGAGTAGTCGACGGTGCCGATCATGGCGGCGACGGCGGCGGCAACCAACATAACACAGAGGGTGCGGAGGCGTGGGGTGCCGGAGCGAAGAAAGAACACGGCCGTGTAGACGGTGTTGAAGGCGACGCCAGTGCCGTTGACGAGGACCACCGGCATGTTGAGGTCCTTCACCAGCATTCCATATGCCAGCCACACCCCGCAATTGATAATTCCTGTTGGAACTAATCTTGTTAGTTCGTAGTTTATTATGTTTATTTGTTTGAGTTGTTCATGTAATCTAGTTGCCCGGCCAGAAAGCTGCGTAGCATACACACATGGAGATGCGATCAGCGTGTGTATGCAAGCTTAATGGTCTGGATTAGAAAGGAATAAGTCTAGCTAAATGTGTGCAGATCGTGCGTGTGCATGCAGGTAGCCAGTAGAGTGATTAGTGGATCAAATAGATTAGGAGTTTGCATGAAGTCAGGGAAGTAGTTGCGCACGTTCTGGACGTGAGCATACGAAGCGGATCAGAGCGTTGGCCCCTAATCGTGTTAGCTGCTGTATTTATACCTTCCATTGAGTAATGAAAGTGTGGCCTGCGGGCAGAGCAAAAATGTAGTCTGTGTAGTCACCAAGGAGAAGTCTCTCTAGCAAAGCATGAGCGTGTTCTATCTTGGTGTATGCGTGTGTGGTGTGTGTCCAGAGAGAAGGTGGGATCAAGGAAGAAGAAGAGGGAGCTGCAAGGTGCAGCTCCTACATTTGGTATCAAAGCCTTGTGTGGCGAGGTCTAACTCACCATCGTCGTCGAGCTGCGTCACGAGCGAAGGAGAACGGCGTGCTGCCCGGTAAGTTGCGTCACCGGCGGCAAGGAGGTGATGGCCAAGGTGCGGAGGCCATTACCGCGAGAAGTTCATCGTCCATGTCCGAGTCGTCGACAAGGTGCGTCATCGGCGGCAACATGGATGCGAGTCACCGGCGAGTTGCGGCACCGGTGGCGAACATGGAGGCAAGTCGCCGGCGAGCTGCGACACCGGCGGCAAACTTGTGGCTGTGAGCGTGTCACGGTGGCACGCTCGTGGTGAAGGCGTAGGAGGTGCGTCCCTCAGCGAGACCAACGACGACGACGGCAATCAGCGTGACAAGATGGCATTGGCGGCCATCTGCGAGGTACACCGACGACATCGACGTCCATGGGCTTTAAGAGAGAAAGAACAACAAGATTAGGGAGGTGATTGTTGGAACTAATCTTGTTAGTTCGTAGTTTATTATGTTTATTTGTTTGAGTTGTTCATGTAATCTAGTTGCCCGGCCAGAAAGCTGCGTAGCATACACACATGGAGATGCGATCAGCGTGTGTATGCAAGCTTAATGGTCTGGATTAGAAAGGAATAAGTCTAGCTAAATGTGTGCAGATCGTGCGTGTGCATGCAGGTAGCCAGTAGAGTGATTAGTGGATCAAATAGATTAGGAGTTTGCATGAAGTCAGGGAAGTAGTTGCGCACGTTCTGGACGTGAGCATACGAAGCGGATCAGAGCGTTGGCCCCTAATCGTGTTAGCTGCTGTATTTATACCTTCCATTGAGTAATGAAAGTGTGGCCTGCGGGCAGAGCAAAAATGTACTAACCTCCGTTTATAAAAGGATGTCTCAACTTAGGACAAATTTGAATGTATCTAGATACTAAAATGAGTCTAGATACATTTAAATTTTAAAAAAGTTAAGACATCTATTTATAGACGGAGGGAGTAGTCTGTGTAGTCACCAAGGAGAAGTCTCTCTAGCAAAGCATGAGCGTGTTCTATCTTGGTGTATGCGTGTGTGGTGTGTGTCCAGAGAGAAGGTGGGATCAAGGAAGAAGAAGAGGGAGCTGCAGGGTGCAGCTCCTACAATTCCGGCGAGCGGAGGCACCACCACAGCGAGCCCGGCGGCACCCTCCGTCCACACGCGTAGGAAGTTGCGGCTACAGATAAGACAATGCAGCCAATGCTATGCTTGTTGGATCATGATGGCTATCAATGTTGAATGAGGGATGTGTAGAAGGATCATACCAGGGGCTGAAGCTGAGCCCGAGGCTCGTGATGATTCCCACGGTGAGGAACCCCGCCGTGAACCACTGTGTGGCCGTCATGGCGGCGAGTTTGCCCCACCAGACTGTCGGATCAGTGCCCATGTCGTACAGAAACAGAGACAGGAGGATCCCCAAGATGAGCATGAGAAGTCCCACCACAAGACGGTCCTGATAAAAAAAAATGCAAAAAGCAACAGAGCATGATCAGCTACTACAGCAGCATCAAAGGAAACAGAACTTGTATGATCAATTTGTCGGCCATCATGTGTGTGAAACCCGCTATCGCTCTATGTATTCTTCATCAACAAAGAAAACTAGAACTAAATCTGATGTGTATGTTCACCTAAGTAGTGGCAGCGGGGAAACAGAGCATGGCATTAAACACATTCAGCAGCAGTCGAACAAACCACAGAAGGATCACCGTGCACATCAAAAAGTACAGACGATCTATACATTGCAGTACCTGGTGAACAAAACGGACAAATCATAGCGCGCTCTGGCTCGTCAGGAACGCGAGCGCACGCATAGAGCGCGCTCTGGCTCGTCAGGAACGCGGGCGGCACGCACAGAGCGCGCCCAGTGCGCGCACGCTTTTTTTTTTTTTGAGAGTAACCACATATTTCATTAATCAAATACCAAGTTACAAGAAGCAACACATGTGGAAACTAAAAGACAAACCGGGATAAAATGATTATCCTGAATTTGCAGATAAAATCCTAAAAGATCGAGAAATACAAAACGATCCCTAGGGTTTCCTGCAACCACCGTAGCCAGCGGCCGCCGTTCAATTCCAACGCCGCCGAGACGAACGCAAGAAGAGACGCCGAGCCTCCACCATTGCAAGATCCAAACAAGCACCATCGCCAACGAGGCTTTGTGAGTCGATGAACAGGCCTGCTGCAAGCAGCGAGGCACATGTCGCTGTGGCACGTCGACCGGAGGACGTCCCCGTGCTGTCTTGGACCAAGATATGCCGCCTCCCATCGACGATGTCGGAGAAGAACGGCATAACCACCACCTCCGGACCAACATCTTCGCTCCAGAAGAACCACCTCGCCCCGGCCCCCAGCGCCGTCGTGGACAACGACAAACGCCAGTGACACGTCGAGAAACAGATCTCGCCAGATCTGAAGAACGGCGAGAAGACCAAGCTGCCGACCTGAAAGATCGACAAGCACACGTTGTCAACAACTCCGAGACGCCGCCGTGAAGGTCGCCGCCGGTGTGGGAGTAGAGTTGTGGCAGATTTATTTGCCCGGGCGCCGCTCCCACCACCGCAACGACGCACCATAGGAGACAAAAACCCTAACTACTAGGCCAGAACGGAGGAACGAGGTTCCCTCCCTCATGCCGCCGCCAGAGCGGCAAGCGAGGAGAAAACCAGGCCCAACGCCCTGGCCGGAGATTGGGAAGATTGGATCTCCGGCCGCCGCCTCTCAGGAGCGTACGAGGAAAAACGGTTCGTGAGTCAGACTAGTGCGCGCACGCTGTGCAGACGGCGCCGTGCCCATGATCGCGCCATCCATCCAAGACTCCGCGACCGCACAGGGTTCTCTCGTTCGTGCCGCTGCTCGCCATCAGTAAACCGCTGTAGACCGTCCTCTCAGCCGCTCGCGCACGTCGGCACATGAGTCTCTCGCAGTCTCGCCCACGCCGCCGCCCCGCCCATGCCGTCCCGTGCGTGCTCCATCGATGGTGCAGAGAGCACCGAGCTGATTCCCCTCTTCCAGCGAAAGCCGCTAGCCAAGGACCCATGATCTCCTGCCTCCGCTGTCGACTCCTGGGCTCCCGGCGCCTCACTCCTAACATTCATCCCCCCGTCGACCCCGGCTGCTTCTCCGTGCAGTTCCTGACCCCGCTGCTCTGTGGCATGGTCAGACCTCCGCCCACCTTCCCGGCCGGCCATTTGCATCTCATGCCGCTCTCTTCACCTGCATAGTACGCGCGCAGCTACTCGCTGACACCTACGTGCAATGCAACACCACCTGAGCCCAAGACATAGCGTTCCTGCTGATTCCCCTCCCGCAGGACGCGTTGCATCTCTGATCTCTCACCTATTCCGCTGCCGAATCCGATCTCCCACCACGGTGCATCGATCACGTCGCGCTATATGCACTCCTCGTTCACCCATCTACATAGTCACCCAACATTCTGAGCAAGCCCGGAAGCAATTCCTCCAACGCTAGTGCCTTCTCCTCCTGCTAAATAAGATACGCCTCCCTCCCATGCCCATGATACGAAGAAGCCCATGGCCCCAGACTCCGATCTAGCCGCTATGGTCGCTCGCCGTGCGAATCCTGCCCCGCGCCATCTCCGATCCCAACCATCATCTCTCGTACGAACGCTGGAAACGCATACATATGCAGTGCAGCAAGGCATCCGGCTAGTAGAGGGAGGAAGGGAAACAGCCGTGCGTACCTTGAACCACGAAGCGGCGGCGTGGGCGGCGGGGGCGGCAGCAGGCACCACCTCCACCGCAGCAGGAAGGAGGGGCACGTCGTCGGCGCCAGGCGCCGCGCCATCCTCCGTCAGCGCAGCAACATCGGGATCAGCAACACGCGGCGGTGCTTGCGTGCCGCCGGCCCCTGGCTCCTGCGCCCCCACGACTTCGCCGGCTCCCGCTTCCTCCATTCTCTCTCGCTCTCTCTCTCTCTTTGATTTCGCACCGGCGCTGGATTGCGTGGCGGTGCTACTTTTATAGCCTGGAGCAGCCGACCAGCGCTGCGGGACACTAGCACAGAAGGATCTCTCCATACGACACGGTGGAAAAAATGAGCACGCCAATAACTTCAGAAAAATAAATTACTGCATGCAGTCACTTCTCTTCCCTCTCCCTTAGTTTTTCTTTCATTCAACACAAATTCTTTTACACCCACACATTATCACGCCAATAACTTCAGAAGAGACAGGGCAAGAGAGTTGCATTTTTTCATTACTCAACACTAGCAAATTAGAAGGATCGATCACTCCATAGGACACTGAGAAAAATGATGCAATGAGAAACAAGTGTATGTGTGTGTGATGTGGCAGACCCGAGTCGCACATACAACATGGCAATACAAATGCTCTTGTGAGATGAGGCACGCCACACCCATCGAACACACAGTGGAAAACAAATATTTCCCAAAAACAAATGCTCGTGTTTGTGGTCAGTTGTATTGATTATATATGTTTGCTAAATTTTGGTATATACGATTGGGTAAGCTATTCCGAGCGATGGCCTCCTACCGGGCCATATAAAGGCAGCGAAGGCTAGGGTAACAATGGGACCCGAGTTGGTTTACAAGTAGAGCATGAGTACATTGCTAGACATGAACTTCTAACTGATGGCCCCATTTGTATTGTAGTCGGACTCCAATCCGTTGGCACTGCCACGCTATGTCCATGGGTAGTCTTTGTCCTTCCACTTGGTACTCAATGTACCATATTAATGGATCAACATGTGGCAAGAGGATCCCTTGTTTGAGATGGGAAAGTAATGGTGCATGCATGCAATGATATATTTTTCTAGGGGTTTTTTGTAAAGACATTTCATTTTTGTCCCACCGGAATGTTTATTGCGTCAAAGATAACATGGCATAGTTGAAGTATCCATATTTCAAGGTAAGCAACAATCTTCTCAATGTCCACAAGATGTTGTGTTGGTTTATAGTAAGAATAATATAAATTTATCATAGCTTCTATTTACTATAGTTTATGGTACACATGTGATTGTTAGGGTAAAAAAATCTGTAGTTGAGGTTTAGCTTGACTTGATGGGCGTGATTAACCTAGGGCGTAACTCGGGAATCATTTTGTTCACACATAAATGAAGGCCTAGATGTACCATCTATGGGTCAATGTGTGGCACAGGATCCATTGTTGGAGATGTGAAAATAACGGTGCATACATACAATGATATATTTTTCTAGGTTTTTTAACGATGTTTCGGTTTTTGTCCCATGGAACAAATGCTTTTTTGTGTCAAAGAGATGACATGGCACGCCATTGAGAATGCTAGATCGAAGTATCCATATTTCAAGGTAAGCACCAATCTTCAATGTCCCCTAGTATGTTTTGTTGCTATAAAGTAAAAGAAAAAATCAAATTTATCGTAGGTTGTATTTTGTACAATGTATGATACAGATATGACTGCTAGGGTTAAAAAATATTTGTGCCTAAGGTGTGGCTTGCCTTCATGGATTAAAACATGTGAGTAACATGCAGTGTAACTCGGGAATCATGGTGTTCACCGACTGATGAATGAAGGCCTAGAATATTCTATAGTATAGAGTTTATACCATGAAAGGCGTGCGCTCTTGAAGATTTATCAACATATTGGTGTTTCATAAGTAGATCGCACGAGCAACGGTGTGACACATGCATTAGCACAATTAAGCAAAAGTGGTTCTGCTGGTGTCTTAAGTGATTCTTCTCCGACCTACGTGTAGAAGTTGATCACAAAAAATAGGACTTAATAAAGCTTGCATGCACTTAATTATTTTTTTGCTAGCTTATGCCTACAATGGTAGAAAGCACTACTTCATCGAGATTGTGCTTGTTGTTGTTGTTAAGTTTGTCCCAATTTCATCTATATATGTCTTAGTTTGTTGGGAGGGACCAACCGATGTAAATATTCTTGCAAAAAGCATTTGTAGATCGAATGTGATAAGTGCTCCTCAAGGTAATATTGTTGACCATGGTATTTTCTGTCGTGACTCGTCACTATTTTTTGTAATATGGTTTTTCCATGCAAAACTTACAGGCAAGTTCTACTTGGAAGATATTAGATATGCATGTCAAACTGATATTCTACCACCATTCTAGATATGCAAAACCTAAATGAGCTCTTCTCTAGAAATTAAGCCTAGAATACCAAAGAGATATCTCACACACATGAATCTTAGGGTCACAATGGAGAGAGAATATGCAGTATATATTTAAGATCTCCGGTCATAATCTATTCCATCCTTGCTCCAAGATAGTTTAGCTCTCTTCTTGCATGTTTTATTCTTCACAAATAGAAACTAGGTTTATGTATTTCACGAGTCGGATGAGTAAGACGTGGTGGTAGAGACCACAAACCAATCACACGGTGTGGAAGCAAATGACAAGAAATACATAAACCTAAGTTTCATGAAGATCGTGTATTGTCTCTCTATGCATGCATGGCTGCATTGCCCCTAAGCCCAAACAATCCTCTCGTCTACGCAACCTATCATTATCATCTTAAGATCGTGTAATTGTTTTCCGTTTACTGTTTTAACCCGGGCGAGAGGTTAAAAAGGAGGAGCGAGAGGTAAAAGGCTGCGCGCGCGAGGGGACACAGCGTAACAGAAAATCTGGTGGGCCCGCATGCTCCTGATTCGCCCGGGCGTAATTAATTGGTATCTCTCTCATTCTCTCTCTCTGCGCTGGCCAGGTGAAAATTAATTAAGACTCGTTCGGAGGCGCGCACACGCAACAGTCAGAAATCACCAAATTCTTTGTACACACAAGTGGAGCTGCGTAACCTCTTTGCGAAAATAGACTTGGTGCATCACGCACGCTAAAAACGAATTGTATCTGACATGCATGGCTCAGGCACACGCACCAGTATGTCCACGCACCAGTATGTCCATGTGTAGGCTCTGTCCTTCCACTTGGCACTCGATGTACCATCTACGGGTCAACACATATGTGGCATGGGGTTCCTTGTTGGAGATGGAAAAGTAATGGTGCATACATACAATTATTTTTTTCTAGGTTTTTCTGTAACGATGTTTCATTTTTGTCCCACGGAATGTTTATTATATCAAAGATAACATGGCATGCCATTGAGAATAAGATTTAAGTATTTCAATGTAAGCAACAATCTTCTCAATGTCACATAGGTACCAACTAAATTAGTTCTTCTCTATAAATCAAGCTTAGAATGCCAAACAGACTTGTGCCCACCTGTTCATCCAATGCAGGTTCACCACCAAGGTTTGGCGCAAGATCAGGTCATGGGCATCCTCCAGGATCCCCGTACCCGGCCAAAACTTTGCAAACACAGAAGACTGGTGGCTGTTGCCTAGGAAACAAGTGCCTAAGGTGCGGAGGCGCGATTTTTGACACCGTCGTAATCCTTGCTCACTGGAGAATATGGAAAGAGAGAAACTCGAGGATTTTTTAAGGAGTGCAGCACTCTGTGCAAGAGGTTTTTCAGGGCATTAGGGATGATATTGCGATGTCGTGGCATGCTGGCCTGATCGCTGTCCCGGAAGAGTAGATCTGCAACCTTAGCCTTTCTGTTGAGTGCACTTAGCCTTGTATTCTCGTTAGAGCGTTTGGCGAAGACTGGGCCTGTCCTGTTCTCGTCTTCCCTCTAATTATCGCTCCAGCTCGGACCCTGCTGTACTTTTTCTCCTATCTTAATAAAGATCGGCCTAAGGCCCTTCGATTTAGAATGCCAAAGAGATAGCTCACACACAGGAATGTAGGGTCAGAAATGAGACAGAATTTGCGAACGACTAATATATTTAAGATCTTAGGTCATAATCCATTCTAGCCTTATTCCAAGATAGTTTAGCTTCTTCTTGCATGTTTTATTCTTCACAAATAGAAACTAGGTTATTGTACTTGATGAGTCAGATGTGGAAGACGTGGTGGTAGAGACCACAAACCAATGACACAGTGTGGAAGCAAATGATAATCTTGGTTTCGTAGATGAGAGGATTGAGTGGGCTGAGAGGTAATTTGGCCATATGGAGGTAATACACAATATTATGTTGATAATAATGTTGTTGTTACGTTGGTGCTATTCATGTGTGACAGACCGAGTACTATCATTTGCCATTTACTTGGACTAAAATGAATTATATTAATCACACAATGACTATAATAATTGATGTTTTCATATAGTGGTTTCTTTATTTTATTTTATGTGTTTATCGTTTGTTGGCAAGCTCGCCACTCATAAGTGGGAATGACAACACACACGTCGAATTTAAGAAACCAAATAAAGTTACATTTATATTGCATATGACGAGCTAAATCTACTCAAGCGGTAAAACATACAATTCTTGATTCGTCCATAACTATGCAATGTAGGCAAGCAAATGTGGGGGGTGGAGTGTATCTCCCTATCCCTAGCTAGAGTGCTTGTAAAGACGCTCTAAGTATCTTATTGCCACCTACGTTCCATCCACCATAACTATGTTAGCTGGAAGGCTACTTTACAGGATGTTGTTGCACAATTTACTACTGAGGCTGAGTACATGGCTATTGCTGAGGCAGGTAAAGAGGTTGTTTGGCTGAAAGGTTTATATGCTGAGCTTTGTGGAGATAATTCTTGCATTAAGTTGTTCAGTGACAGTCAAAGTGCTATTTATCTTACTAAAGATCAGATGTTCCATGAGAGGACAAAGCACATTGATATTAAGTACCACGCAATCAGAGATGTGGTTGCAAAAGGTAAAGTGAAGGTATGCAAGATTAGTACTCATGATAATCCTGCTGATATGATGACTAAGCATGTCCATGTGTCCAAGTTTGAGCTTTGCTCAAGCTTGGTTGGTATAATTGTTTAGCCCAAGTGGCTATTGGCGCCAGCAAGTGTTTTCTTTGTTGATTCAGGTGATTGTTGAAGTTCATGCTACAAGGAATTTGTCTCAAGGTGGAGTTTGTTATATTGTGATCCAAATTCCAAGAAGAGGCTAACTTCTGACGAGCGGAGCGAGGCCCGTCGCCGGTACGGATCGTTGCCACCGTCTTTATATATTCCCTGTAAGCCGCCGCTAGGGTTTGGTCGCATCATTGTACACCCACGGCGTTTGTTAACACCACCGAAATAGTGAAGTTTTGCTGGCTGGCGCCCGTGGTTTTTCCCTTGTGTGTTGCAAGGGTTTTCCACGTTAAAATCTCGTGTCCCCTGCAGTGTTTTATTTTTCGTTCTTCGTTTATTGTGCATCTCGATTATAACAGCCTCCGTGCCACTTTTCTATGTTTGAAGCCCTTCCGATGGCGGTGTGTGGCCTTAGCTTGGTGACCACACATGGCCACAACTGGCAACGCTCAACCGCAGGCGCTTGTGCTCTCCTGCCCAGCAACCCTATGAAAGTTTGTCGATACCCACATGCATGTGCATGTATCTCTCTATTAGGCCCAAGTCGGTTGTTCTCGGTCTAGCCCCCTTCTCATTTTCATGAGAAAGTGTGGGAACATGTGTTCTAACACTGCGACATGATGTGAGATGGGTGAGACTAGGTTCGAGACGGTCGAACGAAGAATGAAGTTAAGTTCGAATCTGTTCAAAATAACACATAATACTTGAGTAACATGAGAGTTTTATTTGGACAGAAAGATAAAACTAGTTATATTGATTATATGAATGTATCTCAACTTTAGAAGTTTATTTCTTTTACAGTAGGGGTATTTCCGTTTGGCGTTTTTACCCAGGCGAGAGGTAAAAGGAGGAGCGAGAGACGCATTTCGGCGGCGCGCGCGAGGGGACACAGCGTAACAGAAAATCCGATGGGCCCCGCATCATCCTGATTTGCCACGTTCTCTCTCCTGCTAATGATAAAGATAATAATTAATTAAGACTCATCGGGAGACTAGACGTGCAGCCGTAACAGTCAGATTAATCCACCAATTTCTTTGTACACTCGGGTCGATTTGCATCACGTACGCCCGCTAAAAACGTATTGTGCACTACTTGACATGCATGGCTGAGACGTTAAAACACGTCCCATGTACTGTACTCCTGTACAAGGTTTTTTACCTGGAGGGGTAAGAAAATCTGCAGTTCATTTCCGTGTGATGCCCTGCACTCCTGCACAAGGTTTTTTACCTGGAGGGGTAAAGAAAGGAGCGGGACCCAGCTGTCCAGCCACGCAGCCAGGCGATCCCAACAGAATCAGGTGGGGCCCCTCCACCTGCATGCTGTGTGCCGATTCGCGCTGATCACACACGCAAACTTCCTGCTGCATCCTAATCCTCAATTAATATCCTCAGTTGCATGTGCCTCTCTAACAAACTTTTTGCCACGTCATCCATCCTCCGGGCACAAAGCTAGCTGATTTTAGCCGTCGCCCGCGCTAGCTCTCATGGCCAGTATGGTTTAAGCTCAAATTTTATTTGACAACGTTTACTAGTACTAGCTTCATCTCTACGTTTATTAGTTTTACACGTATTGCTAGATTATCAATTTGACTAATTTAATATTACTTATATATTGCAAAAATTATATCCTTAGAAAATTTAGAAGTTATACAGTTTCTAATGGTTGAAAAGATGATCTGAAATATAGCTCGATTAGAATATGCAACGTTGATGCCATATATAGATCACTTACATGCAGATCGAAACTACATTTGAATATTAGAAGATTAGGGTATTTATTTATGGAAAATCACATAAATATTATGATCACTGGCCTGCTAGCAAGAGTAACCTCCATGGATAAAGTTTTCAGACACAATCTTTCGTATCTACTCGTTCTGCAAGTGAGTGGGTCCTGGGCGGCGGCTCATCCACACAATCAAGAATCACCATATTCCAAAATGTTGACAATGTACTTAAATATTTAACTCAAATCCTCACTACATATTTTATTGGAAAAAGCGAAACACACGAAATTTGAACTGGTCTACATTACACTGACCTGAGTTATCAGACTGCAATGTATTGGCTTCCTCGCCATGATCCATTCGACGACATAGCTAGCAATCAGCTCTTGACTCACGGGATTAATGTCGAATTAGGTTTGAAAAGATATTGGAGAAGTTCATATGTGCATATTTAAGTCAAATCCGCTTATATATTTTATTGGAAAAAGTGAAAAACGCAAGATCTACATTACTTTGAGCTGTTACTAGACTGCAATATATTGGCTTGCCCTCCACGATCCACTCGACAACCTAGCCATCAATCAGCTCCTGACTCGCGAGATAAATGTCGAATTAGTTTTGAAAAGCTATTGGAGAAGTTGATATGTGCATACCGTCTTGATTCGGAGTTTGCTGGTTGGGCATCGCTCCATGCATGCACCAAGAACATGGCAACCACTGGTGGAGCTACAACAAAGTCACCCCCACCCCCCAGCCCATGAAGATTTAGTGAAGGATATGTACGGATTTGGTCCATCCCCCCCCCAATTTGGCCCAGAATAGTGGCACCGATGATAACCTGTAAGGAAAAACGATGTACTTCATCCATTCATCAATCACCTTTGGCAAAAGCCACAGAGGGCATCTAACGTGTGACGGGATATAATACACCAACAGAGGATACATGAGAATATGTAGCGGACGATCAATGGTTGCAAAAGAAAACGGAGAGGAAGACCAAGTGGCTTGCTCAAGTTGTCATCACAATACTAAGAGGGCCCAGTTCATATCTCTCATTTGTCGGGAGAAACAAATCCTTGTCTTGGATCATTAAGCTTCCCATATCTCCATTGTTGTTAGCATAGAGGCATAATTGGGAACCATTTCTTTCTTATTTATCTCTCTACACCTGCTAGTGAGTTTTTATTCGAATATCATATTCAAAGAACACCGTAGTTATATCATAAATGATAAATTTAATAATAAATATGCAGTTATAGATCAAACTCTTATTATTATTTCCTATAGGGCATAAATCCTTCACCAACAACCCCGTGAGAGTGTCCCGGTGCGCAAATGGTCGATTATGCCCAACTCGATCGTTCTATGTTTGGTGTCCCTTATATGCTTTGTGAGAAAGTTGGAACATGTGTACAAACACTTTGACATGATGTGTAAGATGCCTGAGAGACATTTGAACGAAGAATCGATTAAAATTGGGTTTGACTTCTGCCTTCATTTCGTCTCTTCTTCCACACCGTGGGTGTACCTAGGGTATACTACCAGGCGTCATAGGACACCGGGTAGAAATTCAATCCTTTGATAAATTTCATCCATTTAGAGTGTGTGTGCAACACTCCTACTCTAGGTGAAAAGTATGTGTGGATTACTACGTGGCACCGACTTGATTCTGGTCTAGGTCCGGCGCCCCTGCTCCCCGCCTCCATTGTTTCCCATAGCGACGTTGGCCATTCGTCCAGGTGCCAGGACTCTACCAGTCTGATGGAGCTTGAAGCTGTTCAAGATGATAACACGTACTACTAGACTAAAGCCCCCTTATTTTGGGCTTCTATTTATAGGTTTCCCACCGGAGAAGACTAAAAGAAGTGCTTGTTTATGGAGAGTTTCTCCCCACAACAAGTTTTGCTTATAGTGCAAATTTTGCGACCTGGAGTAGCGTCCGGAGGGCTGCTTCCCGAGCTACTCAACAATAAGCCTGAATAGGACCCCTATAATACCCCTTTTTTGTCCAAATTACGTCAGAAATGTCACCGCGGGGCCGAAATGTTTTCCGCTGTTTTCAGCCCGAGCTGGTTACCCCTATGTGAACCCCCTCCCCAGTACGGTGTTCATTGTTGTGGAAGGACGAATGGGTGTTGCTGCCTCCTAGGGTTACCGCTGCCGCCGCGCATCCGCCCGCCGAGCGCCGCCGCCACACCCCTGGGCTCCGCCGCCTCCAGGCCCGCGCGCTCGGTTCCCCTCCGCCACGACACCCTGCTCGTACATCCTGCGCCGCCTACACTGCCCAGCTTGAGCTGTCCCGAGATGTCATTGAAAGAGCATTTGGTGTTTCAAAGATGAAGTGACGCATTCTTCTTGGTATACCACATTATGGTCCTCTCACACAAACGAAGATCATCACTGCATGCATGTGTTTGCATAACTTCATTCGTGATAGTAAGCTTTATGATGACCATTTCGACCGTGTCAGCGAGGTGCATATCTCCACGAGGATAGCGCTTCTTATGTAGGTGGAAACGGTTGTGCTCATGATGATAATAGTGGTGCTATGAGCGCACTACGTATAGAGATTGCTCAAAGTTTGATGGCTTGAGGAGCATTGCAATTTTCATAACTACTAACACTATTTATTTTAGCATGTACCAAATAATACGTTGTCACCATCTATTTATTTTGGTCTATACTGAACAATATTGTAATTTTATTCACTCATTTCTATTTGGTTGTGTGTTACTACGTGTCATACACATAGAAACTTCACTTGCATGACGATCACTTAACTTATCAGGGGCAATATAACAATCACACACCTCGTGAGCCAAAACCCCATAAGCCCAAAATAAGTGAGCCAACAATTTCTGGGAGCTTCTCCCCACCGTAGCTCTCCCCACCGGTTTCCATAAGCTGGCTTCTCCATAAGGATAAGCCCAAAGAAGAGGGCCTAATATGAGTGTAGTTGTTTTTTAGAGAAAGATGAAACTAGTTATATTGGTTATATAGATGTATTTCAACCTTAGAAAACATATTTACTACGGAGTACCTTTGTTTTCATTAATAAGACACATACATATTTCAAGATAAATTTTGACCAAAAAAATTTAGCAACAAAATATTAATTATAGTGTAACATGATTAGTTAATATCGTTGAATTTGCCTTTAATAGTGTTCCAAGACGGTTTGAAACTGCTTTCCCATTACAACAAGCTAGGAGAAGCACCGGTACTACAAATCTACGGCCATTATTATGATGGCTTGTGCTTCATAGATCCTCAAATTTTAAAACAGTGTAAATCCCCGAAGAGGTATCGTGATATTGTATTATGATACATGCACAAATGCAATGAATATATTCCTCGGTGATCATGTATGTGGTATCGGCTTTTGCAGCTTGCACCTAGGTCATTTTATCTTGCGCAAAATTGAGTGCAACAAGTCATATGTACATTATGTCTAAAGTATTTCCTCGTGGCATTAGGTTTGTCAAACCTACATGATAGATTGAGCTAGCCACATTGTGGCCAATTGCGCATTTGTATGAGATGATTATGTAATTTTGACGTTCTTAACTGTTTGATTAGCTGTTTTTTGTGTTAGTCCGAAAAAGATGAGTGTGAAATCACTTTGTAACAAGCAGAAATATATATCAACCGGGCATTGTGCATAGCGACAACTATGAATTGCTCAGAACCACTATATTAAAAGGAACATATTTTGTTGCTTATAGAAAACAAAGAGAGACCACGCATATGGATGATTAAGTCTCATGTAAATGAGTAAGTTGCGTGGTATCCTAATTCCTGTGTATCCGTGTTTCTTTTTGTATCCTTAAAATACAGTTTGGCAAAGGGAGTAGAACCTTTTTATTTTTGGGTGCTCAGAAAGCCAAGCTCTCGTGTATGTAAAGCTCGTGCCTTTTATGTATCTACACTAGTGGTTGGGGCGCCCCATGGGGCGCCTCCTCACTGGAGTTGTGCGCCCCAATCCCAACACATGATAGCAACACTCCTGTCATGCTCTGTACCAGTGTTTTTTCACAAACAGCAATATTCAATGCTCCTCAAATTGATACAAAAGGTATAATATACAGAAGGTTCGATCACAGATGAGCCACAAATACTCATTTCGATTCTGGCCTTAAACACTTCTGGGTTTGATACAAGGTATTCAATTACATATACAACATCTATAGGGATTAAAATTTCCCAAAAAGGTAAATTGCAAGTTTTCACCCTAAGACAAGGTTCTTCCAATTAATACCCCTTCAAGAACAGAACAAAATTAGTACATTAACCACAGAGGTGCTGGACTAAAAAAACAAATTCAACAAATAATTCTCTTAAAATACAACAGTAAAACTACACTTCTGAATCTGGCAACATGGTCAAGTGCCTAGCGGTACACATGTAGTGCACTAACTGCGAAAGAACAAAATATAGCGTGAAAGCACAGAAGTCAGAATCATAAACTTGGAAAATAAACACATTAATCTTACTCTTTCAGTGCAGCTGAGATGTGAAGTGCCAGAAAAGATGATATATATGTTTATAAGCTTCAAAGTTTTCTTATAAATGTGAGGTTCTAGCATATCATTTGCATGCCTTTACTAAAATTGTGGTCTACATATATTAAATTGGTAACTTGGATCAAACAATATATGCAAACGACAACTGTATGTATGCACATTATATGCTAGAACCCTGTAAAAGAGAAAGTAGTGTATATATGCATGTCTCGCGCCAATATATGACTTCGTTTGATTAAAGCCTAAGGTGATTTTTAGTGCCTACTATTATTTAATAATCTAAAAAATACTAATATAAAACAGAAATGAAGATCTGAATAACAGTAATTGGAAGGATAAAGCAACAGATATTTTAAGCACAAGAAGCTCTTTACAAAACACAAAAAAAAGTTGAAGCAATTAACTAACATGCAGTATGATTATAAATAGCAAAGTTTGCAATGGGCAGCAATACCTACAAACAAAATCTTGAAAATACATAAGTGTGTTTCCATTCTTGGTTTAATGCAAATATTGTGACCTTAGGTTGCCAACAACACCATGCAGCCAGTCAGCCATCATAAGAAACTTCCCAGACACATCGTTATTTAGATAAACTTATCTTCTATGAAACGAATAAATACATGACATCATTTCTCCAAAATACGTACTAAATATTATTTGAAGCGTGGTTCAAAGGTTTACTTCCTCAAATAATCCATATCGGTTATCTAAAATAAGGGATCGAACTGTCAAAAAATAGATCATGAAGTAGCGCTAGTGCCTATTTCATTTTAGAAAGAAACTCAACTAATTGCCAAGATAAACCATGTGTCATTGATCAGAATTGTTAATAGTTTTCTCCAATGTTACGAACAGTGCATTGCAAAATTTGCTCATAATAGCCAGAGATGAAGATAAAAGATAAAAGAATATAAATTCACACACCTGGGTAATGGGATGTTTGATCTGGGCACAGAACCTGTCCTACCAGCTGTACCATGGGCAAGCTTTCTCGAAATCTGAAACAAAAATCTTCGGAATATTATTTTGTCATTGCAACCGGGAGCTAGCTATTCTTCAAGTTTTTATACACAACTTACTAACCCAATGAATCAGAATAAGAGGAAATGGTTAAAAACGCGTGTGTAATTTCTATCGAGAGTTGAGGGCAAATATCAGTGCACAAAGTCATCAGAACTCAATACATATGGGACTTGGGATCAAAATACCAAACTTGACAGAATAAAGCCACAGCTCAAATTATAGTCAGAGTACATAAGTACCAACGAGGAAATCAGGAACCAAAACAAGAAGTATCTTCTATATCCTAACCACGGTCAAGATGTTGCTATCACAAACTGAATTCACTACTGATTGGGACACGGGACACTGATAAATCATGAAGAAACCTAAAAACAGGGGAGCCTTACATCAATACATCCATTCAAAAAATGCTAGATAGATACATACACTCCAAGAGTAGAAAATTTTCATCTATCAATTCTTACACATACACACTGTTCTACATGGGCAAGACAATAAACATAGGCCCTACATTTAACCTAAATTTAACTAAGGATGTACGTCAATGGATTTGACAATAGAGAAAGCTTTAAAAATGAAGTCATAACTATTTGAGACACTGGCGAATCATAATCATCCTAAAACAGAGGTGGGTCTTACAGGATATGTTTCATGTTTGGTGATGGCGTGTAACTCACACGTTCGTTGGGAACCCCAAGAGGAAGGTATGATGCGCACAGCAAGTTTTCCTCGAAAGAAACCAAGGTTTATCGAACCAGGAGGGCCAAGAAGCACGTTGAAGGTTGATGGTGGCGAAATGTGATGCGGCGCAACAACAGGATTCCGGCGCCAACGTGGAACCTGCACAACACAACCCAAGTACTTTGCCCCAACGAAACAGTGAGGTTGTCAATCTCATCGGCTTGCTGTAACAAAGGATTAACCGTATTGTGCGGAAGATGATTGTTTGCAAGAAAACAGTCAAACAAGTATTGCAGTAGATTGTATGCGATGTAAAGAATAGGACCGGGGTCCACAGTTCACTAGAGGTGTCTCTCCCATAAGATAAAAGCATGTTGGGTGAACAAATTACAGTCGGGCAATTGACAAATAGAGAAGGGCATAACAATGCATATACATGATATGATAAATATAGTGAGATTTAATCCGGGCATTACGACAAAGTACATAGACCGCCATCCAACTGCATCTATGCCTAAAAAGTCCACCTTCAGGTTATCATCCGAACCCCATTCAGTATTAAGTTGCAAAGCAACAAACAATTGCATTAAGTATGGTGCGTAATGTAATCGACAACTACATCCTTAGACATAGAATCAATGTTTTATCCCTAGTGGCAACAGCACATCACAACCTTAGAACTTTCTGTCACTGTCCCAGGTGTCAATGAAGGCATGAACCCACTATCGAGCATAAATACTCCTTCTTGGAGTTAAGAGCAAAACTTGGCCAGAGCCTCTACTAATAACGGAGAGCATGCAAGATCATAAACAACACATAAACAATAGATTGATAATCACCATAACATAGTATTCTCAATCCATCGGATCCCGACAAACACAACATATAGTATGACAGATAGATGATCTTGATCATGTTAGGTGATGACCCACAAGTATAGGGGTCGCAACAGTCTTCGAGGGAAGTAAAACCCAAATTTATTGATTCGACACAAGGGAGGTAAAGAATACTTATAAGCCTTAACAACTGAGTTGTCAATTCAGCTGGAAAAGCACTAGTAACAGGGGTGATGTGAAAGTAGCATAATATGAGAGAGTAACAGTAACACAGCAGCAGTAATAGCAATATGAGAGCAATGGCACAGAAAATAGTTGACATGTAGAACGAGTATATGATGATGAAAGATCGACCGGGGTTCCCAGCTATCTACACTAGTGGTAACTCTCCAATAACAAGTGTTGGGTGAACAAATTACAGTCGGGCAATTGATAGGATTGATAAGGCATTAAGAAAGAACATCAATTCATTAATCATGTAGGCATGTTTTCCATATTTAGTCGTACGTGCTCGCAATGAGAAACTTGCACAACATCTATTGTCATACCAGCCGGTGGCAGCCGGGCCTCAAGGGAATCTACTGGATATTAAGGTACTCCTTTTAATAGACCACCGGAGCAAAGCATTAACACTCCGTGAAAACATGTGTCCCTCACATCACCGCCATCCCTCCGGTTGTCCCGATTTCTGTCACTTCGGGGCCTTTGGTTCCGGTGACATGTGCATACAACTTGTAGATACAATCTAAGCAATAATTATAGAGCTCAAATCTAAGATCATGCCACTCGGGCCCTAGTGACAAGCATTAAGCATAACAAGATTGCAGCAACAATAACTTCACAAACTTTATAGATAGACTAATCATAATGTATCATCCATCGGATCCCAACAAACACAACACCGATTACATCAGATGAATCTCAATCATGTAAGGCAGCTCATGAGATTATTGTATTGAAGTACATGGGGAGAGAATACCAACTAGCTACAGCTAGAACCCGTAGTCCATGGGGGAACTACTCACGGAGCATGATGGAGGCGCTGGCGTCGATGGAGATGGCTGATACGTCCCCGACGTATCCATAATTTCTGTCGTTCCATGCTTGTTTTATGACAATACTTACATGTTTTGCTTGCACTTTATGATGTTTTTATGCGTTTTCCGGAACTAACCTATTAACAAGATGCCACAGTGCCAGTTCCTGTTTTCTGCTGTTTTTGGTTCCGAAAGGCTGTTCGGCAATATTCTCGGAATTGGACGAAATCAACGCCAAAGATCTTATTTTTCCCGGGAGGCTCCAGAACACCGAAGGGGAGACGGAGAGGAGGCCCAGGGCCCCGACACCACAAGGCCGCGCGGGCAGGCCCCTGGCCGCGCCGGCCTATGAGGAGGGCGCCCTGGTGCCCCTCAGACGCCGCCTCTTCGCCTATTTAACCCCTTTCGACCTAAAAACACCGTACCACTTGACGAAACTCCAGAAAGACTCTGGGCGCCGCCGCATCGCGAAACTCCAATTCGGGGGACAGGTCTGTCCCGGCACCCTGCCGGGGGGGAAGTGCCCCCGGAAGCCATCTCCATCAACGCCACCGCCTCCATCATGCTCCGTGAGTAGTTCCCCCATGGACTACGGGTTCTAGCTGCAGCTAGTTGGTATTCTCTCCCCCATGTACTTCAATACAATGATCTCATGAGCTGCCTTACATGATTGAGATTCATCTGATGTAATCGGTGTTGTGTTTGTTGGGATCCGATGGATGATACATTATGATTAGTCTATCTATAAAGTTTGTGAAGTTATTGTTGCTGCAATCTTGTTATGCTTAATGCTTGTCACTAGGGCCCGAGTGGCATGATCTTAGATTTGAGCTCTATAATTATTGCTTAGATTGTATCTACAAGTTGTATGCACATATCACTGTCCGGAACCAAAGGCCCCGAAGTGACAGAAATCGGGACAACCGGAGGGGATGGCGGTGATGTGAGGGACACATGTTTTCAGTGTTAATGCTTTGCTCCGGTGCTCTATTAAAAGGAGTACCTTAATATCCAGTAGATTCCCTTGAGGCCCGGCTGCCACCGGCTGGTAGGACAATAGATGTTGTGCAAGTTTCTCATTGCGAGCACGTACGACTAAATATGGAAAACATGCCTACATGATTAATGAATTGATGTTCTTTCTTAATGCCTTATCAATCCTATCAATTGCCCAACTGTAATTTGTTCACCCAACACTTGTTATTGGAGAGTTACCACTAGTGTAGATAGCTGGGAACCCCGGTCCATCTTTCATCATCATATACTCGTTCTACATGTCAACTATTTTCTACCATTTCTCTCATATTACTACTACTGCTGTGTGTTACTTATTGCTCTCATATCACCGCTACTTTCACATCACTCCTGTTGCTAGTGCTTTTCCAGTGCAGCTGAATTGACAACTCAGTTGTTAAGGCTTATAAGTATTCTTTACCTCCCCTTGTGTCGAATCAATAAATTTGGGTTTTACTTCCCTCGAAGACTGCGATCCCCTATACTTGTGGGTCATCAAGACTATTTTCTCGCGCCGTTGCCGGGGAGGCATAGCTCTACTCATAAGTTCACCTGGGGAGTACACTCTACCTCTCTCTCCGCTTTTATTTTATTTTGTCTTGCTAGTTTATTTCTGTCTAGTTTATTTGTGCTTAGTTTATTTCTGTCTAGTTTTACTTTGCTTAGTTTACTTTTGTCTAGTTTATTTTGTCTTGTTTTATTTTCCCTATATACCCGAAAATCCATAAAAATTTGAAAAACCTAAAAATTAAAAACTGCTGTTATGGGAGAACCAACAACCTACTTGGAGCTTATAGAATGTTATAATAATTATAGAGAATCAAGAACTGGTAAAATAATGAGTGCTATGATAGAAAAATTGAATACAATTGCTGAAATCTTGCTTGAACGCCATAATATAAACTGTTGCTCTCAACAGGATACTAAACATCTTAAATTTCAATGTGGCTTTAGTGAGGAATTTTTAATTAAGAACTATAATCGGAATTGCTATATTCATTATGGGTTCGAAGAGGTAGAACAATTTGTCTTATTTATGGGAGCCTCCGAGATAGAATCCTTCATGGTTGAGAATTATGAAACTTGTGTTGTTTGTAAGGGCCTTAAAGATTATGTCTCTACTATCCTTAATTCTTGCATAGAATGCTACAGTAGGAATCCTTATATCCTTGATTATAAAGAGAGACACATTAATGCACAAGAATGCACTCACAATTTGCAGGAACCGGTGGAAGAAGAAGTTGATGAACCTGAAAGCTCATTAGATGAAAAAGAGGAGGAAATTGATGAACTTGAAAGCTCATTGGATGAAAAAGAAGAAGAGAGCGACGAACAAAAGGAGGAAGAATGGATTAGCTACCCATGTCAACCTTCTAATGAGAGTAACTCTTTATCTCTTACACTATTTGATTGTCCTCCATGCTTACCGGAAGAGGTTGAATGTTATGTTCCTGTGGATTCTCTTGAAATAGTACCTATGAGTAATACTTGTGAGAATAATTATGCTACTGTTATATATGATAATCCATGCTACTTTGATAAATCTTATGATAATGCTTTGTTTGTGCCTGATGTCGAAATGCATGGTATTAAAGAATTTTGCTTAGCAAATGTTTATGATAAAGCTCTAGATGATGGTCCTATGTTACTTGATAATATTAATTGTACTACTAATGAAAATGGGATTGGAGAGTTCTTGACATTATCTATGTGTCCCATATCTCTTGAGATTGATCATTCATCTTGCTATATTATTGATAAAAGTGTGTTCGAAAGTTTTAATTCCACTATTTTTGAGCTTGATAAAAATTATATGTTTGTGGATCATGAAAAGTATGCTGCATGTGATAGTTATATTGTTGAGTTTATTCATGAAGCTACTGAAAATTATTATGAGAGAGGAAAATATGGTAGTAGAAATTTTCATGGTGCTAAAACACCTCTCTATATGCTTAAAATTTTGAAGTTACTCTTGTTTTATCTTCTTATGCTTATCACTTTGTTCTTCATGAATTTATTTGTGTACAAGATTCCTATGCATAGGAAGTGGGTTAGACTTAAATGTGTTTTGAATTTGCTTTTTGATGCTCTCTTTTGCTTCAAATACTATTTCTTGCGAGTGCATCATTAAAACTGCTGAGCCCATCTTAACGGCTATAAAGAAAGAACTTCTTGGGAGATAACCCATGTGTTATTTTGCTACAGTACTTTGTTTTATATTTGTGTCTTGGAAGTTGTTTACTACTGTAGCAACCTCTCCTTATCTTAGTTTTGTGTTTTGTTGTACCAAGTGAAGCCTCTAATCGAAGGTTGATGCTAGATTTGGATTTCTGCGCAGAAACAGATTTCTATCTGTCACGAATCTGGGCTTATTTCTCTGTAGGAAACTCAGAAAAATCTGCCAATTTACGTGCGTGATCCTCAGATATGTACGCAACTTTCATTAGTTTTGAGTTTTCTGATTTGAGCAACGGAAGTACCATTTTAAAATTCGTGTTTACTGGCTGTTCTGTTTTGGCAGATTCTGTCTCTGTTTTTTGCATTGTCTCTTGTGGACTTTAAGCGAGGTTTTCTAGACGTAGAGGGCTGTAGCTAATGTTTTATTGAGTTCTTGCAATGTGCCACTACAGGACCAAGGTGGATTCAAATTTTTTGAGTACTAACCCCTCTAATGAAGTTTATGAGAAGTTTGTTGTGAAGGAAGTTTTCAAGGGTCAAGAGAGGAGGATGATATATGATCAAGAAGAGTGAAAAGTCTAAGCTTGGGGATGCCCCGTGGTTCATCCCTGCATATTTCAAGAAGTCTCAAGCGTCTAAGCTTGGGGATGCCCAAGGCATCCCCTTCTTCATCAACTCATCAGGTTCCTCCCCTGAAACTATATTTTTATTCAGTCACATCATATGTGCTTTACTTGGAGCGTCTGTGTGTTTATTTTTCGTTTTGTTTATGTTTGAATAAATTCGGATCCTAGCAATCCATGTTTGGGAGAGAGACACGCTCCGCTTTTTCATATGAACACTTGTTCTTCGTTTTACTTTTAATGTTCAATGAATAAAAGTTGGAAGCTACAATATTTATCTTTATTTGGTTGGGAAAAGAAAATGCCTCATATGTCTTGGATAATTTGGTACTTGGCAATTGTTTTGAGCTCTCAAGTAGATCATAAGTTTTTGCATGTAGTTTAAACCTATTAGTGGAGAACTACCGTAAAGCTTGTTAAAATTGGTTTGCATAATTGATCTCTCTTAAGGTCTAGATATTTTCTGGTAAAAGTGTTTGAGCAACAAGGAAGACAGTGTAGAGTATTATAATGGTTGCAATATGTTCTTATGTAAGTTTTGCTGTACCGGTTCATACTTTTGTTTGCTTCAAACAACCTTGCTAGCCTAAACCTTGTACTGAGAGGGATTACTTCTCGTGCATCCAAAAACCTTGAGCCAAAACCTATGCCATTTGTGTCCACCATACCTACCTACTATGTGGTATTTCCTGCCATTCCAAAGTAAATTGCTTGAGTGCTACCTTTAAATAATTCAAAATGCTTCTCAATTTGTGTTAATGTTTCATAGCTCATGAGGAAGTATGTGGTGTTTAGCTTTCAACCTTGTCATTTACTTTTGACGGACTCTCATATGGACTAGTGGCACATCCGCTTATCCAATAATTTTGCAAAAAGAGCTGGCAATGGGATTCCCAGTCCCAAATTAATTAACTTAAATAGACACTCCTCCATGGTTTGTGATTGTTGGACGGCACCCGAAGGATTCGGTTAGCCATGGCTTGTGTAAGCAAAGGTTGGGGGAGTGTCATCATCATAATAAAACTTAAATAAAAAGGCACTCCTTCATGGTATGAGATTGTTGGCAGGCACCCGAGGATTCGGTTAGCCATGGTTTGTGAAAGAAAGGTTGGAAGGAGTGCCACCCAAAAATAAATAAAATGGGAGCCGCTCTTGTGAGTCCGGTTGATGAGGTAGTTAGTGTACCCACTACCATTCGTTGACAACAACAAACACCTCTCAAAATTTTACTTTTATGCTCTCTTTATGTTTTCAAAACCAAAGCTCTAGCACAAATATAGCAATCGATGCTTTCCTCTTTGAAGGGCTATTCTTTTACTTTATGTTGAGTCAGTTACCTAATTCCTTCCACCTTAGAAGCAAACACTTGTGTCAACTGTGCATTGATTCTTACCTACTTGCATATTTGCATTCATCATATTACTCTATGTTGACAATATCCATGAGATATACATGTTGAAAGTTGAAAGCAACCGCTGAAACTTATATCCTCCTTTGTGTTGCTTCGATGCCTTTACTATGAACTTATTGCTTTATGAGTTAACTCTTGTGCAAGACTTTTGATGCTTGTCTTGAAAGTACTCTCCATGAAAAGTTTTGCTATATGTTATCTACTTGTTAGCAACTATAGATCATTGCCTTGAGTCACTTCATTCATTTCATATGCTTTGTAATAGTATGATCAAGGTTATGTAAGTAGCATGTCACTACAGAAATTATTCTTTTTATCGTTTACCTGCTCGGGACGAGCAGAACTAAGCTTGGGGATGCTGATACGTCCCCGACGTATCCATAATTTCTGTCGTTCCATGCTTGTTTTATGACAATACTTACATGTTTTGCTTGCACTTTATGATGTTTTTATGCGTTTTCCGGAACTAACCTATTAACAAGATGCCACAGTGCTTCTGTTTTCTGCTGTTTTTGGTTCCAGAAAGGCTGTTCGGGCAATATTCTCGGAATTGGACGAAATCAACGCCAAAGATCTTATTTTTCCCGGGAGGCTCCAGAACACCGAAAGGGAGACGGAGAGGAGGCCCAGGTCCCCCACACCACAAGGCCGCGGGCAGGCCCCTGGCCGCGCCGGCCTATGAGGAGGCGCCCTGGTGCCCCCGACGCCGCCTCTTCGCCTATTTAACCCTTTCGACCTAAAAACACCGTACCACTTGACGAAACTCCAGAAAGACTACGGGCGCCGCCGCCATCGAAACTCCAATTCGGGGACGATCTGTCCGGCACCCTGCCGGGACGGGGAAGTGCCCCGGAAGCCATCTCCATCAACGCCACCGCCTCCATCATGCTCCGTGAGTAGTTCCCCCATGGACTACGGGTTCTAGCTGCAGCTAGTTGGTATTCTCTCCCCCATGTACTTCAATACAATGATCTCATGAGCTGCCTTACATGATTGAGATTCATCTGATGTAATCGGTGTTGTGTTTGTTGGGATCCGATGGATGATACATTATGATTAGTCTATCTATAAAGTTTGTGAAGTTATTGTTGCTGCAATCTTGTTATGCTTAATGCTTGTCACTAGGGCCCGAGTGGCATGATCTTAGATTTGAGCTCTATAATTATTGCTTAGATTGTATCTACAAGTTGTATGCACATATCACTGTCCGGAACCAAAGGCCCCGAAGTGACAGAAATCGGGACAACCGGAGGGGATGTCGGTGATGTGAGGGACACATGTTTTCACGGAGTGTTAATGCTTTGCTCCGGTGCTCTATTAAAAGGAGTACCTTAATATCCAGTAGATTCCCTTGAGGCCCGGCTGCCACCGGCTGGTAGGACAATAGATGTTGTGCAAGTTTCTCATTGCGAGCACGTACGACTAAATATGGAAAACATGCCTACATGATTAATGAATTGATGTTCTTTCTTAATGCCTTATCAATCCTATCAATTGCCCAACTGTAATTTGTTCACCCAACACTTGTTATTGGAGAGTTACCACTAGTGTAGATAGCTGGGAACCCCGGTCCATCTTTCATCATCATATACTCGTTCTACATGTCAACTATTTTCTGGTACCATTGCTCTCATATTACTACTACTGCTGCTGTGTTACTGTTACTATTGCTCTCATATCACTGCTACTTTCACATCACTCCTGTTGCTAGTGCTTTTCCAGGTGCAGCTGAATTGACAACTCAGTTGTTAAGGCTTATAAGTATTCTTTACCTCCCTTGTGTCGAATCAATAAATTTGGGTTTTACTTCCCTCGAAGACTGTTGCGATCCCCTATACTTGTGGGTCATCAATGGCTTCCGGGGGCACTTCCCCGTCCCGGCAGGGTGCCGGGACAGAGACTTCTGTCCCCCGAATTGGAGTTTCGCGATGGTGGCGGCGCCCGGAGTCTTTGGAGTTTCGTCAAGTGGTACGGTGTTTTTAGGTCACGAGGGGTTAAATAGGCGAAGAGGCGGCGCGAGGGGGTGCCAGAGGTGGGCTCACCAACCCTGGGCGCCCCCCCTCCTTGGCCGCGCCGCCGGTGGTGTGGGGCCCCGCCTGTCCGGCTCCCCTTCGGTGTCCTGGTCCGTCTCGGTGAATTATGATGTTTTGTCTTTGTTTCGTCGAATTCCGAGAATATTGCCCGAACAGCCTTTCTGGAACCAAAAACAGCAGAAAACAGGAACTGACACTGTGGCATCTTGTTAATAGGTTAGTTCCGGAAAACGCATAAAAACATCATAAAGTGCAAGCAAAACATGTAAGTATTGTCATAAAACAAGCATGGAACGACAGAAATTATGGATACGTCGGGGACGTATCAGCATCCCCAAGCTTAGTTCCTGCTCGTCCCGAGCAGGTAAAACGATAAAAAGAATAATTTCTGTAGTGACATGCTACTTACATATCCTTGATCATACTATTACAAAGCATATGAAATGAATGAAGTGACTCAAGGCAATGATCTATAGTTGCTAACAAGTAGATAACATATAGCAAAACTTTTCATGGAGAGTACTTTCAAGACAAGCATCAAAAGTCTTGCACAAGAGTTAACTCATAAAGCAATAAGTTCATAGTAAAGGCATCGAAGCAACACAAAGGAGGATATAAGTTTCAGCGGTTGCTTTCAACTTTCAACATGTATATCTCATGGATATTGTCAACATAGAGTAATATGATGAATGCAAATATGCAAGTATGTAAGAATCAATGCACAGTTGACACAAGTGTTTGCTTCTAAGGTGGAAGGAATTAGGTAACTGACTCAACATAAAAGTAAAAGAATGGCCCTTCTACGAGGGAAGCATCGATTGCTATATTTGTGCTAGAGCTTTGGTTTTGAAAACATATAGAGAGCATAAAAGTAAAATTTTGAGAGGTGTTTGTTGTTGTCAACGAATGGTAGTGGGTACACTAACTACCTCATCAACCGGACTCACAAGAGCGGCTCCCATTTTATTTATTTTTGGGTAGCACTCCTTCCAACCTTTCTTTCACAAACCATGGCTAACCGAATCCTCGGGTGCCTGCCAACAATCACATACCATGAAGGAGTGCCTTTTTATTTAAGTTTTATTATGATGATGACACTCCCCCCAACCTTTGCTTACACAAGCCATGGCTAACCGAATCCTTCGGGTGCCGTCCAACAATCACAAACCATGGAGGAGTGTCTATTTAAGTTAATTAATTTGGGACTGGGAATCCCATTGCCAGCTCTTTTGCAAAATTATTGGATAAGCGGATGTGCCACTAGTCCATATGAGAGTCCATCAAAAGTAAATGACAAGGTTGAAAGCTAAACACCACATACTTCCTCATGAGCTATGAAACATTAACACAAATTGAGAAGCATTTTGAATTATTTAAAGGTAGCACTCAAGCAATTTACTTGGGATGGTTTGAAATACCACATAGTAGGTAGGTATGGTGGACACAAATGGCATAGGTTTTGGCTCAAGGTTTTTGGATGCACGAGAAGTAATCCCTCTCAGTACAAGGCTAGCAAGGTTGTTTGAAGCAAACACAAGTATGAACCGGTATAGCAAAACTTACATAAGAACATATTGCAAGCATTATAATACTCTACACTGTCTTCCTTGTTGCTCAAACACTTTTACCAGAAAATATCTAGACCTTAAGAGAGATCAATTATGCAAACCAATTTTAACAAGCTTTACGGTAGTTCTCCACTAATAGGTTTAAACTACATGCAAAAACTTATGATCTGCTTGAGAGCTCAAAACAATTGTCAAGTATCAAATTATCCAAGACATATGAGGCATTTTCTTTTCCCAACCAAATAAAGATAAATATTGTAGCTTCCAACTTTTATTCATTGAACATTAAAAGTAAAACGAAGAACAAGTGTTCATATGAAAAAGCGGAGCGTGTCTCTCTCCCAAACAAGGATTGCTAGGATCCATCTTTATTCAAACACAAACAAAAATAAAAACACACAGGACGCTCCAAGTAAAGCACATAAGATGTGACCGAATAAAAATATAGTTTCAGGGGAGGAACCTGTAAGTTGATGAAGGGGATGCCTTGGGCATCCCCAAGCTTAGACGCTTGAGTCTTCTTGAAATATGCAGGGATGAACCACGGGGCATCCCCAAGCTTAGACTTTTCACTCTTCTTGATCATATATCATCCTCCTCTCTTGACCCTTGAAAACTTCCTTCACAACAAACTTCTCATAAACTTCATTAGAGGGGTTAGTACTCAAAAAATTTGAATCCACCTTGGTCCTGTAGTGGCACATTGCAAAACTCAATAAAACATTAGCTACAGCTCTCTATGTCTAGAAAAGCTCGCTTAAAGTCCACAAGAGACAATGCAAAAAAACAGAGACAGAATCTGCCAAAACAGAACAGCCAGTAAAGACGAATTTTAATAAAATACTTCCGTTGCTCAAATCAGAAAACTCAAAACTAATGAAAGTTGCGTACATATCTGAGGAACACGCACGTAAATTGGCATATTTTTCTGATTTTTCTACAGAGAAAACAGCCCAGATTCGTGACAGATAGAAATCTGTTTCTGCGCAGAAATCCAAATCTAGTATCAACCTTCGATTAGAGGCTTCACTTGGCACAACAAAACACAAAACTAAGATAAGGAGAGGTTGCTAAAGTAGTAAACAACTTCCAAGGCACAAATATAAAACAAATTACTGTAGCAAAATAACACATGGGTTACCTCCCAAGAAGTTCTTTCTTTATAGCCGTTAAGATGGGCTCAGCAGTTTTAATGATGCACTCGCAAGAAATAGTATTTGAAGAAAAAGAGAGCATCAAGAAGCAAATCCAAAACACATTTAAGTCTAACATGCTTCCTATGCAAAGGAATCTTGTAAATAAACAAGTTCATGAAAAGCAAAGTAACAAGCATAAGAAGATAAAACAGGTGTAGCTTCAAAATTTTAAGCACATAGAGAGGTGTTTTAGTACCATGCAAATTTCTACAACCATATTTTCCTCTCTCATAATAATTTTCAGTAGCTTCATGAATAAACTTAACAATATAACTATCACATGCAGCATACTTTTCATGATTTCCAAACACATAATTTTTATCAAGTTCAAGAATAGTGGAATTAAAACTTTCAAACTTACTTTTATTAATAATATAACAAGGTAGGTGATCAATCTCAATAGATATGGGACTCATAGAATAAGTCAAGAACTCTCCAATTCCACTTTCATTAGTAGTACAATTAATATTATCAAGTAACATAGGACCATCATCTAGAGCTTTATCATAAACATTTGCCAAGCAAAATTCTTTAGTACCATGCATTTCGACATCAGGCACAAACAAAGCATTATCATAAGATTTATCAAAGTAGCATGGATTATCATAAATAACAGTAGCATAATTATTCTCACAAGTATTACTCATAGGTACTATTTCAAGAGAATCCACAGGAACATAACATTCAACCTTTTCCGGTAAGCATGGAGGACAATCAAATAGTGTAAGAGATAAAGAGTTACTCTCATTAGAAGGTTGACATGGGTAGCTAATCCATTCTTCCTCCTTTTGTTCGTCGCTCTCTTCTTCTTTTTCATCCAATGAGCTTTCAGGTTCATCAATTTCCTCCTCTTTTTCATCCAATGAGCTTTCAGGTTCATCAATTTCTTCTTCCACCGGTTCCTGCAAATTGTGAGTGCATTCTTGTGCATTAATGTGTCTCTCTTTATAATCAAGGATATAAGGATTCCTACTGTAGCATTCTATGCAAGAATTAAGGATAGTAGAGACATAATCTTTAAGGCCCTTACAAACAACACAAGTTTCATAATTCTCAACCATGAAGGATTCTATCTCGGAGGCTCCCATAAATAAGACAAATTGTTCTACCTCTTCGAACCCATAATGAATATAGCAATTCCGATTATAGTTCTTAATTAAAAATTCCTCACTAAAGCCACATTGAAATTTAAGATGTTTAGTATCCTGTTGAGAGCAACAGTTTATATTATGGCGTTCAAGCAAGATTTCAGCAATTGTATTCAATTTTTCTATCATAGCACTCATTATTTTACCGTTTCTTGATTCTCTATAATTATTATAACATTCTATAAGCTCCAAGTAGGTTGTTGGTTCTCCCATAACAGCAGTTTTTAATTTTTAGGTTTTTCAAATTTTTATGGATTTTCGGGTATATAGGGAAAATAAAACAAGACAAAAATAAACTAGACAAAAGTAAACTAAGCAAAGTAAAACTAGACAGAAATAAACTAAGCACAAATAAACTAGACACAAATAAACTAGCAAGACAAAATAAGATAAAAGCAGAGAGAGAGGTAGAGTGTACTCCCCAGGTGAACTTATGAGTAGAGCTATGCCTCCCCGGCAACGGCGCAGAAAAATAGTCTTGATGACCCACAAGTATAGGGGATCGCAACAGTCTTCGAGGGAAGTAAAACCCAAATTTATTGATTCGACACAAGGGGAGGTAAAGAATACTTATAAGCCTTAACAACTGAGTTGTCAATTCAGCTGCACCTGGAAAAGCACTAGTAACAGGGGTGATGTGAAAGTAGCAGTAATATGAGAGCAGTAGTAACAGTAACACAGCAGCAGTAATAGCAATATGAGAGCAATGGCACCAGAAAATAGTTGACATGTAGAACGAGTATATGATGATGAAAGATGGACCGGGGTTCCCAGCTATCTACACTAGTGGTAACTCTCCAATAACAAGTGTTGGGTGAACAAATTACAGTCGGGCAATTGATAGGATTGATAAGGCATTAAGAAAGAACATCAATTCATTAATCATGTAGGCATGTTTTCCATATTTAGTCGTATGTGCTCGCAATGAGAAACTTGCACAACATCTATTGTCCTACCAGCCGGTGGCAGCCGGGCCTCAAGGGAATCTACTGGATATTAAGGTACTCCTTTTAATAGAGCACCGGAGCAAAGCATTAACACTCCGTGAAAACATGTGTCCCTCACATCACCGCCATCCCCTCCGGTTGTCCCGATTTCTGTCACTTCGGGGCCTTTGGTTCCGGACATGACATGTGCATACAACTTGTAGATACAATCTAAGCAATAATTATAGAGCTCAAATCTAAGATCATGCCACTCGGGCCCTAGTGACAAGCATTAAGCATAACAAGATTGCAGCAACAATAACTTCACAAACTTTATAGATAGACTAATCATAATGTATCATCCATCGGATCCCAACAAACACAACACCGATTACATTAGATGAATCTCAATCTTGTAAGGCAGCTCATGAGATCATTGTATTGAAGTACATGGGGAGAGAATACCAACTAGCTACAGCTAGAACCCGTAGTCCATGGGGGAACTACTCACGGAGCATGATGGAGGCGGTGGCGTCGATGGAGATGGCTTCCGGGCACTTCCCCGTCCCGGCAGGGTGCCGGGACAGAGACTTCTGTCCCCCAATTGAGTTTCGCGATGGTGGCGGCGCCCCGGAGTCTTTCTGGAGTTTCGTCAAGTGGTACGGTGTTTTTAGGTCACGAGGTTAAATAGGCGAAGAGGCGGCGCGAGGGGGTGCCAGAGGTGGGCTCATCACACCGGTGCGCCCTCCTTGGCCGCCGCCGCCAGTGTGTGGCCCTCTGGCCCCTCTCCGGCTCCCCTTCGGTGTCCTGGTCCGTCTCGGTGAATTATGATGTTTTGTCTTTGTTTCGTCGAATTCCGAGAATATTGCCCGAACAGCCTTTCTGGAACCAAAAACAGCAAAACAGGAACTGGCACTGTGGCATCTTGTTAATAGGTTAGTTCCGGAAAACGCATAAAAACATCATAAAGTGCAAGCAAAACATGTAAGTATTGTCATAAAACAAGCATGGAACGACAGAAATTATGGATACGTTGATCATGTAGGCAGCTCACAAGATCCAACAATGAAGCACAATTAGGAGAAGACGACCATCTAGCTACTGCTATGGACCCATAGTCCAGGGTTGAACTACTCACTCATCACTCCGGAGGCGATCATGGCGATGAAGAGTCCTCCGGGAGATGAATCCCCTCTCCGGCAGGGTGCCGGAGGCGATCTCCCGAATCCCCCGAGATGGGATTGATACGTCTCCAACGTATCGATAATTTCTTATGTTCCATGCTACTTTATTGATGATACCTACATGTTTTATGCACATTATATGTCATATTTATGCATTTTCTGGAACTAACCTATTAACAAGATGCCGAAGAGCCGTTGCTGTTTTCTGCTGTTTTTGGTTTCAGAAATCCTAGTAAAGAAATATTCTCGGAATTGGACGAAACTTTCGCCCAGGGTCCTATTTTTGCACGAAGCTTCCAGAAGACCGATGAGATAACGAAGTGGGGCCACGAGGCAGCCAGAGGCTAGGCGCGCGGCCCGGGCCCGGGGCCGCGACCTGCCCCCGGCCTCGTGTGGCCCCCGCGTTGACCTTCCGCCTACTTAAAGCCTCCGTCGCGAAACCCCCAGTACCGAGAGCCACGATACGGAAAACCTTCCAGAGACGCCGCCGCGAATCCCATCTCGGGGGATTCAGGAGATCGCTCCGGCACCCTGCCGGAGAGGGGATTCATCTCCCGGAGGACTCTACACCGCCATGGTCGCCTCCGGAGTGATGAGTGAGTAGTTCACCCCTGGACCATGGGTCCATAGCAGTAGCTAGATGGTCGTCTTCTCCTTGTTGTGCTTCATTGTTGGATCTTGTGAGCTGCCTAACATGATCAAGATCATCTATATGTAATTCTATATGTCGTGTTTGTCGGGATCCGATGGATAGAGAGTACTATGATTATGGTGATTATCAATCTATTGTTTATGTGTTGTTTATGATCTTGCATGCTCTCCATTATTAGTAGAGGCTCTGGCCAAGTTTTTGCTCTTAACTCCAAGAGGGGGTATTTATGCTCGATAGTGGGTTCATGCCTTCATTGACACCTGGGATCGTGACAGTAGGTTCTAAGGTTGTGATGTGCTGTTGCCACTAGGGATAAAACATTGATGCTATGTCTAAGGATGTAGTTGTTGATTACATTACGCACCATACTTAATGCAATTGTCTGTTGCTTAGCAACTTAATACTGAATGGGGTTCGGATGATAACCTGAAGGTGGACTTTTTAGGCATAGATGCAGTTGGATGGCGGTCTATGTACTTTGTCGTAATGCCCAATTAAATCTCACTATATTTATCATATCATGTATATGCATTGTTATGCCTTTCTCTATTTGTCAATTGCCCGACTGTAATTTGTTCACCCAACATGCTTTTATCTTATGGGAGAGACACCTCTAGTGAACTGTGGACCCCGGTCCTATTCTTTACATAGCATACAATCTACTGCAATTGTGTTTACTGTTTTCTTTGCAAACATCTTCCACTCGATACGTTTAATCCTTTGTTACAAAGCGGTGAGATTGACAACCTCACTGTTTCGTTGGGGCAAAGTACTTTGTTTTGTTGTGCAGATTCCGCGTTGGCGCCGGAATCCCTGGTGTTGCGCCGCATCACATTTCGCGACCATCAACCTTCAACGTGCTTCTTGGCTCCTCCTGGTTCGATCAACCTTGGTTTCTTTCTGAGGGAAAACTTGCCACTGTGCGCATCATACCTTCCTCTTGGGGTTCCCAACGGACGTGTACATTTACGCATCAAGCACTGTTTTCTGGCGCCGTTGCCGGGGAGATCAAGACACGCTGCAAGGGGAGTCTCCACTTCTCAATCTCTTTACTTTGTTTTTGTCTTGCTTTATTTTATTTACTACTTTGTTTGCTGCACTAAATCAAAACACAAAAAAATTAGTTGCTAGTTTTACTTTATTTACTGTCTTGCTCTCATATCGAAACACAAAAAATTAGTTACTTGCATTTACTTTATCTAGTTTGTTTTATTTACCGTTGCTAAAATGAATACTCCTGAAAATACTAAGTTGTGTGACTTCACAAATACAAATAATAATGATTTCCTATGCACACCTATTGCTCCACCTGCTACTACAGCAGAATTCTTTGAAATTAAACCTGCTTTACTGAACTTGGTTATGAGAGATCAATTTTCTGGTGCTAGTTCTGATGATGCTGCTGCCCATCTCAATAATTTTGTTGAACTTTGTGAAATGCAAAAGTATAAGGATGTAGATGGTGATATTATTAAATTGAAAGTATTTCCTTTCTCATTAAGAGGAAGAGCTAAAGATTGGTTGCTATCTTTGCCTAAGAATAGTATTGATTCATGGACTAAATGCAAGGATGCTTTTATTGGTAGATATTATCCTCCCGCTAAAATTATATCTTTGAGAAGTAGCATAATGAATTTTAAACAATTAGATACTGAACATGTTGCTCAAGCATGGGAGAGAATGAAAACTTTGGTAAAGAATTGCCCAACCCATGGACTGACTACTTGGATGATCATCCAAACCTTCTATGCAGGACTAAATTTTTCTTCGCGGAATTTATTGGATTCAGCTGCTGGAGGTACCTTTATGTCCATCACATTGGGGGCGGCTACAAAACTTCTTGATGATATGATGATAAATTACTCTGAATGGCACACTGAAAGAGCTCCACAAGGTAAGAAGGTAAATTCCGTTGAAGAAACCTCTTCCTTGAATGATAAGATTGATGTGATTATGTCTATGCTTCTGAATGGTAGATCTAATGTTGATCCAAATAATGTTCCTTTAGCTTCATAGGTTGCTCAAGAAGAAAATGTTGATGTGAATTTCATTAAAAACAATAATTTCAACAACAATGCTTATAGGAACAACTCTGGTAATAACTATAGGCCATATCCTTCTGCTAATGGTAATGGTTATGGTAATTCTTATGGGAATTCTTACAATAATAATAGGAGTGTACCCTCTGGTCTTGAAGCCATGCTTAAAGAATTTATTAGTACACAAACTGCTTTTAACAAATCTGTTGAGGAAAAGCTTGATAAAATTGATACTATTGCTTCTAGAGTTGATAGGCTTGCCTCGATGTTAATCTTTTAAAATTGAAAGTTATGCCTAATAATGATATTGATAATAAGATTACTACTACAGCAAATGCCATCCAAGTTAGAATTAATGAGAATATAAGATTAATGGCTGAATTGCGTGCTAGGTGGGATAGAGAAGAAAATGAAAAACTAGCTAAAGAGAATAATGTAGCTAAAGTTTGGACTATTACCACCACTAGTAATGCTAATTCTTCACATGTTGCTGCACCTCCTACTATCAATGGTAAAATAATTGGTGTTGGCAATGTTTCTACTCCTAGTGCAAAGCGAACAAAACTGCCTGAAATTGCTAAAACTGCTGAAACTGCTTGTGATAAAACTGCTGAAATTTTTTCCAACCTTGGGAACAATGATCCCATTGCTGTAGCTCATAATGATTTAGATTTTGATGATTGCCACATCTCTGAAGTTATAAAGTTCTTACAAAAACTTGCTAAAAGTCCTAATGCTAGTGCTATAAATTTAGCCTTTACAAAACATATTACAAATGCTCTCATAAAAGCTAGAGAAGAGAAACTAAAACTTGAAACTTCTATTCCTAGAAAGTTAGAGGATGGTTGGGAGCCCATCATTAAAATGAAATTCAATGACTTTGAATGTAATGCTTTATGTGATCTTGGTGCAAGTATTTCTGTTATGCCTAAAAAGATTTATGATATGCTTGACTTGCCACCATTGAAGAATTGTTATTTGGATGTTAATCTTGCCGATAATGTTAAAAAGAAACCTTTGGGGAGGATTGATAATGTGCATATTACGGTTAACAATAACCTTGTCCCCGTTGATTTTGTTGTCTTGGATATCGAATGCAATGCATCTTGTCCAATTGTGTTGGGAAGACCTTTTCTTCGAACCGTTGGTGCTGTTATTGATATGAGGGAAGGTAATATTAAATATCAATTTCCTCTCAAGAAAGGTATGGAACACTTCCCTAGAAAGAGAATGAAGTTGCCTTTTGATTCTATTATTAGAACAAGTTATGATGTTGATGCTTCTACTCTCGATGTTACTTGATTTGCACTTACTGCGCCTAGCTGAAAGGCGTTAAAGAAAAGCGCTTATGGGAGACAACCCATGTTTTTACCTACAGCAATTTTTTGTTTTGTTGAGTCTTGGAAGTTGTTTACTACTGTAGCAACCTATCCTTATCATGTTTTTGTGCCAAGTAAAGTTTCTATGTCAAAGTTGATGTTATATTTGGGATCGCTGCGCAGAAACAGCATTGCTGTCTGTCACGAATCTGGGCACAGTTCTCTGTAGAAAATTCTAAAAAATCTGCCAATTTACGAGCGTGATCCTCAGATATGTACGCAACTTTCATTAGTTTTGAGTTTTTCCATTTGAGCAAGTCTAGTGCCAGCTTTAAATTCGTCTTTACGGACTGTTCTGTTTTTGACAGATTCTGCCTTTTATTTCGCATTGCCTCTTTTGCTATGTTGGATTTATTTCTTTGATCCATTAATGTCCAGTAGCATTATGCAATGTCCAGAAGTGAAAAGAATGATTGTGTCACCTCTGAATGTGTGAATTATTAATTATGCACTAACCCTCTAATGAGTTTGCTTGAAGTTTGGTGTGAAGGAAGTTTTCAAGGGTCAAGAGAGGAGAATGATATACTATGATCAAGAGGAGTGAAAGCTCTAAGCTTGGGGATGCCCCCGTGGTTCATCCCTGCATATTTTAAGAAGACTCAAGCCTAAGCTTGGGGATGCCCAAGGCATCCCCTTCTTCATCGACAACATCATCAGGTTCCTCCCCTGAAACTATATTTTTATTCAATCACATCTTGTGTTCTTTACTTGGAGCGTCGGTTTGTTTTCGTTTTTTTTGTGTTTGAATAAAATGGATCCTAGCATTCACTTTGTGGGAGAGAGACACGCTCCGCTGTTGCATATGGACACATGTGTCCTTAGGCTTTACTCATAATGTTCAAGGCGAAGTTTCTTCTTCGTTAAATTGTTATATGGTTGGAATTGGAAAATGCTACATGTAGTAATTCTAAAATGTCTTGGATAATGTGATACTTGGCAATTGTTGTGCTCATGTTTAAGCTCTTGCATCATATGCTTTGCACCCATTAATGAAGAAATACATAGAGCTTGCTAAAATTTGATTTGCATATTTGCTCTCTCTAAGGTCTAGATAATATCTAGTATTGAGTTTTGAACAACAAGGAAGACGGTGTAGAGTCTTATAATGTTTACAATATGTCTTTTATGTGAGTTTTGCTGCACCTGTTCATCCTTGAGTTTGCTTCAAATAACCTTGCTAGCCTAAACCTTGTATCGAGAGGGAATACTTCTCATGCATCCAAAATCCTTGAGCCAACTACTATGCCATTTGTGTCCACCATACCTACCTACTACATGGTATTTCTCCGCCATTCCAAAGTAAATTGCTTGAGTGCTACCTTTAAAATTCCATCATTCTCCTTTGCAATATATAGCTCATGGGACAAAATAGCCTTAAAAACTATCGTAGTATTGAATATGTACTTATGCACTTTATATTTTATTAAGTTGCTTGTTGTGCGATAACCATGCTTCTGGGGAACGCCATCAACTATTGTTGAATATCATGTGAGTTGCTATGCATGTCCGTCTTGTCTGAAGGATCTATCATTTTAGTGGTTGGAGCATGCAAAATTGTTAGAGAAGAACATTGGGCCGCTAACTAAAGCCATGAACCATGGTTGAAGTTTCAGTTTGGACATATATCCTCAATCTCATATGAGAATAATAACTTTGCTACATGCTTATGCATTTAAGAGGAGTCCATTATCTGTTGTCCATGTTGTCCCGGTATGGATGTCTAAGTTGAGAATAATCAAAAGCGAGAAATCCAAAATGCGAGCTTTCTCCTTAGACCTTTGTACAGGCGGCATGGAGGTACCCCTTTGTGACACTTGGTTGAAACATGGCATGCGAAGATCCGGTAGTCCAAGCTAAGTAGGACGAGGTGCGGGCACTATTAGTATACTATGCATGAGGCTTGCAACTTGTAAGATATAATTTACATAACTCATATGCTTTATTACTACCGTTGACAAAATTGTTTCATGTTTTCAAAATAAAAGCTCTAGCACAAATACAGCAATCGATGCTTTCCTCTTGAAGGACCTTTCTTTTACTTTTATTGTTGAGTCAGTTTACCTATCTCCTTCCACCTTAAGAAGCAAACACTTGTGTGAACTGTGCATTGATTCCTACATACTTGCATATTGCACTTGTTATATTACTTTATGTTGACAATATCCATGAGATATACATGTTATAAGTTGAAAGCAACCGCTGAAACTTAATCTTCCTTTGTGTTGCTTCAATACCTTTACTTTGATTTATTGCTTTATGAGTTAACTCTTATGCAAGACTTATTGATGCTTGTCTTGAAGTACTATTCATGAAAAGTCTTTGCTTTATGATTCAGTTGTTTACTCATGTCATTACCTTTGTTTTGATCGCTGCATTCATTACATATGTTTACAAATAGTATGATCAAGATTATGATGGCATGTCACTTCAGAAATTATCTTTGTTATCGTTTTACCTGCTCGGGACGAGCAGAACTAAGCTTGGGGATGCTGATACGTCTCCAACGTATCGATAATTTCTTATGTTCCATGCTACTTTATTGATGATACCTACATGTTTTATGCACATTATATGTCATATTTATGCATTTTCTGGAACTAACCTATTAACAAGATGCCGAAGAGCCAGTTGTTTTCTGCTGTTTTTGGTTTCAGAAATCCTAGTAAAGAAATATTCTCGGAATTGGACGAAACTTTCGCCCAGGGTCCTATTTTTGCACGAAGCTTCCAGAAGACCGAAGAGATAACGAAGTGGGGCCACGAGGCAGCCAGAGGCTAGGCGGCGCGGCCCGGCCCCGGCCGCGCCGACCTGCCCCCTGGGCCCCTCGTGTGGCCCCGCGTTGACCTTCCGCCTACTTAAAGCCTCCGTCGCGAAACCCCAGTACCGAGAGCCACGATACGGAAAACCTTCCAGAGACGCCGCCGCGAATCCCATCTCGGGGATTCAGGAGATCGCCTCCGGCACCCTGCCGGAGAGGGGATTCATCTCCCGGAGGACTCTACACCGCCATGGTCGCCTCCGGAGTGATGAGTGAGTAGTTCACCCCTGGACCATGGGTCCATAGCAGTAGCTAGATGGTCGTCTTCTCCTTGTTGTGCTTCATTGTTGGATCTTGTGAGCTGCCTAACATGATCAAGATCATCTATATGTAATTCTATATGTCGTGTTTGTCGGGATCCGATGGATAGAGAGTACTATGATTATGGTGATTATCAATCTATTGTTTATGTGTTGTTTATGATCTTGCATGCTCTCCGTTATTAGTAGAGGCTCTGGCCAAGTTTTTGCTCTTAACTCCAAGAGGGGTATTTATGCTCGATAGTGGGTTCATGCCTTCATTGACACCTGGGATCGTGACAGTAGGTTCTAAGGTTGTGATGTGCTGTTGCCACTAGGGATAAAACATTGATGCTATGTCTAAGGATGTAGTTGTTGATTACATTACGCACCATACTTAATGCAATTGTCTGTTGTTTAGCAACTTAATACTGAATGGGGTTCGGATGATAACCTGAAGGTGGACTTTTTAGGCATAGATGCAGTTGGATGGCGGTCTATGTACTTTGTCGTAATGCCCAATTAAATCTCACTATATTTATCATATCATGTATATGCATTGTTATGCCTTTCTCTATTTGTCAATTGCCCGACTGTAATTTGTTCACCCAACATGCTTTTATCTTATGGGAGAGACACCTCTAGTGAACTGTGGACCCCGGTCCTATTCTTTACATAGCATACAATCTACTGCAATTGTGTTTACTGTTTTCTTTGCAAACATCTTCCACTCGATACGTTTAATCCTTTGTTACAGCAAGCCGGTGAGATTGACAACCTCACTGTTTCGTTGGGGCAAAGTACTTTGGTTTTGTTGTGCAGATTCCGCGTTGGCGCCGGAATCCCTGGTGTTGCGCCGCATCACATTTCGCGACCATCAACCTTCAACGTGCTTCTTGGCTCCTCCTGGTTCGATCAACCTTGGTTTCTTTCTGAGGGAAAACTTGCCGCTGTGCGCATCATACCTTCCTCTTGGGGTTCCCAACGGACGTGTACATTTACGCGCATCAGGGATTCGCGACGGCGTCTCTGGAAGGTTTTCCATATCGTGGCTCTCGTGGGGTTTCGCGACGGAGGCTATAAGTAGGCGAAAGGGCAGGTCAAGAGGCGGCACGAGGGGCCCAGGGGACAGGCCGGCGCGGCCAGGGCCTGGGCCGCGCCGTCATCTGGCCACCTTGTGGCCCCACTTCGACTCCCCTTTGGTCTTCTGGAAGCTTCGTGCAAAAATGACCCTGGGCGGTGATTTCGTCCAATTCCGAGAATATTTCCTTACTAGGATTTCTGAAACCAAAAACAGAAACAACGGGCTCTTCGGCATCTTGTTAATAGGTTAGTTCCAGAAAATGCGTAAATACGACATATAATGTGCATAAAACATGTAGGTATCATCAATAAAGTAGCATGGAACATAAGAAATTATCGATACGTTGGAGACGTATCAAGCATCCCCAAGCTTAGTTCTGCTCGTCCCGAGCAGGTAAAACGATAACAAAGATAATTTCTGAAGTGACATGCCATCATAATCTTGATCATACTATTTGTAAACATATGTAATGAATGCAGCGATCAAAACAATGGTAATGACATGAGTAAACAACTGAATCATAAAGCAAAGACTTTTCATGAATAGTACTTCAAGACAAGCATCAATAAGTCTTACATAAGAGTTAACTCATAAAGCAATAAATCAAAGTAAAGGTATTGAAGCAACACAAAGGAAGATTAAGTTTCAGCGGTTGCTTTCAACTTATAACATGTATATCTCATGGATATTGTCAACATAAAGTAATATAACAAGTGCAATATGCAAGTATGTAGGAATCAATGCACAGTTCACACAAGTGTTTGCTTCTTAAGGTGGAGAGAGATAGGTAAACTGACTCAACAATAAAAGTAAAAGAAAGGTCCTTCAAAGAGGAAAGCATCGATTGCTGTATTTGTGCTAGAGCTTTTATTTTGAAAACATGAAACAATTTTGTCAACGGTAGTAATAAAGCATATGAGTTATGTAAATTATATCTTACAAGTTGCAAGCCTCATGCATAGTATAATAATAGTGCCCGCACCTTGTCCTACTTAGCTTGGACTACCGGATCTTTGCAATGCCATGTTTCAACCAAGTGTCACAAAGGGGTACCTCCATGCCGCCTATACAAAGGTCTAAGGAGAAAGCTCGCATTTTGGATTTCTCGCTTTTGATTATTCTCAACTTAGACATCCATACCGGGACAACATGGACAACAGATAATGGACTCCTCTTTAATGCATAAGCATGTAGCAACAATTATTATTCTCATATGAGATTGAGGATATATGTCCAAAACTGAAACTTCAACCATGATTCATGGCTTTAGTTAGCGGCCCAATGTTCTTCTCTAAAAATTTGCATGCTCCAATCATTAAGGTGATAGATCCTTCAGACAAGACGGACATGCATAGCAACTCACATGATATTCAACAAAGAATAGTTGATGGCGTTCCCCAGAAGCATGGTTATCGCACAACAAGCAACTTAATAAAAGATAAAGTGCATAAGTACATATTCGATACTACGATAGTTTTTAAGGCTATTTTGTCCCATGAGCTATATATTGCAAAGGTGAATGATGGAATTTTAAAGGTAGCACTCAAGAAATTTACTTTGGAATGGCGGAGAAATACCATGTAGTAGGTAGGTATGGTGGACACAAATGGCATAGTAGTTGGCTCAAGGATTTTGGATGCATGAGAAGTATTCCCTCTCGATACAAGGTTTAGGCTAGCAAGGTTATTTGAAGCAAACTCAAGGATGAACCGGTGCAGCAAAACTCACATAAAAGACATATTGTAAACATTATAAGACTCTACACCGTCTTCCTTGTTGTTCAAAACTCAATACTAGATATTATCTAGACCTTAGAGAGACCAAATATGCAAATCAAATTTTAGCAAGCTCTATGTATTTCTTCATTAATGGGTGCAAAGTATATGATGCAAGAGCTTAAACATGAGCACAACAATTGCCAAGTATCACATTATCCAAGACATTTTAGAATTACTACATGTAGCATTTTCCAATTCCAACCATATAACAATTTAACGAAGAAGAAACTTCGCCTTAAACATTATGAGTAAAGCCTAAGGACATATTTGTCCATATGCAACAGCGGAGCGTGTATCTCTCCCACAAAGTGAATGCTAGGATCCATTTTATTCAAACAAAAACAAAAACAAAAACAAACCGACGCTCCAAGTAAGAACACAAGATGTGATTGAATAAAAATATAGTTTCAGGGGAGGAACCTGATGATGTTGTCGATGAAGAAGGGGATGCCTTGGGCATCCCCAAGCTTAGACGCTTGAGTCTTCTTAAAATATGCAGGGATGAACCACGGGGCATCCCCAAGCTTAGAGCTTTCACTCCTCTTGATCATAGTATATCATACTCCTCTCTTGACCCTTGAAAACTTCCTTCACACCAAACTTCAAGCAAACTCATTAGAGGGTTAGTGCACAATTAATAATTCACACATTCAGAGGTGACACAAACATTCTTTACACTTCTGGACATTGCATAAAGCTACTGGACATTAATGGATCAAAGAAATTCATCCAACATAGCAAAAGAGGCAATGCGAAATAAAAGACAGAATCTGTCAAAAACAGAACAGTTCGTAAAGACGAATTTTAAAATGGCACCAGACTTGCTCAAATGGAAAAATCAAAACTAATGAAAGTTGCGTACATATCTGAGGATCACGCTCGTAAATTGGCAGATTTTTTTGAATTTTCTACAGAGACTTGTGCCCAGATTCGTGACAGACAGCAATGCTGTTTCTGCGCAGCGATCCCAAATATAACATCAACTTTGACATAGAAACTTTACTTGGCACAAAAACATGATAAGGAGAGGTTGCTACAGTAGTAAACAACTTCCAAGACTCAAATATAAAATAAAGTACTGTAGTAAAAACATGGGTTGTCTCCCATAAGCGCTTTTCTTTAACGCCTTTCAGCTAGGCGCAAAAGTGCAAATCAAGTATTATCAAGAGATGAAGCATCAACATTATTATTCTTCATGCAGACACAACTTGTTGCAGAGGGTACTTTAGGTGCTCCATTATCTAAATTTTCTATGGTGGTGCTAGGAGTTTTAGCAATTTTAGGCCTATACACTAGTGGAAAAAAGGCTATCTGTGGCGCACCAAAATGAAATTCTGTGGCGCATATCCAGGTCGCCACAGTTACCACGCGACTAGTATTGAAACTTCTGTGGCGCATATGTACGTGCGCCACAGAATTTTGAAACTTCTGTGGCGCACCAGCCAATATGCGCCACAGAATTGTCTGTCAAACTTCTATGGCGCACCATGCCAATATGCGCCACAGAATTTTTTTTCGAATTTCAGATGGATCTAGATCTAGATCTAGATCCGGGCCTTTCGCCGATTTTTTTTGGTGGTGGTGGTGTTGGCCGGTGGAGGAGGAGGTGGTGGTGGTGTTGGTGTTGGTGGTGGTGGTGGTGGTGATGGCCGGTGGAGGAGGTGGTGGTGGTGGTGGTGGTGTTGGTGGTGGTGGTGGTGGTGGTGGTGGTGGTGGCCGGAGGTGGTGGTGGTGGTGTTGGTGGTGGTGGTGGTGGTAGTGGTGGAGATGGTGGCCGAAGGTGGTGGTGGTGGTGGTGTTGGTGGTGGTGGAGGAGGAGGAGGTGGTGGTGGCCGGAGGAGGAGGTGGTGGTGGTGGCCGGAGGTGGTGGTGGTGTTGGTCGCCGGAGGTGTTCGCCGGAGGAGGAGGTGGTGGTCGCCGGAGGAGGTGGTGGTCGCCGGAGGAGGTGGTGGTGGTCGCCGGAGGAGGAGGAGAAGGTGGTGGTGGTCGCCGGAGAAGGGAGGAGGTGGTGGTGGTGGTGGTGGGAGGAGAAGTGAGGAGATGGAGAAGTGAGAGGAGAAGTGGTGGAGGAGAAGTGGTGGAGGAGAGGTGGAGGAGAAGAGGAAGAGATTAGCGCCGGCCAAATTCAAAATTTTCGGGCCAAACTTCTGTGGCGCACGGATCAGTGGTGCGCCACAGAATTTTTTTTCCATTTTTTCTATTTTGCAGGAAAAATACTTTAACTGGCCGTAACTTTTTACTCTTTTCGAATTTGCCGATTCTAAAAATTGTCCAACCGGGCAAGCCCCGGTGAATTCGAATGTAGAATTTTCGTGGGAACATTTTGATATATTGTGCGTTTTTTCGAGTTCGTATGCAACCAGAAATCCAGTTTGATGATTTTCCCACGCAATTTTGCAAAAAAAGTCAAAATTCATGTTTTTTAAATTTCAGTGGTGCTAGATGACATAATATATGGGAATCTGGAAGGATTTTATTTTTTGAAATTTCTATCTATTTCTTTTATTTTTTACAAAGGTAAAAAAGGCGATCCGGGGGGGTGGAGTTGCGTGGGGAGAAAAAATCCTGCAGAATTCTGGGCGCATATTGTTGGTGCGCCACGAAATATTAACTCAGGCGCATGGTGGCATGCGCCACAGAATTTGAACTCGTGGCGCACATGCCACCATGCGCCACAGCTCTTTCGCCCATGTGCAGTGCTGGACCCCGCGTGGGCCCATGAAAATTCTGTGGCGCATCGAGCCACATGCGCACAGAAAGTCGACATTCTGTGGCGCACCGTCCATCCATGCGCCACAGAATTTCGACTTTCTGTGGCGCATATTTTTGGTGCGCCACAGAAATAATTTTTGTGGATCACATTTTTTAGGTGCGCCACAGATGTCATTTCTACCTATAATGGTTTTCCTACTAGTGATAATAATTCTTTTGTTTAGGCACTTTAGAGGCATACATGAATTTTTGCTCTTTACCCACATAAGCTTTCTCATTATACTTGAGAGAAGAAAAGGTTGAACCCAAGGTTCCCATAGTTTTTTCAAGTTCATCAATCCTATTGGTTTGATTATCATGGACAACACAAGTTCCTATGATACTAATTCTTTCATCAATTCCTCCTAGGGATTTATCAAGTTCATCAGTTTTATCCAATAACATTTCCAATTTAGTTTCAATACTTGGAAATTTTTTCTCTATGGTTTCCAATTTTTTCATAACATCCTCAAGAGAGATTTCAATTTTAACTTCATTAACAGGTGGTATTCCAATTAGACTCTCAATGATGCAACTAGATTCTAAGGCGGGAGTACCTAGGAAATTACCTCCCGAAAGAGTATCAAGAACATACCTATTCCAACTAGATAAACCAACATAAAAGTTCCCAAGAAGGATAGTGGTGGAGTGTTTCTTAATGCACCTATGGTGAGCATTACTAATTCTGTACCAAGCATCTTTAAAACTTTCTCCACCTTGTTGCTTAAAAGAACGAACTTCAACTTCAGGATTACTCATTTTAGTAGCAATAAAGTAAACTAGGCAAATAAAGTAAAGACAAGTAACTAATTTTTTTGTGTTTTTGATATGGAGAGCAAGACAGTAAATAAAGTAAAACTAGCAACTAGTTTTTTGTGTTTTGTTTAGGTGCAGCAAACAAAGTAGTAAATAAAATAAAGCAAGACAAAAACAAAGTAAAGAGATTGAGAAGTGGAGACTCCCTTGCAGCGTGTCTTGATCCCCCGGCAACGGCGCCAGAAAAAGAGCTTGATGGAGTGTAACTCACACGTTCGTTGGGAACCCCAAGAGGAAGGTATGATGCGCACAGCAGCAAGTTTTTCCTCAGAAAGAAACCAAGGTTTATCGAACCAGGAGGAGCCAAGAAGCACGTTGAAGGTTGATGGTGGCGAAATGTGATGCGGCGCAACAACAGAGATTCCGGCGCCAACGTGGAACCTGCACAACACAACCCAAGTACTTTGCCCCAACGAAACAGTGAGGTTGTCAATCTCACCGGCTTGCTGTAACAAAGGATTAACCGTATTGTGTGGAAGATGATTGTTTGCAAGAAAACAGTAAAACAAGTATTGCAGTAGATTGTATGCGATGTAAAGAATAGGACCGGGGTCCACAGTTCACTAGAGGTGTCTCTCCCATAAGATAAAAGCATGTTGGGTGAACAAATTACAGTCGGGCAATTGACAAATAGAGAAGGGCATAACAATGCATATACATGATATGATAAATATAGTGAGATTTAATCCGGGCATTACGACAAAGTACATAGACCGCCATCCAACTGCATCTATGCCTAAAAAGTCCACCTTCAGGTTATCATCCGAACCCCATTCAGTATTAAGTTGCAAAGCAACAAACAATTGCATTAAGTATGGTGCGTAATGTAATCGACAACTACATCCTTAGACATAGAATCAATGTTTTATCCCTAGTGGCAACAGCACATCACAACCTTAGAACTTTCTGTCACTGTCCCAGGTGTCAATGAAGGCATGAACCCACTATCATGAACAAAAAATATCACCAGCTCATGGTTGTCTGTTTGCGTTTGGAAACCATTTTTCACTGATTTTGGTACATAATTTGAAACATTGCAAGATAGATACGTTTATATAGATTTTGGTACTTAATTTGAGACATTGCAAAATGAGAGCATCTTCAGCCGCCCCAAAGTGGCCCCTAAAGCACGTCAGATCGAACGTTTGAGGGATTGTTGCTTGGTGCCGTGTTTGGGACGTGTCGCCGTCCGCCGCCCCCCCTTCCCATTTAGAGGCTAGATCATCTAACCTAGCCTACTGGCCGCTCGACGGTACGTTAGATGGCCCTGTCCTGTCGTCGCCTCCCCTTCGCCGCTGCTCGTGCGCCACGCCGGCTCTCCTTACGTAGCGTGACAAGAAGACGTCGGTGCTTGTTCGTTGCGTCGTCGCCTTCCCTCTGTAACTGCTCCTGGCGGTGACGCGAGAAGAGGCGTAAGAAAGAACGGGAAGAGGCCAGAAGCCGCGGGAAGAAAAAGTGGAAACGCGCGGTGCCACGCGAACGGCGACGAAGCGTGGAGGAGGCGGCAGAGATGTGTCAGGAAGGCGCCGCGCCCGACGAGGGCCCCTCCGTCTCCATTAAAGCAAAGCTGCGACGCTTCATTCATATATCAGTGACGCGTCGAGCCCGTCATTAAGTGATATGGACGACCAACTCGAACTACATATCTTGCAGCCATTCCGAGTCAGCAGGGGAGAGCAACACCCACGCTAGCTAGGCATCAAATGTTTCACCAATTTCTGCAGCATGCTCAGCGACCATGCAATCTATTGGTACAACGAGAACGGCGCCTAGCAACGATGACAACATCAAGCAAACTATAGATGTGAAGGAGGTAGCGCCCTCCATGGGTCGCGCCGCCACCGCTGAAGCCACACTTTGCCAAGCCAAAGTTTGGCAATTTGGTATGTGTTTGGTTCTTGCCACACTTTAGAGCTGCCACACTTCACTATCCATATGGCCCATTTGTCATAGAGTGAATTTTTTGCCAACTTTTACCACACTTTGTGGCTTCCAAAATTCTAGCCACACTTTTGTGGCTGCCACACTTGCCAAAATTAGGCTTGGCAAAATGTGGCTAGAAACTAAACAGGCCCGTAATGTGTAGGAAGAACGCCATTTGCCTGAGTGATTTGAAGGTGGCCTCAAAGTGGAATGAAAATAGTGGCCTCAAAGTCCACACTGTGCACTAACACCACCATCGGGTCTGCACTAAGACCACCACTGCCACCAACGGTGAGTCGCGCAGGAACGAAATCATGGTCGCGAGGTAGTGTATAATAAATTTGAAGTATATGATAAATTATAATCTGTAGTTTGACACAGTGGTCTGCTAAGCTCGCGCGCAACTCCACCCCAGCAGTCTTGTGTTCGAGACTCAGACGCTGCTTTTAATTTTAATTTTATTATTATCTCTGCATGCTGACAGGTAGAACCCATATGGATAAAACAAGCATATAAAATATAAAATCACATCGGCTATAAAAAAAAGTATGGGGACATTTCTGCAAAGAAACCATCGCCACGTGTCTACTTTTGGATCACTTAGAACCAGTTTTGCACGGCAAGACAAGTTGTAGGACTAGAGTACCCCAATTTACAAGAAGTGGGACTAATTTGCACATCTCGTGCAAGTTGTGGGACTAAGGATGTATATAGCTCAAAATAAATCTAACAAAGAAGCAAAAGAAATCCGAAGCTGGTACGTACGTGGGACGCTGTGAGATAGGGCAAGTGCTCTCGCACTTGCTTGTTCTCAATTCAGGTGCGATCACCTTGAGCTCACTCGTTTCACTGGATACGTTATCAGTTCTCAGGTTCTTCCATCACCGTACAGTTTCTGGAACTAAAGAACACGATCCCACACGGAAGAAGCAAAGTACGGACGGCAGCGTCTGGTCCTTGGTCAGACACTCAGACTTGATCCGTGCATGTATTTCTTGTAGAGTTGTGGCAAGCGACTCGGCGAGCACGGCCACGCGGCCTCCACACGCCTGGCCTCGACTTACATTGTTACACAGAGTTCGACGAGAGCCGTTGAGCAGAGAGACACGGACGACCGCGCGCATACCATGAAATTCCTTTCCGACGCGGACTATATTATGAATAGCTAGAGTACGTTGGGTACACCGTGCGTTATCCGAATCCATCAAGACCTCCATCGGCTTTCATCTGTTTTAACTCCTTAGCCTAAACGTCAACATAATTTTCTCGGCCAACAATCTCCCCGAAAGTTAACCAGAAAAGAACACACAGCATACGGTAGGCTTAGGCAAACTCAAAAATTTTAGTCCGAGGCCACGCGCTAACCAACTTGATCGCATGGGGATCACATCCTCGACGTCGCGTTCTCTTCTTCATCGTGCGCAAACGCTGCTACGGTTTTCCCCAACCAAGTCGCCTGCAGTCTCACTGCCGAACGACATCATCTTCGATATTCTCTCCCGGATCCCGGTGAAATCCCTGTGCCGACTCCGTTGTGTCTCCAGAGAGTGGCGTGCCCTCATCTCCGATCCTGCCTTTATCGCTGCGCACAAGTCTCGCGTCGAGCCGCTCCTCATTGTCGGCTCCGATGTGAACAGGTCCTTGCGGCTAACAGATATGGACGGTAACGTGGTGAAAGTGATCAATAGCAAGGGTTCTGTTTGGAAGCTTATCTGCACAGCCCATGATAACCTCGTGTGTGTGATTAGCTGTTCAGGTGATGCTAAAGTGATCAACCTTGCAAACGGAGAGGTGCTTGCAACATGCCAGAAAAACGGCCTCTGGGGTTTCGGATGCACTATCGCGTCTCATGCCTACAAGGTGGTCTACATGAATTTCAACACCTGTGAGATCCTCACGGTAGGAGATTATCTTGGGTGGAGACCGATGCAGTTGCCTCCAACCGACAATTTTTCCTATAGCAACAACCCAGTCGTGGTCAATGGTGTGCTGTATTTGATGCTAGCATTGCAGCTGGATGGAAATAGTGTACTCCGTTTTGATCTGGCGAGTGAGAAGTGGATGGAGGCGATCAAAGCTCCACCGAATGTGGACCTTCAAAAGTGTGACCTCTGGTTGAGCGAACTCAACGGTTCCTTGTGTATGGTTCAACCAGATGTCCAGAACACTAATCATCCATGCACAAACATATGGCTCCTCACTAATTCCAAAAAGAGCACTTGGGTGAAGAAGTACAGGATTCCTTTGTACTCAACCCAGTTCTTTCGGCTGATACCTTTGAGGATGTTACATCATGGCATGAAGTTGCTTTTCTGTCGCACTGTTGACGGCACCAGCCTATCGATGGTTCGAACCTATGATGCACGCCGCCGGTTATCTATGGACGAGCCAAAAACACTTGCCAGTGTCCACGACACCAATTTCTGTCTTTGCAGCTTGCCCCTAGAGAGTTTTGTAAAGCGAAGAGCTAACTAGCGTCGTTAGTCTTCCATAAATGTTTGTCTTTCTTTTTAAGTAGTTTCTTGGGCGGGCACAGAACGACGACATACGTTATGTTGGATCTACAAGTATATGACTCACATTTTTGCAGTGTATATCCACGCATGTGAATAGTCAACAAATTGAAGTGTAAAGGACCCTCCACACCACACGCATAATGTTTAGAGAGAAACCAACTATATCTTTATTTTCTTTTTTGTGTCTCATGAGTAAGTTTTTTCAGATTTCAAGCTGATGTCGAGTGCTTGACTTGAAGATAACTTGAGAGGGTTGCTTTACTTGACTATTACTGGTCGAGACGGTCCTTGTTGAACTAAATTTGATTAAATAGTTTATCATTCTTAAAATATGATGCCTATAGTATTTATTCAAAGTTAAACTTTTTAAAGGTTGGAAAATTATATAGGAAAAACTGTCAACATTTATCAATACTATTACAACCGTTATGAAATATAATTTCATATCAGTATTTTTGTATTTTAGGTTTTGATATTTTTTTCTATAATCTTGGTCAAATAAAGAAAAGTTTAACTTTTACCAAAAAATTATAGTCATCCTATTTTGAGATTGAGGAAGAATATTTGTAGCCTCTTCTATTATTTGAAAGCACACACAACCAAATTTCATTGCAAGGTCAATGCGATTTAAATATCAAACAAAGAGTAGAGAATTGCATCCCGTGGTTCAAGCACGACAACCATGGGCGCGTTTGGTTGCCTGGGCCGATTTCCTGCATCACTGACGCAGTGGGAAGGAGCCCCCTGCGCGTCCAAGACGGGCCATGGGCCATAAAAGCGACTTTGTTTGGTGGCCTGCACAGAGATTTTTTGGCCCCGTGAAGTTTTGGGTTCTAGCCGTTTGGTAGGTCGGTTTTCAGGCCTTGTAGCAGCCTAGAACGATGCCCCTGCTGTTTGGTTCCAACCCATAATCCGGTTTTGGTAACCTTTTCCCTTCAATGGTGAGGTTACCAGCGATCAACAACACAAGTAAGAACACAATCATAGAGGACAGATAACTTACCAGTGATCATAGACGAGACAATTTCACGGCACAACATTTATCAGACACGATCATAGTTCTGGACACGGCAGACATGATCATAGTTCAACACTACACAGGACCAGCAACTAGACAGGACATGGTACCAGGTTAGCTTCAGACATGGTGCTCGGAGGTGACCCAAGCATGATCTTCTCAGTCTGCCAGAAGAACACAAGCAATTAGAGGTGTGCCTGCTCACAAGTAGTGTAGATGAAAACGGACATTGATAACATTAGTAAGGCCTCATACATTTGCTCACACGGCAGGCATAGGGAGTGGCCACAAACTAAGTGTAGTGTGCAACGACTGTGGCACACATGACTAAGTTTGAGGCCACCACCTAGCCTTCCATTGTGCCTTTGTTAAATCATTGGCTAATGCAGAATTGAAGAAGCAGAAACATGCAAAGCAGGGTATCAGAGGGGTCATACAATGAGTACATATGTAGGAGATATTTGAACAGAACCAATGCCATGGTCATGTTAAGTCATGCCATAGGTTCTGATCAATCATCTCCTCATATTATGATCCCAGGTTATAATCATTGGCCTAGTTCAATCAAGAAACAACACAATTAGCACTTCAAATTGAGTACATTACGAGTGGTACTTAGGGTACATTACAAATTGTACTTAGACCACATTACAAATTCTCATACAGTACATCTACATCATATTCATCACTCGTCACAAGTAGCCCCGATCCTCTTGAGCTTGTCCTTGATTGCAAAGTTCACTTGGAGCAGATTGTATATGCCATACTCTAGCTTTCTCTTCTCAGCCTCCAAAGCCTGTTTTTCTGCCTCCCGTTCATGTTTCTTAACCCTCATCACTTGTGCTTGTGTTCTCTGCATATTCTTGAGCATTGCAACTTCCTTCTTCAAGTCCTCCCACTCCTCTTGCGTCTGAACAAACTAGCGCGACTCAGCTCAACCTTTCGCACAACAATGACAACATGGTAAACCCGAACACAAAAGAACCTTCGCCTCTATGCATGCACAGTAAGATCTGCCAGTTTCGGCAATCTAAAGCCCCGGTCTAGGAAGGATCTACCGCAATCCGACACTATAGTAACATATCTAAGCAAATCGAGACCGTGAAATGCAGAAACTGGACAAGAACAACAAGAAATGGGGACGAACACCTTGCAAAACGTCAATCCAACCGCTATCCTAACGGAAACCCTAGCAGATCTAATGTGCATGTCGTCGGAAATGCCCGAGAATGGCATGTTCTGCCAGAACGAGTACGAAGGTGAGAAGGAGAGGTCGTTACCTCCATTGTTCCGGCCGAGGACGAGCTCGAGGTCGCGGGCGAAGTCGAGATGCCGATGAAGACTGCGGAGCAGATTGCGGCCGATGTCGCGGTGCTGGTCGCCGAGGTCTCCTCCTCCGGTAGCGGTGCTCCTCCGTGCGTCGGTCCGGCGGATTGGTCGGCGGGAGGGGAACCGCCGGGTGATGTGACAGTTTGGGGGAGGTGAGAGTGCGGTCGCGAGTGAGAGGAAGGAGAGGGAAGCGGTGAGACTAATTATGGCGCGTGTTCCCGAAGGGACGCGGCGTCTCCGCCTCCCTTCCCCACATGTGCAGCCTTCTGGCCGCAACAGGCCTGTCCCCGGAGAAACTATCATTCCGGACGTTCCTCCAGGGTCTGTCTCAGGGGTGCTTTTAGAACCGGTTAATGCAAGAACACGGCTCGGTCCAATGCATCCAAACGGGCTGAAAATTGTGCCCCATGCGAGTCAAGGGGCATGCAAAGTCTACCAAATGCGCCCCATGTCTTGTGAACTTCTCTCTCGCGCTTCAGACTCCGGTCTATATGGAGCCGAAACCCCTTCATACGTGAGCACTCGAACTGTGTTTGACTCGGCAGCCAAGGCAGTTCTACAACGAATACGGTACGGGAGTTCAGTAGTTCACGCATGTGTCCCGCAGGCCACAACGCGCATTAGGTTGGCCGTCCACTCTACGGAATGGGACGCTCTTCTGGTCACACGCAAACCTGAGTCGAGGCCTGTGCACACCATCTGATGGACGCACCATGCAGGCTGCCAGCACGGCGATTGGCGAATCACACCAACTCCACAGGTAGGCCCAAGTGTCCACAATAGTAGATCTGTGCTTGTACAGTTGTACTAAGAAAATCTGTTGTTCAATTCCGTGCGATGCGAGTGATGACTCGTGTACAAAGGTTTTTCACCCGGAGTGGTGGAAGAAAGGGGTGGGACCCAGCTGTCCAAGGCACAGATCCTAACAGAATCAGGTGGGCCCTGCTCTGGCCGATTCGCCCTGATCACGCACGCAAAGCTCCTGTTGCATCTCCACTCCCACGCCTAATCCTCAATTAATATCCTCGGATTAACCGCAGTTGCGTGTGCATCTATAACGAACTTTTCGCCACGTCATCGATCCTCCACGCACAAGCTGATTGTACCCGTCGCCCGCGCTACCTCTCATGACCAGTATGCTAATCATAGACGGTTTAAGTTCAAATTTCCCCATCACGTTTACTAGAATGGATACACATGAATATACGAATGGAAAATGATCCTAATCCCCCGGAGGCACGGGCGACTTGCAACCTCCGGGTCTGGCGTCGTCCGATGCTCCGCATCGTGTGGACCTGCTCCTTCCGCGTGTGACACGTCTCGATGGAGGGCCCACCAAACAGCACCGCATCTCCTCCTCCACTCGTTTCCCATACCTTATCCTCTCCCTCTCTGTTTTTTCTGTAGGCAATGGAGCGGCTGAGGCGGAGCAGAGGAGGCCGGCCAGGGAGCCTCCCGCACGAGCTCGGGCCGACGCTCCCCAGCCATGCGCCGCCGCGCCCCAGACACTCCCGCCGCCGTGCCCAGCCATGCTCTGGGCGCCGTCGCGCGCCACCGCGAGGTCCGTGTCGCCGAGGCGCTCCGCCGCGCAGCCCCCGCCGCCCGTCTCGCCGGGGCGCTCTGCCGCGCAACGACAAGGAGAGAGGCAGCCACCATGCTGCTCGAAGAGGGCGGCCTTCTCCTGGTCCATATCCTCCGTAGTTCTTCTGCTCGTGATGGACGGTGGTTTTCGTTTTTGCTACGAGCCCAGCCACTCCCATCGCCGTGCTACAGCCATGCTTCGGGCGCCGTGCTACAGCTATGTTCCGGTCGACGACGCTGCTGTGTAGCCCAATTTTGGGATGCTACTAGTGGCTGTCACTGGTGCTATCAGCCGAGGGCGTCGATGCTACAAGCGGTCGCCGCCGATGCTACCAGCGCTGCCTCCATCTCGCGCTTCTCGGCTTTGTTAGGAGTTTTGCTGCCTTAGGCCTGCGGCGTTGCTACCTGCGGGGGTCGGTTTTGCTATTTTAAGGTGTCCGGCATTGCTACCGGTGGAGGGTGGATTTTTGCTACCATAGGCATAGGGCGTTGCTACTAGCAGCTTGTGGCGTTGCTGTCCTGAACGGATGGAGTTGTTGCAACCTCGGACGGCGTTGCTGCCGGCTGCAGGCGATGTCTCCGTTGATGTCTTAGAGGATTTGCAGCACATGAATAAAAAATTTGCTACAATTTATTTGCGATTTTGCTACATTTGCGTAATATGTTTGCTACATGGTCTCCGGCGAGGTCTCCGGCGAGCCCAACCTTTTTATTTTCTTTTCTGAACGAACCGTTTTTTGCTTCAGTCATTTGCTGCCGGAGGTGATTTTTTGCTGCCGGAGATGTTTTTTTGCTACATGCAAATCTAACCGTCAAAATGGTTGATCCGACGGTTGGGGACCCGGGGGCTTGGAAATCGGATCCCCCGGGGGACGCCCAGCAGTTTCCTATACGAATATATACATACGATACATTTATTTTTCCTGTTTTATCTAGTATGAATTTTGTTCAAATAATGTCCGGAAAACTATGCATACGAGGAAATTAAGGTGTCGATCAAATAACATTTGGCGGCTTATTTTCATCCTTATAAATTGTACACTTATCGTCGAATTTACTGTAGATTGCCTAGAACGGGTTTTTAGTTTGTTTGGGAACTCCGGGAACGCGTTTTTAGTTACTAAAGAAAAATATTGGTTTGCTTTTCTAGCGTAAAGTAGAATGTGGGAGCTTCGGCAAGAAACATTGGAAGTGCCTACTTTTAGCTAGACAATCAATCAAATAAAAATGGTAAAAACAGTTGAACACGCACACACACGAAATATTTCGCCAAAGGCGCGGCCCAAGAAACGGCTTGTTCTTTTCTCATTATTCCTCTTCTCATATCCACACTAATTAAGCATCTCAACTAGCACACGCACATGCTTGTATCATCCTCCCTTCGTTGTTGAACTAATGCGTATTACTCTATTTCTGTCAAAATCTAACGATGTAGACTAACCAAGATATATCAAAAGTAAGTGACTTATATATTCTCGTTCGACTAAGAAGTAACGTAATTTCCGGTAAGGCATCATCATCGAATCTTACTTGTAACTCATGCTGCAATTCAGATTAGCACGAATCACAAAGTAATTCAATGCCTAGGGCGTTTTCCTAAGACTACTCATAGTGGGAGTAACTTCACTAGTAACTAAGTGTCCAACTCAGCAAATTTGCTTGTGTGGCAATGAGTTAATGAGGAGAGAGGATGATGTAGTAACATAGCTAGTTACTGTAACATCACAATTCCCAAGATACAATGAGTCTATAAGCTAATTAATGAAGATATCTATGATACTACTTTGATGTTACTAACCACTATGAAGGTAGTAACATAGAGTAGTAACATGTGCATGTTACTACTCTATCTACTCTATGTTACTTCCCACTATGACTAGTCTAAGTTGCAACCCACTTGCAAATTGAAAAATCATAGTTGCAACTTCACCTACAACTGAAAATATCTCATTTGCATCACATGGGGCACCTCATGGCTAACACAAATCACAACGTAATCCAACGACTTAGGAGTTGACTAGGAATTAAGCTAATTCTTAATCGACTAAGAATTACCAATACCAACAAAATATCATTAAATACATCCAAAATTCTGTTTTTCTAATTATATAATGCATAATATTTTATTTATCAATAGTCTCTATACAATAACCTAGATCAAATTTTACCTAGCTTGACTTTTCAAAAGAACTGTATGCTCTATTATTTAGGAAATCTTAGCTAGTTAGCTACTTTGCTCACCGCATGCAAACGTCTAAGCAGACTCCGGCATGAATAACACAACCAACCATAACATCTGCTATTGTAAGTAGGCCTAAGACTAAGCAGACCTAATAGTCAGTAAATTTTTTTCCGGAAAGAAACTATAGGTCCAACTTGCAAGCTACGTACCCGCAAGTCCGCAAGCACCGCTTGACAATATACCAATTCGCTGACTGTCAGTTCATTGACGCCTCGACTCCTCTTTCCTCCCAATCCATAGAAAAACGCTGCCCACTCCAATGTCGCGAGTATCCATTGATGAAGACCAAAAATGCAATAGCTCCATTCCCCAATGAACGTTTCTCCAAATTTTGCGTAGTTCTAGGGGTCTACATCAGACCATCTAACATATTTTGGGGAGGCTTAATAGAAAGCTAGCGAAGCAGGAAAGGACCATGCGTCGGCGGCCAAATTCCCTGGAGCTCTTCTTGTTCTTGCCGTGGAACCAGCAACCATTATCCAAACCGGGGCATGTCCAGGTAATTTACTCAAGAAGCCTATGAACTGAAGTTAGGGAGGGGGGAGGTGAAATTGCAAATAAACAAAGGAAGGCAAACATTGATAAAGCCTTGAGACTGCACATTACTCTATTGATCAAAGGTCTAAACTCACGACTGAACCGGTCGGAGATGCCACCTGAAGCGGTGGCTGCGACAAACAGCAATCCTACAACCTGTTGAGAAATAATAAATATATTTCATATAGGTTCTAATAAGTGAGGAAAGCAAAGTTGAGCGGGGCATTCGGTCCTACCCAGTCCCCCAATGAACAGACATATACGTCGGCGTTCTTGTAAATGACGGGTAGCTGGGAGGGTGGACTTTTGGAGCAGGTGCTTGGTGAGCACCCGTATCCATACCGTGTATACTGCATCAAGATTCGTGCAAATTCTTTTTGTTCCCCTCTTAAACAATTTCTCATTTTTGTATATCTCACACCACACATTGTTTGAACAAAAAAAATTTACAGATCACTTAAACATAACAATTGGAACGTGGGAAAAATATTTTAGATTTTTTATTTCATTGTGTATATATATATTTCAAGAATTTATTTTTAATTTTAAATTATTTGAAATTTCAAATTGCACAAAAAAATTCCAAACTATTTTTGTCCCATTCCATTTGTTATTTTTTAGTGACTTGCAAAAAATCAAATCAAAATATTACATAATGTAAGAGATATAAAAAAGAGAAAGTCAAAAAGTGTGAGGGTGCACAGAGCGCACCTGCTCTCTCACACTTTTCCCGGGTAGCTGGTAATGCTTACAGATTAGCGAGGCAAGTGGAGAACTCTCCATACAGCTCGTACAAGACCCATGATAGAAATGTCTAGGCCTCCAACTGTACATCGCATATACGGGCGGAGCTATATGTTAGTATGTTAGGGGCCCCCCCCCCCCCCCTAGCTATGGACTTCGCTGCTAGCTGTTTTCATGTATCTCTGCGATGGGTCAGATATATGGTAATGTCAAACATGAAATTAAATGAATTAACAAATTTATATAGTTAGATTCAACACTATGCATCAAGCGACAAAAAAAAGGTTTACCAAAACGCCATGAAAAACTTGAAATATTAATTGATAATATAAAGTTGAATCATGAAATATTGAGACTCCCAACTATAAAAAAAAGTCCAATAAATGGTAGAAAGTACGACATTAGATCTCGGTTGCATAAAAACAAGATCATATAATAAAATATATTAATAAATACATGTGAATTGTTACGAGCATTACATTCTAAAATGCCTTTATACATTCATTGAACATTTTAAAGTGATCTATCATGACATCCGCATTTTTTCTTTCTCCAAATAGAAAATATGATTGGATAATACATCGCCACTAATCCGATAGAACAAATATATGTTCATAATTCTCATTGATAAAACCTCTCTCAATTGTTGTAAGAATAGTGCAAGTTTTAAGAGTCCATAAAAAATTGGATAGAAAATGTGTTTCCTTATATCCACCATTTTTTGAGAGAGTTTGAAAATATTATTTATGCTAGATAATCGATCATTTGATCGGATGTGGGCAATGTACTGAGTAAAGGCGACATAACGAACTGTAATATCAGGAGAAGGATGAGCAGCAAATGAGCCAGCGCTTCACGACCGCCTTCGCACTACTGCTCGTGAGCCATCGCTTCATGGCCGCTGCCGTAAACACCATTCTTCTACTCAACAACGACGTCATGCTCAGGATAAACTATATGGCCGGAGGGAACTGCCCCGAGGAGCTGACGCGCGTACACTATTGCGCAAGGTGTAGCCACACGTCCACGTGCGTCATGGAGGATGCAGCGGTGTCCGCTAGATCAGTCGATCGGGGGGAATTAGAATCACATCCGTAGTAATCTACCTAACTTACCTTACATTAGTAGGATTCAACTGCTATAAAAAAGAACAAATAGTTATGATGTAATTTATGCATGTTGATCACCATAATGGTGCTTGGAATCGGTTGTTAAGAACAATTAAGTTTTGAAATACTCCGGGACGGAGGGAGTATATGTTGCAGTATTCAAGACTACAAAAAGATTGATCTTTTATACTGTTTTTTAAGTTATTATTTTTTCTTTTTTTTCTGTAATTCTTCTTTCTATTTTTGGCTGTGTGCATCCGTAAGGCCGCTAGGGCAATGCGTTGTTGCAGAGGCTGGGTGTAATTGGTATCTCCGATATTAATATATGCTCTTTGTCGAAAAATATCCTGTAAGATTTAGATGCTATATCTGTTTAGTGTGAAACGTAGGCTGATCTTCTTTCAAAAAAAAAAGTAAGCTGATCCAGGTGGTATAAACGAATGTGTCTATCAATAAATTTTGTTTTTTTATCAGTAAAATTGGAACGGTTTCTCGACAAAATTAGTTGTAAAGCTGACCCCATCAAGAAGGAAGTTGTGGGCTGACATGGTGGATTCCAATCCGATCTCACTGACAGACTGCACACCCCTTATTGTTTCTTCCAAACACAACAAGTCCTACGAAATATAAGTACAGTTTTTTTTATTCCACTATGCAACATATCACACTTAATCCCCGGTCATATAAACTTGGAAGAAAATGGTACTAGATCAAGCGATGTATCGCAGCAGCTAAGCAGTAGTACTAACTACTAACAAGAAGCTTACGTGCAAGTTCACTTGATGCAGGCGCCGGGCACGGTCCACTTGGCCCGGTGCTTCTCCCAGGAAGGCAACATGGTATAGTTCCTCCAGTCATTCAGAACCCCCCTCAGATCCCTCATCTTCTTGCTCAACCCCACACAGCAATTCGCGTGCATGGTCACAATCTTCCCCAGATCCTTACCATGACTACAGAACCCGCCCATGTGCTCCGGATCCAGGTACCGCAGCCGGACCCCTAGCTCGGCCACTAGCCGAGACTTGATCGCGTTGAACACCGGCTGCTCGTTCCGGCCCGGGTAACTGCTCCTGGACTCGTGCCACAGCTTCGTCATGGCGATCGTCCGCCGGTTCGGCTTCACGTGGAAGAAGCCGGTGTTAGGCAGGTTGTTGATGTTCTCGGGGTCCCCGAAGTAGTTGTCGGAGGAGATGGTCATGTCGGCGTACGCGGTCACGTGCTTGAACGGGTCCCGCAGCCACATCACGTCGACGTCGGTGAAGAGGAAGCGGTAGCCGAGCTCCAGGATCTGGCGCTGGAGCTTCAGCTTGCTCCACACCAGATCCAGCCACTCTCCCGGGCCGGGGTTGATGCCGGGGATGGCGTACTGGTAGCAGTGGCGGTGCACGGCCAGGCAACGCGCGTGGGCGGCCGGGTCCATGGTCACCACCAGGACGTGCGGCAGGAGCCGTGCCGTGCCGTCGCCGATGCGGAAGCTCTCCAGGAAGAGGTCCAGCAGCGAGCCTGGAGCCACCCAGGCTTGGTTCACGCATGTGATGATCACGGTGCGGTCGTCCGTCGCTGCTCGCGACACCGCCGCCGCCAGCCCCCGGAACTCCTCCGCCTCCTCCGCGCCCTGATTGACAAGACACGAATGCATGATCAGTCAGCAGTGTTACTTTTTGCTTTTAGATTTACCGTTAAGATCTCCAACTAACACAGCATTAACTTGACTGACTACTATAAAGAAGTTTGATCAACAAAGAAGTTTGGTTGATTAAATTCAGTGGTAAAATGACAATACTCCTATATATATGACATTATGACTACTCTGTTTGGTTGGAAAAAGTAGTAGTTGGTCAATTATAGTAGTTGGTAGTAGACAGCACCCTGAATTTTCTCATGGAAAAACAGATCATTTGATTGAAAAACTCGTAATTTAACTTTAACTAACCTCTTCTTGGTGCTCTCTGCTTAATTGAAAGAAGATCACTAGGAACGACAGCAGCATGAGTAGTAGCAGTAGCAAAAGAAGAATTGACCTTCAGTGTGGTGTCAGCCTGATGAAGGTGATGATCGTCTCCTGCTACTGCAACCAACGGCGCGTGATGACCAGTATGAGCCGTATCGTTGCGGTGGTGGTACTGCTCGTCCGACGATCTCCGGCCGGAATTCTGTCCGTGCGTCCAGGCATAATAACTGAGCCCCTCCGCCGGTGCCCGGTACTGGACGAGCAAGACAAGGGTGAGCGCCGTGGCAGCGCCGAGGACGAATGACACCGCCTGCCGCGCCATGGCCTCAGCGACGATGGCCTTGGCCATCGTAGATCACTAGCTATCCGATGGTGTGTCCTCGTTCGTTATACTAGAGAGTAGAAACTAACTAGAGCACTGCACTAGTGAAGTACACTGATGAAATAGAGTACTGTATATATGATAGAAGAGTACTCATGATAGAATAAGCTGGACAGGACTGGAGCGTATGAGGTGTTCCGGGGACTGCGGCGTTTCTGTGCTAACTTAGGGGACAGGGAGCCCCTTTTTTTGCGAAAATTTTAAAAAGGTATTACAATTTTTTAAATATGAAAACAATTGAATGATGTATTCTACCATCATGTAAAAAAAATCAAAGCAAAAAATTATGTATTCCGGTCTGTGCAGAAATGACAAAAATTTAAATATGAGAGTAGTGAACACTGAACAATGGTACTACTCCGTTTCAAAGAATAAGTATTTTTTTTGAAAAGGGACCAAGTTTTTAGGAAAAATATTAATATGTACAATCCAAAGTTAACATCGTTAGATTCATCATGGAATATATATTTATATGATATCTACTCCCTCCGTCCATAAATAGATGCCTGAGATTTGTCCAAATATGGATGTATCTAGACACTAAATAGCGTCTAGATACATCCAGATTTAGACAAATCTCAGACGTCTATTTATGGACAGAGGTAGTACATATTATCGTGGTTCTTGATAGTTTTTTTTCTAAAATTATGGTCAAACTTTACTTAGCTTGACTTTTTGAAAAGAAAGGATAGCGAAAAGTGAGTTTGGCACATGAGCACCAATGATCCAGGTTTTTTAAAAACATGTTTCTAAGATTTCAAAAAAAAATTAAGCTTAAATCTGCACATACATAGAAATCTTCTGAATCTACTGTAAAAATTTCGGAAGAAAATATATTGTATTATGAACTATATAATAAAGATAAATTTCTAACAAAAATTGTCCCTATACACAACTATAAATTTGTTTTTTTCTGTAGCTAAATATACAACATAATTTTACCGAAACTTTCGCATGAGTATTCATGACATATGTATGTATTCATGGAATTATTTTTATCATTTTTTGAAACATAAAAGTACAGTTTTCAAATATTTCAAAAACCGGAAGAACTGGTGCTCAGAGCATCTCCAATCGCGTCCCCCAAACCGTCCCCAAAAGGGATTTGGGGCGCGTCGGACAAAAGAACGTTCCCAGCCGCGTCCCCCAAAGTCTCTTTTTGTCCGGCACGCCCCGATATGGTGTCCGGCGCCCCCAGTCCGTCTCCGCTACACATGGGACGCTCGGGGCACGCCGGACACACCGAAATGCGAGGCGAGGCATGGCGGGACCGACGCGTCAGCGACTCACGGACGGACGCTCAACCGCCGCCTACCTAGGGACGATGCAGTTGTCGGGAAGTGGAACCGTCGCATTGGCAACCGCGTTGATCGACGCGCGAACCTGCGGAATGGAGCGCGAACTCTGCGGAAGATCAACCGCCGGTCTCTTCGATATCTGTGCCCCCATTCATCCGTGCTCAATAGGACCCGTACGTAGGCGCTTTCGGATTTTCAACCGGTCGCCATTCATCCAAGCTTCTCAGGATGAGTGACCTCTCCGGGCTTCCATCAGACACCGACAGCGAGGGCAAGTCTCCAGGATGGCGCCATTGGTGGGACAGAGTCCGGACGCCCAGCAGCGGCGATGATTTCCGCCGCCGGATAGCGGCGAGGAATGGGAGGCCGAGGAGGAGGAGGAGGAGGAGGAGGAGGAGGAGGAGGAGGAGGAGGAGGAGGCCGAGGCCGAGGAGGAGGAAGAGGCTGAGGAGGCGGCGGCGGCCTGGGTGAAGGCGGAGGCGGAAGCGAAGCGGAAGGAGCAGCCGGCGAGCTCCTCCGATGCGTCGGACGACACCTCCTCTTCGGAAGAGGTCACGAGCAGGAAGCGCCACGGCGAGGACGACGAGGCGGGGCCATCAAAGAAGAAGTAGTTTAAATTTTTATATGTAAATTTGTTTATATTTTTCGAAGTTTTTATATGTAATTTGTGTATGTTGCACCGCTTTGAATATTAAGCAGCGTTATTTAACCTACACATTTCTTCTATATACTAAATAAAAAATTATTTTAAAGTTTGGGGGCGGTGTTTGGGGGACGCGGCTTGGGAGCGACGTCCCCAAACGCGACACGAATAAAACACATCCCCCAATAAATGCTCGATCCGGATGCGTTTGGGGGACGCTTTGGGGGACGCGGCTAGAGATGCTCTCATGTGCACTAAATCTTCGTCCTAATTATAGACCTTATTCTATGAAACGGATGTAGGAGTAGTAATTTTCAAACCACCAAAGTTTATCAGTGTCGTTTGTCATTTTTGTATATCACATGGTAAAAGTACTTCGTGATGAGAATGTACACACTGCCAGAATACATCATTTTTCCAGATAGTTTTTAAACTATAAAAATGCCGTTCTTGATTTTCTTTTTATAAAGGCAGCCTGAGCTCTAAATCGTACTTTTGCGGTTCCGGGCTCATAAAATATGCGGTTCCGGACATCCCGCCGGTCCATGAGGGACTGCAACGAAACTGATGCACGTCAACGCGCCACTAGCTTAGTGCATATAGATAGAGTAGTATATGATGCTCGCTAGTCTCGAGTTGTCGACTAGAGTGGAGCAGCTCAGACAATCAACAAATTTCCAATTGTTCATATGTTACTCCCGAGCATCTAATTTGGCATGGGGTGAAGTTCTTCGCCACGAACCACTACATGAAAATTGTTAGTATACTCACATGCCTCGGAAACTTCCGTAGAATAGACGTGAGTGACAATAACTAAGAGCATCTCCACTCGTCTCCCCGAGAAGCTCCCACGAGCCGTTTTTTTACATCCGGACGGCGAAATCCGACCTAGTCGCGCCCCCGATTTCGTTCGGATTTGGGCCTAAATTCATCCGGCGATCCCACGCCATCCCCGGACCCCCGGGGAGCGCTCGGGGACTCCGGATGGAGCAGAACCAACCGCCCACGCCCATGTGTCACCTCTTTCGTCCGGACTCCCCGGGCCATCCTCTTTTTCCCCGAGAAACGCCGTTTGGGAGCACACGACTGGAAATATACTGCCCCCCATGCCAAAAATTGATCCAATCCGGACGAAAATTTCGCCGGATTTGGGCGTGGGGAGCGCCAACGAGTGGGGATGCTCTAATGGTCCATGCCTGATCGATGTCTTTTTTCCTAACAAAGGGATAGACCCTGAAGGGTCTAGTTCTAGGTCTACATTTTAGAGACATACCTCTACAAAAACTAGCAATATCACATAACTGCCTTCTAGTTTAACAGAATACACAATGGATAAAGGATTCAAAAGCAACGGAGTCCAGCACGGCCGTCATCATTGACAAGTAAACAACACCGGTCATCTTCTATGTTGTCAGGGATGACACCACTTGGGGCATAGAAGATAGAGTCCTCTGTCGTGGCTCCATTGAAGGGCCTCCGAACAAGGAGGTTGCACAACAGATGTCGGCATCTGGACTAGCCGCCACATGGCTATAAGATCCAGCGACCAAGTTTGGGCCGTCGATAGTGAACTCTAACACGCACTAAGGGTGTGCTCGGTTTGAGAACAAAGTGGAATGTAATGTCATGGTTCCATTCCGGAAGAATGGTTGGTTCCATTCTCGTGTTTAGTTTGAGCTAGAATATGGAATGAGTTGGTTCCGTTCTTTTGTTCGGTTGGAGAGTGGAATGTAACAGATTCTGGGAATAGAAGATGTGAATTTGCGTGGGATGCATTTAACAGAATAAAGTTATGAGAGAATAGAGAAGTTGTGTGAGTGTGGGTGGCTTTAGCATAGAGGAATAGCGAGATTCCACCGATTTTGAGGAATGGGTGTGTTCCGGATCTAGAGGGAATATTCTCTTTTGAGGAACCACCTCGCTTCGTTCTATTTTTCAACTAAACACCGGAATGAGATCTAGGTGCGGAACCATCCCATTACATTTCAGTTGGTGACACTAACCGAACACACCCTAAATCTTCCCCTATACAGTTCGATCAGCACCAAAGATGGAGCTGACTTATGTGCATTGGGGCCAGCTGACCCAATGAAAAGTAGTAAATCCTTCACTAATTACTGCTAACTAAGATTAACTTATGAAGTATGACACCAGTGTAATAGAGAGGATATAGACCTAAACCCATTGACATGTTATGCTACCTTCGTTTCTTCCTGGCACAAGAGCACGCTGAATCGATCAGCCCGCTTCTTTCCCTCGCTACCACCACGACATGGACAAAAGCATGTTGTCACCAATGACCGAGACTAGACTATCGTCCAAGGCCTTACTGAAGGAATCTGCAGCTTCATCCCCCCATCCATCTCAAGATCGAGCACCACACTGACAAGAAAACCACTAGCCAACACCGGACCTAGCTTGAGAGATTTGGCACAATCATCCAAACCACCGGCATGTCGCCATACATTGGCATCATGCCACATCTACTCCTACAACTACTAAATCTAGTATATACACATTTGGTCGGTGACGCTGACGAGGAAGGCATCAGGTTGAACCGGTTTAGTGGAGAGGATTCTCAACTGGGTAAGACTATAATAGAGAGAAGAGAGAGAGAGGAGGAGGAGGTTTCGAGAGAGAGAAAAGAAAGATCCAACTAACATGGTGATTTTTGTTATCTAATATATAGAAATATGTAGCAGTGTTGAATCTAGGTTCCTTATTTCAGCCAGAATCAATAGTGGGATCGATTCATCCTATTCTAGATGGAACATGGTAATTAGCCTCTAGATGATCTGGAAAGCACCCAAACTCAGATACCAGCCAGCATAGTAAAGCTCGTGTTTGTCACTCCTGGCTGAGCTTTCTTAATTTTTGGTATGAATAGCACCCAAATTCAGATCCATCTTATTCTTAATTATGAAAACATAAGATTAATTTTCTTAGCACAATTGTTTATATAAATAGTTGAATCGACTTACCATGTTTGTGAGTTTCGGCTGGACTTTCTTAGTTTTTGTTTTGTTTATTTAAGCATAGATTCCAAAACTTTTATTAGCCTCTATGTGGGATAAGTATTGACCACGTTCGGATGCATATTTTCATAGTAGTTCATTGGCAGATAAATCTGTAGCAAAAACATAATTAGCGCACGAGATCCGAAGAAATGACTTTAGACAATGAGACTTGCCATGTTTCTTGCTTCATATGTTCCTTGCTGTATGCATCGCTTATGTCGTCTTTAACTAGTAAGTCCACTCTTGATGCCTTCTCCATATAGACATTGTGACCCGCCGTTATTTCTTGATCAGAGCGCATCTTACGCATCGTTGTATGATTGTATCCATGAGCTGGATGGCACCACAAGAACAAGTTAGCATTCAAGATGGAAAATAGAAATAGACTATTTTCATAATTAAGCATGTAGAATGGTGTGCAACCATCCTTCAACATCTGGATTGATCTTTATTAAGCGTCAAATCATCTATGTGCACTAGTATTTTGTTAGGTGGTGATGCATTGACATAGTCAATGACCTCACCTTGCACATCTTCACTCGGAGTGATATCCATTTTGTAGTACTAGGCTTGGGAGTACTCTTGGGTTTTCAAGCTAACTTAGAGTCTTCGAACTACACGAAATCAATGTTCTTACATGTGGGTGTCATTTTCCTTAGTACCCCTTTCTTAGGTACTATAGTGACATCTTGTAACCTGATATGCCTTCTGGGTGATGAGTTGATGTTGTCACTTGGACTTTTATTTTAGTTGTTGTTCCTGCCATGACTCTATAGGTATGATGTAGGAGTTCGTTAAAACATGTATTTAGGAATTGTATTACGATAGGCACTTACCTCAAATTGTTAAGGAAAGTCACTAACACACACGAGGGAGGTTCTCTCCTTTCTTAAGTCCTTGTATTCTGTCTATTCGTACATCATTGGTCCATACTCATACTATTGAATGCATGCATGCATATTTGTTACTTATTTGTGTTCGTTGTTGACACAAGAAATCTATCTTCTGCTCATCTGGATAAATTGTCCTCAAGCTTTCCCATATATGTGCACGTTTGCATCCAAAGATTATCTACCATCATATAATATCTCATGTTGCGGAATAAGACAGCCAACTTTAGCACTAGCTATAGGGAAGAGAAATAATATGATTATGAAATGTTTGTAGTAAGGAAACTATAGATGGTATGATTAACATATACAATACCTTTGAATCTGTTGGCGGCAACTCGCCAAATGAAGGTAATGGTGACGACGCCCTTTGGGCTGCTAAGCCTCCTTCAGATCATGTATGACCTGCAAAAGACATATGACATTGGTTTTGTTTGTATACATTGTCAATAATAAAATATGGGTATTATATAATGTGTCTACCACTCCAGCGTCACGACCATGCTCATGACCTTGAGCTTCTTGTTCTCATCCCAATATTGGAGGAGTGGTGCCTCATGTCCTCAGTAGTCGGTTAAAGCATCAAGTTTCTTTGCATGAAATTTCTCCCATAGGCAAAACTGCAAAAAATAAAATATACAATTGTTATTCACCGAACCATGTAGCATAGGAATGCATATAATAGGTTTAGCACAAGTGAAAAACTGGACATGCAATAGAGGAAGATTCCCCTAGAGGTTTACAGTCTTTCGGGGTCTTTCAATGCTGCATTGTAATGCTCTATAGACTTAAGTAAATGATCAAGTGACAGTTTTGAACAGTCTATATCCATGATTTCTTCCCTACTAACTACATATGGTAGATAGTCTGCACTAACACAAAGTTGGGTAGTTGTGCATACAATACACCACAAACCGTTCAGGTGCATTCTATGCCCAACTACGTACCCACCGTTTTGTCAGTGTAGATTATCTGCCATACATGGTTAGCAAGGAAGCAATCATGGAAATAGACTTTGCAAAATTATCACTTGATCGTCTACTTAAGTGCATATTGCAGTATAATGCAGCAATAAAAGACCCCAAAAGAGGCCTTCAGGGGTTGTAAACCTCGAGGGGAATCTTACTCTGTTGTGGGCACACTTCTTTCACATTGTTCTAAACCTATTAGATGCATTAATGTGTTACACAGATCAGTGAATATCTATTGGTACATTTTATTTTGCACTTTTGGTCTTGGGAGAAATTTTGTGTGGACAGACTTGATGCTTCCATTGACTACAAAGGACATGAGGCACCATTCCTCCAATATTGGGACCGGAACAAGGTGCTCAAGGTCTGTGCCATTTTTAAATGAGCACGATGAGCAGTATACACATTATATAATGCCAATATTATTGTTACTAACAATGTATATAAATAAAATCAATGGCATACGTATTTTTCAGCTCGTACATGATCTAAAGGAGGCTTGGAGCTTCCTGGGGCATCATCACCATTATCTTCGTTTGATGGCGCGCTGATGTCTACGGGTGCTTCTATTCTTGTAGACAGTGTTAGGCCTCCAAGAGCAGAGGTTTGTAGAACAGCAGCAAGTTTTTCCTTAAGTGGATCACCCAAGGTTTATCGAACTCAGGAGGAAGAGGTCAAAGATATCCCTCTCAAGCAACCCTGCAATCACGATACAAGAAGTCTCTTGTGTCCCCAACACACCTAATACACTTGTCGATGTATAGGTGCACTAGTTCGGAAGAGATAGTGAAATACAAGTAGTATGGATGTATATGAGTGGTAATAGCAATCTGAATAAAATATGGCAGCGAGTAAACATGCAACAGAATAGTCAATAAACGGTGTTTGCAGTATTGGAAACCATGCCTAGGGATCATACTTTCACTAGTGGACACTCTCAACATTGATCGCATAATAAATAATAACTTTTCTCATTTGTGCTACATACACTCTTTTGTTGGATGACAAACACCATTCATTGTGTAGGGCTACAAGAGCTCCCTCAAGCCGGAGTTAACAAGCGCCACAACATTCAGCATTCATATTTAAGTAACCTTAGAGCATAATAGATCTTTGCAAAATAAACCGAGTACTAACATAGCATACACACTGTCACCATTACACTATGAAAGGGGAATAGATCACATCAATACTATCATAGCGATAATCAACTCCATAACCTACAAGAGATTATGATCATAATCTACGACAACAACCACACGATGCACACACGGTCACCATTACACCATGCAGGAGGAATAGACTACTTTAATAACATCACATGAGTAGCACATAGACTAGTAGCGATACAAAGCTCATATGAATCTCAATCATGTAAGGCAGCTCATGAGATCATTGTATTGAAGTACATAGGAGAGAGATTAACCACATAGCTACCGGTACAGCCCTTAGCCTCGATGGAGAACTACTCCCTCCTCATGGGAGACAGCAGCGGTGATGAAGATGGCGGTGGTGTCGATGGAGGAGCCTTCCGGGCACTTCCCCGTCCCGGCGTGCCGGAACAGAGACTCCTGTCCCCCAGATCTTGGCTTCGCGATGGCGGCGGCCTGAACTTTTCTCATACCGTGGCATCTTCGTATCGAGGTTTTAGGTCAGGGAGACTTTATAGGCGAAAGGGGAGCCTCAGAGGGGCCCTGGTGGGGCCAAACCACAGGGGGGTGCGCCCACCCCCTGGCCGCGCCCAGGTGTGGTGTGGGGCCCCTGTGGCTCGTCTCCGACTCCTCTTTGATGTTCTGGAAGCTCCCGGGAAAAATAAGATCTTGGGCGTTGATTTCGTCCGATTCCGAGAATATTTCCTTACTAGGATTTCTGAAACCAAAAACAGCAGAAAAACTGCACTTCCATCTCGTCAATAGGTTAGTTCCGGAAAACGCATCAAAACATCATAAAGTGTGAACAAAACATGTAGGTATTGTCATAAAACAAGCATGGAACATCGAAATTATAGATACGTTGGAGACGTATCAGCATCCCCAAGCTTAGTTCCTACTCGTCCTCGAGTAGGTAAACGATAACACAAATAATTTCCGAGGTGACATGCTACCATCATAATCTTGATCAACATTATTGTAAAGCATATGACATGAATGGAGTGATTCAAAGCAATGATCTATAGGTTGCTAACAAATAGATAACATATAGCAAAACTTTTCATGAATAGTACTTTCAAGACAAGCATCAAAAAGTCTTGCATAAGAGTTAACTCATAAAGCAATAAATTCAAAGTAAAGGCATCAAGCAACACAAAGGGAGATATAAGTTTCAGCAGTTGCTTTCAACTTTCAACATGCATATCTCATGGATAATGGTCAACATAGAGTAATATGATGAATGCAAATAAGCAAGTATGTAAGAATCAATGCACAGTTGACACAAGTGTTTGCTTCTAAGATGGAAGGGAATAGGTAAACTGACTCAACATAAAGTAAAAGATAGGCCCTTCAGAGGGGAAGCAGGGATTAAATCATGTGCTAGAGCTTTTCAAGTTTTGAAATCATATAGAGAGCATAAAGTAAAATTTTGAGAGGTGTTTGTTGTTGTCAACGAATGGTAATGGGTACTCTAACTACCTTATCAACCATACTTTCAAGAGCGGCTCCCATGAAGGACGTTATCTCTACCAGCAAGGTAGATCATCCCTCTTCTCTTTTGTTTACACATGTACTTTAGTTTTATTTATTAGAAGACACTCCTCCCAACCTTTTGCTTACACAAGCCATGGCTAACCGAATCCTCGGGTGCCTTCCAACATTCACATACCATGGAGGAGTGTCTATTTGCAAATTTAAGTTGCTTACTGATAAATCAGAGCAAAACATGTGAAGAGAATTGATACGTCCAATTTGCATCACTATTTTGTATCATAATTTGCTGTTATTCATTGATATATTTCATATTGGGACACAATACTTATGTTATTTCATCTATTTTGCATGTTTCATCATTATTGGAGGATCAAGCACCGGAGCCAGGATTCTGCTGGAAAAGCACCGGAACGCAATATTTCGGAAGATCAATGTGAAGGAAATTACACGTAAATTCCTATTTTTCCAGATGTCGGAGGGAGCCAGAAGGGGAGAAGAGAGGACCCAAGGTGGGCCCAGACCATAGGGCGGCGCGGCCCATGGCCTGACCGCGCCACCTTGTGGTCTGGGGCCCCACAGCCCCTTTCGCCTCCTTTTCTTCGTACTCCTTCGTCCCGAAACCTAAGCCACAGAGGGAACCTCACGAAGAGTTACAGCCACCTCTCGGGGCGGAGAACACTGAGAGAAAAGAGCTCTCCGGCGGGCAGGAATCCGCCGGGAAATTCCCTCCCGAGGGGGAAATCGACGCCATCGCCATCGTCATCGAGCTGGACATCATCTCCATCATCATCATCATCATCTCCACCATCTACACCGCCATCACCACCGCTGCACCTCGTCACCGCTGTAACAATTTGGGTTGGATCTTGATTGTTTGATAGGGGAAACTCTCCCGGCGTTATTCTCTACTTGTTATTGATGCTATTGAGTGAAACCATTGAACCAAGATTTATGTTCAGATTGTTATTCATCATCATATCACCTCTGATTGTATTCCATATGATGTCTCGTGAGTAGTTCGTTTAGTTCTTGAGGACATGGGTGAAGTCTAGATGTTAGTAGTGAACTATGGTTGAGTAATATTCAATGTTATGATATTTAAGTTGTGGTGTCATTCTTCTAGTGGTGTCGTGTGAACGTCGACTACACGACACTTCACCATTTATGGGCCTAGGGGAGTGCATCTTGTATTCGGTTGCTAATTGCGGGTTGCCGGAGTGACAGAAACCTGAGCCCCCGTTAGTATATCGATGCAAGAGGGATCGCAGGATCTCAGAGTTTAAGGCTGTGGTTAGATTTATCTTAATTACTTTCTTGTAGTTGCGGATGCTTGCAAGGGGTATAATCACAAGTATGTATTAGTCCTAGGAAGGGCGGTGCATTAGCATAGGTTCACCCACACAACACTTATCAAAACAATGAAGATTATTTAGCCACATGAAGCGAAAGCACTAGACTAAAATCCCCGTGTGTCCTCAAGAACGTTTGGTCATTATAAGTAAACAAACCGGCTTGTCCTTTGTGCTAAAAAGGATTGGGCCACTCGCTGCAATTATTTCTCTCGCATTTTACTTACTCGTACTTTATTCATCTATTACATCAAAACCCCTTGAATACTTGTTTGTGAGCATTTACAGTGAATCCTTCATCGAAACTGCTGTCAACACCTTCTGCTCCTCGTTGGGATCGACATTCTTACTTATCGAAGATACTACGATACACCCCTATACTTGTGGGTCATCAAGACTATTTTCTGGCGCCGTTGCCGGGGGAGAAGCGCTATTGGTAAGTGGAATTGGTAAGGAAAACCTTTGTTTGTGCTGATTTTATTTCTGCCGCTATAAGTCATTATGGAGAGATCTTCTCTTCAATTTCTATTTGGGAAATCCACTACTACTGCAACGGTAGTGGATGAGGCGCCAGTGAGGAAGTGATACCATATAAAATACCTATGAAAATTATTGAACGTGTTATGGATAACCGCTATGAAGGGGATGGAACTGTCCATCCTGGTGATCATTTATTGTTTTTGCATGAATTATGCGGATTATTAAAATGTGCAGGTATTGCTATGAATGAAGTTAGAAAGAAACTATTCAATATATCGCTGTCTGGTAAAGCGGCGCATTGGTATAAATTGCTGAAGAATGGTGATTATATTGATTGGGAGGACATTGTGCCTTTATTTTATTCTAAATTCTATCCTCCAAGTGAAATTCACAAAGATCGGAACCGCATATATAATTTCTGGCCTCATGATGGAGAAAGTATTGCCCAAGCTTGGGAGAGATTGAAGTCTTTAATGCTCAAATGCCCCATTCATGAGCTTCCTGGTAATGTTATTATTGATAATTTCTATGCAAGACTTTCTTTTCAAGACAAGACCTTGCTGGATACTTCTTGTTCCGGATCATTTACACGCAACAAAGAAGAGTTTAAAAGGGACCTTCTTGATCGGATCCAAGAAAATACGAAGGATGGGAGAACGACAAAGATAGAGAATCAGGTATAATTTATGATTATAAATGCATTGAAGCTTTTATGGATACTGATAAATTTCGTAATATGAGTGCTACATATGGTCTTGATTCCCAAGTTGTTGCAAATCTTTATAAAGCTTTTGCCTCTCATTATGAATTGCCTAAGAAGAATTTTGATAAGTATCATGAACCGTATAAAGATAAAGTTGATTCATCTGTAAACAAATGTGTAGTGATTGAAACTGTTGATAATGTTATTCCTGAAGCTTATATTGAAAAAACTCCTTTCCCTGCTAAAATGAAGGAGTACTCTGTCATATCTAGTGCGGTTAATAAAAGTGAAAAGAAACCTAAAGAACCTGAAGAACAAATTAAAATTGAACCTGCTGTTGCAATAGTTAAAGATCTTGTGACTGAAAATGTGGAGGATGGTCATATTATTTTCTGTGAAGATGCTTCTAATATTGTTTCACATCCTAATAAACCCAAACAAGTTAGTGTTCCTATGTTGTCTGTTAGAATTGGTGATCATTGCTATTATGGTTTATGTGATATTGGTGCAAGTGTTAGTGCTATTCCTTATGAGCTTTACACGGAGATTATGCACGAAATTGGTTCTTGTGAACTTGAAGATATTGATGTGGTTATTCATCTGGCTAATAGAGAAACTATTTCTCCAATTGGTATTGTTCGAGATGTGGAAGTTCTATGTGGTAAGATTAAATATCCTGCTGACTTTTTGGTACTTGGTTCTGCTGCTAGTGATCATTGTCCTATCATTTTTGGTAGACCTTTTCTAAATACTTGTGGAGCTATTATAGATTGTAAGAAAGAGAAAATTTTGACTAGATTTGCTGGTGAACCTTATGAATTTAACTTTTCTAAATTTACCAAAACTCCTTATAAAGCTGACTTGCCTAGTAATGATTTTAAAATGGAGCAGTGTGCATCTATTGTTCTTGTTCCTAATAATCCTTTGCAGCAACATTTGGAGAATAGTGAAAGTGAAGCTTTTAGAAAAGAAAGAGATGAGTGATGACCCACAAGTATAGGGGGTGTATCGTAGTATCTTCGATAAGTAAGAATGTCGATCCCAACGAGGAGCAGAAGGTGTTGGCAGCAGTTTCGATGAAGGATTCACTGTAAATGCTCACAAACAAGTATTCAAGGGGTTTTGATGTAACAGATGAATAAAGTACGAGTAAGTAAAATGCGAGAGAAATAATTGCAGCAAGTGGCCCAATCGTTTTTAGCACAAAGGACAAGCCGGTTTGTTTACTTATAATGACCAAGCGTTCTTGAGGACACACGGGGATTTTAGTCTAGTACTTTCGCTTCATGTGGCTTAATAATCTTCATTGTTTTGATAAGTGTTGTGTGGGTGAACCTATGCTAATGCACCGCCCTTCCTAGGACTAATACATACTTGTGATTATACCCCTTGCAAGCATCCGCAACTACAAGAAAGTAATTAAGATAAATCTAACCACAGCCTTAAACTCTGAGATCCTGCGATCCCTCTTGCATCGATATACTAACGGGAGCTCAGGTTTCTGTCACTCCGACAACTCCGCAATTAGCAACCGAATACAAGATGCACTCCCCTAGGCCCATAAATGGTGAAGTGTCGTCGACGTTCACACGACACCACTAGAAGAATGACACCACAACTTAAATATCATAACATTGAATATTACTCAACCATAATTCACTACTAGCATTTAGACTTCACCCATGTCCTCAAGAACTAAACGAACTACTCACGAGACATCATATGGAATACAATCAGAGGTGATATGATGATGAATAACAATCTGAACATCAACCTTGGTTCAATGGTTTCACTCAATAGCATCTATAACAAGCAGAGAATAATGCCGGGAGAGTTGTCCCTATCATACAATCAAGATTTAACCCAAATTGTTACAGCGGTGACGAGGTGCAGCGGTGGTGATGGCGGTGTAGATGGTGGAGATGATGATGATGATGATGGAGATGATGTCCCGCTCGATGACGATGGCGATGGCCTCGATTTCCCCCTCCGGGAGGGAATTTCCCCGGCGGATTCCTGCCCGCCGGAGAGCTCTTTTCTCTCTGGTGTTCTCCACCCCGCAGAGGCGGCTGTAACCCTTCGTGAGGTCCTCTCTCTGGCTTAGGTTTTCGGGACGAAGGAGTACGCGAAGAAAAGGAGGCGAAAGGGGCTGTGGGGCCCCACACCACACAGGCGCGGCCGGCCATGGGCCGCGCCGGCCTGTGGTCTGGGCCCACAGTCCCCTCTTCTTCCCTTCGGCTCCCTCCGTCATCTGGAAAAATAGGAATTTACGTGAAATTTCCTTCCACAGCTTGATCTTCCGAAATATTGCGTTCGACGGTGCTTTTTCCAGCAGAATCCTGGCTCCGGTGCTTGATCCTCCAATAATGATGAAACATGCAAAATAGATGAAATAACATAAGTATTGTGTCCCAATATGAAATATATCAATGAATAACAGCAAATATGATACAAAATAGTGATGCAAATTGGACGTATCAACTCCCCCCAAGCTTAGACCTCGCTTGTCCCCAAGCGAAACTGAGCTCGATAAACAAGACCACATGTTTATGGAGTGAAGAGTCGATAAATAAAATACGGACAAGAAGCATCATATTCATTCACGCAAGACATTCTAGTAAACAACTTCCTCATATAACTCATCTTGAAATAGGTAAAGAGAAATCACAAGTAAAGGTGCATAAGAAATCATAGTTGGTGATGGCAAACTTTGTTCTTGGTCAGAGAACTACTAACGGATTGTACTTCTAAGCAAATCTTTCATATTAGATTTTATAACTGAGCCTTCATATTCAAGCATAACAATCTCTTCATAATCATTGATAACTTCGAAGTCATATTCATTCAGATAAAATTGGTACTAAACAAGAAAGTATAAAAGACATGATTAATTGAATCATAGCATAAATGATTGGTTCACAAGAACTCAATTTCTTGCTTGAGATAGAGAGAAATAGGTTTACTGACTCAACATAAAAGTAAAAGATAGGCCCTTCGCAGAGGGAAGCAGGGATTAAATCATGTGCTAGAGCTTTTCAAGTTTTGAAATCATATAAAGAGCATAAAAGTAAGATTTTGAGCGGTGTTTGTTGTTGTCAACGAATGGTAGCGGGCACTCTAACCCCTTGCCAAACGAACCTTCCAAGAGCGGCTCCCATGAGGGACGGCATCTCTACCAGCAAGGTAGATCATCCCCCTTCTCTTTTGTTTACACATGTATTTTAGTTTTATTAAGGATGACACTCCCCCAACCTTGGCTTTCTCAATCCATGGCTAACCGAATCCTCGGGTGCCTTCCAACATTCACATACCATGGGGGAGTGTCTATTGCAAAATTAAGTTGCTTACTGATAAATCAGAGCAAAACATGTGAAGAGAATTATTAATGCAAGTTAATTAATTGAGGCTGGGAACCTCATTGCCAGCTCTTTTGCAAAATTATTGGATAAGCGGATGTGCCGCTAGTCCATTGGTGAAAGTCCGCCCAACAAGATTGAAAGATAAAACACCACATACTTCCTCATAAGCTATAGAACATTGACACAAATAAGGAGTAGTAGTTTGAATAATTTAAAGGTAGCACATGAAGTATTTACTTGGAATGGCAGAAAATATCATGTAATAGGTAGGTATGGTGGACACAAATGGCATAGGTTTGGTCTAAGGTTATGGATGTATGAGAAGCATTCCCTCTCGATACAGGTCTTTGGCTAGCAAGGTTTGATAGCAAGCATAAAGGTTGAGGGAAACAAACAAATATACATATGATAGAAACAATCATGCATCTTTCCCATAAGCACAAGCAATTTTAACTTCAGAATACTAAACTCATTAGCATAGAGATAATAGAGTAATGTATCTAAGTGTATTTCTCTCTTCTATTCAAACATCAGGGTGTTGTTGCTATTGACCAATGCTAAGTTTGCCAAACCAAATAGATTTACTTGATGCTCCCAAACTGATATCAATACTCATGTCAAGAGTAATCATATAATGGAGATTGCAAACTAAAATAAGGTGTGCAAAAAGTAAATGATAAGACTTCTCATTAATATTCCATAACGATAACTCACACCAACGGATACATAGATAACCAACTAAGAGAGATACTTCCACATTGCATACTATTCCATAAGATAACTTCCCTACTCATGATATGACACTACTTGATAGTAAAAGATAAAGGTAATGATGATGTGATACCGCAGCACTCCCCCAAGCTTGGTACAAACCAAGGGGATGCCAATACCGATGATGAATTACTCCTTCGGTGATGATGGTGATGGATTCCTCTCGACAAGCTTCTTAACCAGCTCCTTTAAATCTTCAATCTCATAGGTGAGGTTGCGAATCATTTCCGAGTTGTGCTCAACGCGGCTCATAATCATGTCAGGTGGTGAATTCCAACTCCTAGAGTTGTTTCCCCATCTTTCAGCTTCAGATTTCATCTCTCCTGCAATGTCAGAACGATCTATATCCCAATTACTTGGCAACACTACCTTGGGGGTCCTTTCAGTTTGACGATCGTAGATTAGATTGCGGTAAGGGTTGTAATTGCTCGGAGAAGATGTCCTTGGAGCCAAGTAATGACGTGGAACCGCTCCTCCGGTAGCGATTCGTGCACTCCTCTTGATGTTGGATGGATTTGATATCACACCAATACTTGCAACGGTGGCTCGCTGGTGTTCCTGCGGAGCTTCCTCCACTTCTTCCTCATCCTCTCTTGCGTCTTCTTCCTTCAGTTCCGGGTCTTGAATATTTTCCTTCAAAGGTCCCTTGTCCTTGTTGTTGGAGACCATGGTGCTTCTAGATCAAAACAAATCTGGCAGAAAACAGCTCGAAACAAAACACGACGAGAAAACGATATTACGGACCTCCAGGTGTCCGGGGGATTATATAGCAAATATTTTTACGACAAAAGGAAGGTTCCAGGCCGAAAACGAGTGGAAACGGGACGCCGAGGTGCCGTCACCATAGGTCGGCGCGGCCAGGGTGGGGCCCGCGCCGCCCTGTGGTGACGGGGTCGCGCGTCTTTTCCACTCCGTTTCGATCCGTAATTTTTCATATTTTCCAAAAACAGCAGAAATAATGTTCGGGAAGGTAAACGCGACTTTTTATTACCTATCTGTTACCTATTCAAAGTCCAGTTCTGGCGGACTGTCAATTTGTCCTTTGATGAAAGCCTCCGGTGTTTCCACTTGAATAATATCAACATCAACATTATAAGAATCACCCGAGATATAATGCTTGAGTCTTTGTCCATTCACCACTTGTGTGGCATTGCCTTGGAGAGAGCTAATTTTAATTGCTCCTGAACGATACACCTCCTCAACAACATATGGTCCTTCCCACTTCGAGAGTAATTTCCCTACAAAGAATCTGAGACGAGACCGATACAATAGGACTTTATCCCCAATATTAAACTCTCTTTTGATAATCCTTCTATCATGCCATTTCTTAACTTTTCTTTAAAGAGTTTAGCATTTTCATAAGCTTCACTTCTCCATTCATCTAGAGAACTTAATTGCAACAACCTCTTATTACCGGCCAATTTCGGATCTTTATTTAGTTCTCTAACAGCCCAATAAGCTTTGTGCTCTAGTTCTAAAGGTAAATGACAAGCTTTTCCATAAACCATTTTATAAGGCGACATTCCCATAGGATTTTTATAAGCAGTTCTATAAGCCCATAGTGCTTCTTTCAATTTGCTAGCCCAATTCTTTCTAGATTTATTAACAGTCTTTCCTAAGATAGCTTTAATCTCTCTATTTGATAATTCTACTTGACCACTAGTTTGAGGGTGATAAGCGAAGCAATTCTATGATTAATACCATACTTAGCAAGAGTTTTTCTAAAACCTCCATGAATAAAATGAGAACCTCCATCAGTCATAATATATCTAGGTACTCAAATCTAGGAAATATAATATCTACAAGCATTTTATAGAGGTCTCACCATCAGCACTTTTGTAGGTATAGCTTCTACCCATTTAGTAACATAATCAACAACGACAAGTATATGAGTGTTACCATCTGAAGAAGGGAAAGGACCCATGAAGTCGAATCCCCAACAATCGAATGGTTCAATAACAAGAGTATAATTCATAGGCATTTCATTGCGTCTAGAGATATTACCAACTCTTTGACATTCATCACAAGATAAAATAAATTTCCTTGCATCTTTGAAGAGTGTTGGCCAATAAAAACCTGATTGTAGAACCTTCTGCGCGGTTCTATCTCCAGCGTGATGTCCTCCATAAACACTACCATGACATTTACTCAATATCTCCCGTTGTTCATATTCAGGAACACATCTTCGCATAATACCATCCACTCCTTCTTTATATAAGTGTGGGTCATCCCAAAAATAATGCCTCAAGTCATAAAAGAATTTCCTCCTTTTGAGCTGAAAAGGTTGGAGGCAAATACTGAAACAATAAAATTAGCATAATTATACCAAGGGCTCTCTCGAGCTCACCTTTATTACAGCCAATTGTTCATTTGGAAAACTATCATTAACAGGAACAGGATCATAAGCAATATTTTCCAATCTAGACAAATTATCAGCAACAGGATTATCAGCACCTTTCCTATCTATAATATGTAAATCAAATTCTTGCAACAAGTACCCATCTAATAAGCCTTGGCTTAGCATCTTTCTTTGTCATAAGGTATCTAATTGCAGCATGATCAGTATGAATTGTAACTTTCGAATCAACAATATAGGGTCTAAACTTATCACAAGCAAAGACTACAGCTAACAATTCCTTTTCAGTTGTAGCATAATTTCTTTGAGCAGCATCAAGAGTCTTACTAGCATAATGAATAACATTTAATTTTTTATCTACTCGCTGTCCAAGAACAGCGCCTACAGCAAAATCACTAGCATCACACATAATTTCAAAAGGCAAATTCCAATCGGGAGGTTCGACTACAGGAGCGTTGTTAAGGCTTTCTTTAGAGTTTCAAAAGCTTCCTTACAATCATCATCAAAAACAAAAGGTACATCTTTTTGAAGAAGATTAGTAAGAGGCTTTGAAATTTTAGAGAAATCTTTAATAAATCTCCTATAAAACCCAGCATGACCAAGAACACTACGAATACCTTTAACATCCCTCGGATAGGGCATCTTCTCAATTGCTTCAACTTTAGCTCTATCAACTTCAATACCTCTCTCGGAAATTTTATGTCCCAATACAATTCCTTCATTAACCATAAAGTGGCATTTCTCCCAATTAAGAACAAGGTTAGTTTCTTAACATCTCTGCAAAACTTTATCGAGGTTTCGCAGGCAATTATCAAAAGAATTCCCATAGACAGAAAAATCATCCATGAACACCTCCACAATACTTTCGCAAAAACCATGAAAAATAGCAGACATGCATCTTTGAAAAGTAGCAGGAGCATTACATAAACCAAAAGGCATTCGCCTATAAGCATAAGTTCCATAAGGACAAGTAAACGTGGTTTTCTCTTAATCTTTAGCTTTAACAGCAATTTGTGAAAACCCAGAATAACCATCAAGAAAGCAAAATGAGTATTTTTAGATAACCTTTCTAGCATTTGATCAATAAAGGTAAAGGGTAATGATCTTTCTTAGTAACTTTATTAACTTTTCGAAAATCAATGCACATTCTATAACCTACAACTATTCTTTGAGGGATAAGCTCATCATTATCATTAGGCACAACAGTCATTCCTCCTTTCTTAGGAACACAATGCAAGGACTAACCCATCTACTATCAGCAATAGGATATATAATACCGCTTCAAGAAGTTTTAATACCTCGTTCCTTACCACCTCTTTCATCTTCGGAATTAGACGACGTTGATGTTCAACAACAGGCTTTGCATCTTCTTCCATATTAATAGCATGTTGGCAAATAGAAGGAGAAAACCCTTTCAAATCATCAAGAGTATAGCCAATAGCTCCTCGGTGTTTCTTCAATATTTCCAATAACCTTTCTTCCTCAATCTCTGAAAGCTTAGAACTAATAATAACAGGATATATTTTCTTATCATCAATATGAGCATATTTAAGATTATCGGGTAAAGGCTTTAAATCAAAAACAGGATCTTCCTTTGGTGGCGGTGTTGTACCCAAATCTTCCACCGGTAAATCATGCTTGAGAATAGGTTGGCGAAGAAAAATTTCCTCAAGCTCATCTCTTTCTTTCCTAAAAGCTTCACTTTCACTATTCTCCAAATGTTGCTGCAAAGGATTATTAGGAACAAGAACAATAGATGCACACTGCTCCATTTTAAAATCATTACTAGGCAAGTCAGCTTTATAAGGAATTTGGTAAATTTAGAAAAGTTAAATTCATAAGGTTCACCAGCAAATCTAGTCAAAATTTTCTCTTTTTTACAATCTATAATAGCTCCACAAGTATTTAGAAAAGCTCTACCAAAAATGATAGGACAATGATCACTAGCAGCAGAACCAAGTACCAAAAAGTCAGCAGGATATTTAATCTTACCACATAGAACTTCCACATCTCGAACAATACCAATTGGAGAAATAGTTTCTCTATTAGCCAGATGAATAACCACATCAATATCTTCAAGTTCACAAGAACCAATTTCGTGCATAATCTCCGTGTAAAGCTCATAAGGAATAGCACTAACACTTGCACCAATATCACATAAACCATAATAGCAATGATCACCAATTCTAACATACAACATAGGAACACTAACTTGTTTGGGTTTATTAGGATGTGAAACAATATTAGAAGCATCTTCACAGAAAATAATATGACCATCCTCCACATTTTCAGTCACAAGATCTTTAACTATTGCAACAGCAGGTTCAATTTTAATTTGTTCTTCAGGTTCTTTAGGTTTCTTTTCACTTTTATTAACCGCACTAGATATGACAGAGTACTCCTTCATTTTAGCAGGGAAAGGAGTTTTTTCAATATAAGCTTCAGGAATAACATTATCAACAGTTTCAATCACTACACATTTGTTTACAGATGAATCAACTTTATCTTTATACGGTTCATGATACTTATCGAAATTCTTCTTAGGAAATTCATAATGAGAGGCAAAAGCTTTATAAAGATTTGCAACAACTTGGGAATCAAGACCATATGTAGCACTCATATTACGAAATTTATCAGTATCCATAAAAGCTTCAATGCATTTATAATCATAAATTATACCCGATTCTCTATCTTTGTCGTTCTCCCATCCTTCAGTATTTTCTTGGATCCGATCAAGAAGGTCTCTTTTAAACTCTTCTTTGTTGCGTGTAAATGATCCAGAACAAGAAGTATCCAGCAAGGTCTTGTCTTGAAAAGAAAGTCTTGCATAGAAATTATCAATAATAACATTACCAGGAAGCTCATGAATGGGGCATTTGAGCATTAAAGACTTCAATCTCCCCCAAGCTTGGGCAATACTCTCTCCATCATGAGGCCAGAAATTATATATGCGGTTCCGATCTTTGTGAATTTCACTTGAGGATAAAATTTGGAATAAAATAAAGGCACAATGTCCTCCCAATCAATAGAATCACCATTCTTCAGCAATTTATACCAGTGCGCCGCTTTACCAGACAGCGATATAGTGAATAGTTTCTTTCTAACTTCATTCATAGCAATATCTGCACATTTGAATAACCCGCATAATTCATGCAAAAACAGTAAATGATCACCAGGATGGACAGTTCCATCCCCTTCATAGCGGTTATCCATAACACGTTCAATAATTTTCATAGGTATTTTATATGGTATCACTTCCTCACCTGGCGCTTCATCCACTACCGTTGCAGTAGTAGTAGATTTCCCAAATAGAAATTGAAGAGAAGATCTCTCCATAATGACTTATAGCAGCAGGCAGAAATAAAATCAGCACAAACAGTGAAGGTTTTCCTTACCAATTCCACTTACCAATAGCGCTTCACTCCCAACGGCGCCAGAAAATAGTCTTGATGACCCAAAAGTATAGGGGGTATCGTAGTATCTTCGATAAGTAAGAATGTCGATCCCAACGAGGAGCAAAGGTGTTGGCAGCAGTTTCGATGAAGGATTCACTGTAAATGCTCACAAACAAGTATTCAAGGGTTTTGATGTAACAGATGAATAAAGTACGAGTAAGTAAAATGCGAGAGAAATAATTGCAGCAAGTGGCCCAATCCTTTTTAGCACAAAGGACAAGCCGGTTTGTTTACTTATAATGACCAAGCGTTCTTGAGGACACACGGGATTTTAGTCTAGTACTTTCGCTTCATGTGGCTTAATAATCTTCATTGTTTTGATAAGTGTTGTGTGGGTGAACCTATGCTAATACACCGCCCTTCCTAGGACTAATACATACTTGTGATTATACCCCTTGCAAGCATCCGCAACTACAAGAAAGTAATTAAGATAAATCTAACCACAGCCTTAAACTCTGAGATCCTGCGATCCCTCTTGCATCGATATACTAACGGGAGCTCAGGTTTCTGTCACTCCGACAACTCCGCAATTAGCAACCGAATACAAGATGCACTCCCCTAGGCCCATAAATGGTGAAGTGTCGTAGTCGACGTTCACACGACACCACTAGAAGAATGACACCACAACTTAAATATCATAACATTGAATATTACTCAACCATAATTCACTACTAGCATTTAGACTTCACCCATGTCCTCAAGAACTAAACGAACTACTCACAAGACATCATATGGAATACAATCAGAGGTGATATGATGATGAATAACAATCTGAACATAAACCTTGGTTCAATGGTTTCACTCAATAGCATCTATAACAAGTAGAGAATAATGCCGGGAGAGTTTCCCCTATCATACAATCAAGATTTAACCCAAATTGTTACAGCGGTGACGAGGTGCAGCGGTGGTGATGGCGGTGTAGATGGTGGAGATGATGATGATGATGATGGAGATGATGTCCCGCTCGATGACGATGGCGATGGCGTCGATTTCCTCCTCCGGGAGGGAATTTCCCGGCCGGATTCCTCGCCCTCCGAGAGCTCTTTCTCTCGTGTTCTCCGCCCCGGCAGGCGGCCGTAACCCTTCGTGAGGTCCTCTCTGGGCTTAGGTTTTCGGGACGAAGGAGTACGCGAAGAAAAGGAGGCGAAAGGGGCCGTGGGGCCCCCACACCACAGGTGGCGCGGCCGGCCATGGGCCGCGCCGGCCGTGGTCCTGGGCCCACAAATGGCTACCCTCTTCTTCCCCTTCGGCTCCTCCGTCATCCGGAAAAATAGGAATTTACGTGAAATTTCCTTCCACAGCTGATCTTCCGAAATATTGCGTTCTGACGGTGCTTTTTCCAGAATCCTGGCTCCGGTGCTTGATCCTCCAATAATGATGAAACATGCAAAATAGATGAAATAACATAAGTATTGTGTCCCAATATGAAATATATCAATGAATAACAGTAAATTATGATACAAAATAGTGATGCAAATTGGACGTATCAATGAGCTTGAGGAAATTTTTCTTCGCCAACCTATTCTCAAGCATGATTTACCGGTGGAAGATTTGGGTACAACACCGCCACCAAAGGAAGATCCTATTTTTGATTTAAAGCCTTTACCTGATAATCTTAAATATGCTCATATTGATGATAAGAAAATATATCCTGTTATTATTAGTTCTAAGCTTTCAGAGATTGAGGAAGAAAGGTTATTGGAAATATTGAAGAAACACCGAGGAGCTATTGGCTATACTCTTGATGATTTGAAAGGGATTTCTCCTTCTATTTGCCAACATGCTATTAATATGGAAGATGATGCAAAGTCTGTTGTTGAACATCAGCGTCGTCTAATTCCGAAGATGAAAGAGGTGGTAAGGATCGAGGTATTAAAACTTCTTGAAGCTGGTATTATATATCCTATTGTCGATAGTAGATGGGTTAGTCCTGTGCATTGTGTTCCTAAGAAAGGAGGAATGACTGTTGTGCCTAATGATAATGATGAGCTTATTCCTCAAAGAATAGTTGTAGGTATAGAATGTGCATTGATTTTCGAAAAGTTAATAAAGTTACTAAGAAAGATCATTACCTTTACCCTTTATTGATCAAATGCTAGAAAGGTTATCTAAAAATACTCATTTTTGCTTTCTTGATGGTTATTCTGGGTTTTCACAAATTGTTGTTAAAGCTAAAGATCAAGAGAAAACCACGTTTACTTGTCCTTATGGAACTTATGCTTATAGGCGTATGCCTTTTGGTTTATGTAATGCCCCTGCTACTTTTCAAAGATGCATGTCTGCTATTTTTCATGGTTTTTGCGAAAGTATTGTAGAGGTGTTCATGGATGATTTTTCTGTCTATGGGAATTCTTTGGTAATTGCTTGCGAAACCTCGATAAAGTTTTGCAGAGATGTGAAGAAACTAACCTTGTTCTTAATTGGGAGAAATGCCACTTTATGGTTAATGAAGGAATTGTATTGGGACATAAAATTTCCGAGAGAGGTATTGAAGTTGATAGAGCTAAAGTTGAAGCAATTGAGAAGATGCCCTATCCGAGGGATGTTAAAGGTATTCGTAGTTCTTGGTCATGCTGGGTTTTATAGGAGATTTATTAAAGATTTCTTTAAAATTTCAAAGCCTCTTACTAATCTTTTTCAAAAAGATGTACCTTTTGTTTTTGATGATGATTGTAAGGAAGCTTTTGAAACTCTAAAGAAAGCCTTAACAACTGCTCCTCTAGTCGAACCTCCTGATTGGAATTTGCCTTTTGAAATTATGTGTGATGCTAGTGATTTTGTTGTAGGCGCTGTTCTTGGACAGCGGGTAGATAAAAAATTAAATGTTATTCATTATGCTAGTAAGACTCTTGATGCTGCTCAAAGAAATTATGCTACAACCGAAAAAGGAATTGTTAGCTGTAGTCTTTGCTTGTGACAAGTTTAGACCCTATATTGTTGATTCAAAAGTCACCATTCATACTGATCATGCTGCAATTAGATACCTTATGACAAAGAAAGATGCTAAGCCAAGGCTTATTAGATGGGTACTTCTGTTGCAAGAATTTGATTTACATATTATAGATAGGAAAGGTGCTGATAATCCTGTTGCTGATAATTTGTCTAGATTGGAAAATATTGCTTATGATCCTGTTAATGATAGTTTTCCAAATGAACAGTTGGCTGTAATAAAGGTGAGCTCACGAGAGAGCCCTTGGTTGATTATGCTAACTTTATTGTTTCAAAGTATTTGCCTCCAACCTTTTCAGCTCAGCAAAGGAGAAAATTCTTTTATGACTTGAGGCATTATTTTTGGGATGACCCACACTTATATAAAGAAGGGGTAGATGGTATTATGCGAAGATGTGTTCCTGAATATGAACAACAGGAAATATTGAGTAAATGTCATGGTAGTGTTTATGGAGGACATCACGCTGGAGATAGAACCGCGCAAAAGGTTCTACAATTTTTTGGCCAACACTTTTCAAAGATGCAAGGAAGTTTATCTTATCTTGTGATGAATGTCAAAGAGTTGGTAATATCTCTAGACGCAATGAAATGCCTATGAATTATACTCTTGTTATTGAACCATTCGATTGTTGGGGATTCGACTTCATGGGTCCTTTCCCTTCTTCGTAAGGTAACACTCATATACTTGTCGCTGTTGATTATGTTACTAAATGGGGAGAAGCTATACCTACAAAGAGTGCTGATGGTGAGACCTCTATAAAAATGCTTGTAGATGTTATATTTCCTAGATTTGGAGTACCTAGATATATTATGACTGATGGAGGTTCTCATTTTATTCATGGAGGTTTTAGAAAAACTCTTGCTAAGTATGGTATTAATCATAGAATTGCTTCGGCTTATCACCCTCAAACTAGTGGTCAAGTAGAATTATCAAATAGAGAGATTAAATCTATTTTGGGAAAGACTGTTAATAAATCTAGAAAGAATTAGGCTAGCAAATTGAAAGAAGCACTATGGGCTTATAGAACTGCTTATAAAATCCTATGGGAATGTCACCTTATAAAATGGTTTATGGAAAAGCTTGTCATTTACCTTTAGAACTAGAGCACAAAGCTTATTGGGCTGTTAGAGAACTAAATAAAGATCCGAAACTAGCCGGTAATAAGATGTTGTTGCAATTAAGTTCTCTAGATGAATGGAGAAGTGAAGCTTATGAAAATGCTAAACTCTTTAAAGAAAAAGTTAAGAAATGGCATGATAGAAGGATTATCAAAAGAGAGTTTAATATTGGGATAAAGTCCTATTGTATCGGTCCCGTCTCAGATTCTTTGTAGGGAAATTACTCAAGTGGGAAGGACCATATGTTGTTGAGGAGGTGTATCGTTCAGGAGCAATTAAAATTAGCTCTCTCCAAGGCAATGCCACACAAGTGGTGAATGGACAAAGACTCAAGCATTATATCTCGGGTGATTCTTATAATGTTGATGTTGATATTATTCAAGTGGAAACACCGGAGGCTTTCATCAAAGGACAAATTGACAGTCCGCCAGAACTCGACTTTGAATAGGTAACATACAGGTAATAAAAAGTCCGCGTTTACCTTTCCGAACAATATTTTTGCTGTTTTTGGAAAATATGAAAAATTACGGAATCGAAACGGAGTGGAAAAGACGCGCGAGGGCCGTTACCATAGGCCGGCGCGGGCCCCACCCTGGCTGCGCCGACCTATGGGGACAGCCCCTGTCGCCCCTTTTCTACTCGTTTTCGGCCTGGAACCTTCCTTTATCGTAAAATATTTGCTATATAATCCCCCGGACCCCGGAGGTCCGTATATCGTTTTCTCGTCGTGTTTTATTTCGAGCTGTTTTCTGCCAGGATTGGTCGGACCTAGATCCACCATGTCCTCGCCGGGAACTCCAGGACAGCTTCTTTGAGGACGTCGTCAACCCGTACATGAACGAGCTGAAGATGCACCCCAAAGAGTTGCTGCTCGTGGATGGAGAGTTGCAGATCAAAGATGTCCAGGGTCCTAAGGGAGAAGGGAGTTTGGAAGACAGGATGGAGAAACTGGAACAAGAGGTCTTCAACTACAAGAAGATGGCTGAGCGTGAAGTGGACATCTTTCACAAGATTGTGTCTGAACTCATTGATGGACACAAGAAGGAGACTGCGAAGTTGTGGGACGATATCTTCTCACTTCACGACACCACCAACAAACTCCAAGCTCAACTCTATGATGTTCATAATCAAAACTGTGAGTATGAAAACAGGTTTAAGCGCATGTCGAGGTTATAACCACGGCAGATGCTACGGGGTAGCACATGAGAGGTGTAGAGCAAGGCGGCGTTGGAGATTCCGGAAACGAGTCGGCACACGATGTACCCAGGTTCACGTCCCTTCGGTGGAGGATCGCTACGTCCTGCTAGAAATCTACTATGATCATAATGTCGCTAGCGTTAGGCGACTTGATTTGGGTAGCCGCCGGAGGCGGAGGGGGAGATTGTGTCTAATCTGATGTTCTGATGTGATGTCTGGGAGGTACCCCTGGTGGCTTTATATATGCAGCCACCTAGGGTTTACAAGTATAAGGCTATTTGGGCCGCTACGCTTCATGGGCCTTCTGCCGATCCAGTCGCTCCGGTCTTCAGTCGCTAGAGCGCATGGCCCAGTCGCCCGCCGACTGGAACCGCCTTCGGCTCTCTTCATCTGGCGAGTGAGCTTGGTGATGGGCCCCCTTGGGCGTATCCCCATCAGTAGTCCCCGAGCGCGTCGTGGATTCGGCGCGGGCTTGAGGCAGGGCGCGAAGAGGCTTGGCGATGGGTCGAGGTGAATCGGCGACGGGCTCCTGAAACAGAGGAAACAATCGTGAAACATGAGGCAGTCGAAACGAGCCGGTCGGCGTGGGCCAATCGGCGTGAACCAGTCGCCGTGAACCAGTCGGCGAGAGCCAGTCGGTGTCGAGCCAGTCGGCGTGGGCTGGTCGACGAGGGCCAGTCGGCAACAGCCGGTCGACGGGTGGCGCTATCAGAAGCGCGCCGAGTCCCCGAGCGGGCGAGTGGCGAGGTCGGGCGACCGGCGAGTGGCGCTGGCGGGAGCGCGCCAAGTCCCCGAGCATGGCGAGTGGCGAGGTCGGGCGACCGGCGAGTAGCGCTGTCGGAGCGCGCGCCAGTCCCCGAGCGTGGCGAATGGCGAGGTCGGCGACCGGCGAGTAGCGCTGTTCAGAGCGTGCCGAGTCCCCGAGCGTGGTGGATGGCGAGGTCGGGCGATCGGCAAGAGGCGCTGTCTAGAGCGCGCCGAGTCCCCGAGCGTGGCGAGTGGCGAGGTCGGGCGACCGGCGAGTAGCGCTGTACCGTAGCGCCGAGTCCCCGAGCGTGGCGAATGGTGAGGTCGGGCGAGCGGCTAGCAGCGCGTCGGAGCGCGCGAGTCCCCGAGCGTGGCGGATGGCGAGCTCGGGCGACCGGCGAGCGGCGCTGTCTGGAGCGCGCCGAGTCCCCGAGCGTGACGGGATGGCGAGGTCGGGCGATCGGCGAGAGGCGCGTCAGAGCGCGCCGAGTCCCCGAGCGGGGGCGAGTGGCGAGGTCGGGCGACCGGCGAGTAGCGCTGTCTGTAGCGCGCCGAGTCCCCGAGCGTGGCGAATGGCGAGGTCGGGCGATCGGCGAGTAGCGCTGTCTGGAGCGCGCCGAGTCCCCGAGCGTGGCGGATGGCGAGCTCGGGCGACCGGCGAGCGGCGCTGTCTGGAACGCGCCTAGTCCCCAGCGTGGCGGATGGCGAGCCTGCGACCGGTGACCGGCGCTGTCTCTGGAGCGCGCCGAGTCCTCGAGCGTGGCGGATGGAGAGCTCGGCGACCGGTGACCGGCGTGTCCGGAGCGCGCGAGTCCCGAGCGCGTGGCGGATGGCGAGCTCGGGCGACCGGCGAGCGGCGCTGCCGGGAGCGCGCCGGGTCCCCGAGCGTGGCGAGTGGCGAGGAAGACACCGGCCGTTTGAGAAGGACAAACAAGTACAACTACAATAAGATGTATTTATGAAATATATTGAACATTGGTAAAGACGTGCGACTTATAGATATAATGTGCATTGTTAATGAGTTCAGTTAGCAGTATGAAAGGTTTATGCGTATCTTTTCGTGAGTAGGCAGACCTCCAGCATCAAACGCTTGCCGGGTAACAGGGACGTGATGCCAGCCGTTGAACCCGGAGACAAGGTCGGCCTTTTGGTACCCAGCCTCACTACTTCGACGGACGCGAATAAACATCAAACACAACCGAAACCGATCCCAATTATTGTTATGTAGTCCCTGAGAGGGTTGTATGCGACTGCGCGGTCGGCTTTGTAGATTGAACCAACGGGTGGATATGTTTTAAACTTATAGCATGTACGAATATAAATGAATACAAACAAACTTAGCTTGCTAATGCGGACAGCCGACGTGGCGGGCGAGTCGTCGAGAGTGGCGATCAGGTGATGGAGAGTCCCCGAGCGCGGCGGGTGAGTTGCCGAGCGTGGCGAGTCCGCGCTAGGCGAGTCAGCAACGGGCGAGTCGCCTATGGGCGTGTCCGTGCTGGCGAGTCTGCGGCGGGCGAGTCCCCAAGCCCGACGAGCAGGTGGCAGGCGAGTCGGCGGCGGGCGAGTCGCCTACGGGCGTGTTCGTGCTGGCGAGTCCGCGCTGATGACTCTCCGAACCGGCGAGTAGGCGGCGGGCGAGTGCCTGATTCCATCGACTGGGCCGTGATAGGAGAGAGCCTACTGCGGCCGTGGGACAATGTGAACGCCTGATCGCCGGGTTACAAGGCGATGACCCAAAAGTGGCGTTGGTGAAGCCTTCCAGATCATTCTCCTTGACTCGTTTCCCCAGGTACATGCATGCCAAAAGAACGCGTAAACATGGAACCAGTTAGATTAAAACAATCGATTGCCAAGATAATCAATAAGAGGAAGATGCATATGGAGTTGGGCAAAACGAGTATGGGGAAGCGATCTATCCCCGTATGGAGAAATCTCGTGCATGTCCCAATCCGGCAGTGCGCCGGTCGGCCCCATGAGAATACGTGGCCGAACGGTTTCTTGGCTTCCGTTGCGATCCGCCCATCGTATGGCTCAAGAGCGATGCATATATATGCAAGTAAAAACATCACGCATGGGGTTAAATCTAGGTAAAATAATCTATTGAAAAAAGTAAGCAAGGAGGAGGGAGATGATTGGTGGGCGCAAATTCCATCCATCACCGCGTGATGTGCTCAACATGAAGGTCGGCGTATGAGTGCGTTGCGACAGTCGTCCGGAGCTGATACGATGTGCAGCTCTGGCGATTGAAGACGACGAGGGATCTCGTCCGGATCACCACTCCAAGCGTCGCATGCCCCACGGTGGGCGCCACTGTCGAGGTTTTAACCACGGCAGATGCTACGGGGTAGCACATGAGAGGTGTAGAGCAAGGCGGCGTTGGAGATTCCGGAAACGAGTCGGCACATGTACCCAGGTTCACGTCCCCTCGGTGGAGGATCGCTACGTCCTGCTAGAAATCTACTATGATCATAATGTCGCTAGCGTTAGGCGACTTGATTTGGGTAGCCGCCGGAGGCGGAGGGAGAGATTGTGTCTAATATGATGTTCTGATCTGTGGTCATCTGTCCTGGGAGGTACCCCTGGTGGCTTTATATATGCACCCACCTAGGGTTTACAAGTATAAGGCTATTTGGGCCGCTACGCTTCATGGGCCTTCTGTCGATCCAGTCGCTCCGGTCTTCAGTCGCTAGAGCGCATGGCCCGCCGCCGCCGACGGAACCGCCTTCGCTCTCTTCATCTGCGAGTGAGCTTGGTGATGGGCCATGATGTCCCCATCAGCGCATACGTCATGCTGCTAGTTTCAGGTTTCGGAGACCAAGATGTCTTTTGTTGATGGAGGGCCTCTTCCATGGAAGTCTGATGACGGCAAAGATTCACCATCATCACCGAAGGAGTAATTCATCATCGTATTGGCATCCCCTTGGTTTGTTCCAAGCTTGGGGGAGTGCCGCGGTATCACATCATCACTACCTTTATCTTTTATTATCAAGTAGTGTCATATCATGAGTAGGGAAGTTATCATATGGAATAGTATGCAATGTGGAAGTATCTCTCTAGTTGGTTATCTATGTATCCGTTGGTGTGAGTTATCGTTATGGAATATTAATGAGAAGTCTTATCATTTACTTTTTGCACACCTTATTTTAGTTTGCAATCTCTATTATATGATTACTCTTGACATTAGTATTGATATCACTTTGGGAGCATCAAGTAAATCTATTTGGTTTTGGCAAACTTAGCATTGGTCAATAGCAACAACATCTTGATGTTTAAATAGAAGAGAGAAATACATGTAGATATATTACTCTATTATCTTTATGATAGTGAGTTTAGTATTCTGAAGTTAAAATTGCTTGTGCTTATGAGAAAGATGCATGATTGTTCTATCATATGTATATTTGTTTGTTTCCCTCAACCTTTATGCTTGCTATCAAACCTTGCTAGCCAAAGACCTATATCGAGAGGGAATACTTCTCATACATCCATAACCTTAGACCAAACCTATGCCATTTGTGTCCACCATACATACCTACTACATGGTATTTTCTGCCATTCCAAGTAAATACTTCATGTGCTACCTTTAAATTATTCAAACTATTACTCTTTATTTGTGTCAATGTTTTATAGCTCATGAGGAAGTATGTGGTGTTTTATCTTTCAATCTTGTTGGACGGACTTTCACCAATGGACTAGCGGCACATCCGCTTATCCAATAATTTTGCAAAAAGAGCTGGCAACGGGGTTCCCAGCCCCAATTAATAACTTTCATTAATAATTCTCTTCACATGTTTTGCTCTGATTTATCAGTAAGCAACTTAATTTTGCAATAGACACTCCTCCATGGTATGTGAATGTTGGAACGCACCCGAGGATTCGGTTAGCCATGGATTGAGAAAGCCAAGGTTGGGGGAGTGTCATCCTTAATAAAACTAAAATACATGTGTAAACAAAAGAGAAGGGGGATGATCTACCTTGCTGGTAGAGATGCCGTCCCTCATGGGAGCCGCTCTTGGAAGGTTCGTTTGGCAAGGGGGTTAGAGTGCCTGCTACCATTCGTTGACAACAACAAACACCGCTCAAAATCTTACTTTTATGTTCTTTATATGATTTCAAAACTTGAAAAGCTCTAGCACATGATTTAATCCCTGCTTCCCTCTGCGAAGGGCCTATCTTTTACTTTTATGTTGAGTCAGTAAACCTATTTCCCTCTATCTCAAGCAAGCAATTGAGTTGTTGTGAACCAATCATTTATGCTATGATTCAGTTAATCATGTCTTTTATACTTTCTTGTTTAGTACCAATTTTATCTGAATGAATATGACTTTGAAGTTATCAATGATTATGAGGAGATTGTTATGCTTGAATATGAAAGCCCAGCTATAAAATTCTTATATGAAAGCTTTGCTTAGAAGTACAATCCGTTAGTAGTTCTCTGACCAAGAACAAAGTTTGCCATCACCAACTATGATTTCTCATGCACCTTTACTTGTGATTTCTCTTTACTTATTTCAAGATGAGTTATATGAGGAAGTTGTTTACTAGAATGTCTTGTGTGAATGAATATGATGCTTCTTGTCCATATTTTATTTATCGACTCTTCACTCCATAAACATGTGGTCTTATTTATCGAGCTCAGTTTCGCTTGGGGACAAGCGAGGTCTAAGCTTGGGGGGAGTTGATACGTCCAATTTGCATCACTATTTTGTATCATAATTTGCTGTTATTCATTGATATATTTCATATTGGGACACAATAATTATGTTATTTCATCTATTTTGCATGTTTCATCATTATTGGAGGATCAAGCACCGGAGCTAGGATTCTGAAAAAGCACCGTCAGAACGCAATATTTCGGAAGATCAACTATGGAAGGAAATTACACGTAAATTCCTATTTTCCAGATGACGGAGGGAGCCGAAAGGGAGAAGAGAGGACCCAAGGTGGGCCCAGACCATAGGCGGCGGCCCATGGCCCGGCCGCGCCACCTTGTGGTCCAGCCCCACAGCCCCTTTCGCCTCCTTTTCTTCGTACTCCTTCGTCCCGAAAACCTAAGCCACGAGCGAACCTCACGAAGAGTTACAGCCGCCTCTGCGGGGGCGGAGAACACCAGAGAGAAAGAGCTCTCCGGCGGGCAGGAATCCGAAATTCCCTCCCGGAGGGGGAAATCGACGCCATCGCCATCGTCATCGAGCTGGACATCATCTCCATCATCATCATCATCATCATCATCATCTCCACCATCTACACCGCCATCACCACCGCTGCATCTCGTCACCACTGTAACAATTTGGGTTGGATCTTGATTGTTTGATAGGGGAAACTCTCCCGGCGTTATTCTCTACTTGTTATTGATGCTATTGAGTGAAACCATTGAACCAAGATTTATGTTCAGATTGTTATTCATCATCATATCACCTCTGATTGTATTCCATATGATGTCTCGTGAGTAGTTCGTTTAGTTCTTGAGGACATGGGTGAAGTCTAGATGTTAGTAGTGAACTATGGTTGAGTAATATTCAATGTTATGATATTTAAGTTGTGGTGTCATTCTTCTAGTGGTGTCGTGTGAACGTCGACTACACGACACTTCACCATTTATGGGCCTAGGGGAGTGCATCTTGTATTCGGTTGCTGATTGCGGGGTTGCCGGAGTGACAAAACCCTGTTAGTATATCGATGCAAGAGGGATCGCAGGATCTCAGAGTTTAAGGCTGTGGTTAGATTTATCTTAATTACTTTCTTGTAGTTGCGGATGCTTGCAAGGGGTATAATCACAAGTATGTATTAGTCCTAGGAAGGGCGGTGCATTAGCATAGGTTCACCCACACAACACTTATCAAAACAATGAAGATTATTTAGCCACATGAAGCGAAAGCACTAGACTAAAATCCCGTGTGTCCTCAAGAACGTTTGGTCATTATAAGTAAACAAACCGGCTTGTCCTTTGTGCTAAAAAGGATTGGGCCACTCGCTGCAATTATTTCTCTCGCATTTTACTTACTCGTACTTTATTCATCTATTACATCAAAACCCCTTGAATACTTGTTTGTGAGCATTTACAGTGAATCCTTCATCGAAACTGCTGTCAACACCTTCTGCTCCTCGTTGGGATCGACATTCTTACTTATCGAAGATACTACGATACACCCCCTATACTTGTGGGTCATCAGGAATTATTAATGCAAGTTAATTAATTGGGGCTGGGAACCCCATTGCCATCTCTTTTTGCAAAATTATTGGATAAGCGGATGAGCCACTAGTCCATTGTGAAAGTCTGTCAAAAGTAAATGACAAGATTGAAAGATAAAACACCACATACTTCCTCATGAGCTATAAAACATTGACACAAATAAGAGGTAATAGCTTTTGAATTGTTTAAAGGTAGCACATGAAGTATTTACTTGAAATGGCAGAAAATACCACATAGTAGGTAGATATGGTGGACACAAATGGCATGGGTTTTGACTCAAGGTGTTTGGATGCACGAGAAGCATTTCTCTCAGTACAAGGCTTTGGCTAGCAAGGTTGTTTGAAGCAAACACAAGTATAAATCGGTACAGCAAAACTTACATAAGAACATATTGCAAGCATTATAAGACTCTACATTGTCTTCCTTGTTGCTCAAACACTCTTACCAGAAAATATCTAGACCTTAGAGAGACCAATCATGCAAACCAAATTTCAACAAGCTCTACAGTAGTTCTCCACTAATAGATTTAACTACATGATGCAAGAGCTTAATGATTTATAAGAGCTCAAAACAATTGCCAAGTATCAAATTATTCAAGACCATATGAAGCAATTTCTGATTCCAACCAAATAGAAACAAGTGAAGCGATCAACTTTCGCCCTTGAACATTAAAAGTAAAGCTAAGAACACATGTGTTCATACGCAACAGCGGAGCGTGTCTCTCTCCCACACATGAGCATGAATTTATTCAGAGAATGAAAATAACAAAACGAAAATAAAAGCAAACAGACGCTCCAAGTAAAGTACATAAGATGTGACGGAATAAAAATATAGTTTCACTAGAAGTGACCTGATAAGTTGTCGATGAAGAAGGGGATGCCTTGGGCATCCCCAAGCTTAGATGCTTGAGTCTTCTTAAAATATGCAGGGATGAACCATCGGGCATCCCCAAGCTTAGACCTTTCACTCTTCTTGATCACATTATATCACCCTCTTCTATTGACCCTTGAAAACTTCCTCCACACCAAACTTTAAGCAAACTCATTAGAGGGTTACTGCATAATAAAAATTCACATGTTCAGAGGTGACACAATCATTCTTAACACTTGGACATTGCACAAAGCTTCTGAAAGTTAATGGAACAAAGAAACTCATTCAACATAGCAAAAGCGGCAATGCGAAATAAAATGCAGAATCTGTCAAAAACAGAACAGTCCGTAAAAACGAATTTTGCAGGGGCACTTAAATTGCTCAAACGGAAAAACTCAAAACTAATGAAAGTTGAGTACATATCTGAGGATCACACACGTAAATTTGCAGATTTTTTTGAGTTACCTACAGAGACTTCTGCGCAAATTCATGACAGACATCAAATCTGTTTCTGTGCAGCAATCCAAATCTAGCGTCAACTTTACCATAGAGACTTTACTTGGCACAAAAACATGATAAGGAGAGGTTGCTACAGTAGTAAACAACTTCCAAGACTCAACAAAACAAAAGTTCTGTAGTAAAATAAACACATGGGTTATCTCCCAAGAATTTCTTTCGTTATATCCATTAAGATGGGCTCAGCAATTTTAATGATACTCTCGCAAGAAATAAGAGTTGAAGCAAATTCAAAACACATTTAAGCCTAACCCACTTCCTATGAAAAGGAATCTTGTACACAAATAAATTCATGAAGAACAAAGTGGCAAGCATAGAAAAGCAACACAAGCGCAATTTCAATATTCTCAACATAAAGAGGGGAAACTTAATATTATTAAGATGCATATAACCATGTTTCCTCTCTCATAATAACTTTCAGTAGCATCATGAACAAACTCAACAATATAACTATCACGTACAACATTCTTGTCATGAGCCACATGCATAAAATTATTACTCTCCACATAATCATAATCAATTTTATTAGTTGTAGTGGGAGCAAATTCAACAAAGTAGCTATCATTATTATTCTCGTCAAGTGTAGGAGGCATAGTATAATCATAATAAAATTTACTCTCCATAGTAGGCGGCACCAAAAGACCACTATCATTATAATCATCATAAATAAGAGGCAAAGTATCATCACAGAAAATTTTCTCCTCAATGCTTGGGGGACTAAAAATATCATATTCATCAAAACCAGCTTCCCCAAGCTTAGAATTTTCCATATCATTAGCAACAATGGTGTTCAAAGCGTTCATACTAATATCATTGCTACTAGCATGCAAATAAGATTCCATAGGTTTTTTAATTTTCGCAGCAAACAATCCATGTCTTAACTCAGGAAATAGAATAAGAAGCTCATTGTTACTTTCCATTATGCCTAACTAGTGTAAACAAGAAACAAAAGATGCAATTGCAGGATCTAAAGGAAATAGCTTCGAGCACTCACACACCGGCAACAATGCTAAGAAATAACTTAGTAGTCGGAGGATGTGAATACCTTTTACCTTACCTCCCCGGCAACGGCGCCAGAAAATAGCTTGATGTCTACGGGTGCTTCTATTCTTGTAGACAGTGTTGGGCCTCCAAGAGCAGAGGTTTGTAGAACAGCAGCAAGTTTTCCCTTAAGTGGATCACCCAAGGTTTATCGAACTCAGGGAGGAAGAGGTCAAAGATATCCCTCTCAAGCAACCATGCAATCACGATACAAGAAGTCTCTTGTGTCCCCAACACACCTAATACACTTGTCAGATGTATAGGTGCACTAGTTCGGCGAAGAGATAGTGAAATACAAGTAGTATGGATGTATATGAGTGGTAATAGCAATCTGAATAAAATATGGCAGCGAGTAAACATGCAACAGAACAGTAAATAAACGGTGTTTGCGGTATTGGAAACAAGGCCTAGGGATCATACTTTCACTAGTGGACACTCTCAACATTGATCGCATAATAAATAATAGCTCATTTGTGCTACATACACTCTTTTGTTGGATGACAAACACCATTCATTGTGTAGGGCTACAAGAGCTCCCTCAAGCCGGAGTTAACAAGCGCCACAACATTCAGCATTCATATTTAAGTAACCTTAGAGCATAATCGATCTTTGCAAAATAAACCGTACTAACATAGCATACACACGGTCACCATTACACTATGAAAGGGGGAATAGATCACATCAATACTATCATAGCGATAATCAACTCCATAACCTACAAGAGATTATGATCATAATCTACGACAAGAACCACACGATGCACACACTGTCACCATTACACCATGCAGGAGGAATAGACTACTTCAATAACATCACATGAGTAGCACATAGACTAGTAGCGATACAAAGCTCATATAAATCTCAATCATGTAAGGCAGCTCATGAGATCATTGTATTGAAGTACATAGGAGAGATATTAACCACATAGCCCCGGTACAGCCCTTAGCCTCGATGGAGAACTACTCCCTCCTCATGGGAGACAGCAGCGGTGATGAAGATGGCGGTGGTGTCGATGGAGGAGCCTTCCGGGGCACTTCCCCGTCCCGGCGGCGTGCCGGAACAGAGACTTCTGTCCCCCATCTTTGCTTCGCGATGGCGGCTCAAACTTTTCGCACCGTGGCTTTTCGTATCGAGGTTTTAGGTCGGGAGACTTTATAGGCGAAAGGGGAGCCTCGGAGGCCCTGGGGCCAGACCACAGGGGCGCCCACCCCCCGCCGCGCCCAGGTGTGGTGTGGGGCCCCTGTGGCTCATCTCCGACTCCTCTTTGATGTTCTGGAAGCTCCCGGGAAAAATAAGATCTTGGGCGTTGATTTCATCCGATTCCGAGAATATTTCCTTACTAGGATTTCTGAAACCAAAAACAGCAGAAAACAAGAACTGGCACTTCGGCATCTCGTCAATAGGTTAGTTCCGGAAAACGCATCAAACATCATAAAGTGTGAAAAAAACATGTAGGTATTGTCATAAAACAAGCATGGAACATCAGAAATTATAGATACGTTGGAGACGTATCACGCGCCGCCAACAGATTCAAAGGTATTTGTTAATCATACCATATACAGTTTTCCTTACTTCAAACACTTAATAATCTTATTATATCTCTAATATATAGCTGGTGCTTAAGCTGGCCAACTCATTCCGCAACATGAGATATGATGAGATGAGAGATAATCTATGGACCCGCACAGATATAGGAAAGCTTCAGGACGATTTTATCCATAGTAGAGAATAATCTAGATTTCTTGTTTCAAAAATGAACCAGTGCAAGACTCAAACCTATTAAAATGCACAACAATACTTATTTTCCTTGTACATACAAAGGAGTAACAGCTATACATGCAGGAATATGAGTATGGACCAACGACATAAGAGTACATGGAATAGAAGGACTTTAGCAAGGAGAGAACCTCCCCTGTGCATATTTGTTACTTGTCCCAGCAATTTGAGGTTAATAGTAAATACAGTTTTTTAGAAAACTCCTACATCGTACTGACAGAATCCTGACACGAAAAATAACAACAAAAATGCGCCAAATGACAACGTCAACAACTCATCACCTAGAAAGCAGACCAGGATACAAGATTACTCAGTAGTACAAAAATAAGGGAACAAAGGAAAAGGACATCCACACATGTAAAAACAAAAAAAATTGTGTACTTCGAAGACTCTAAGTCAGCTAGAAAATCCAAGAGTACTCCCAAGCCTAATACTTAAAAAGCAGATAGTACTCCGGGAAAAGATATGCAAGGTGAGTTCATCTACTATGTTAAGGAATTACCGTCTAAGAAAATACGGGTGCACATAGATGATCTGACGCTCAATAAAGAGCAACTCAGATGTCTAACATCTCTCGTAATTCGCACATCTACGAAAGGATGGTTGCACACCATTGTAAGTGCTTAATTATGAAAATAGTTAATCTTATTTTCCATCACGCATGCTATTGTGTTCGTGCAGTTCCATTCAGCTAATGGATACATTCATACAATGGGTGTGTCACATGCGCGCCCCTCCGGAAATAAGGGCGGGTCACACAGTCTATATGGACAGGGCATCAAGAATGGACTTACTGGTTAGAGATGGTAGAAGTGCTTCATATAACAAGAACATACCAACCAAAAAACATGGTACGCGCATGTGGAAAATGTACATTTCCCATGACATGGTAAGTCTCATTGTCTCGGTACCATATCAAAGGTCATTTATTCAGATACTCGAGCGTTAATTATGTTTTTGCTAAAAATTTGTCTTCCAGTTACTGTTCCGTGGCTTTGGGTGTTCAGCCGGCGCGGTTCAGCACCCGGTCGGCGCCGTTGAGAGGTTCTAGTAGTGATCGATGTATTAGGATTAAATAAGATCTATGTATGGATGTAACTGCACTATCTGCTTTCAGCACTACATTATTGATCCTTAATTAATAACTATATATGTAACTCCAATTTCAGTTTTCTGCATTATCCTTAATTAATATCTATATATGTGATCATACATGATGCTTCCGGCTTATAACTTTGCAAGTCGTTGTAGAAAGCATGGAGGGATACAGAGACGAAGCCGGAGAACAGTTCATGGCTGACCTCATAAACAACGGTACTCTAGATGATGGCGGCGATGGTATTCCGGATGATGGCGGTGACGATATCACCGCATCTTTTTTGAATGAGTCCGGTGAGGGAGCGGAGAATATTGACCGAGGAGAAGAGGGCTCCGGTGAGGAAGAAGATCATAATGGCTCCGGTGATGGAACCGTAGTTATCACCGAGGTATATAAATTAAGCCGTTGCTGACTAGATGCATTAACTAATTTGTACTGACAATGAATTATTTATTTTTTAGCCCTCCGGATCGAGCACTTCTTCTGTAAAGTCAAAGCGAGGCCCGGCCAAAATGTTGAGCGACGGTGTTAGGCGCGACATCACCGAGATCGATGCGGCTGGTAAACCGATTGCTCCCGAGAAGCATGCAAAGTTATTTATAAGTCAATGTGGAGTGCTTGTTAGGGACTGCATCCCGATCACCATTCGAGAATGGCACAAGCCGAAGGGACTAGAGCTGTCTGCAGATGAAGCAACTCAAGGTCTTTATATCGATGATGTAGCCAAACGCAGCCTTCTAACCAAGCTCCTGGCAGATTTCAACCTAGTACCTGCAGAGGAGGATGCCGCTATAAAGGCAGAGATGGAGGAGGCAGTGAGGACATTTGCTTTGAAGAAGATGGCCGAACTATTCAAGGCACACAAGAAAAGATTGCGCCCCGATCAAAAGTGAAAGAAAAGAGTGGAAGAAAAAGATCACTGGAACGATGTGAAGTACAATTTAGTCGGAATTTAAGAAAAGGTCGAAAACAAATGAGGCAAATGCTGCATTGAAGAAATATCACCAAATTTTGGGTCCAGGTGGCTACAGGGCTAACCGTCCTAAGTGGCAGGCAGCTGAGGTGGAACTGACCAAGAAAGGGATCCGATTAGGGACACACGGTTGGATCGAACGGATGAAGGAGTGGTTCTACGGGATTGGGGGAAGGTTAGACCCAGAAACATGGAAGTGTATCTATAATAAAGCACATTTGAAGGGCCCCATTGAAGCCCTGAAAAAAGCACATAAGGACGTGCAGGAGGGGAGGTTCCGGCCCGATAGAGAGGACAATGAGCTGACACGCGCCCTTGGGAACAAAGAACACGGAGGACGAACACGTGGCACAAAAGGCTCCGTTCCGTGGAAGTATGTCTTTGCTCCGGAAAGGAAGAGATTTCCTGATAAAAACCATGAGAGGAGAAAGGCAAGGGAAACAGACCGCATAGCGTGCTTAGAGAGTTCTTTTAGCGTCATGCAAGCCCAATTTGCCAAAGTAACCGAAGTACTTACATCCCAGATGGCTCAGGGGCAGGCTGTAGATCTTGCTCGATGCTATCGTCCTGCAATCTCAACACCGGAAAAGCAGCGTGGCTTCCACTCAGCTGGATAATGATGATGATGACCAGGTGGTCGATCCTCCTCGCTACCCCCCCTCCCCGTGGATGATCTCACTGATACGTCTCCAACGTATCGATAATTTCTTATGTTCCATGCTACTTTATTGATGATACCTACATGTTTTATGCACATTATATGTCATATTTATGCATTTTCGGAACTAACCTATTAACAAGATGCCGAAGAGCCGCTGTTTTCGCTGTTTTTGGTTTCAGAAATCCTAGTAAGGAAATATTCTCGAATTGGACGAAACTTTCGCCAGGGTCCTATTTTTGCACGAAGCTTCCGTAAGACCGAAGAGATAACGAAGTGGGGCCACGAGGCAGCCGGGACAGGGGCGCGGCCCAGGCCCGGCCGCGGCCCTGTGGGCACCTCGTGGCTCCCAGCGTTGCTTCCGCCTACTTAAAGCCGCGCAAAACCCCGCCGAGAGCACGATACGGAAACCTTCCAGACGCGCCATCCCATCTCGGGATTCAGAGATCGCCTCCGCACCCGCCGAGAGGGGATTCATCTCCCGGAGGACTCTACACCGCCATGGTCGCCTCCGGAGTGATGAGTGAGTAGTTCACCCCTGGACCATGGGTCCATAGCAGTAGCTAGATGGTCGTCTTCTCCTTGTTGTGCTTCATTGTTGGATCTTGTGAGCTGCCTAACATGATCAAGATCATCTATATGTAATTCTATATGTTGTGTTTGTCGGGATCCGATGGATAGAGAGAACTATGATTATGGTGATTATCAATCTATTGTTTATGTGTTGTTTATGATCTTGCATGCTCTCCGTTATTAGTAGAGGCTCTGGCCAAGTTTGTACTCTTAACTCCAAGAGGGAGTATTTATGCTCGATAGTGGGTTCATGCCTCCATTAAATCTGGGACAGTGACAGAAAGTTCTAAGGTTGTGGATGTGCTGTTGCCACTAGGGATAAAACATTGATTCTATGTCTAAGGATGTAGTTGTCGATTACATTACGCACCATACTTAATGCAATTGTCGTTGTTTAGCAACTTAATACCGAATGGGGTTCGGATGATAACTGAAGGTGGACTTTTTAGGCATAGATGCAGCTGGATGGCGGTCTATGTACTTTGTCGTAATGCCCAATTAAATCTCACTATATTTATCATATCATGTATATGCATTGTTATGCCTTTCTCTATTTGTCAATTGCCCGACTGTAATTTGTTCACCCAACATGCTTTTATCTTATGGGAGAGACACCTCTAGTGAACTGTGGACCCCGGTCTTTAATTTTTTACATCTAATCTAATTGTGTTTTACTGTTTTCTTTGCGAAAATCTTCCACTCGATACGTTTAATCCTTTGTTACAACCGGTGAGATTGACAACCTCACTGTTTCGTTGAGCAAAGTACTTTGGTTTTGTTGTGCAGATTCCACGTTGGCGCAGAATCCCTGGTGTTGCGCCGCATCACATTTCGCGACCATCAACCTTCAACGTGCTTCTTGGCTCCTACTGGTTCGATTAAACCTTGGTTTCATACTGAGAAACTTGCTTCTATACGCATCATACCTTCCACTTGGGGTTCCCAACGGACGTGTGCATCTACGCCTATCAAGTTAGGGCGCCGTTGCCGGGGAGATCAAGACACGCTGCAAGGGGAGTCTCCACTTCTCAATCTCTTTACTTTGTTTTTGTCTTGCTTTATTTTATTTACTACTTTGTTTGCACTAAAACAAAACACAAAAAAATTAGTTGCTAGTTTTACTTTATTTATTGTCTCTATATCAAAAACACAAAAAAAAATTAGTTACTTGTCTTTACTTTATTCGCCTTGTTTACTTTTTGCTTATTGCATCATGCTTCCTTTTAATTTTACCACAAAAGATATACCGGTAGGACGTGGGTCCATAGTTGGGAGAAATAATATAGAAGAATTTTTCAATCATGTTAGTATTACTGAAAATTTTGAAGATAGACACTTGGTAGAACTTGCACCTACCTATGAAATTGTGCTGCTTTAGTTCGCATGTTGGAAACTAAATTTGTTAATCTCAATCCTATAATCCAACACATGTTTCTTACACTTGGTGATATGGAAGAAGGGGAAAAGAAAGATTTTGTTTTAGAAACCCTTCTTAGAAAATTTGTTGGTCTAGCAAGAGAGGCTAGAAAGGTTTTTGCTAAATTTAATATGCTAGGTTCTCATACCAATTTTATTGGTCTCCTTGAAAAAATGGACATGGATAGAATAAGGTACACTAATAATATTAATGATGGTGGGAAGATCAAAGCACCAATACCATGTAAACTCCTAGCTATGAATGATGCACTAGAAAATAACTATGCTTGGCTTGTTCCTGAAAATTTGTTCGATGAGAGTAGCAAGCCTAAGACTAATGAAAAGGAGACGCTAAAACTTACATATCAAACATACTATGCTTGGTTGAGAAAACTCCCAACACCCCTGGTAATGATGTTGATGCTTCATCTCTCGATACACTTGATTTGCACTTTCTGCGCCTAGCTGAAAGGCGTTAAAGAAAAGCGCTTATGGGAGACAACCCATATTTTTACTACAGCAATTTTTTGTTTTGTTGAGTCTTGGAAGTTGTTTACTACTGTAGCAACCTCTCCTTATCATGTTTTTGTGCCAGTAAAGTTTATGTCAAAGTTGATGTTATATTTGGGATCGCTGCAGAAACAGCATTGCTGTCTGTCACGGGGCACAGGCCTCTGTAGAAAATTCGAAAAAATCTGCCAATTTACGAGCGTGATCCCCAGATATGTACGCAACTTTCATTAGTTTTGAGTTTTTCCATTTGAGCAAGTCTGGTGCCAGCTTTAAATTGTCTTTACGGCTGTTCTGTTTTTCACAGATTCTGCCTTTTATTTCGCATTGCCTCTTTTGCTATGTTCGATTTATTTCTTTGATCCATTAATGTCCAGTAGCATTATGCAATGTCCAGAAGTGAAAATAATGATTGTGTCACCTATGAATGAGTGAATTATTAATTGTGCACTAACCCTAATGAGTTTGCTTGAAGTTTGGTGTGAAGGAAGTTTTCAAGGGTCAAGAGAGGAGAATGATATACTATGATCAAGAGGAGTGAAAGCTTCTAAGCTTGGGGATGCCCCGTGGTTCACCCCTGCATATTTTAAGAAGACTCAGCGTCTAAGCTTGGGGATGCCCAAGGCATCCCCTTCTTCATCGACAACATCATCAGGTTCCTCCCCTGAAACTATATTTTTATTCAATCACATCTTATGTTCTTTACTTGGAGCGTCGGTTTGTTTTTGTTTTTGTTTTTGTTTGAATAAGATGGATCCTAGCATTCACTTTGTGGGAGAGAGACCGCGTTGCATATGGACACATGTGTCCTTAGGCTTTACTCATAATGTTCAAGGCGAAGTTTCTTCGTTAAATTGTTATATGGTTGGAATTGGAAAATGCTACATGTAGTAATTCTAAAATGTCTTGGATAATGTGATACTTGGCAATTGTTGTGCTCATGCTTAAGCTCTTGCGTCATATACTTTGCACCCATTAATGAAGAAATACATAGAGCTTGCTAAAATTTGATTTGCATATTTGGTCTCTCTAAGGTCTAGATAATATCTAGTATTGAATTTTGAACAACAAGGAAGACGGTGTAGAGTCTTATAATGTTTACAATATGTCTTTTATGTGAGTTTTGCTGCACCTGTTCATCCTTGAGTTTGCTTCAAATAACCTTAGCTAGCCTAAACCTTGTATCGAGAGGGAATACTTCTCATGCATCCAAAATCCTTGAGCCAACTACTATGCCATTTGTGTCCACCATACCTACCTACTACATGGTATTTCTCCGCCATTCCAAAGTAAATTGCTTGAGTGCTACCTTTAAAATTCCATCATTCACCTTTGCAATGTATAGCTCATGGGACAAAATAGCCTTAAAAACTATCGTAGTATTGAATATGTACTTATGCACTTTATCTTTTATTAAGTTGCTTGTTGTGCGATAACCATGCTTCTGGGGAACGCCATCAACTATTGTTGAATATCATGTGAGTTGCTATGCATGTCCGTCTTGTCCGAAGGATCTATCATTTTAGTGGTTGGAGCATGCAAAATTGTTAGAGAAGAACATTGGGCCGCTAACTAAAGCCATGAATCATGGTGGAAGTTTCAGTTTGGACATATATCCTCAATCTCATATGAGAATAATAATCATTGCTACATGCTTATGCATTTAAGAGGAGTCCATTATCTGTTGTCCCGGTATGGATGTCTAAGTTGAGAATAATCAAAAGCGAGAAATCCAAAATGCGAGCATTCTCCTTAGACCTTTGTACATGCGGCATGGAGGTACCCCTTGTGACACTTGGTTGAAACATGGCATGCAAAGATCCGGTAGTCCAAGCTAAGTAGGACGAGGTGCGGACACTATTAGTATACTATGCATGAGGCTTGCAACTTGTAAGATATAATTTACATAACTCATATGCTTTATTACTACCGTTGACAAAATTGTTTCATGTTTTCAAAATAAAACTCTAGCACAAATACAGCAATCGATGCTTTCCTCTTGAAGGACCATTCTTTTACTTTTATTGTTGAGTCAGTTTACCTATCTCCTTCCACCTTAAGAAGCAAACACTTGTGTGAACTGCATTGATTCCTACATACTTGCATATTGCACTTGTTATACTACTTTATGTCGACAATATCCATGAGATATACATGTTATAAGTTGAAAGCAACCGCTGAAACTTAATCTTCCTATGTGTTGTTTCAACACCTTTACTTTGATTTATTGCTTTATGAGTTAACTCTTATGCAAGACTTATTGATGCTTGTCTTGAAGTACTATTCATGAAAAGTCTTTTTTATATGATTCACTTGTTTACTCATGTCATTACCTTTGTTTTGATCGCTGCATTCATTACATATGTTTACAAATAGTATGATCAAGATTATGATGGCATGTCACTTCAGAAATTATCTTTGTTATCGTTTTACCTGCTCGGGACGAGCAGAACTAAGCTGATACGTCTCCAACGTATCGATAATTTCTTATGTTCCATGCTACTTTATTGATGATACCTACATGTTTTATGCACATTATATGTCATATTTATGCATTTTCGAACTAACCTATTAACAAGATGCCGAAGAGCCTGTTTTCTGCTGTTTTTGGTTTCAGAAATCCTAGTAAGGAAATATTCTCGGAATTGACGAAACTTTCGCCCAGGGTCCTATTTTTGCACGAAGCCGAAGACCGAAGAGATAACGAAGTGGGGCCACGAGGCAGCCAGGGGTGGGCGCGCGCCCGGCCCCGCGCGGCCCTACCCCTGGGCACCTCGTGTGGCCCCACGTTGCCCTTCCGCCTACTTAAAGCCTCCGTCGCGAAACCCAGCAAGAGCCACGATACGGAAAACCTTCCAGAGACGCCGCGCGAATCCCATCTCGGGGATTCGGAGATCGCCTCCACCTGCCGCGAGAGGGGATTCATCTCCCGGAGGACTCTACACCGCCATGGTCGCTCCGGAGTGATGAGTGAGTAGTTCACCCTGGACCATGGGTCCATAGCAGTAGCTAGATGGTCGTCTTCTCCTTGTTGTGCTTCATTGTTGGATCTTGTGAGCTGCCTAACATGATCAAGATCATCTATATGTAATTCTATATGTTGTGTTTGTCGGGATCCGATGGATAGAGAGTACTATGATTATGGTGATTATCAATCTATTGTTTATGTGTTGTTTATGATCTTGCATGCTCTCCGTTATTAGTAGAGGCTCTGGCCAAGTTTGTACTCTTAACTCCAAGAGGGAGTATTTATGCTCGATAGTGGGTTCATGCCTCCATTAAATCTGGGACAGACAGAAAGTTCTAAGGTTGTGGATGTGCTGTTGCCACTAGGGATAAAACATTGATTCTATGTCTAAGGATGTAGTTGTCGATTACATTACGCACCATACTTAATGCAATTGTCATTAGCAACTTAATATGAATGGGGTTCGGATGATAACTTTGAAGGTGGACTTTAGGCATAGATGCAGTTGGATGGCGGTCTATGTACTTTGTCGTAATGCCCAATTAAATCTCACTATATTTATCATATCATGTATATGCATTGTTATGCCTTTCTCTATTTGTCAATTGCCCGACTATAATTTGTTCACCAAACATGCTTTTATCTTATGGGAGAGACACCTCTAGTGAACTGTGGACCCCGGTCCTATTCTTTACATAGCATACAATCTACGCAATTGTGTTTTACGTTTTCTTTGCAAACATCTTTCCACTCGATACGTTTAATCCTTTGTTACAGCAAGCCGGTGAGATTGACAACCTCACTGTTTCGTTGGGGCAAAGTACTTTGGTTTTGTTGTGCAGATTCCACGTTGGCGGGAATCCGGTGTTGCCGCATCACATTTCGCGACCATCAACCTTCAACGTGCTTCTTGGCTCTGGTTTAAACCTTGGTTTCATACTGAGGGAAACTTGCTTCTATACGCATCATACCTTCCACTTGGGGTTCCCAACGGACGTGTGCATCTACGCGTATCACTCACTGAGAGCCATCCTTGTGAGCTGCATGTTAAAGTTTTCAACCTATCCTTCAAGGCTGCGGTCGGCATTTTCTTACCTACAAGGACTTACCATTGCCGTCCGGTCCAAGACGACTTTGCTGTTGTGATGGTGGATGAAGTGCTGAGAGATTATGAGCAGTTGGTCCTTGAGCACCCTGCAGGTGAAGATGGGGAAATCAAAGAACTAGGAGAAGCCCGTAGAACCACCGTGCAATGGCGGAAGGAGAACATTGTGTTTCCAGGTGAGAAGCCACCAAGCAGGCCATCTCGTCCGCCTCCTCCGCCACCTGTGCAGTCTCCTCCGCGTGATGATTCTCCTATGCGCGATGATGATTCCCCTGTGCATGAGCAGTCTCATCCTCATGAATCACAGGCGGCTCCCAAGCGTGACAATACTCCGCCACCTCCTCCTCCTCCTCGTCAGGAGACTCCGCCGCCTCCACCTAAGCAAAAGAGGAAGCTAACCGCGGCACCTCCTACAGCTCCGAAGAGATCATCAACTCCGATGAGGGCACAGACTCCAGAGTTGTTACCACATGAGCAGACTGATGAGCAAAAGGCGTTTCTTGCGCCGAAGAAGATGTTTATTCCACCACAGACAGTGAAGCACTTTGCCGAGATGAGAATAAAGAGAGCTGAGCTGAGAAGTGATTATGACCGCTCTCTTGGACAGTCCTTTAGAGCGAGCAAAGCGAAACATGTCTCCCAACTTGGACAGCAGGACATTCAGTCCATACCCCACTTCGTCGTGCAGTCCTATGATAATGCAGAGACGGCATCGATGATCGAACGGGTGGCTAGAGGTCAGGGAGCAGATGTTCAGTACGAAGATTACTTCCAATGGCTCAAATCGTAAACAAGTATAGATATGGAAATGATCTCGTCAAACCTGGCGAGCTCGCGCGTCTAGCGACTCAGATGCGAAGGTTGCATGAATGATACCTGAGAGCCTGTCGAAGAGGTGATCGCTACCTCATGGTGTATCTTAGAGATGAGCATTACTTCTGGGGGCGGAGAAGATAAACCTTGAGTTAGAAGAACTATTTCAGTTATTCAATCAAGACGCCCTCGACAAAGCTGTCATCAGTAAGTAAGATTTATTTATGTAATTAAGTCTGTAGCTCAGCTCATTCATTTGCACTAACAATTATCCTCACTATATTCTTTGTGTACGCTATATATTAATTATGCAGAATGAAGAAGCTCGAATGCAAAACAGGCAAGCTCCACGAGCTGGGGTTCATTGACCCAGACACAGTTCATGAAGTTACGGTTCGAGACTACCTCAAGGACACAGAGGACAACATGCTAAGGTTTTTAGTGAAGCAAGCAGACAAAGAGGACATATCTTTCACTACAACTTCAAGTGAGTGTTATAACATACATTATGCTTGTGCAGCTTCCACTTTATTCTCGTAATCATTGAGCTATGCTTGTGCAGATTCCACTTTATTCTCCTAATCATTGATCTTCACAAAGGAATCGTAAATGTCATGGATTCGAAACGTAAAGTACATGCGGAATGGGCGAACATGGCTGCCCTGCTCCAGAGGTAATTTCAATCAATTTCGTATTGGCATCTTCATCTGTTCTAATTCGATGATATCATCAACAAATCAATAACTCATTTACTCATTTTTTTCTTTGTCGGGCAGGGCTTGGAAACGGTTCATCAATACTGTTCCGGGTAAATGGAAACCGGAGCTTACATTTCAAGATTACCCTGTAAGTAGTACTATATATATAGCTATGTCCGTGAAGTTCTATGATATTTTCTTTCAATACGATGCTTGATTATTAGTTTGATCGAACTATTTTTTCGTGAAGTGTATGAGGCAGGAACCCGGGAATAACTTATGCGGATACTACGTCTGCGACTTCATTCGTGAGATGGCCGGTCACAGGGATGCGGATGATGCTATACACCACACTCGTGTACGTGAACAATATTTCACAATTAATCTTATTACCATCAATTGTATTGAGTTCCATTCATATATATTGATCTCCTATTTTTAATATAGATGATACGCCTGCGGGACACTCTCATAACGAAGGATCGCATACGAGCAATTCAAGAGGAAATCGTGGGATTCTTTCTTAACGAGATCATTGCCCCAACTGGAGAGCACTATTGGAAGGTCGTAGATCTTGAACAACTTCGTAAAGGCAAATAGATTTAGTAAAGAGATCCGACTTTATATTGTAAATATGCATGCATTACGTGTACTGTTGACGATGTCTATATATATTCAGGACGATATTTTGTGGTTTCTTAAATGATATATGCATTGCTGAAACTCTGCCGCGGCAGAGAAACGCTGCTCCACCCTAAACCTGTGCCGCGGCAGAGAAACGGCAATTTTCTGCCGCGGCAGAGACCCTCCAGGCCCGGTTCGTACCACGAGCCGGGACCAAAGGTCCTCCACCACGAGCGCCCTCGCCGCACCACGTGGCGTGGCCTTCAGGCCCGGTCCATATTTAAACCGGGACTAAAGGGGTTAGTCCCGGTTCGAAAACCGGGCTTGAAGCCCCATATGAACCAGGCCTGAAGCCCCTTTTTCCACTAGTGATAAACAATTGGATAGAAAACGTGTTTCCTTATATCCACCATTTTTTGAGAGAGTTTGAAAATATTATTTATGGCAGATAATCGATCATTTGATCGAATGTCGGCAACGTACTGAGAAAAGGCGACGCAACGAACTTTAATATCAGGAGAAGGATGAGCAGTAAATGAGCCAGCGCTTCCACGACCGCCTTCGCACTACTGCTCATGAGCCATCGCTTCATGGCCGCTGCCGCGAACACCGTTCTGCTACTCAACAACGCCGTCGTGCTCAGGATAAACTATATGGCTGGAGGGAACGGCCCGAGGGGCTGACGCGGGTACACTATTGCGCAAGGTGTAGCCACACGTACACGTACGTGCGTCATGGAGGATGCAGAAGTGTCCGCTAGATCAGTCGATCGGGGGAATTAGAATGGACGTGGCTACACAGTGCTATAGCACCATATAGGCTACCGCAGTGCCCCCCATGTCCGAATCGTTTTTTTCCCAAAATAGCATGTGGTCCCGCCAAGCATGTCCCGAAGTAGAAAGTGGTCCCTGGGCCTCACATGCCACCTTGCGCGCCGTTTTTTTTGACTCGGTCACCAGGAAAAGACGACCACACAACGCCTCACGACAGAAACGCTTTGCCACACAACGCCTCAGGACAGAAAATAAAAATACATGCCAACGGGACAAACATACATCCCCGACCAAATCCACCCTGAAACCCTAGCTCCTACCTTCTTCCTCCTCACGACGGCTACAGATCTCACCTCCATTGCTGCCAGGAGAGGTTCTACCAACTCTTCTACCAAGAGTACCACCATTGCTGGAGGACAAACTTCTTCCAGCAAGACAGGAATATACATCTTCCTCCTCCAAAGTTCATCAAAGAAACCCACCTTCTCCATCCACCTCCCAGTACTTCTACAAGATCTGAAGAAAAAGGATTCTAGGAACAAACCTGGGCAGATCTGAAGAAAAAATCTGGAGACAAAGAACCTGGAGGTAACAAACTAATCTTATCTCACCCCCTGTTCTCCCCAAAACTCCCATGTGTTTCTTACTTCTATTGCCCAAGATCTGGAACAACTGAGACATCAGGAATTCGGATGGAAAAACTTCTAATCATGAAAAAGTATTCATGTTCAGGAAAAGCATGTTATTTTTGTAGGAACATGAACAAAAAAGCAAGCTAAGCTACTTACCTGTCTAACTTAAGATAGCATCAAATTGTTCCAGACCTTTGCATTGGAAGTAATTTTATACACCAGTGCATACATACCATGCATCAGATGTTACCCAAAGAGAACTTGGCATGTACATACCAGTGCATGCATCAGATGTATTGATCCAGAACACAAAACATGGAAACTAAGCTAGATATGTGTCATACTTAACATACTGATCCAGAACAATGAAACTAAGCTAGATATGTGTCATACTTAACATAGCAAAACATACTGATCCAGAAACTTTTCATGGAAGCTAGGTTTATACACCCAAAGAGTACTTCTGTTTTGCATGATTTATACATCTGCTTGTTTTGCATGATTTATACATCTGCTTGTTTGCATCATTCCACAAAAGCATTCCACAAATCCATGCAGCACCACTCTAGAACCTGTGTATTTGATTGTAATAAAATGGTTAGTTTGCATCTAAAAATGCTCAAGTGAAAATGCTCAAAAGAAATTATGGAACCCTGGTTTTTTCAGATGTAATTGTTATACTCAAGTGATTTGGGCAGACTTAAACATTTTGTACAATATGAACTAAGACATACACAACTTTGATTGCAGATATGGATCCAAAATGTTCTACAGGAGCACTAGATCTAAATGAACCAGCAATTGAAGGTGACAGGGTAATCGAAGATGTCAGTTTGTTCCATGATTTGCAAATAGAAGTAACAGGCAGCATACAAAGGACCTTGAGCAATCCAGATGTGACCAAAAGCTCAGAACATAGCAAGCATGCAAGTGGAAGCTACACTGGTGCTTCTGCTGACACAAACCCGGAAACTGCTGAAACACTATCAACTGATGATTCCGGCGGTGATGAAGATGAGGGTGAAGTCCAGTCAACACCATGCAGCCAAACTGAAGTTGAAACCCCTTTCAAAGGGAAGGTCTATGATTCATGGGAGGATGCGAAGATGCAGTACAACCGATATGCTAAGAAGATTGGGTTTTCCATCAAATGCAGTACATCCAAGGTTTCGAAAATTGATGTCAAAGAGACAAACAGTTATTTGTTTGCAACAAGAGTGGAAAAAATGAAGACATCAATAAGTTAGAAGCACCACCTGTTAGGCAAAGGAACAGAAGCATCACCAAGAAAACTGAATGCAAAGCCAGATTGAGAATTAAAAGGAGAGGAACAAAGTGGTATGTCACATACTTCATTGAAGAACACAATCACAATTTGGTGAAGAAGTTTTCCTTGAAAAAGTATTTGAGATCTCACAAAGGAATACCTAAGGAAGAGAAGGATTTTGTTCAGCTCTTGCATAAGGTGAATCTATCTGCTGGCAGGGTAATGAGGATTATGGGAGAGGTCTATGGCGGTCTCGCAAATGTACCCTATGACAGTAAGGATGTGAGCAACTTCATGGCTAAAATTGATGAAGAACACACGCACAAAGACATGTCCCTGTTGCTAGCTCACTTTGCAAGGATAAAAAAAGAAGACCCAGATTTCTACTTCAACATACATACAGATCATGCAGACAAAGTGGACCGCATATTCTGGGTAGATGGGCCAGCGATTGCTGCTTACAAAAATTACAGTGATTGCCTCTCATTCGACAGCACCTACATGACCAATATGTACAATATGCCTTTTGCACCATTCATTGGAATCAATAGGTATTGTCAAACAATCCAGCTAGGATGTGGGTTCCTAAAGAATGAGAACATCGAGAGTTTTGTCTGGTTGTTTCAGGAGTTTCTTGAGGCTATGGGTGGTCTGCAGCCAGATAACTTCATAACTGATCAAGACGCGGCAATGAGAACTGCAGTTCTCATAGCATTTCCAAATTGCTGTCACGGAAATTGTAGGTGGCACATTATGCAAAATGCGCAGGCCGTTTTGGGCAACTTCTTGTCAAAACATGAGGAGCTAAGGACAGAGTTGAACGAAATAATTGATTACAGCATGTCGGTTGAAGAGTTTGAAACTAGGTGGGCAGAAATGATTACCAAACACAATGTAGTGGACAACACCCATATCTATGATCTATATCATATTAGAGCCACTTTTGTGCCAGCCTACTTCAAAGAAAGGTTCTTTCCGTTCCTACAGACTACTGCTCGTAGTGAGGGGTTCAACGCTGTTTTGAAAACTTACATGGACCCGCACAACAATCTGCATCATTTCTTCCTTCAGTACATGAAGTTGCAAGAAAAGATTGATGTAGCGGAGGATGCAGTTGAATTCAAGGATGAAGACAAAACTCTTAGGGCGTGGGGAGATTTTCCAGTTGAAGAGCAAGCCTTGCAGGTGCATACACGGCCCATTTACTTGCGCTTTCGTGCGGAGCTTCGTAAAGTGACATCTTATAATGTACAGCATGTTGGTCATGAAACGTACGATGTTAGCCCTATCAAGAATTATGTTTATGGCTATGGCAGTAGAAGCTACAAGGTAGAGGCTAATTTGGAAGCTGAAAATTACAACTGCGAGTGCTGCAAGTTCAGCAGGGATGGGTTGTTGTGCTGCCATATTTTTAGAGTCATGATGCAATTGGGTAACATTGACAGAATTCCAGAGAAGTACATCCTCAAGAGGTGGAGAATACCAGAGGAAATTATCGTGGAGGAGAAATTGGAATTGCCAAAGGTACCAGTAGACAGAAAAATGAGTAACATGGAAAGGCAGCAGCTAGGTTATGGAACTATGTGCAATGATTTCACTAAAGTAGCCAAAATTGCATCAACATCTGATAAGGGGAAGGCGCTAGCAGATAAATACATGCAAGCTTTAGAGAAAGAATTGTTAGACATGAAAGCTTCGGAGTCTGCTAAACGTAAGAAAAGAAAAAATGCTAGAAGGGGCAAATGATGGTGGGCTTGATAGTTTTCCGCAGTTTGCTCATGTTGAGGATCCAGTATATGTTCCAAAGCAAGGTCGTCCAGCAGAGAAAAGAAAACAGTCTGGTTTGCATTTGAAGTCATCCAAAGTTGTCAAATGCAGCTTATGCGGGTCTAATCAACACACTGCGGCTATGTGCAACGATAAGATAACACCAGCGCCAGAGCCCAAAGAATTTGACTTCTTCCGTGAAATGGTGTAATCACATAAGGGAATTCATATTTTGTTCATCTTATCAAGTACTGGTGGATTTGTTCTTTGTGTAAAACTGATTTTATACATTGCCCAAAATGTTAAGCTATCTGTTGCACTGGGAATTATGATTTTGTGTTTCATATCCAAGTACTGGTGGATTTGTTCTTTGTGTAAAATTGATTTTATACATTGCCCAAATGTTAAGCTATCTGTTGCACTGGGAATTATGATTTTGTGTCTCATATCCAAGTTATGTGAATTAATTACATTCATGTAATTTTGGTGCTAAATCATGGACATCAATCATTCACACTGATTATGCTTAAAAACATTCATAAAATCTGAATTTGCATGCTGAAAAATACATGCTTTGTACTTGCTGGATTGGTCATCACAAATCATGGAGATAAAAAAATATATCCAAATCTGAATTTACATGAGAATCATGAAAAGATACATTTTGTACTCCACAAAAAGTAGTACCTTTGAGCCATACATGAAGAATGTACCACTGGTTAACTTCTTATGAGAAGAGAAGTTCCTCCCAGTTGATTGTATTCTTGTGAAAGTCCACCCATTTCTTCAAGTTAAGCTTCCTGAGAGCTGGCATGTCTGAACCTCTAAATGCTAGCATCTTTCTCCCATTCCATTCTTCAATGAACTTTAGAACGAAGTACCCACAGTCATACCTTGAAAAAAAAGAATGTTAGTTAGCTGAATGTACTTTCCTGCATTGAGATGAACAATTAAAAAAGCATATGTTAGAACTTACAAAGTGTCCTGCATTGGCGTACTTATGTGTACTGTTTCATATTTTGAGATATCAATTTTTGACTCACTGTAGTTCTTTGCCCACAAATGCTTTATACTTCCGATGATTGTTCGAGAATCTTTCATGAGTCCACGATCACTCTCACGTCTCATTGAGTCCATCACTTCAAACCTACCGGACTTCAAATTCAGCACGATAAGGTAGTAGTGCCCAGTCATGACATCCAAGTCAGGTGTCAAGTCTTGCAAAACTGAGAACAATACCTGCATGGTTTTGAAAAAAACATGAATACCTCAATTTGTTCTAAACAAGAGGTTTGCAACACAATTTTAATTAAAGCATAAAAATGTATAAAACATCAACACATTCGAGATTTGTATCGCCTATAAAATATATAACTACATCCAAACACTGCAAAAAGATTCGCCAAAAAGAACGAAGTGAACCAGACAGTAATTACATCTTTTTCTCTAAAACTATTTCCTCTACAACTACAGTTTATATGTGAAAAGTAATAATTGAAGAAACAACCTGGGACTTACCATGTCTTTGTGATCAAGACGGTGATTAGGAGAACACTCGAATGCTTTCTTCACTGATCTATCCGTCAAACAAGTGGCAGCACTTCTGAGTTTTGTCTGCATGTGGAAGGAAACAAGAGGATAACACGTTTAAAAAAAAGTGAAACTACTTATAAAATGGAACTACTGCAAAATGGCACTACTTCATTTAAGAACACAATCAAAGTACTGGAAAAATGGCACTACTGAAACAAAGGGCAGTACTGATGCCAATGGCAGTACTGGAAAATGCAAACATTGAAATGAAACAAAAAGTGTGGTAGTGCACTAACCGCAACCCTAAGTGGCATGACAAACTTCTTCTGCTTGGCCATCTCTGTAGAAAGTGCTTCCAACGCGATCTCGCAAGTGGAGTTACTTAACCAACCACCAGGCTTGACAGAGTCAGCCAAATCACGGAGGTAAATGTACCAGTCTCCATAATCAATAATCTTTTCGTCGTTCAATGTATCTTTAGTTTTCCCTCCATACATGCAAACCTTGTCATATAAATCAGAATCTGACTTAGGAACAGACGGTTTCTTTGCGTTTGCAATGAATGGAGACTTCTGATGTGGACCTAGCTTGACTACCCTCCTCGTTTGCGGAATAGGTGTGGTACTACCAGGCGTCGTTGGAGGAGTTCTTGCATTTTGCAACACAATGCCCTTCCCTGATGAGGAAGGCATCTCAATAGAAGCATATATTTTATCCAGTGAGTCACCACTATCATCATTGCTAGAAATAACAACAAGTTCTTGAACCTCCGAATCTTGTTCCGGTATTTCCATAACATTCTGCTGGTTAGGTACTGATTTCTCTTGTAGACCTTGCTCAGCTACTGTTTTCTGAGGTATGGTTTGCTCTGCTAGTGTCTTCTCAGTTAGTGCTTGGTCAGCTACTGTCTTCTCAGTTAGTTCTTGCTCACGTAGTGCTTGCTCAGCTACTGGTTGCTGACCCACTGTTTCTTCCACTTGACTGAAACCAAGATCAAACGATGGGCAATGTTCCGCCAGCTCTCTCACCTTTCTCTGATAATCTGTTTCATTTGCAGTTTGAACAGCCAATTCCTTGGTTTTCCCTCTGTCAAGCTTTGCAGCGTGAATATGGTTGTGACTTTGATCGCTTGATGGCGTGTTGTAAACCTTGTTCATGCTAGCATTGGCCCGTGCTTCTGCAGTAGCAAATCTTGTGAGCCTCCTCTCAATCGGGCTGGCGGAAACATCTTGCTTAATGGGTGACATTGATCTTGTGACAGGCCTCCTGCCAAACGGGCTAGAAGAATCTGTTTTCTTTCTCCTTGTTCTAAGTTGGCCTGAACCTTGGCTACCCTCTTCCTCTTGGCTCCCTTTACTTCCTTCCATATTATTAACAGCTGGAGGAGTTTCAGTGCTTGATTGAGATCCTGTACCATAAACTTGGAGATTCCTCAGTGCATCACCCATGTTGGTCTGTTGAAGGGATACTTCTGTGTCCTGAGTAACTACAGCTGACACATCCTTGTTGACTTCTGTAGGTTCTTCCATTTGTACATTGCTTCGTGTTTGTTGTTCATCTTCAGCAAGTTCAGAGTTTCCTACTATGTGGGCATTTTGACAACCAAATGCATTTTCTTCAAACAAATTTGCAGTCGCTTCCTCCTTATGCACTTCAGTGCCTAAATTATCCTGATGATCTTCAATGACAACATGCTCTTCCGGATTAATTTCAGAGCACCTCATCTTCTTCTTCTTAGGCCTTGCAGCAGCAATAATTCTGTCATCTGGCTTTCTTTTCCTAGACTTTGCAGCAATCCCCATTTCTGGAACAACCTCCACTTCTGTGGTACCTGCCATGTGGTCCAGTAACACCTCCTCCTCATTCCTAGCTTCTGTCACCTTCTGCCTTGTGCGACGTCTCTTTTTGCTATTGATCTGCACATCTTCCTCTGCCTGGTGATGATTTTCAGAACTTTCCTTCCCTTGATTAACTGCAAATGACCTCACAAATTCTGCAAGACCATCTTCAAACACATTGCACATGCTAGAAACAGCTTCTCTGTATATTACCAGTTGCTGTTACATAAGAAAAGATTAGAAAAAGATAGTTACAAATCTAGTGTATTTGTAATAACAAGTAGAACATGCCGCTAGAAGTAACAAAAAATGTTAAGCCTTACTTCATCATTTGGAGATACTGGTGCATGTCGTTTGATGAACATGTCTACAACAGAGGGTTCAGCAGAAAACAAAAATGGCTTCTTCCTGAAGCAAGCCTTGAGCTGGGGACATTTAAAAGAAAAATGGTCAACAAATGATATCATGCAAGTGATATAAAAAATACATGCTATCAATAAAAATTATAAATCATCATATGATGGGACGTATGGAGGGTAAAAAATCAATGGAACAGCACAGTTTATATGTAAAATTGCAAAAAGGGTAACAATTGGAACTTATTTGAAGCTTCAGTGTATATTTCTCCCAAATGCTACAAGGTGAAAAAATTAGCTATAGTTTTATGTGGATAAAATTCTCTTTCTTATGTATAAATCGAAACCAGAGACACAAATTAGCTATAGGGTTAAATGTATAAAGCATTTGTTAGCTTCTTATGAAATATATCAAAACAGATTTAAGAAACATTTTGTTAGCTACATGTACAAAATCAGAAAAGTTGTATAAAAATATACATCCTATGCAGGCAAAACAAATATTGAAAAACAGAGAGATACTTTTCTCCAGAATCTTATGCTATAAGAAAATTTCACCAGAATAAAGGAAAAAGCGGGGTAGTACCGGTAATTTTCCAAACGATCCATCCGTGTTAGTGTCCAGCTCTACGACACGCTTTATGAGACTGTTTGTCCAGACACATATGCGAGGTCCAACAACTGGTACCTTTACGGCATCTGTTTGTAATGAATCAACATATAGGACCTAGAAACCAAATTATAAAGTGCAAATCAGTATGTGTTATCTACAGCCATTGAGAAATGTGTGGAAAAAGAAAAAACAGTCAAAATTACAAAAACTAACCATGAGGTATGGCATGCAAGCCTTAAACCAATTCTTGCTTCCTTTTGCATTCGCGGTCTGAATGAGGATGTCAATAATAAATCTTGCCCAGTTCAACCTTGGGATTGCTTCTGTGTTAATAACCGCCGGGTAACACTTTGGACTGACGTATATTGTAGTAGTAGGAGCAAACAGAGAAGAGATTAGGTAAATGATAAATTTCCTCAAGTAAGCAGCATCAGCAGGATATGTTTTCCCTAATTGCAACTCCACAGCTGCGACAGTTGGTTGTTTGCCATTGTTGATCCCCATCATCTCGAGAACAGAACTTGTTGCTTCAATATTTTGCTTGTATGGGACAGGGAAATTACCCATGGGTACTGCCATTACATTGACAACTGACTGGACATCAATAGGTATCTTCCCCCTATCACCAAAATCAAGAACACAGGCAACTGGATCGAAGTGCTCCATCAGGTAAATGCATAACTCAGGTATTAGCTTGGAGCATTTCATGCTTAGGATGGCGGAAAATTCTGCTTCACTGATCAAGGTTCGCTGCTTGCTCGTCATTCCCTTGCAAACCCTCACAACCTTCATTGGAGAAGAACGGTTGAATAAGTTGACCTGCATCAAATATAAACTTCACATCAGAGCACACCCACCAAATGCATGCAAAATAAATAAAAAATAAAAGAGGAAACGGTAAGTAGAAGCAAGTTTGTTATCATGTACCGGTTTCTTGGAAGCAACATTAGTCTCTACCCCAGGGATTTCTTCTTCAACTGATGGGCAATCCACATTTTCAGCTGGCTCAACTGCAATTGGGTGCACATCATGCAAAGGAGGGACACTCTGCAATGGTGATTGGTCTTCATGCCCGTTACCCGCAGGCACATTTTTATACTGTAACCTCTGCTTCATCCTTTTGAATTTAGTGGTACTTTTCTGCCGGCTTTTTGGGGTCTTAGAACGTATCTGCAAAGAGAAAAGAAAAAGGAAAGAAAACAAAGCACCGTAAGTATTACATCCCCCTAAATCATCCTAGTCAACATTTGAATGAAAAAATAAATTGAGGGAACAGAACTTACAATTGGATTGACTGATTTCATTACAACTTAGATGAACAAACCCTGCATAGATCAAAACAGAAGTTATCTACATATTATTACATCCTATGCAGTTGAAATATACAGCACTAAGCTTGAGTAAAATCAGAAAGTTGGGAAAATGTACATCCTAAGCATAAACATCTACATATTTATAGGATGTACATCCTATTAAAAGTGAATATACATTCTGCAGATGAACAAATTTTTTATTCATGTTCAGGAAAATGTACATCATATGTATAAGGATATACATCCTACATGATGTAATAATATGAAAATGTACATCCTAAGCATACAAATTGTACATGCTACCCAAAAATATACATATACACAAAATATGATGTACATTTGCAAGACAAAAACCTAGTTAAATGGCGATGGGATGGAGGCGGTGGCGCCGTGGCGGCGGCGGGTTCAGTTTGCTGTATGGTATGGTTTGGCTGTGCGACTTCTGGGTGACCAAGATCTAAACCCTTTACTACACCCTTTACTACAGCTAATGACAACCAACTTTAGTGTGAGTGATCAAAAGCAGCAAATGGGAGTGCTACCCCCCTCCCCTGTTTGTGCTCCACTTGCGCTATCACCCTGCTTTCAATCACATTTGATCATATCGAGCAACATTCGAGCATGAAGAACTGTACTAGGAACGAAATGTTACTGTACTAGATTCAGAAATACAAGTACTACTCCCTCCGTTCTCTAATTTTTTCCTAAAACCAAACAAGGTAGTACAAGGCTTCAATACCACACGCAGATATACATCATAAGTATAAGGATATACATCCTACAATTGGGAATATATATTTTGCAGATGAATATACACTGGAAGAACAGACAGTTAAAAATATACATTACATGCACGAAAAATATACATCCTATGCCATGCAACAACAAAAATTAACAAAAGCAGAGAAGTACTTAGCTACAAGGTTTTATACATGCTACAATGAAACACATGAGTGCAAAATCACAAAAAACCATCATACCTACAAACTAGATCTATAACATATGAATCTAGTAGCTAGTCTGCCATATGAATCTGTTGATGTCCAGTCATTAGTCTGCCATATGAATCTCAAAATTATTTGAATACAACCTGAACAAAAACTGAATTAAAAGCTGAGCAATATACTCTGGAGATTATTCGTTCACATAATCAACAACAACAAAAACGAAACAAGTACGGACACAAACGGATAGCATGTATGAAGCATTGCAGAAAAACAACTATAATCAACAATTCATGGGTGGGGAAACTAACAGTATAATCAAAAGTTCGTGGGTGGGGGAACTAGAACGGACTCACGGGCGACATGAATTTCTACCCTAGCCGGGGATGGGGGATGTACCTCGACCCCAAAAAAAACGAGCGCGCATCACAGGAAAACGCAAAATCGTCCAAATCGGAAACATGAGATGCTCAAATGCGCCGAATCGAAGCACTCACCAGCACTTGACGAAGAACACCGACGAGAAGCAGACGCAGAATCCAGAGATCTGGCACACGACACCAAATCCAACCTAACACCACCTCGAATGCACCGAAATCGGGCGAGGACGAGCCGATCCACTGGTTCCCACCACCGATTCTGCTCTCCCCTAGTGCCCCATGCTACATGAGACCTCGCAGACGGCTTCCCGGAGACCAACTCGTCGACGGTGAGGCTCGATTTGGTGTGGCGACGCGGGGGAGAACGGCGGAGGAGCGGAAGCGAGCGCGAGCGGAGAAAATCACGGGGCGAGGAGGGGGATTCGCTTCGGTTACCTGATACGTGTCGGAAAATGCTTCTGGCCGTAGGATGTTAATCGGACGGAGCGGACGGGTGGGCACCGTCTAAGACAAGGCAGTGCTATAGCAATTATTAGAAATTGGGAATTAGAATCACATCCCTCTAGTAATCTACCTAACTTACCTTAGCAGGATTCAACTGCTATAAAAAAGAACAAACAGTTATGATGTAATTTATGCATGTTGATCACCATAATGGTGCTTGGAATCGGTTGTTAAGAACACTAGTAATGTGGCCCTCGCAAATGCGAGGGCATAAACTTTAGCATGTTGATGAAATTACAATATCAATGTTATCACATTATTTGAAATGAATTAATACAGCTGTATGACTATCACTCGTTTAGCGATATACCAAATGTGATAGATATGAGTATAATCATTAGTTTTTCATTCAAACCTCCGTGTGTTTTTATTTTGTAAGTGACATTATTATCCCATTTCATACAAATATAGTTATTATGTGATGTTAGATTTTTTGTGAGGTAAATTAATTCATACTCATACATTTTCTTCATGAACTAAAAGGAAAATATTCATCCTCGTTGATAGGTAGGCCAAATTAAGTCGCTAGAATTGTTACATTGTTCCATTATATGAGTAGTTTCAAGAAGTGTGACATTTTAAATATTTATTAGTATCCACAAGAATTTTTTAACCATTTATTATATTATCATATTCCATAAATTAATGATAAATAGAGAGATAGAAAATAGTAATATTATTTTCGAGAAATACTTTTGTACTTACACACATTTTTCTTTCCAACATTTCCATTAACATATTTATACCACGGTAGTCAAAGATAGCGAAATACCACTTCAAGTTTCTTGAACGTCAATTATTTTGGTACATTATTTTTTGATCTATTTTATTTAAATATATCCATGTTACATCGATCTTTGATGTAGTTCCGGGGAGTCACATCATTCGTATTTTTAAAAACATCAAGGTTAATAAAACTCTTACAAATTACGTTTTCTCAAATTTTATATGTATTCACTGATTATAAGATGCTTCATCCGTTCACTATTATAGATGCTTCAATTTTTAAAAAATTAATGTACCTAGAAGCCTTTTAGTGTGTAGGGTCATTCATTTTGGTATGTATCTAGTTTAGAATAAAATGTCTATACGGTCTTATATAGTGAACGATAGAGTGTTTGGACAGTCCGTCTTTCCAGAATTGTGCATGTTGAATCATCGTGCATCTGACGACTTAGGTCTTACACTCTCGGAAGTCAATTGCATATTCAAAACCTGCAAGTTTAATAAAAATCTTACAAATAACCGTTTTTCAATTTTTATATATATTCGGTGATGCAGATAAGTACCTACTTCATCCGTTCACTATTATAAGATGTTTCAGCTTTTCTTTAAAAAATGAATGTATCTATAGACGCTTCAGTGTGTAGGTACATGAATTTTTGGTATCTTTCTTAGTCTAGAATGAAATGTCTACATGGTCTTATAATAGTGAACGAAGAGAGCATATATAAATTCGTCTAATTTTTAAGATCCTCTTATAAAACATTGTCTCGCCGATCTGTCAATAAAACGTGTGCTATGTTGTAACACGCATGCATGCATAGGCTAACTGCCCTTTGCCACCGTTGTTTGGGCTGCCGCGTTTCATCACCGTTTGCAGCCCACCATGCCAACCCCGGCATCATCACTTCGTGATTGGTGGCCTGACGCTGAGTGTGCTGCTTCGCATGGCAGCCGCAAGGTTTTCAACTCATTGGTGTTGTTGGTCATTCGTTCGCTCTGGTTGGAGAGGAATGGCCGAGTGTTCGACGCCCACGCCAGACCGGTCTTCGAGGTTTCCCGCGGCATCCTGGAGGTGTGTGGGGTTAGTGCGAGGATAGTACCACTCTTTCTGCTGGTGTGTGTAGGGTGCCGCAGGCGTTCTCGCGTCGTCGACCACGTATGGTGTTCGGCGTAGAGCCCTTGCGTTCTTGTTACATGCTAATACCTTCTGCTTTTATTCTTTATGGAATGATGCGCAGAGCTCCTGTGGGTTCTCAAAAAAAAACTTTCATCTTCTATCAGTTTTGAGTTGGCTTTTCGTATGTACGATTTTATTTTCATTGACCGATATGCTTTAAGTTGGCCGGCTAATATACGTACGAGGCTAGCTGATCAATTTTGAGATAGCTAGCTAGCTAATCTGGATTGATCAATATATATGGAACTGTAGGTGGGAGTTTTTTTTTAACTTTCTTTATATATCGTGGATGGAGATGGACCAATGCGTCCGCGTCAGGGTTTTTTTTGTTTTGTTAGAACGTCTCTGTGAGTTTCACAACTTGACTGGTCCTGTCACGTCTAATGTGTTGCGTAGTCTATAATTTTGATTAAATCATAGCCACATGTTATACATCTAACAGCCTAAATAATTTAAATGATGTGGATTAACGTGGTGTCTCTATTTTAGACCTCCATATTGTGCTTTTAGTATATAAATAGATTAAGTTTTGAAATATATGTTGCAGTATTCAAGACTACAAAAAGATTGAACTTTTATACTGTTTTTTAAGTTAATTTTTTTACTGTATGTATATCCTGTAAGATTTAGTGTGAAACGTAGGCTGATCTCCTTTCAAAAAAAAAAACGTAGGCTGATCCAGGTGGTATAAACGAATGTCTCTATCAATAAATTTTGTTTTTTTATCAGTAAAATTGGAACGCTTTCTCGACAAAATTAGTTGTAAAGCTGACCCCATCAAGAAGGAAGTTGTGGGCTGACATGGTGGATTCCAATCCGATCTCACTGCAGACTGCACACCCCTTATGTTTCTTCCAACAACAACAAGTCTTACGAAATATAAGTACAGTTTTTTTATTCCACTATGCAACATATCACACTTAATCCCCGGTCATATAAACTTGGAAGAAAATGATACTAGATCAAGCCGATGGATCGCAGCAGCTAAGCAGTAGTACTAACAAGAAGCTTACGTGCAAGTTCACTTGATGCAGGCGCCGGGCACGGTCCACTTGGCCCGGTGCTTCTCCCAGGACGGCAACATGGTATAGTTCCTCCAGTCATCCAGAACCCCCCTCAGATCCCTCATCTTCTTGCTCAACCCCACACAGCAGTTCGCGTGCATCGTCACAATCTTCCCCAGATCCTTACCATGACTACAGAACCCACCCATGTGCTCCGGGTCCAGGTACCGCAGCCGGACCCCGAGCTCCGCCACCAGCCGCGTCTTGATCGCGTTGAACACCGGCTGCTCGTTCAGGCCCGGGTAACTGCTCCTGGACTCGTGCCACAGCTTCGTCATGGCGATCGTCCGCCGGTTCGGCTTCATGTGGAAGAAGCCGGTGTTGGGCAGGTTGTCGATGTTCTCGGGGTCCCCGAAGTAGTTGTCGGAGGAGATGGTCATGTCGGCGTACGCGGTCACGTGCTTGAACGGGTCCCGCAGCCACATCACGTCGACGTCGGTGAAGAGGAAGCCGTAGCCGAGCTCCAGGATCTGGCGCTGGAGCTTCAGCTTGCTCCACACCAGATCCAGCCACTCTCCCGGGCCGGGGTTGATGCCGGGGATGGCGTACTGGTAGCAGTGGCGGTGCACGGCCAGGCAACGCGCGTGGGCGGCCGGGTCCATGGTCACCACCAGGACGTGCGGCAGGAGCCGTGCCGTGCCGTCGCCGATGCGGAAGCTCTCCAGGAAGAGATCCAGCAGCGAGCCTGGAGCCACCCAGGCTTGGTTCACGCATGTGATGATCACGGTGCGGTCGTCCGTCGCTGCTCGCGACACCGCCGCCGCCAGCCCCCGGAACTCCTCCGCCTCCTCCGCGCCCTGATTGGCAAGACACGAATGCATGATCAGTCAGCAGTGTTACTTTTTGCTTTTAGATTTACCGTTAAGATCTCCAACTAACACAGCATTAACTTGACTGACTACTATAAAGAAGTTTGATCAACAAAGAAGTTTGGTTGATTAAATTCAGTGGTAAAATGACAATACTCCTAGTAGTTGGTAGTAGACAGCACCCTGAATTTTCTCATGGAAAAACAGATCATTTGATTGAAAAACTCTTAATTTAACTTTAACTAACCTCTTCTTGGTGCTCTCTGCTTAATTGAAAGAAGATCACTAGGAACGACAGCAGCATGAGTAGTAGCAGTAGCAAAAGAAGAATTGACCTTCAGTGTGGTGTCAGCCTGATGAAGGTGATGGTCGTCTCCTGCTACTGCAACCAACGGCGCGTGATGACCAGTATGAGCCGTATCGTTGCGGTGGTGGTACTGCTCGTCCGACGATCTCCGGCCGGAATTCTGTCCGTGCGTCCAGGCATAATAACTGAGCCCCTCCGCCGGTGCCCGGTACTGGACGAGCAAGACAAGGGTGAGCGCCGTGGCAGCGCCGAGGACGAATGACACCGCCTGCCGCGCCATGGCCTCAGCGACGATGGCCTTGGCCATCGTAGATCACTAGCTATCCGATGGTGTGTCCTCGTTCGTTATACTAGAGAGTAGAAACTAACTAGAGCACTGCACTAGTGAAGTACGTACACTGATGAAATGGAGTACTGTATATATGATAGAAGAGTACTCATGATAGAATAAGCTGGACAGGACTGGAGCGTATGAGGTGTTCCGGGGACTGCGGCGTTTCTGTGCTAACTTAGGGGACAGGGAGCCCCTTTTTTTGCGAAAATTTTAAAAAGGTATTACAATTTTTTAAATATGAAAACAATTGAATGATGTATTCTACCATCATGTAAAAAAAATCAAAGCAAAAAATTATGTATTCCGGTCTGTGCGGAAATGACAAAAATTTAAATATGAGAGTAGTGAACACTGAACAATGGTACTACTCCGTTTCAAAGAATAAGTATTTTTTTTTGAAAAGGGACCAAGTTTTTAGGAAAAATATTAATATGTACAATCCAAACTTAACATCGTTAGATTCATCATGGAATATATATTTATATGATATCTACATATTATCGTGGTTCTTGATAGTTTTTTCTAAAATTATGGTCAAACTTTACTTAGCTTGACTTTTTGAAAAGAAAGGATAGCGAAAAGTGAGTTTGGCACATGAGCACAAGTGATCCAGGTTTTTTAAAACATGTTTCTAAGATTTCAAAAAAATTAAGCTTAAATCTGCACATACATAGAAATCTTCTGAATGTACTGTAAAATTTCGGAAGAAAATATATTGTATTATGAACTATATAATAAAGACAAATTTCTAACAAAAATTGTCCCTATACACAACCATAAATTTGATTTTTTTTCTGTAGCTAAATATACAACATAACTTTTACCGAAACTTCGCATGAGTATTCATAACATATGTGTATTCATGGAATTATTTTTATCATTTTTTGAAACATAAAAGTACAGTTTTCAAATATTTCAAAAACCTGAAGAACTGGTGCTCATGTGCACCAAATCTTCATCCTAATTATAGACCTTATTCTATGAAACGGATGTAGTAATTTTCTAACCACCAAAGTTTATCAGTGTTTGTCATTTTTGTGTATCACATGGTAAAAGTATATTTCGTGATGAAAATGTACACACTGCCAGAATACATCATTTTTCCAGATAGTTTTAAAACTATAAAAATGTCGTTCTTGATTTTATTTTTATAAAGGCTACAGCCTGAGCTCTTAAACGTTGTTTTGGGGTTCCGGGCTCATAAAATATGCGCTTCCCGACATCCCGCCGGTCCATGAGGGACTGCAACGAAACTGATGCACGTCAACGCGCCACTAGTGCATATAGATAGAGTAGTATATGATCGCTAGTATCGAGTTGTCGACTAGCTAGAGTGGAGCAGCTCAGACAACAACAAATTTCCAATTGTTCATATGTTACTCCCGAGCATCTAATTTGGCATGGGGTGAAGTTCTTCGCCACGAAACACTACATGAAAATTATTAGTATACTCACATGCCTTGGAAACTTCCGTAGAATAGACGTGACTATAATTAATGGTCCATGCCTGATCGATGTCTTTTTTCCTAGCAGGGGATAGACCCTGAAGGGTCTAGTTCTGGGTCTGATCAGTGCATTCGGTAATAGTACATTTTACAGAGAGGCCTCTAAAAAACTAGCTATTACATAACTGTCCTCTGCTTTAACAGAAAAGACATTGGAGAAAGGATTCAAAAGCAATCTAAGTCCAGCACCACCGTCATCATTGACAGGTAAACAACACCGGACATCTTCTACGTTCTCAAGGATGACACCAATTGGGACATAGAAGATAGTGTCCACCGTCGTGGCTCCACTGAAGGGTCTCCGAACAACGAGGTTCCGTCGGCATCTGGACTAGCTGCCACACGGCTATTAGATCCAACGACCAAGCTTGGGCCGCCGATAGTGAACTCAAACACGAACTAAACCTTCCCCGGCCCTATACAGTCCGACACCAAGCACAGAGCTGACTTATGTGCATTGGGGTCAGCGAACCCCAATGAAAACTAGTAAATCCTCCACTAATTACTGCTAACTAAGATTTACTTATAGAGTATGACACGAGTGTAATAGAGAGGATATAGTCCTGAACCCATTGATATTTTATGCTAGCTTCGTCTCTTCTTGGCACAAGAGCACGCCACATCAGCCCGCTTCTTCTTTCCCTCGCTACCACCACGACATGGAAAAAAAGCATGGTGTACCACTGACAAACTAGCCTGCCGTTCAAGGCCTTACTAAAGGAATCTACAGCTTCATCCCTCCATCTGACCTTAGGAGCACCACACTGAGCAAGAAAACCACTAGCCAACACCGGATCTCTGACCTAAGAGATCCGGCACAATCATCCAAACCTGCCGGCATATCGTCATACACTAGCATCATGCCACATCTACTCCTACAACTACTAGATCTAGTATATACAGGGGAGTCCGGTTGTTGTCCTTTGCTGCCTTTGGTCGGTGACGCTGCCGAGGAAGGCATCAGGTTGAACCGGTTTAGTGGAGACGATTCTCAACTAGGCAAGACTATAAGACGGAGGAGAGAGAGAGAGAGAGAGAGAGAGAGAGAGAGAGAGAGAGAGAGAGAGAGAGAGAGGAGGAGGAGGATGTTTAAGAGATAAAAAAGAAGCCAATTAACGTGGTGATTTTTGTTATGTGAGAAAAATTTGTGGCAGCGTTGAATCTGGGTCTTTATTTCAGCTAGAATCAATAGTGGGATCTATCCATCCTATTCTAGATGGAACATGGTAATTAGCCTCTAGATGATCTGAAAAGCACCCAAACTCAGATACCAGCCAGCATAGCGAAGCTCGTGTTTGTCACTCCCGGCTGAGATTTCTTATTTTTGATATGAAAAGCACCTAAACTCATATCCATCCTATTCTTAGTTATGAAAATATAAGATTAATTTTCTTAGCACAAATGTTCATAGCAATAGTTGAATCGACTTACCATATTTGTGAGTTCCGGCTGGACTTTCTTAATTTTTCTTTGTTTCTTTAAGCATAGATTCCAAAACTTGTATTAGCTAGCCTCTATTTGCGATAAATATTGACCACGTTCCAAGGCATATTTTCATAGTTCATTGGCAAATAAATATGTAGCAAAAACATAATTGGCGCCCGAGATCCGAATAAATAACTTTAGACAATGAGACTTACAATGTCATGGAAAATATACATTTTCCCCATGAGCCTACCATGTTTCTTGCTTCGTACGTCCTTGTTATATGCCGCACTAATGTAGACTCTCTATATGCAGCACAATTGATGCCCTCTCCATATATGCAGTATGACCGCCGTTATTTCTGGATCAGGGTGCATCTTATGCATCCATTGTATGGTTGTATCCATGAGCAGAATAGCACCACAGGAATAAGTTAGCATTCATAAGATTATTTTCATAATTAAGCATGTAGAGTGGTGTGCAACCATCCTTCCATAGATGTGTGAATTACCGGAGACTAGATGGCCCGTTGCGCTATCGCGCAAATGGCAGAATGCAGGCAAAATTTAAATTATAAGTTTTATCTTATTTTAGTATTAATAATTAGCTTAAGATTTAACTTATTAGTATAATTATAGACACACCATTCTATCAAGATGCTGGAATAAGACCATAGTGCTAAAGGCAAAAGCGAAACAGTAGCTCATATATTTTTCAATGAAAAACCCAAGACCATAGTGCTAAAGTTGACCTGTTATTTTCAAATCAAGCAAGGAACTGATGGCAATTCAAGGCAGGAACTTATAGGATAGCAATTCTGCCACTTATTCATTTCATCTGTAAATTGTACTTTTTGCAGTAAAGAACAAACAGTTTTATGTTAGATTTTCAGCAAGTGACGGGAACAGATGAGCTTCTTCTCGCTCGAAAGTGTTGGGTCTCAAGAGCGGAGGGAACCCACCAATTCTTCCTGGAATGGCGAGTTACACCTGCCAGTACATCTGCATAAGGCAAACAAACGAGAAGAAACAAAGAAGCAGGCAATCAAAACCTAGAAATAAAGTACATGACAGTGAACAAATTTGTAGAGCTGCTCCGCAATGATATTTGAAAACACATGACCTTCTTATCTTGTATATATTGGAAAAAGGCACAAAAGCAATATGAAAGGGATCTTCTATGTTCATGCTAAAAGGAAATGAATACATATAGCTATTTGGGAACCAACAGAAACAAAAAAAGCAGATGTTATTTCTATTTTGCAGAACTATTTTGACGGATGCATAACACGCAGGTGTGCACTAATTTTTGAAATAACCATTCCCCTAAATTTGAAATAGCCGTCGTTGTTCAATCCAGTAGCTGTAACTGATGAAAAAAATGCAACGAACAGATCCGACAATCTCTTATATAACTCATCAAAACAGGCGACTATATCCCAAATAAATAGAAAAGATTTCTAAAAACTTAGGGTAAGTTAACAACAGTGCTAAGTAGTAAATGGATCAAGGCTGGCACGTGAATATATGTTACTTGCTAGGAAAAGGAACACACTGTAAGAATGCCGTAATGCCCCATATGAATGATCAGCTATGCTTTCCTTTTCTCGGGAAACAAAAGGCCACACGATAAATAATGATGGAGCTTTCTATTCAGCCTCCTTTGACTAAATAAAGAGAGAAGATTTTGACTACTCAATGGAAATCAAATAGTTTGAAGAATAATTACCTGCAACCCTCCCTGGAAATAATATGATGTTGACACAGTTTCCGTACATAGCATGGGTCTGATGCTAATGATTACAGCAGAGATACACTTGAAGTATAGCTCAGTTCTCGCACTGGAATAATTTCAGCCAACAGTCACCAGCGTAGAAGAAGTTACCAAAAAACAGGTTTGCTTCCAATATAAACCACTGATGCAACCATCATTATGAGAGGAAGTTTTCAGCGTAAGCCACAGATACATTGCCAAACAATGACCTAGACCTTCTGATCTCACCCATGCGAGATATATCCTATAAACAAAATAACATCAAGCATTATTAATTACCTGGCTACACAACATAGATATATCACAATCATTGGCATGGCACTAAACATCTAAGATACTTTATATAGCTGAGATAAAAAAAAACCTAAATATTAAATTCAGAGAAATACAATCAGCAGCTCCCAAAAATTAAGAACATGAGCCTAAGCAAAATTAAACTTTAATAAAATCAAAAACCAAGAGCTCACTTTGGCACAACAGGGTCCAAAATACAGTAACTAATTTGCACTGAACATCCAAGATATATATAGCTGAGATAAAAAAACTAAATATTAAATTCAGAGAAAGTTAATCAGCAGCACCCAAAAATTAACAACATGAGGCTAACCAAAGCACAGCTGACACTAGTGGAAACATGGCCTTTTGCACCGGTTTTTAAAGGCCATATGCACCGGATGGGCAACCGGTGCAAAAGGCCCCCCCCTTTTGCACCGGTTGGCTTACGAACCGGTGCTAAAGGGGTCTCCACGTGGCTGGGGCGCTGGCGGGAAGCTTTGCACCGGTTCGTAATACGAACCGGTGCAAAAGTTGTCGGCAGCATTTTATTTCCCTGCCGCGGCAGACTGCTGGTGGGAATTGCACTAAACGCTGCCGCGCAGAGACTCTGCCCCATTCGAAACACGGTATAATATTAATAATGCAGACAATTCAAATATATATATATATAGGAAACCATTATATTACATATATCGATCAAAGTGACACACGTTCATGCATATATATATGTCTACATCAACTTTGATACTGGATGTCGGCCACATAGTGTTCTCCGTCTGGAGCTAAGACTTGCTCAACTAAGAATCCCGCCAGCTCTTCTTGAATTGCTCGTACACGCTCGGTTGCTAGAAGACCATCCCGCAACCGTTGGATCTAATAATTTGAATAAGGTACGGTGGTCAATATATATGTGTGTGTATGTGAATGAAACAGAAGGTGATAAAATAAAGCCATGAATGTTGTTTACTTACATCAAGTTGTTCCAAAATGTCCCTCTTATGGTGGGTATTCTGGCGGATGAACTCGCAAACGTAATACCCGCATAAATTATTCCCGTCCTCCTGCCTCAAGCACTTTACGAGAACAAAATTCAATCAAAATAATATATATATATAATCAAGGATGATAATAATGGTATTGAAACTAGAATCATCAAAGAGATGCGCGGCGTAGCCAGTAATATTACTTACCGGTACTTGTTTTATTCGAAGTTCTTTATTCTTTAAACCCGGAGACTTGTTGGTGAACCGTTTCCAAGCCTTGAGGAGGATATCAGCCATGTCCCCCACGCCTCAAGGGGTTTACTCTTCGAGTCCATGACTTCTACTATCCCGGTGTCGGGTTCAATGACTAGCAGGATATAGTGAAACCTGCGGACACACATATATATATGCATAACTCATCAATTACACTTAACACATGGAGTAAGCGAAAAAGATTTAATGTGTGAAGACAGTAACACTCACGAGAAGTTGTAAGGAAATAGTATTGCCCTTTTGTATGAGTTTTTCCTTAAGACATATACCAAGTTATTCTCTGTGTCCTTGGGAGAGTTGTGGACAGTATACCCATTCACGGTATATGGGTCAACGAACCCAAGATCATAGATTTGCCCCTTGCGGCATTCGCGGATCTTCATTCTGCATAATACAATGAGAGTATGGTTATATGCATGCAATGGACGAGCCGCGGTAGAGACTTAATTACATAAATAATACTTACAGACAGTAGGCACTCAGCAGAGATTTGTCGAGGGCGTCTTGGTTGAATAACTGAAATAATTCACAAAATTCGATGTTCATCACGTCATTTCGCCCGTAGTGCTCATCTGTGATTGCCACCATGATCCAGTTCTTACCATCCTTACATTTTTCCATGTACCAATTATGCAGTCTTCGCAGTTGCGTGATAGATTAGGCAACTCCTCAGCTCTGACAAGAGGTTGCCCGTACTTGTACTGGTATGCTATTTGGACATCATCACCTGTACTTGTACTCAGGAATTGTGCATCGATGCGGCTTAAGTACTCAGGAATACTCATACCGACCGCATCTGCCTCATCTTTGTATAGTCTTACCATCTCCGGATCAAAGCACGCTGTGACATCGGGATACACTTGGAGCGGGGGCACGAGTTTTTCTGGTTTCCAAGCTGGGGAACTGGATTCCCGTCTACCTTACTTTTTTCCCACCGATCTCTTGCTAACACATTTGACTTGCGAATAGACCGGTCATAGTTCGATGAAAGACTTGGCTCAGGTTGATGAAGGCTCTTCAGCAGTTTCAACTTCTTTTCCAGAGATATAGCTGGCTCCGGCTCAAGCTGGGGCTTTTTCAATTTCAACATTTGTTGCTTGTGTTGTTCAGCTACGATCTTGGCATTTTCCTCAACTGTATAGTCATAAGGTCTCTTGGGAGGAACCTTAGGCACTCTTGGGAGGGGCTCTTGTTTGCGTCTCGGTGATCTGTTACGACTCAGCTGTGTCGTAGCGGACCGCCTAATTTTGCTCTTAGACTTGGGCTGCGGCGGCGGAGAAGGCTCACGCGGCGGAGAAGGCTCACGCGGCGGCGGAGAAGGCTCACGCGTCGGGCGGGAAGGCTCACGCGCCGGTGGGGAAGGCTCACGCACCGGGGACGGCTGCATCGGTGGAGAATGCTGCCTCGGTGGAGACCTTGTTGGCGCCTTCCAACCCGGAATCACAATGAATTCTTTTCGCCATAGAACTGTAGTGTTCTTGGCTTCTCCCAGCTCTAGCAAATCCCCTTCAGCGGCCCATACCCATCCATAACTTGATCCACCCCGGCAACAGCGTAGCCAGGTGGAACCGGCTTGAAGTGGTATCTTTGATCGGGTACTGGCGGTAAGACATAGCCGACCGCCGCCTTGAGCGTTAAGTAGCCCATCGTTTGGAAATGTAGCTCACAAGGTGTAGACTCGTGATAAAGTCCACAGGGTAGAGATCAAGATCCATCTGCGGTTCCACGGGGAGGGAGGATCTGTGCATCATCACCAGGCAGCTCCGTGGAAGCCACGCTGCTTTTCCGCTGAGATCCCTGGCCGGTAGCATCGAATGCAACTTCTTCTATCTGCGGATTAGGTTGAGGTTGGGTGACTGTGACTGAGCCTGACATTATCATCCTCACTTGCTCCTCTAGCTTAGCAACGCGTTCGTGAACCACATCCTTTTGCCTCTGACGGCTTCTATCGGGATATTTCTTCGTTTCTGAAACCCAATACACCACGGCTTGCCACCTGATGTGGTTCGTGTTCGTCCTGAGTGTTCAGGATTCCCAAGGGCGCGTGTGAGCTGGTCCTTCTCTTTTCGGGACGGAACTTCCCTCTTCAACTTCCTTTGCAACATTTCTAAAGGCTTCGATGGGAAGTGGGTTTTCCTTATGTCTTTGTGTATATATGCATAACCCTTGTGCGTCCAACGTGCCCCCATGCGCGTAAAACCAATCCCTTGACCGCTGGTTCCATTTCAGTACCTCTGGCTGGATCCCTTTTTAATTAGCTCGTTCTCCCATTTCTCCCACTTAGGTCTGCCAGCATTGTACCCTCCTCGCCCCATGGTATGGAAGTACATCTTATTAGAAGCATTTTTCGTATTGGTGTCGGACCTTTTCTTTGCCTTGTCCGATTTCTTTAACTTCACAAATTCCTCCCAGTGGTCTTTTATCTTCTCATAGGGGCCTTTGAAATCAGAGTCTTCCCTTTCTTGACAAAGAAGCTGTCCAATTTCTTCTTGTAGTCGTTGAACTGTACTGCCATCTTCTTAAGAGCCCACTTCTTAACTCTTCGCTGTACGCTATTCAGCTCGGGATCCTCAGGGTCTGGCCTGTCATTCTCACTATCAGAGTCGTTGGCTCCGGAAAGATGAAATTTTTCAGCAGATTCCTAAACATCACACTTTTTAATCTCGTGTCGACATAAGTAACTCCTTCGCCCCCCTTTACAGGTTTCTTCCATTCTTGAGTGGTGATCGGGACGGTGTCCCTAACAACAACTCCACATTGACTTACAAACTTTTTTGCGAACTTCTTGGGAGAAATCGGTTCGCCATCTATCGCGATTTCCGTGATGGTGCACCTTTCATGGTCTTCCATCTTTCTGGCCGCGCCTCGTTTAGTTCTGCCAGTAGAGTTTGTTGATCGGGAGGTCTAAAAGAAGAAACAACGTTAATACATGTATATGCACAAATCTGGAGGCTTGGTTAATTAATATTTATACACCTCGGCGGCGTCGTGAGCTTCTCCCTCGCAGTCGTCACCTTCTCCCTCACCGGAGCCGTCTCCACGGTTGTCTTGCTCATCTTCCTCACCGGAGGCGTCTCCACGGGTTCGCTCGTCTCCCTCGCCGGATTGGTTTAGGTAAAGAGAGGTGATATCCTCATCATCACGGATAATCTCCTCGACCATGTATTCTTTTTCTAGGTCTCGTTCCATAGTTTCAAAGACTTACAAGTTATTCTAACCAAGATAATGATATAAATAAATGATCAAATATTAGAGTTACACATATATATAAGTGCAAATAAAGGATAATGCTGAATACATAATCAAAGATCTGAGTTACACATATAGCTCGATCGGTCCCTAATACATCACACTACAAGCTCTCAACGGCGCCGACTGGGTCCCGAGCCGCGCCGGGTGAACACCCAAAGCCACGGAACAGTAACGGGAGCATAGCTAACATGAGATCCCCGCATAACTGACCATCCGGTCCTATACATGGTGTCTAACGCATACATGTAACGGCGAACATGCTCATCCTCCGCTGCAATGCGCTGAGCTACCACCTCCGGCGGGCCGGCTCCTCTGAAACGAACGTGGCCCATAAGACCTCCACCAGAGAATATCCGGGTCGACGACGGGACCCGGATTCCGCACAAGGTGCGCGCCCGGAAGATAACACCTCCTGCCACCCCGGAGCCCAGTCCCGAACTTTCCCAACTGCCGCAACTCCTCTAAAATTGTCCTAGCTCCAGGACGCGGCGGGCGCGGCATCGTATGCAAACTAATATTGAATTTGAATAAATTACTTATGAATATATATATATCTTAGTAACAAATATTACTACTTTTGTCTAACACATACATTTTTATCTAACAAATATTTCTAACATATAAATTTCACTAATATTTTCTAACAAATATCTCTAACATATAAATTTCACTAATATTTTGTAACAAATATTTCTAACAAATATTATCTAAAAAAAATTTCTAACTCTAAATTAACTAATATTTTCTAACCCTAAATTTTCTAACAAATATTATCTAACAAATATTCTAACATATAAATTTCTAACAAATAGTTCTAACATATAAATTTCACTAATATTTTCTAACAAATATCTCTAACATATAAATTTCACTAATATTTTTTAACAAATATTTCTAACAAATATTCTAACAAATATTTTCTAACAAATATTATCTAACAAATTTTTCTAACTCTAAATTAACTAATATTTTCTAACCCTAAATTTTCTAACAAATATTATCTAACAAATATTCTAACATATAAATTTCTAACAAATATTATCTAACAAATATTCTAACATATAAATTTCTAACAAATATTATCTAAATAATTTATCTAACTAATTTATCTAACTAATTTCTAACAAATATTATCTAACTAATTTATCTAGCTAATTTATCTAACTAATTTATCTAACTAATTTCCTAACTAATTAAAACAAAAATATATAAAAAAAACAAAGGCCGGGTCGGGCCGGGGCTCACCTGCGCCGGCAGGAGAAGGGGCGGCGCGCGGGGGGGCGGCGCGCGGGGGGCGGCGCGCAGGGGCGGCGGCGCGGCGCGGTGGAGGAGGCGGCGCGGCGCGGGCGGGCGGCGCGCGGAGGAGGCGGCGCGGCGCGGTGGAGGAGGCCGGGGGCGCGTGCGGAGGAGGAGCGGCGCGGCGCGGGCGGGCGGCGCGCGGAGGAGGCGGCGCGGCGCGGTGGAGGAGGCCGGGGGCGCGTGCGGAGGAGGAGCGGCGCGGCGCGGGCGGGCGGCGCGGGAGGAGGCGGCGCGGCGTGGAGGAGGCCGGGGGCGCGTGCGAAAAGGAGCAGCGCGGCGCGGGCTTCCTCGCGCGAAGGAGGAAAGGAGAAGGGCGGTGGAGGAGGCACCGGGGGCTTTTGCGGTGCAAGAGGCCGGCCGGGCACCAACCGCGGAAAACCGGCGCGCCTTTTTGTATTTTCCCGCCATTTTTTGCGGAGGAGACGGCGCGGCGCGGGCGGGCGGTTCGCGTCAACGACGCGGCGCGGTATATTTTCCCGCCACGACGCGAGGGTGATTTTCCCGCCACGACGCAAGCGGCGCGCTGGTATATTTCCGCCAGGACGCAAACGGCGCGCGTGCTAGGTTCCCGTCAAACGACGCCGCGCGTATATTTTCCCGCCACGACGCGAGGGTGATTTTCCCGCCACGACGCAAGCGGCGCGGGTATATTTTCCCGCCAGGACGCAAACGGCGCGCGTGCTAGGTTCCCGTCAAACGACGCCGCGCGGTATATTTTCCCGCCACGACGCGAGGGTGATTTTCCCGCCACGACGCAAGCGGCGCGCGGTATATTTTCCCGCCAGGACGCAAACGCGCGCGAGATATTTTCCTCCACGGCGCCGCGCGGGATATTTTCCCTCTATAAATAGTACGTCCCGTCTCCCACTTCGATCATCACCAAACCCTAGCCCATTGCACAATGCCCCCAAAGCCGCACCCGCCGCCGGTGGAGGTGGACCCGCAGCTCGCGGAGATAGAGGAGTGGAGGAGCTGCAGCGGCAGGGGCGGCAGCAAGGAGGGCAGCAGAGGATGAGGTGGACCCGCAGCTTGCAGAGATAGAGGAGTGGGAGGAGGCGGCGCTAGCGGCTACCATAGAAGCATTTGAGAGGCAGAGTCTCCAGGAGCTGCATAAGCCGCGTGTGGCGGATCTGGATAGTGAGGAGATGTATAAGCGTCGTCGTGAGGAGGAGCTGGGCAGGAGGCGGCAGCCGGAGGGCAGCAACGGATGCGCGGAAGAACTAGTAGAAGTTGTTATTATTTTAGTTTAAATTTAGTTAATGTTAAATTTCAATAAAGTCGTTGTCGTTGTTTTAGTTTAAGTTTAGTTAATGTATCTTGTTAAATTTCAATAAAGTCGTTGTCTTTAGTTTATATACCCCTTTTATCCCGGTTCCTGGCTTGAACAGGTGCTAAAGATGGTGGATTAGATTATATACCCCTTTATCCCGGTTCCTGGCTTGAACCGGTGCTAAAGATGGTGGATTAGTTTATATACCCCTTTTATCTTCCTGGCTGGAACCGGTGCTAAAGATGGGGGCTAAATCTGGGGAGGCTTATCTCGTGTTTGCTTTATCCGGGTGGCCTCATCCGGGGGGGGGATTATCCGGAGGCACATTGCTATATATAGCCCCTCCGGGAGAGTAGAGAGAGCAGCCTGAGAGCAACGACCAAGAAGGAAAGAGCCTCTTCGGCGGCTTCTCGAAGATGTCTTAGATGGCTGGCCGTCTTAGACATCTTCGGAAGCTTTGCCCGAGTAACTCTTCCCGCAAGTCCCGCTCGGAAGCTGCTAGTATACATCCAACAACCAGTAGCTCAGGGTAAGGAGGGCTTCCGGGAGCTTTTCAAAGGAAAGAGCCTCTCCGGCGAAGCTTCTCGAAGATGTCTTAGATGGCTGGCCGTCTTAGACATCTTCGGAAGCTTTGCCCGAGTAACTCTTCCCGCAAGTCATGCTCGGAAGCTGCTAGTATACACCCAACAACCAGTAGCTCAGGAGGGCTTCCGGGAGCTTTCGAAAGAGCCTCTCCGCGAAGCTTCAAGATGTCTTAGATGGCTGGCCGTCTTAGACATCTTCGGAAGCTTTGCCGAGTAACTCTTCCCGCAAGTCATGCTCGGAAGCTGCTAGTATATATACACCCAACAACCAGTAGCTCAGGGTTAAAGAGGGCTTCGGGAGCTTCAAGGAAAGAGCCTTCCGGCGAAGCTTCTCGAAGATGTCTTAGATGGCTGGCCGTCTTAGACATCTTCGAAGCTTTGCCCGAGTAACTCTTCCCGCAAGTCCCGCTCGGAAGCTGCTAGTATATATACCCAACAACCAGTACCTCAGGGTAATTAAAGAGGGCTTCGGGAGCTTCTCGAAGGAAAGAGCATTTAGTTCAAACGACCAATATAATGTTACTGATACATATCACAACAAACGCTTCACAATATGAGCTCATCAAGGTACAGGATAATAATTAATACATTATGATCGCTTCGACCGTAACCATGGAGTATCTTCAGCATTTAACGCGATGGTTGGATCAATGTTCACTCTGGGTGGAATTTTAGCAAACTTATTATAATCCTCTGACATGTCTGTCTTGTCCTCGACTCCCACGATGGTTCTTTTCCCGAAAGAACTATGTGACGCTTTGGCTCATCGGATGAGCTCGTTTCCTTATGTTTTCTTTTCTTCGGTCTGGAGGACATGTCCTTCACATAGAAAACCTGAGACACATCATTGTCTAGGACGAATGGTTCGTCTGTAACCAAGATTGTTGAGATCCACTGTTGTTATTCCGTAAGCTGGTCTACCTTTACCCCTTTTCCATCAAGCTTGAACCATTTGCACCGAAACAAAGGGATCTTAAAATAAGGTCCATAGTCAAGTTCCCATATCTCCTCTATGTAACCATAATATGTGTCCTTTTCCACCGTAGTGTTTGTTGCATCAATGCGGACACCACTGTTTTGGTTGGTGCTCTTTTTATCTTGGGCGAACGTGTAGAAGGTATTTCCATTTATCTCGTACCCCTGGAAAGTCAGTATAGTCGAAGATGGTGACCCGGCCAACAAGTACAATTGATCATCAATGGCGTTGTTATTCATGAGATGTGTTCGGAGCCAACCGCCGAATGTCTGCATATGTTTATGTGTAATCCAGCTTCAGACTGCCCCGGATATTCGGAGCGTACAATATTCTTGTGATCAGTGATATACGGGGCCACCAAGGTGGAACTTTGTAGAACTGTGTAGTGTGCTTGAGTGAAAGAAATGCCGTCCCTACATATCATTGATTTCCTTCCTAGCGTGCCTTTTCCACTTAGTCGCCCCTCATGTCGCGATTCAGGAACACCAATCGACTTAAGGTCAGGAATAAAGTCAACACGAACTCGATGACCTCCTCTGTTCCATAGCCCTTGGAGATGCTTCCTTCTGGCCTAGCACGGTTATGAACATATTTCTTTAAGACCCCCATGAACCTCTCGAAGGGGAACATATTGTGTAGAAAGACAGGACCGAGGATGGCAATCTCTTCGACAAGGTGAACCAGGAGATGTGTCATAATATTGAAGAAAGATGGTGGAAACACCAACTCAAAGCTAACAAGACATTGCACCACATCCTTCTGTAACCTTGGAAGACTAGCTGGATCGATTACCTTCTGAGATATTGCATTAAGGAATGCACATAGCTTCACAATGGGTATTCGAACATTTTCCTAAGCCCCTCCCGGAAGCACCGTCATAATAATGTGGCAGTCATGCGACTTCAGGTTTTGGAATTTTTTCCGCCATATTTATAATTCCCTTTATATTTGATGAGAATCCAGACGGCACCTTGATACTGTAAAGGACTTCAAAAAAATTTCCTTTCTGCTTTGGTAAGAGCGTAGCTGCCAGGACTTAAGCGACTCCCTGTATCCGTCTTGTAATCCTGTTCTTGCTTGTTCTTTGGGACTTTCATACGATACTGGTCCTCCTTCTGGTGTATCTTTTGTTTGTCCATACACGCCTAAGAAGCCTAGCAGGTTCACGCAAAGATTCTTCGTCACATGCATCACGTCGATTGAAGAGCGGACCTCTAGGACTTTCCAATAGGGTAGATCCCAAAATATAGATTTTTCTTCCACATGGGTGCGTGTCCGGTAACAACCTCTTTGGGAACAGATTTTTTCTTCAAGCCTTTTTTGGGAACAGATTGGCCGCCAGGACCCTTTCCAAATATTACTTTTATGTCCTTGACCATATCAAGTAAAGCATCACCAGTACGGAGCTCCCCGGTGATCTGCCTCACCTCCGAAATGATTGCCTTTCTTTCGACGGGTGCCTCTTTGGAAGAAATCGACGATGCCCCAGGTACACAACCTTCTTACATTTCTTCAAATAAGCACCTTCGGTCTCATCTAAGCAGTGCGTGCATGCATTGTATCCCTTGTTTGTCTGTCCTGAAAGGTTACTAAGAGCAGGCCAATCATTGATGGTCACGAAAAGCAACGCTCGTAGGTTGAATGCCTCCTGTTTGTACTCATCCCATGCAAGAACACCTGGTTTGCTCCACAACTGTAAGAGTTCTTCAAATAATGGCCGTAGGTAAACATCAATGTCGTTGCCGGGTTGCTTTGGGCCTTGGATGAGCACCGCATCATAATGAACTTCCGCTTCATGCACAACCAAGGCGGAAGGTTATAGATACATAGAGTTACTGGCCAGGTGCTATGACTGCAGCTCTGCTCCCAAAAGGATTCATTCCATCTGTACTTAGACCAAACCTTAAGTTCCTCGCGTCAAAAGTCCGGGAACTCTCTATCGATTTTCCTCCACTGCGACTGATGGCGTGTAACTCACACGTTCGTTGGGAACCCCAAGAGGAAGGTATGATGCGCACAAGTAGCAAGTTTTCCCTCGAAAGAAACCAAGGTTTAATCGAACCAGGAGGAGCCAAGAAGCACGTTGAAGGTTGATGGTCGCGAAATGTGATGCGGCGCAACACCATTCCGGCGCCAACTAGGAACCGCACAACACAACCAAAGTACTTTGCCCCAACGAAACAGTGAGGTTGTCAATCTCACCGCTTGTAACAAAGGATTAAACGTATCGAGTGGAAGATGTTTGCAAAGAAAACAGTAAAACAAAGAGATTGTATGCTATGGAAAGAATAGGACCGGGGTCCACAGTTCACTAGAGGTGTCTCTCCCATAAGATAAAAGCATGTTGGGTGAACAAATTACGTCGGGCAATTGACAAATAGAGAAAGGCATAACAATGCATATACATGACATGGTAAATATAGTGAGATTTAATTGGGCATTACGACAAAGTACATAGACCGCCATCCAACCGCATCTATGCCTAAAAAGTCCACCTTCAGGTTATCGTCCGAACCCCTCCAAATATTAAGTTGCAAAGCAAGACAATTGCATTAAGTATTGTGCGTGTAATCAATAACTACATCCTTAGACATAGCATCAATGTTTTATCCCTAGTGGCAACAGCACATCACAACCTTAGAACTTTCACTGTCCCAGGTATCAATGAAGGCATGAACCCACTATCGAGCATAATTACTCCCTCTTGGAGTTAAAACTTGGCCAGAGCCTCTACTAATAACGGAGAGCATGCAAGATCATAAACAACACATGAACAATAGATTGATAATCACCATAATCATAGTACTCTCTATCCATCGGATCCCGACAAACACAACATATAGAATTACATATAGATGATCTTGATCATGTTAGGCAGCTCACAAGATCCAACAATGAAGCACAACAAGGAGAAGACGACCATCTAGCTACTGCTATGGACCCATGGTCCAGGTGAACTACTCACTCATCACTCCGGAGCGATCATGGCGATGAAGAGTCCTCCGAGAGAATCCCCTCTCCGGGCCGGAGGCGATCTCCCCCGAGATGGGATTCGCGCGGCGCGCTCTGAAGGTTTTCCGTATCGTGGCTCTCTGGGGGTTTCGCGACGGAGGCTTTAAGTAGGCGGAAGGTCAACGCGGGGGCCACACGAGGGCGGGGGGCCGGCGGCGCAGGCCCTCGCGCCGCGGGGCCAGCCCTCTCGCCACCTCGTGGCCCCACTTCGTAGTCTTCGGTCTTCGGAAGCTTCGTGCAAAAATAGGACCACGGGCGGTCCAATTCCGAGAATATTTCTTTACTAGGATTTCTGAAACCAAAAACAGCAGTAAAACAGCAACTGGCTCTTCGCATCTTGTTAATAGGTTAGTTCCAGAAATGCATAAATATGACATATAATGTGCATAAAACATGTAGGTATCATCAATAAAGTAGCATGGAACATAAGAAATTATCGATACGTTGGAGACGTATCAGCATCCCCAAGCTTAGTTCTGCTCGTCCCGAGCAGGTAAAACGATAACAAAGATAATTTCTGAAGTGACATGCCATCATAATCTTGATCATACTATTTGTAAACATATGTAATGAATGCAGCGATCAAAGCAAAGGTAATGACATGAGTAAACAATGAATCATATAGCAAAGACTTTTCATGAATAGTACTTCAAGACAAGCATCAATAAGTCTTGCATAAGAGTTAACTCGTAAAGCAATAAATCAAAGTAAAGGTGTTGAAGCAACACATAAGAAGATTAAGTTTCAGCGGTTGCTTCAACTTGTAACATGTATATCTCATGGATATTGTCAACATAAAGTAATATAACAAGTGCAATATGCAAGTATGTAGGAATCAATGCACAGTTCACACAAGTGTTTGCTTCTTAAGGTGGAAGGAGATAGGTAAACTGACTCAACAATAAAAGTAAAAGAATGGTCCTTCGCAGAGGAAAGCATCGATTGCTGTATTTGTGCTAGAGCTTTTATTTTGAAAACATGAAACAATTTTGTCAACGGTAGTAATAAAGCATATGAGTTATGAAAATTATATCTTACAAGTTGCAAGCCTCACGCAGTATACTAATAGTGCCCGCACTCGTCCTACTTAACTTGGACTACCGGGTCTTCGCATGCCATGTTTCAACCAAGTGTCACAAAGGGGTACCTCCATGCCGCCTGTACAAAGGTCCAAGGAGAATGCTCGCATTTCGGATTTCTCGCTTTTGATCTCAACTTAGACATCCATACCGGACAACATGGACAACAGATAATGGACTCCTCTTTAATGCATAAGCATGTAGCAAAGTTATTATTCTCATATGAGATTGAGGATATATGTCCAAAACTGAAACTTCCACCATGATTCATGGCTTTAGTTAGCGGCCCAATGTTCTTCTCTAACAATTTTGCATGCTCCAACCACTAAAATGATAGACCTTCAGACAAGACGGACATGCATAGCAACTCACATGATATTCAACAATAGTTGATGGCGTTCCCAGAAACATGGTTATCGCACAACGGCAACTTAATAAAATATAAAGTGCATAAGTACATATTCAATACTACGATAGTTTTTAAGGCTATTTTGTCCCATGAGCTATATATTGCAAAGGTGAATGATGGAATTTTAAAGGTAGCACTCAAGCAATTTACTTTGGAATGGCGGGTAAATACCATGTAGTAGGTAGGTATGGTGGACACAAATGGCATAGTGGTTGGCTCAAGGATTTTGGATGCATGAGAAGTATTCCCTCTCGATACAAGGTTTAGGCTAGCAAGGTTATTTGAAGCAAACTCAAGGATGAACAAGTGCAGCAAGACTCACATAAAAGACATATTGTAAACATTATAAGACTCTACACCGTCTTCCTTGTTGTTCAAAACTCAATACTAGATATTATCTAGACCTTAGAGAAACCAAATATGCAAATCAAATTTTAGCAAGCTCTATGTATTTCTTCATTAATGGGTGCAAAGCATATGATGCAAGAGCTTAAACATGAGCACAACAATTGCCAAGTATCACATTATCCAAGACATTTTTAGAATTACTACATGTAGCATTTTCCAATTCCAACCATATAACAAATTAACGAAGAAGAAACTTCGCCTTGAACATTATGAGTAAAGCCTAAGGACACATGTGTCCATATGCAACAGCGGAGCGTGTCTCTCTCCCACAAAGTGAATGCTAGGATCCATTTTATTCAAACAAACAAAAACAAAAACAAACCGACGCTCCAAGTAAAGAACACAGAGATGTGACTGAATAAAAATATAGTTTCAGGGAGGAACCTGATGATGTTGTCGATGAAGAAGGGGATGCCTTGGGCATCCCCAAGCTTAGACGCTTGAGTCTTCTTAAAATATGCAGAGATGAACCACGGGGCATCCCCAAGCTTAGAGCTTTCACTCCTCTTGATCTTAGTATATCATTCTCCTCTTGACCCTTGAAAACTTCCTTCACACCAAACTTCAAGCAAACTCATTAGAGGGTTAGTGCATCATTAATAATTCACACATTCAGAGGTGACACAATCATTTTTTTCACTTCTGGACATTGCATAATGCTACTGGACATTAATGGATCAAAGAAATAAATCCAACATAGCAAAAGAGGCAATGCGAAATAAAAGGCAGAATCTGTCAAAAACAGAACAGTCCGTAAAGACGAATTTATAAATGGCACCAGACTTGCTCAAATGGAAAAACTCAAAACTAATGAAAGTTGCGTACATATCTGAGGATCACGCTCGTAAATTGGCAGATTTTTTCGAATTTTCTACAGAGAATTATGCCCAGATTCGTGACAGACAGCAGTGCTGTTTCTGTGCAGCGATCCCAAATATAACATCAACTTTGACATAGAAACTTTACTTGGCACAAAAACATGATAAGGAGAGGTTGCTACAGTAGTAAACAACTTCCAAGACTCAACAAAACAAAAAATTGCTGTAGGTAAAAACATGGGTTGTCTCCCATAAGCGCTTTTCTTTAACGCCTTTCAGCTAGGCGCAGAAAGTGCAAATCAAGTAACATCGAGAGTAGAAGCATCAACATCATTACCTTGGGAGCTGGGAGTTTTCTCAACAATGCATTGTATCTGGTCTATATAAGTAACTCCTCTCATTGCTCCTAGGCTTACTATTCTCATCAAACAAATTTTCAGGAACAAGCCAAGCATAGTTATTTTCCAAAGCTTCATGCATCCCTAGTAGTTTACTAGGTATTGGCGACTTAATTTCCCTACCATCATTAACATTATTAGTATACTTAATTCTATCCATATCCATCTTTTCAAGTATTTGTTTAAAATTAGGAAAGAAACCAAGCCTCTTATGCTTAATAAAAACTTTTCTAGCTTCTTTAACTATATCCTCAAATTCTCTAACAAGGACTTTTAAAACAAAATTTCTCTTTTCCCCCATCTCCATATCCGAAAGTGTAAGAAACATATGTTGTATTATGGGATTGAGATTAACAAATCTAGTTTCTAACATGTGTATCAAACAGGCAGAAGCACTTTCATAAGTAGGAGCAGTTTTTAATAATGGTATATCTTCAAAATCTTCATCCATACTAACATGGGTGAAAAATTCTTCTATATTATCTCTTCCAATGATACACCCTCGTCCTACCGGTATCTCTTCCAAAGTAAACTTAGGATTAAGCATGATGAAATAAGCAAAAAGTAAACTAGGCAAACAAAATAAAGACAAGTAACTAATTTTTTTGTGCTTTGATATGGAGAGCAAGACAGTAAATAAAGTAAAACTAGCAACTAATTTTTTTGTGTTTTGATTTAGTGCAGCAAACAAAGTAGTGAATAAAATAAAGCAAGACAAAAACAAAGTAAAGAGATTGAGAAGTGGAGACTCCCCTTGCAGCGTGTCTTGATCTCCCGCAACGGCGCCAGAAAAAGAGCTTGATGGCGTGTAACTCACACGTTCGTTGGGAACCCCAAGAGGAAGGTATGATGCGCACAGTAGCAAGTTTTCCCTCAGAAAAACCAAGGTTTAATCGAACCAGGAGGAGCCAAGAAGCACGTTGAAGGTTGATGGTCGCGAAATGTGATGCGGCGCAACACCAGGGATTCCGCCAACTAGGAACCTGCACAACACAACCAAAGTACTTTGCCCCAACGAAACAGTGAGGTTGTCAATCTCACCGGCTTGCTGTAACAAAGGATTAAACGTATCGAGTGGAAGATGTTTGCAAAGAAAACAGTAAACACAATTGCAGTAGATTGTATGCTATGGAAAGAATAGGACCGGGGTCCACAGTTCACTAGAGGTGTCTCTCCCATAAGATAAAAGCATGTTGGGTGAACAAATTACAGTCGGGCAATTGACAAATAGAGAAAGGCATAACAATGCATATACATGACATGGTAAATATAGTGAGATTTAATTGGGCATTACGACAAAGTACATAGACCGCCATCCAACCGCATCTATGCCTAAAAAGTCCACCTTCAGTTATCGTCCGAACCCCCTCCAGTATTAAGTTGCAAAGCAACAGACAATTGCATTAAGTATTGTGCGTAATGTAATCAATAACTACATCCTTAGACATAGCATCAATGTTTTATCCCTAGTGGCAACAGCACATCACAACCTTAGAACTTTCTCTCGTCCCAGTATCAATGAAGGCATGAACCCACTATCGAGCATAATTACTCCCTCTTGGAGTTAAGAGTAAAAACTTGGCCAGAGCCTCTACTAATAACGGAGAGCATGCAAGATCATAAACAACACATGAACAATAGATTGATAATCACCATAATCATAGTACTCTCTATCCATCGGATCCCGACAAACACAACATATAGAATTACATATAGATGATCTTGATCATGTTAGGCAGCTCACAAGATCCAACAATGAAGCACAACAAGGAGAAGACGACCATCTAGCTACTGCTATGGACCCATGGTCCAGGGGTGAACTACTCACTCATCACTCCGGAGGCGATCATGGCGATGAAGAGTCCTCCGGGAGATGAATCCCCTCTGCAGGTGCCGGAGGCGATCTCCGAATCCCCCGAGATGGGATTCGCGGCGGCGTCTCTGTAAGGTTTTCCGTATCGTGGCTCTCGACCGGGGGTTCGCGACGGAGGCTTTAAGGCGGAAGGTCAACGCGGGGCCACACGAGGGCCGGCAGTGGCCGCCGGGCCGCCAGCCTCTGGCCACCTCGTGGCCCCACTTCGTTAGGTCTTCGGTCTCTGAAGCTTCAAAATAGGACCCCGGGCGAAAGTTTCGTCCAATTCCGAGAATATTTCTTTACTAGGATTTCTGAAACCAAAAACAGCAGAAACAAGAATCGCTCTTCGGCATCTTGTTAATAGGTTAGTTCCGTAAATGCATAAATATGACATATAATGTGCATAAAACATGTAGGTATCATCAATAAAGTAGCATGGAACATAAGAAATTATCGATACGTTGGAGACGTATCACGACCCATCAGCGGGGTGTCTCAGCTTCGCGTCTTTCTTACGGTCTTCTTTGTGCCATCGCAACAACCTGGCATGCTCTTTATTTCTGAACAGACGTTTCAACCGTGGTATTATAGGAGCATACCACATAACCTTGGCAGGAACCCTCTTCCTAGGGGCTCGCCCTCAACATCACCAGGTCATCTCGCCTGATCTTATACCGTAGTGCATTGCATACCGGACATTTTTCCAAATTTTCGTACTCATGGCGGTAGAGGATGCATTAATGCATGCATGTATCTTCAGCACCTCTAATCCTAGAGGGCAGAGAACCTTCTTTGCTTCGTACGTACTGTCAGGCAATTCGTTATCCTTTGGAAACCTCCTCTTCATTATTTTCAGTAACTTCTCAAATGGCTTGTCACATATACCAGCTTCTGCCTTCCATTGCAGCAACTCCAGTGTGGCACCGAGCTTTGTGTTGCCATCTTCGCAATTTGGGTATAACTTCTTTTGTGATCATCTAACATGCCCTTTAACTTTCGCTTCGTTTTCAGTTTCTGCATCTCTGTGTGCATCAGCGATGGCCACGAAGATCATCATCAACGGGCTCATCTGATGCCTCTTCATCTTGATCACCTCCACCTGCCTCCTCATCTTCATCATGCCCTGTTGCAGTATCACCGTAGTTAGGGTACATATCATCATCCTCTTCTTCGTCGTTTTCCATCATAACCCCTCTTTCTCCATGCTTGGTCCAACAATTATAGCTGGGCATGAAACCTTTCCAAAGCAGGTGGGAGTGAATGACTTGCCATTCAGGGTATTGCTTTAAGTTCCGGCAATCAACACATGGACAACATATATAACCATCCGCCTGTGGGTTTTCCTCAGCCACACGGAAAAATTCTTTCAGGCCCGAAGTGAACTCGGGCAGACGTCGGTCAACGTACATCCATTGCCGCCGGTTCATCTACATCAAATAATTAAGTTTATCAAAAAACCATTACAAAACATCATAATATATATATATATAGTGGATATTAGCACCGTACAAATGAAAGGATAAAGTTGTTTAACCTTGATTGAGGAGGGAAAGAAAGAGGAGAAGCTTAAGTGTCGCTCCGGCACCTCATCTCATTTTTGTTTTGTGTAAAATCAAGCGGCATCATTCTCTCAGACATTTCATCGAGCAGCTTGTGTGCATGCCAAAGAAATGCAAGGTAGCACTCAACACACACACCTTTCTCCTAGAAAAAGTGAAGTTGTGAATTGGCTAGTTGGAGGTGAGCTGATATAAGGGCTGGGGACCTTTTGCACCGGTTCGTGTTACAAACCGGTGCAAATGAGCTATCTTTACCGGTTTGTAACACGAACCGCAAAAGGGTCCTCGGCTGACACGTGCCTGGCGACAAACCTTTTGCACCGGTTTGTGTTACCAACCGTGCAAAAGATATCTCATTTGCACCGGTTGGTAACACAAACCGTGCAAAAGGTCCTCGGCGGCTGTTCCCCACTTAACCGGTAATGATTTTTAGCACCGGTTCGTGCCAACCGTGCAAAAGCCATTTGGGGCAAAAAACCAAAGCCCTTGTTTCTACTAGTGTGAATGTAAAAAATCAAAATTCATGTACACGGCTTATTGCACGTTAGGCCAAGAAAAAATAATTCAATCTAAAATATTGAATTAATTTGTAGTGTGTCTTCTTTCGGCACATGTGGAACTGACCCGTACAACTGACTGGTACACACATAGCCTTTCTTCAGAAGTTCTTTGAACTGACATGTACGATTGGCTGGCACACATACCTCCATTGTGTTTCCCTGGAACCAAAAATGAAACTTTAATATTGCTTTACACAGAAAATAAATAAGTTTGTAAGTCTAAATAGTGAGAAGCATATGCGTAATTAGTTACTGTATTTTTGGCTCATGTAAATATTTGGAAACGCAACCGCCTTTGCTCTCCAGAAGTGCCTCGTTTATGTTTCTTGGTGTGAGATCGGAATGGTGTGCAGTGAAGGTATTGAAGATTTGAACAGGCATGTATTTTGTGTTATCTTATTTCGGCAAAATGATTAATGCCTAGTTTACTGATCAATTTGTCGTGGTTGTACGGTAACGGAATAGAAGGCAATATCATGTATTTTTTGGGTGCCAACAACACACTCCATAAGTACATATGAAGTAGTGTTATCTTCTTCAATAAGAATACACCATGATCATCACTAAAAAGCAAAGAACAAATGTGTATGGGTAAATAATTTAGGTTTTCGGCCTAATGAAAAATTGAGGACCACAATAATAAAGTTCCAATAGAACAATGGCAATAATGGCAAACATCGTAAGCAAAGAAAAAATTACGGATATTCGATGAAATAGAATTTCATTCCATGCTTAATGAACCGAACCATCACCCGCATATAAACCTACCTCGGCCGATTCACCTCCATCTTTTACACTCCCCCACCTCTATCCCCAAATTGAACATACAAGAGAGAGCATGTGGTGAGAAAACTTTAGCATTGTTTCGCCGGCATGAGCAAATTCGTTCCGTAAGTTCTCATTTTCTATTTTCTCTTTTACCCACTTGAAAAGAATGGCTTTGAATTTTTTCATCAAACATGTTACTTGACCCTAGTGGGGGTCCTCTATATCTACGTTCTGGGATGTTTTGGTGGAGAGTCTTCTGCCTCCTCGGAATTAGTTGTTGGGGCTCCTCCTATTTCCAATTGCTGAAGCAAATTTTCAGTTATCCGTGAAGGACCGTAGAACGTTACGATAGCTGCTTGGTCATCCTCATGTGTATGGCAGTTGTATCTTACATCTTGAAGACCCAGGTCCTCTAGCATGATACTAAACATCATCTTGCAAGGAATCTTTGCCAAACGTGGAGCTGGTATGTGGTCTTCATCAGAACAACGGCTGGGTGGTACTGGCCACTACTCCTGGCAACAATAAATTAGAGAATATTTATTAAGGACTCTAGCAAACCTAAGTGGGTCTAATTTACTGGACTTGGCAATTGAACTTACTGTCATCAAAACTTTAGAGACATATAATCAATATTAATTTAATAACGCACTGATGTTTCCTATCCAATGCTACGAATCAACATTTTGAGCAGACCATCTCATTTCTAGTTCTGTTGAACGCCAGGGACAAAAGCTACACTGTGATGGGCTAGAAAATGGTAGTTCACTTACACAGTTAAGCAAACTGATGCACTGCTACTGTTAACCGAAACACATGATTCAGAACAAGGGTTGATATATATGTTCCAACGAACTGTATGTACCAGAGATAATTTCTTGCTAGATTGGTACAGATCTTAAATTTGCATGTAACTTGATTACGAAGCTTTTCACCAGATTAAGAAAGAAGCAGCTCCAAGCTTGAGCAGCTCTCAGATGAATGTGTAGGTAAATAAAAGGAGTTAAAATGGCACATTATTAGAAACATGTAAAGGTAAAGGATGCACCGCGCGCCTTCAGCAGCCCATGCAAAATAACACTAATAATCAAACTCGAAAAATGTACACAATTGCGTAACTTTTTTTTGTGAAAAAAGAGGCTCCTTGCAGATTGTTTAGTCTTACTTGAGCAAGCGACCACAACTGGTTATAGTCAATCATGCAGAAGACGATGACCTATGATAATATAGCACATGACGATGAACCTGATGGCCAGACAAACAGATGTGAAAGAAAGAATAACTCTTGGACAGAATACTGCATTAATATTTATGTAAACATCATCAGTAGGCTGGCCAAGCCGCATAATATCAAAATCAACATTTAGATAACAGCTAACATGCCTAATCAAGATTAATTTATCAATACAGAAATAAAGAGAGGGGATAAAGGGAGTTGCTGATAGACTATGGTGAGTACAACCTGCACTAACTCTATGAACCAGACATGCAGGGAAAACAACAAAATCAAAAAGTGCTTGCAAAAGAAGCTTGCTCCCTTAAAGGTTACCAATTTCACACCTGATATCGTAATTACAAAATGGAGTTCCATCATAAAAATATAATTGCACAATTGTTATTTCTGAAAAACCAATGTATATTATTAGGAAAAAGTTAATAAACCTTCCGAGCTCTTCTATCTAAACCAAAACCATTAATCCACAAAAAGAGATTATGAGAATCAAGAAACTAAAACAAATCATCTTCCTTGGCTGCAGAAACAAAGATACTGAATCTGCCGAAGGTAAGCATAAATACAAATTGAATTAATTAGCAGCACTAATAGTTGACACATAAATTCTCTACAAAACTATTTAAGGGATAAACAAATCATCTTACTTGGCTGTAGGAACAAATATACTGAAGCTGGAAGCTGGCAAAGGTAAACATGAATACAAATCTACTCATTTCTCAAGGGGGCACTAAAATTGCTCCTCTCTTAATATATTAGGAGCACCAATAGCTGACAACTCCATATAATTAATGACTAATAAAAGGGACGACATATATATTCTTTCCAAGCAGATTTAAGGGCTAAACTAAAGCAGAATTGGGTTGATCATCGGCGTCGTCCCAATCTCTGCTATATAAGTCAAAAGTTAACTTTGGAAATCAAATGATACAGCAAACTCTAGATTATTGGCTGAACATTGATATTTGCATTCAAGTTATAGAATTTGCTCCTATCTACTAAAAAAATCAGTATAAACCAATGAGGAAAATTCAGTTTTAGTAGTTCAAATATAGGATGAGAGCAACCTAGCAGTTTAGCTTTCACAACCAACTTGCAACAATCTTCTAGAATTCGTAGGAAACAAATGTATATCCACATTAGCTCCTGGATATTAAAATAACAAATTAAATTTTGAGTTATCCGCACCGTGAAGTAAATAAAATAAGAGAGACAGACAATTAATAGCATTGCATCAGAAATTGTATAACCTGACTTCAGAATAAGCAGAGTTTGAGCAAGAAACCAGCCGGTAGGAGTTCACTTGGGAGTGCTAAATCAAGTAGAAACAGACAATTAGAGCTAAAAAGGAATTTCAATTGTAAAATCAAGTAGCACCGACTGTGACAAATTAAAAAGCAGATGAACGCACTAAGGAGGTGTGACTAAAAGGAGGAAGAGTATATTGGGTCTTGTATTATAATTATACCTGCAATTCTTTGATCATTTGAGTAAAAGTTCATCAAGCATGTGAAACCTCAGGTCCTTCAGGTGGCGGCAAGCGCACCTGGAAAATTATTTTTTTCATTAGTAAACACAAGGTGTCAGAAACATTCCCGTATATCCACAAATATATGTTGTTTTAGTTAACTGGCCAGGCAGCAGAATTGGCCGATGATCATACACACCAATCAGTTTCTGCTATTTATGCTTGAAATCCATACAGCAAATGATGCTGACACAAAGTTGGATCTAGAATAAAATGGAGGAACTAAAACCGAACTAAAACCTGTAGATGACAAAGGTCCCGGTCATATGTTTGCATGCATATGCATCAATGCACAAAGAAAACTGACTTTCTGATGCGATACTAAATAAAAATTGGAGGATGCTGCAAGATCTCCATTGAATGAGTAAACCTCACTTCAAAAAGTAATGGCCAGAAGCATATCAACTAAGTAATACATGGAAAAAGATGGCCAAAGCAAGCAGATCAATAGTATTATTTACACCTCAGTTCGATGAGAATTATAATCACATAAAAGTGAAAAGTCTACAGGAGAAAGAATCCTAATCAAAGTAAATTACCGGCAAACATGGGACTGCGACTATGGGTGAGGGTCTCAAAGATGCAGCGGCTATTCTCTTCTTCGGCGTTTCTGGCGAAGCAACGGCAGTAAACTACAGGGGAAGAGAGGCGGCGAATGGCTCTGGTGAGGTTGATATCAGCGCTGTAGAACCTCATCGAGTTTGAACCTGAACACGGCGATGAGTTATAATTGGTGGGTAATTGCAAAACAAGCAAGCACAGGGTTGCAGCCAAACTAAAAAAAAATGAGTACTTCTTGTTCATGAGTGAAAATACTATATTATTTGTATCTGTACTAATCCACCTAGAGCACATGTAGCAATTGACAGCTGATTTACACGATAATCTAATTCTACTCTATCAGGTTTCCAATGAACATCATCTTAAGTTAGGGCCACAAGAAAATGTGGAAAGCAAACATATCAATTACACCTACTCAACAATCTGGTATACACAACACGATATCAGGTTTCTAGTGAAAATCATCTCAATTGAGGGCCACTTGCAAATGAGGGAAGCAAACATATCAATTATGTACCTACTGCAACAATCTAGTATACGCCACTCATCTAGCTGCTGTATTACTAATTTGCCTCAGCCACCTTATTGACCATGATAAGCACAACCACATGTTCCAACATTGCTCGATGTATTCCCTTCCAGCTAACTTGAAGCCTGAAATGGTACTGAAAAAAAACTGTACCTATTATTTTTCATTGGAGAAACAACTTCTCTCCACACTATTGCTTTAGCACATCAAATATTTTACTAAAATAGTAGCTGCAAAGAGGAAAACAAACTATTAGGAGCTCTTAGCTAATACACAAAATATCTGAAAACCAAACTGTATTAGAACGAACATAACCCAATCTGGAATTATCAAACTAACTCAAGCAACTGTAAACATCTGACATGATGGAAATGAGTCACTTTACCTTCAGGAACCTGTCTGAGTCACCACAACAACCACAACAACGATAGTTGTGGTATGTGCATTATACAACTCGATCTGCTCAGCCGGCACAAACACACTGAACAACCATTATAAAATATAAATCTGTTAATGGGAAGTTGAGAACCAAGATTTATCCATAAATGTCTGCAATAACTAAATGGTACTGTATTGGGATTGGGATTTGGGAAAAGCTCACATTAAGCCCACCTTGGTGTCTTAAAACCAGCCATGCTTGCCATTGCTGTCCCTGTATTGTCGAAATCCGTCGCCCGACACGATTTGGCTGGCCCTGCCCCGGATCCTGGCCATCCTTGACTCACACCCACTCCACCACCGTTCCCTATAGCTGAAAAGTGAGAAGCAAGAGTGAGATCTGAGAGAGATAGGTAAAGAGGAAGAGCGAGAGAGACGAGGGAAACCTCGGCCCCCACCACAATTGCACCTATCTGTGTGTCTCAAAATTGGAAATGACACCATACAAAGTCTAAGCTATAATCTGATGCATGTCTCAAAAAACCTATAGCGATTTTCCCATGAAACAATCATCAATCGTCCAACTAACAATTTGCTACAAATGCAGTGGTAAAATCTCAAAAGACATCCATCGCCACGCCCATCGAGTTGGTGCAGCTCGCCATGACTCTGCTCACACAGAACAGAAAGGGGAAAGGATTCAAACGGTGTGGAATAGTAGAAATAACCTGATCATGATTTAGAGTTTGCAGTGGCTGGCCGAACCAACTCATCCCCAGTAGAAAATACAGCAACCCTTGGTCGGAACTCGATAGTACGTGTGCAGAATATCCTGTAATGGTTACGTATAATACGTATTACCAATCTGCAATAAAAATAGAGGATGCAGTGCCGGCAACCCCAAACGGAGGTGCCGGCGCCCCTGCCGACGCCTATTTAGGGGCTACCGGTGGAGATGCTCTTACATGCACACTGTCCATTTGATTCATATTTTGAAAGCGCTATGTTTGCATCCCGATGAGTTCACGGCTTAGGAGGAGAGCTTATGGCAGTGACTGCTCGACCTGGGCCTCAACCCGTGTCAGACCTCGTGGAACAGCATCGCTTGCCAAAACGCGTCCATCCAGCGTGTAGGACTGTTGCTTCAGGGGTCGCTCGGGGTCGAATGCTAGCGGTTGAGGTGGTTGGCTGCCAGGCTCCTGTATTGGCCTCCCCATTACAGAAACTTATACGCATCCAGTTATGACGTCAGTTAAAGAAACCAGCGGCCTGATCTTAGAAGGATATGTGGAGCACTCAAGCCCGGGCGTACATACGAGTTTTCGGGGATGGCAGCCGCAAGTATGGGCACGGACGGAACCGTACCCGTTCCAACTGATCTTACCTACTACCCACACCCAAATCTATCAACGGTTTTTACCCTTCATAGGGTAGATGGATACTCGAGAGTAAAAATACCTGACACATCAAATTGAGCAAAAATTAGTCTTTTACTAACTATTTTTGAGCCCAGCCCACTTGGGTTCGAGTTCTAAAGAGATTAAATTAAATAGGATGTTATCTAATGTGTATAAATCTGCTACTGGAGAGGTCTCATCTATCTAATAATGTATAGCCATGGGAGAAAATCTTTCCCCATTGGTCAATCGTTTAACATAAATAATTTATATTCAACAACACAATATAAACATGTTAACATACTTATGAATAGTACTTTCTATGTCTCAAAATAAGTTCTCAAATTTTTCTAGATATGGATGTATCTATAATTAAAATGAGTCTACATATTTTTATATCAGATAAAGTTGAGAAAATATTTTTGGGAAGTGCAGCATTTTATAAACAACAAAACATCGGATTGTGATCTCGTAAAGTACATATGGATTGCCGTAGTCAGGGAAAGGGAGGTTAAGCGATCTTAATTGGCAACCTAATTGATGAGGGGAAACCTCGGCAGTGTCCATGGATGATAAACTTAGGGTTTTGGGGAAAAGTGGTGCACTGGTGGTTTTGTCGATTAGTCAGGCAAAAAAGGCTACCTGACAGATTGATTACGAGGCCAGATCGACATAAACTAGAACAAGCTACAATTACAGCAATGTTTCGATATCCTTCCCATTGATCATCCTAACCTTTATATAGGAGGCTAGGTCTCAGAGTCCAGTATAGCTCGGTTTTCATATGTTTCTTGCCTAACTAGAAGCATATCGACTCCTTTAATGGGCCTTTGCTTAGTCGACAAGCTTCATCTTCGGCGCTTCGACTTCTATCATCATGGGCTTCTCCAAAGTACACGCCAGGGTTACACAAATCGTAGGTCCAATTAGGCATACCCATGTCACTAATCCCAACAAACCAACCGGCAATCAAGGCAATGGAAAGCGTGAGGTTTGGTCTAGCGACGCGAATGTGTACCCCACTATTGTCATACTGGGTGTCGATCCAACCAAAGGCCCATGAAGCAACAAGCAATGGAAGCACATGAACCTGGCATGCCACGCAAGTATAAGCCCGTGTAGGGGTGATCGAACATGTAAACGACCCGAAGTCCGAAGAACTGACCTCCTATATAAGGACCAGGACAGATCGACAGGAGGACAGGAGACATGCTACGTAACCTAGGTCATAAAGAGCCATCATGGCGATATTGTACCCTTATCATAATCAATCAAGAGCATACAAGCAACACATAGGGTTTTCCCTCTAGGAGCCTAAAGCTGGGTAAATCTTGTCGCATGTTTTGTGTTGTTTGCACACCGACGAATCCACCAGCGCATCATCTTCCCTAAAACCAAAGTCCATAACTTATGGGCATTGACGTGGTACCCCACGGTAGCGACGCTCTCCCGCGTCCCGTAGTTGACGGCCAAGGGAAAGGAACCTACGTGCGATGACGGCCCGATTCAGCGACCGTTGTCCACCGAGCGGCTGCAACGGAGGAGAAGCCGCCCTCCACCGTCGTCGTCAAATCCTCAACCACGCCGTGACCGCCCTCCACCGCCGGCCAAGTCCCGCCTGGTGTTTGACAACCAGGGTGAAAGGTAATCTCTCGAATTCTATTAGTCTAGAAAGATGATGTTACAACGTAGAAGTAGTTTGTAATATAGATTATCTTTGATCGACTACACCTCCTCCGATGATGATGTTTGTGCGGCAGGCGTGCCCTATTATGCATCGCCTTGTGTGACAGAGGTGCTCTATTTTAGATCCACCTGAAAAAACAAAAACTGCGCATACAATGTAATACTCACTTTTAGTGATGTACGTATATTTTTTAGGTATGACTATTTCTCAGTTGACAGTTAGATGATGTCATTAAATTTTAATTGCAACATGGTTTATTACTCATAACTAGAACGAATCACGATGCAAATTAAATGGTGTAAGACTTGAGAACTAGCAAATCTCATAATTTTTAGGAAAATGCTCTATATCCTCCGGAGGCTACAAACCTCCCAGCCTCCGGATTTCCCATCCAATCATTTTGAGTCGTTAGATCAGGTTCTCCCTGCAGTTTTGCTTTAAATCCCACTTTTGCTTCATTGAAGCAAAAAAAGTCCCGCTTTTTGCTTCATTGAAGCAAAAAACGATTCAACATAAAACAAAAAACACAAAATACCATTCTGTTGTGGACCTCGCCGGAGACTTCGCCGGAGCACCGTACTTCACCGGAGACCTCGCCGGAGCACCGTACTTCACCGGAGACCTCGCCGGAGCACCGTACTTCACCGGAGAACTCGCCGGAGCACCGTTGCCGGAGACCTCGTAGCAAAACATTTGTACTAAAGTAGCATTATGACAGAACAATTGTAGCAATACTATTATAGCATTGCAGCATTTGTACTAAAAACACGACCTCGTCGGAGAACATCGTCGGAGACCTTGTAGCAAAACTTTTCTACTAAAGTCACAGAATAGGGGAACAATTGAAGCAACAATATTGTACAATCGTAGCATCGATGCCCACTCCTTGAAGCACCGCCTCCACCAGATGGTAGTGCTGTCGCACCGGCTTGTAGCACCACCGTCCCTGGCTTGCAGCACCACCGTTGTCGGTCGCAGCATTCCCTACCAACGAGGTCTCCGATGAATCTCTGGCGAGTCTCCGGCCTGCTTTGTCCGACATGTCTTTTTCTTTTGGGATTTCTATTTTCGTGCCCTCAGGTCCTTAGTTGTACTCAGTTTTCCCCAGCTCCTTAGTTTTTCCTCAGTTTTCCCCAAGCCCTTGTTTGAAACCCGTAGAAACAGCTCAGACGGCAGGATTCCCGTTTAGTTGACCGTTCGTCACGTGTGGGCCGCGTCGTGTGGGGCCGTCGCGTGGGGCTGGTAGAAAGGGACCGCGTGGGACAGGACGAGAAGCGTTTGGTTGCACGTGAGTAGGAGCTAGTGTCTCTCTCGGCCCCAAATTGGCATTATTAAGTGCACCTTTTTCCCTCTTTCTCTATGTCCTTTTCACCAAATTAGTATAAAATCTAGAGAAGCTTGCATTTCTGACTTTCTTCAATTATTTGTGCCTTTTGGCCCTCGTTGTTTGCCCAATATGGCAGCAAATCTAGTACTCCCTCTGGTCCATATGTATGTAGTTAAATCTAGAAGCAAATCTCCAGGATAATGTACGATAAATTCACAGTCATAGTAAATCAAGAAAACTAAGTACGGCCAACAAAATATAGTAGACTAGGGATAGATAATCCCTAGATAATATGGATAGATAATAGGCTGCATACACAGCAGCCAACATAGTAACAGGTTCTTCACAGCACCATCATACTAACATAACAACAAGGGATCACTAGCTAACAACAAAGGGATCCCAACAACAAACTAGGAGGCAGCAGCAAGCACACGTCCGGGACTCCGCCTACCCCATCTGGCTCTGCCTCCACTTGTTGCTCTTGCTCCCCTTGGGAGCCTTGGGCTTGAGCGGAGGCATGCGCCCGCGGAGATCTCCACCCGCTGCAGCTGCGGAGGTGCATGCCGAGCGCCCTGTGCTTGGCGCGGAAGGAGTGGACGTTCACCGTCGTGCCGACTTTGGGGAAGGTGTTGCTGATGTTCTCAGCATGCGTGACGAGGCAGTTGAAGTCCGTGGCGCCGAGTCTCCTGGTGCGAAGGGGCACCTATACACCTCCTTGGCGAAGTAGGAGACTGGCCGACCTGCAGCCTCCGCGGACTGGCGAGTCTTGACGTCCTCCTCCTCTTCGTCGCTGCCGACGTGCTGCCAGACATCTGATCCATATCAAACAGAAACTAGTGAATGAGTTGCAACGATGACTAACGTACATGATAACAAAGTTAAGAAAAACAGAGTCAGCCTCAGTTAGAGTGGACATGATTATATATCTACAGGGAAGGTGTTAGCGAACTAAAGCTCATGCACAACAGATTTGTACACAGCAATGGTTTGCTGAACCCTCCTGTAAAAATTTGTGCCCAACCATTCATCATAGGCAAAGAAACAGATTCTAGATCTGAACTAGATCTAAACTTGAACACATTCGAGATTATTTGCAAAATTAAACGGTTGATATCTTTTGATTAGTGCATAAAATAACTGATTGAGATCCCATGATTACTTGCATAAATTAACTGATTGAGATCCAATATTACTTGCATAAATTAACCGAACAGCCGAACCCCAAATCTTAAACGAAATCAAGAAGTGATCAAAACAAAATGGAATAAAATCGGCGCAAATAATACTCATCCATCTACAGATCCATCTACACCAGCAAAAATAGGGTTCAAAAAGGAATGGGAACAAAAAGGAAGCAAACCGTAGTTACCTCGTTCCATGGGTCCTCCAGGGAGGTGTCGTAGGGGTTCGGGCGGGACATGGGCATACCCTTCGGGTACCCATTATTAGTATACCTGGCTCGGCCCAATATGGAGAAGACCCAATATGGAGAAGGCCCAACAAGGCAACCCGAAGAAGTAGTCGACTAGGACTCTTGTAAAACACTAGGCTGGTTGCATATATAAAGCTAGCCAGGGCACCCAATAGAAGGGGCGAAGAGATAGACAACATAGCTTCGCTACGGCGGCACCATGTAAACATACTTATGATCATATAGAGGATTGCTAGCAGCACGTAGGGATCCTCCACCGAGGGGACCCGAAGCTGGGTACGTCGTGTGCCTAATCTCGTCCCCGGAATCTCCATCGTCGCTCTCTCCCGAAACCCTAGTCTACAATACGTAGGCATTGACGAGGTGATCCCTCGTCAATTGGCGCCGTCTGTGGGAATCGCGACGACTGGATTTCGTTATCCGTGCGGGATCCATCAACTTCATCATCAACAACCCTTAGAATTTCAAGTTCATCGGCAGCGTCATCAATGAGATCGGGAAATCCAAAAGTTTGGATCTAATTCGGCAAACTACGCGCGTGTGATGTGCGTCATGGGAAGATCAAAAACGTGCATCTGCGAACAGCCATAAACGCGCGGGCACGTGATTTTCTCGACCAAGGTTCTGCTTTGGTCCAATTGGTCGTGGCGTTGATCCGGTCTAAGCGTCAAAAGCATCAGGCCAATCCCTGATGCGTAACCGACTTTCTCGCTTCTTCACCTGAGACTAAAACAGCTAAGTTTAATATCCCTTGCCTTTTCTTTAGTTCAGTTATTGCAAAAGATACATTCACGTGATCATGCTCCCTGCAAGATTGACCGTCTACGATAAAAAATCATAGACGTGGCCAAGGGCTGTTTCGGTTTCTTTCGTTCCGTCTAATCCTGTTTCCTTTCTTCTCTTCTTAATTATTTAACTTCAACCTAATCCTGCATACGCATAAGTCTTTATTCGATATATATGCATGTTTTAAGTAATCGTGAAGTCGACAAGGTTCGAACAGAACGCGACCCTGGACCTCGTCTAGCATTGCGCGTGACACAGAGACCAAGTGGCCGTGGTGAACTTGTCATCCGACATAATTACCATCAGGTGCTATATTTCCAGTAAATTACTACTTCTAAATTTATTTGGCCAAATATTTTTTCGGTTTGTGCTGTTATTTGCGCGCAGATTTCTGCGGCCCAATAAAACTTCAGATCGGAAACAAGCTCCGATTACTTCGCCGCGTCATGCTCGGGGGCTCGCCCGCCGTAAAACCCGACGACGCGCACTCGCCTCGCTTGGGGGATCACCTGCGCGAACTCGACGATTCTCTCCTCCATGCAGACTACTTCCACTGTGTCGAATATTTTCGGCTAAACGCTACACGGCTCCGCTGCATTGCCTGTGTCCACTTCGTCGACTTCGTCTACCGGACGACCTACTTCCACGTCAACTCTGTCGCATCCAATAATAAAGCTAAGTTCTTCTCTTTCAAGAATCAATTATTATTTATTTTTGCCGCACCCGACAATCGGAGATGCGCAATTACATCGTTACCATAAATACACTCGATTACTCGGCTACTATGAATGGATTTTATTTTCTATGGTTATGTAGCACTGACCCGATGAACTTCCGGGCCAAGGGATTCATTTATGTGTGGATTTAGTTTCTAATGGTTGTCAGTGGATTCATTTTCTTCGGTTTAAGTGGATTTCCCTTCTTCGGCTCTAGATATATATTCTCTGGCTCAGTGGATTTATTTTTTTCGGCTCAGTGGACATATCTTTCCCGGCTCAGTGGATTTATTTTCTTCGGCTCAGTGGATATATCTTCTTTGGCTCTGGATATACTTTCCCTGGTTTATTTCGGCTTAGTGGATTCATCTTCGGTCCAATGGATTTATCTTCTTCGGCTTACTGGATTTGTCTTCTTCGGATTCATCCTATTAAGTTATCATTGGTTTCCGTTAATATAATACGACCCGACGCATTTCCGAGTTAGTGGATTTATCATTTATGATTATTACTGGATTTATTTTCTTCGGGTCAATGGATTCATCTTCTATGATATCGACGGATTCATCTTCAATATGCTTCATATTTAATGGCGCAATCTTCAAAGTGGATTTATCTCAAATACTTCATCTTGGATTCATCTTCAGTACTTCATATTTAATGACATAATATTCAATGGTTTGATCACGATTTCATCTCCAATGGCGTAAATTTTCGGTGGATTCATATTATATTATTGTCAACGGCTTCATCCTAAATGGCTTCACCTTATATGCTGCCGCGACTCCGTCAACTTCTTTCGGCGACATGGATAATACTCGGGGGCTTGAAAATGACTACGTCCTGAGTAATAACTGTGACACGGTGTCTAAGCAACAATAATGACATCACCCCAGCAGCGCTCGGGGGCTCGGCTAGTTCTTCCTCACAAAATATGGTGGCATTTATTTTCGCTATTTGGTGGTCTCTACTTCGGCTCGACTTCTTCTCCGCACTCGAAGATTCATCGTGCCGACTCCGTCGTGCCCAATAAGCTAAGTAATTCCTTTGTTTTACATAAAGTTAATTATCATTTACTTTCGCCGTACCCCACACTCGGGGGCTGCGCCATATTTTTTTCACTCTACATCTCAGGTTGGCAAAAGAAGAACTATGCCTACAAAAATTGTCTTCAAGAGAGAACAACGAAATTAAGAGAGGACCCGAGGAAATCTTTTTCAGGGAGGAACCCGACGAAATCAAGAGAGAACCACGAAATCTTCTTCAGGAGGAACCCGACGAAATCTTGAGAGAACCCGACGAAATTGTCTTCAAGACAGAACTCGATGAAATCTTATTCAAGGAGGACCCGAAGAATTATCTTCAAGGAGGTCCCGAAAAATTATCTTCAAGGAGGTCTCGAAGAATTATCTTCAAGGAGGTCCCGAAAAATTATCTTCAAGGAGGTCTCGAAGAATTATCTTCAAAGAGGACCCGAAGAATTATCCTCAGGAAGGACTCGAAGAATTGTCCTCAAAGAGGACCCGAAGAAATTTTCCTGAAGAAAGAACTCGACGAAATATTCATCAAGGAGAAACAAAAAAAAAAGAGAGAGATAGACAAATCTTCGGGTCCATTGACTCGTCATATTCTTCCGAGCAAGCGCATCGGTGATGAACCCGACAATATAGAAGAATCCAATATATTCGGCTGCCTCATCACGCCCGAGAAAAATATAGAAGAGCAAAATGGGTCATTGCATCAGCCGAACAAGGCACTCGACAATATATTCTCGGAGCGCTAAAAGTCGCGAATAATCTCTGAATGCCGCAAAACTCTGCGAAGGTAAGACCGGATCCGTTCGAGCGGCGTGGCACCGTCTCTAACGTCGGTTTGCTACTTTTTCCGTATCAACATACGAAGAAAAATCCTAACGGACGCGTTAGGTACCCGATAAAACATGACTGACTCGACGGTGGTAAGACCTTAAGCGGCACCTGTCGAGTTAACATCAGTATCCGGGATCATGTCCGGGACGTGATCTTGAAGTAGGTTTTGCGGATTGCCACTAGAGCAGTTAACTAGTACCTGATCCGTCGATGAACTAGCCCCAATTACCATTATCCCTGTACAATATAGATATGGATGTCAAATAAAAATAGCAACAGCCGGGAGTCGATAAAAAGAGGGGCTGCACCCAGAAATATAGCCAAGTTTTTTATCGAGTAGTACAACTTGAGCCTATGCCTAGGTGCAAGCACCTGCCCATAGGCTCGGGGCTACTCTTATCGAGAGTATTGTTCACCCTCCCGATAAGATACAAGAAAGAGGAAAAATGGTGGTGTCGATTAAAAGCAAGTTGAGCCTACACCCAAGTGCAAACACTTGGCTGTAGCCTCGGGGGCTACTCCCATCGGGAGCGCTGGTCGCGCGCCCGATAGAAAGATAACTTCGACAGCATCTACGGCAATTCAGGTTTGTAGACTCAACTCGATTCTACGACTCGAGTGGAGCCTACTCCCATCGGGAGCACATGGATTTCATCAAGTCTTCCAGAAATATAGTTAAGTTCTTCATCGAGTAGTACAACTTGAGTCTATGCCTAAGTGCAAGCACTTGCCCATAGACTCGGGGGCTACTCCCTGCGCACCCGATAATTTCAAGAATCGTCGACATCATCTATGCTACACATGATCTACGGCATGGACATCGCCTTGTATTTCTTCGAATTCGAAGATGGTTATGCTTGGAGTTTCTACGCAAGTCTTCGACTTTCCTATAAACTCGGGGGACATGGGCATACCCTTCGGTACCCATTATTAGTATACCTGGCCGGCCCAATATGGAGAAGACCCAATATGGAGAAGGCCCAACAAGGCAACCCGAAGAAGTAGTCGACTAGGACTCTTGTAAAACCCTAGGCTGGTTGCATATATAAAGCTAGCCAGGGCACCCAATAGAAGGGCGAAGAGATAGACAACATAGCTCCGCTACGGCGGCACCATGTAAACATACTTATGATCATATAGAGGATTGCTAGCAGCACGTAGGGATCCTCCACCGAGGGGACCCGAAGCTGGGTACGTCGTGTGCCTAATCTCGTCCCCGGAATCTCCATCGTCGCTCTCTCCCGAAACCCTAGTCTACAATACGTAGGCATTGGCGAGGTGATCCCTCGTCAGGCGGGACGTACGGCACGGGGTCGTAGGGGTCCCATCCCGCTGGGATCTGACTGCCACCGGCGGCAGCAGCCTCCGATGCACCGGCGACGGCGGCGGCGGTGTCGTCCGTGAGGGCGCGCCGAAGATGGAGGCGTCGCGCTTTGAGCCAACCTCGACGATGGGATTGGCATTCTCCTTGTCCATCTCGGCGGAGGAAGAGGAAGAGGGAGAGGGAGAGGGTTTTTGCTGGAGAAGATGATGGGACGTGAGAGAGTTGGCGATGCGTGAGTGAGAGTGACGAGAGAGTGCGAGGAGGTCTATAAAGGCGAGGGTGGTTAATGCGACCGCGTCCACGCGTGCACAGTGCACGTCTGCACGTCTTGGACTTCAGCGCGACACGCGTCCACGATTGCACGTCTCGACTTCTCCACCGCGACCGCGTCTACGCGTCAACAATTGCACGTGTCCTCGAGTCTAACCGAAATTTAGATATACTCAGGTATACCCTCGAGTCTTATAATAGCATTTTTTGTGTGCTCAATTTTCCCCTCGAGTGCTAATACTGGCTAGTGCAATATACTCAGTTTTACCCTCAAGTGGCTGGTCAACAGAGAGTCAACAAATGAGATTAACTAGTTAAATGAGTCATTTAATGTGCAAAAAATCCTAAAAAGAGTGGCACTTACTCATGGAGTCTTTACCACAAATTGTCACTTCTGAAATCATAGATAAATCATAGATAAATCAAGTTTTACCACAAATTGCCACTTCTCAAATCACCTAGTAGCTATGAAGGTGCATGGTTTTCCACAATAAGCCCTTCCCAAAACAGCTTCCCCCAAATCATACTTTGTCTAAATGAGGCCACAATTCTCACACTATATTATTTGCAAATAGTTTGAGGCAGGTCAAGATGGGTTTCATTGTACAAAACACGTATTTTCCATTTTTTAAATCTCATATTTTCCATTTAATTACTACTCAGGTGCCCTTGGTTTCTTGATAGTACTCAGTTTTGCCCTCTCTCTTCACAAATTCTCGCAGACGTGCATCATCGCCCTGATTGGTCTAGCCCATGTTGACATGGGCATACCCTTCGGGTACCCATTATTAGTATACCTGGCTCGGCCCAATATGGAGAAGACCCAATATGGAGAAGGCCCAACAAGGCAACCCGAAGAAGTAGTCGACTAGGACTCTTGTAAAACCCTAGGCTGGTTGCATATATAAAGCTAGCCAGGGCACCGAAATAAAGAGGCCAACAGATAGACAGAATATAGACAACATAGCTCCGCCTATGGCGGCACCTGTAAACATATGATCATATACTGGATTGCTAGCAGCACGTAAGGATCCTCCACCGAGGGGACCCGAAGCTGGGTACGTCGTGTGCCTAATCTCGTCCCCGGAATCTCCATCGTCGCTCTCTCCCGAAACCCTAGTCTACAATACGTAGGCATTGCCGAGGTGATCCCTCGTCAATTGGCGCCGTCCGTGGGGATCAAGCGTCGACTGGATTTTGTGATCCGGGCGAGATCCGTTGAAGACCATCATCAAAGATATCGGAAGATCGGAAAATTTCGAGTTCATCAGCAAGCAGCGACTTCGTCATCATCTTCGCAAACAAACGGTAAATTATTCGAGCGTACAAACGCCAGGAGTACAGCAGATCAAGCCGCCACGCATGTTCGCTTCGGCTGCCGGCGTGCGTGCATGCGTACGTTTACAACAAGGCTCCAGGGAAGAAGAAGTGCACCTTACACAAGTTTCAAGATTCAGAGTTTGTTTCCGTGTGGGATCTGGACTCTCCAATAAACAAAATCAGCTCGGCAAAAGGGACAGCCAGCCGGATCAAGGTCCAAAAAAGAAACAGACAAAGTACAGACACAGCCAATGTGACTTCGTGTAAAAAGTAAAACAAAAGGAAGTGAGCAGCCGTACAGGTTTTTTGTACGGGCCTCAACACAAAGCCATTGGGGAAATCAAGCTTGAAAATCATCGAGTGGAGAAGCAAACAGGTTCAGATCAGTTCGGCCAACTTTTTCGCTGTCGAGTCCAAAGGAACTTATATCGCCATCGACTTCGGAGGAGCCAACATCGTTATCGAATACGTCCACCTTATCGACTGCTGCTCCCCTACATGGATCAAGCCAACCAAGTTCGTCAGCGACCAACATCCGACACAAAAATATCAGGTGCTATATTTTCAATTAATTACTACTCGCAAAATTTATTTCGCCAATATTCGGTGCATACTATTATTTGCGCGCAGTTTTTTGCACCGCAATATAACCACAGACTGAAACAAACCTTCGACTACTCTGCTCGGACGACCGCGCCCGTCATCGCGCACTCGCCACGATCGGGGCTCGCCTGTTGCGGATCCGTCACATCGATTACGTCCTCTTCATCGACTACTTCCGGCCAAGCGCCGCACAACTACAGACTGCGTCCGCGGCACAACCTGCATCCACATCGGCTCCGTCGCACCCGATAAAAAAGCTAAGTGTTTCTCTTTCAAGAGTCAATTATTATTTACTTTCGCCACACTCGAATACTCGGGGGCTGCGTCATTACATTATTACAGCAAATACACCCGATACTCGTGGTTGTGTCATTACTTCGTTACCACAAATATACTCGGTTACTTGGTGAATTTGTTTTCTTCGGCTCTGGATATATCTTCTCCGGTTCAGTGGAATTATTTTCTCCGGTTCAGTGGAATTATTCTCTTCGGCAGTTGATTTATTTTCTTCGGCTTAGTGAAATTATTTTTTCGGCTCAGTGGATTCATCTTCTTAGGCTTACGGGATTTGGTCTTCGTCGGATTCATCTTATAAGATTATCATTGGTTTCCTTTAATATAATATTACCCGACGCGTTTCCGGGTCAATGGATTCATCTTCTATGGTTATTACTGAAACTATTTTCTCCGGCTCAATGGATTCATCCTCTATGATATCAACGGATTCATCTTTTATGGTTATTACTGGATTCTTCGGGTCAATGGATTCATCCTCTATATCGGCGGATTCATCTTCAATATATGATGGTGTAATCTTTAATATGGATTCATCTCAAGTACTTCATCTCGGACTTCATCTTCAGTATTTCATCCTTAATGGCTTTCTTTCGGCGACACGGATAATACTCGAGGGCTCGACAACGACTTCGCCCCGAGTAACAACTGTGACACGGCATCTAAGCAACAATCATGACATCACCCCAGCAATGCTCGGGGGCTCGGCTATCTCTTCATCAACAATTTGGTGGTATCTACTTTCGCTAATTCAGTGGTTTCTACTTCGGCTCGACTTTTTATCTACACTCAAAGACCTCATCACGCATCGACTCCGTCGTGCCCAATAAGCTAAGTGTTCCTTTATTTCACATAAAGTTGATTATCATTTAATTTCACCGCACCCGACACTCGGGGGCTGCGCGGTATATATTCACTTTACATATCATCGAATCTGAGCATCTGACACCGCATGCGAAAAGAGAGTCAAGGAAAAGATAGAAAAAGTTTGTTTATTTGTGCAGGAGATAGCAAATTTCAAAGTATATAAGAGAAAACCCGACGAAATTGTTTTCAAGAGAGAACAGGACCCGACAAAATCTTCTTCAGGGAGGAACCCGATGAAATCAAATAGCACCCGACGAAATCTTCTTCAGGGAGGAACCCGATAAAATTGTGAGAGAACCCGACGAAATTTTCTTCACAAGAGAACCCGATGAAATTTTCCTGAAGGAGGAACCCGAAGAATTGTCCTCAAATAGGACCCGAAGAAATTTTCCTGAAGGAGGAACCCGAAGAATTGTCCTCAAATAGGACCCGAAAAATTTTTCCTGAAGGAGGAACCCGAAGAATTGTCCTCGGGAGGACCCGAAGAAATTTTCCTGAGAAGAACTCGACGAAATTTTCAAAAAAAAAAAAAAAAAAAAAAAGAGGATGGACAAATCTTCGTGTCCATTGACTCGTCATTTGTTCTGAGAAAGAGTATCGGCGATGTGCCTGACGACAATATAGAAGAACCAATATATTCGGCTGTCTCATAAAGCCCAAGAGAAAAATATAGAAGAACCCGTAAAATGGGTCATTGCATCAGCCGAACAAGGCACTCGACAATATATTCTCAGAACGCCAAAGTTGCGATCAATTTCTGAATGCCGCAAATTTGCGAAGACCCCAGATCCGTTCTGCTGGGCGTGGCATCGCCAAAGACTGCGCTCTGCTACTTTTATCCGTATCAACAGATACGAAGAAAATCTAACGGACGCGTTAGGTACCCGATAAACATGACTGGGACTCGACGAATGGTAAGACCTTAAGCGGCACCTGTCGAAGTTTACACATCCCGAGATCATGTCCAGGGACGTGATCTTGAAGTAGGTTTTTGCGGATTGCCACTAGAGCAGTTAACTAGTACCTGATCCGTCAGATGAACTAGCCCCAACTACCATTATCCCTGTACAATATATATATGGATGTCAAATAAAAATAGCAATGGCCTGGAGTCGATAAAAGAGGGGCTGCGCCAAGTTCTTTATCGAGTAGTACAACTTGAGCCTATGCCTAGGTGCAAGCACCTGCCCATAGGCTCGGGGCTACTCTTATCGAGAGTATTGTTCACCCTCCCGATAAGATACAAGAAAGAGGAAAAATTGTGGTGTCGATTAAAGAAAGTTGAGCCTACACCCAAGTGCAAACACTTGAATGTAGCCTCGGGGGCTACTCCATCGGGAGCGCTGGTCGCGCACCCGATAGAAAAATAACTTCGACAGCATCTACGACAATCAAGCTTTGTAGACTCAACTCGATTCTACGATTCGAGTGGAGCCTACTCCCATCGGGAGCCCATGGATTTCATCAAGTCCTCCAGAAATATAGTTAACTTCTTCATCGAGTAGTACAACTTGAGTCTATGCCTAAGTGCAAGCACTTGCCCATAGACTCGGGGGCTACTCCCATCGGGAGCGCCGCGCACCCGATAATTTCAAGAATCGTCGACATCATCTACGCTACACATGATCTACGACATGGACCTCGCCTTGTATTTCTTCAACTTCGAGATGGTTATGCTTGGAGTTTCGCAAGTCTTCGACTTCCCTATAAACTCGGGGGCTACTGACATGGGCATACCCTTCGGGTACCCATTATTAGTATACCTGGCTCGGCCCAATATGGAGAAGACCCAATATGGAGAAGGCCCAACAAGGCAACCCGAAGAAGTAGTCGACTAGGACTCTTGTAAAACCCTAGGCTGGTTGCATATATAAAGCTAGCCAGGGCACCCGAAATAAAGAGGCCAACAGATAGACAGAATATAGACAACATAGCTCCGCCTATGGCGGCACCCTGTAAACATATGATCATATACTGGATTGCTAGCAGCACGTAAGGATCCTCCACCGAGGGGACCCGAAGCTGGGTACGTCGTGTGCCTAATCTCGTCCCCGGAATCTCCATCGTCGCTCTCTCCCGAAACCCTAGTCTACAATACGTAGGCATTGCCGAGGTGATCCCTCGTCACATGTCACGCGGATCGTGCCCGCCGACCGTTGATCGTATGATATAGGGAACGGGCAGGATAACCCCTCTCTCTCTCTCTCTCTGTTGGCATTATTTTTCACGCAAAAAATGATAAACCATCACCGATTTGTTGTTACCATTACTTTTCACGCAAAAAAATGATAAACCATCACCGATTTGTTGTTGCCATTACTTTTCACGCAAAAAATGATAAACCATCAACAATTTGTTGTAGCCATTACTTTTCACGCAAAAATGATAAACCATCAACAATTTGTTGTAGCCATTACTTTTGACGCAAAAAAATGATAAACCATCACCGATTTGTTGTTGCCATTACTTTTCACGCAAAAAATGATAAACCATCAACAATTTGTTGTAGCCATTACTTTTCACGCAAAAAATGATAAACCATCAACAATTTGTTGTAGCCATTACTTTTCACGCAAAAAATGATAAACCATCAACAATTTGTTGTTGCCATTACTTTCCACGCAAAAAATATGATAAACCATGCATCGCCGATTTGTTGTTGCCATTACTTTTCACGCAAAAAAATAATAAACCATCAACAATTTGTTGTAGCCATTACTTTTCACGCAAAAAATGATAAACCATCTATCTTTGTATAGAATGATAAACCTATCACGTATGATTTTTGAGGTCATTTAGAGAAGGCAGAAAAAACCTAATTTGTTACAAAAGCTGGTTTCAGTGAGACCTAACCAAGTTTGGCATACATGATGGCATACCTATAACAACAAGGAATATCTAAAAGGGAAAATTTCAGAAAATTTGAAATTTAGGGTGAAAATGATGCCATACATGATGCTGTTTTTCGAGGTTTTGACCTGAAAATCAATTGGGTATTATAAAGGGAAATAAAAAGTTCGAAAAATGTAAAAACGAAAAAATCTATCTATCTATGTATAGAAGATCAGCTGTATGAAATTTGAGGTTATTTAGAGAAGGTAGAAAAAATCACCTTGTTAGAAAAGCTGGTTTCAGCGAGACGAAACGGCATGCGCTTAAGCAAAGTGATTTTTCGAACATCTCCAAATGACCCCAAATTTTCCATACATGATGCCATACGTGTAACAACAAGGAACCCTATCTAAAAAGTGTCAAAAAAGTTTGCCCAACCGTATAGCTCTATCAAAAAGAACCTCACCATGGCGCTAGTATAATTTTGGGATAGTTACAAACTTTCGTTACCTAACCTTCAACATGAAACTTGTTTCAAATTCATTTTGGCCTACAAGAAACAAATCCCAACTTGATTCGAGCACCACAGCCTCCAAACGATGCCGATGCCGATATCGGCATGGTCGGAACGGCTATGCTCGCCACTGCTAGGTCAACGTCGGGATGCACCCTCAATCCCGTCCCCTCATTCGATCACGACACACCAGAGATACCGCCGAAGCCAATGCCGAACGTACATGCTGATGCCAATGCCGAACATGCATGCACGCCGCGTGGCACGGCCACGCCGACCCGCTATGCTGGACGCCACAGACCGCCGCGAGGTCTTTCCCTTCGCCACCACACTCTCCTAGCACCCACCTATACACGCCAGAAAGGAGAGACACTAGTTTTCTCTATATTGCTCGCGTTCGTGTCCGACACGGTCAGTCAAAGTTTTGAGGTGGTCGTCGATGTCGTCGACCATTTTTTCTCTTCTTTGCATGGTTAAACGCGTCTAGTTCATATCTATCTAATGCGTCTGGTCTCGCCTCATGCAGTTCTTTGTGGACGTCGATCTCATCTCGGCACCCCGCATGCCACCTCCTCCGTGCCATCGCTGTAGAGCTCCATTTAAAAATCTAATCCTACCCGTGTATTGCCCCTTGTATCAGCGTCATGGCCCCACTTGTCATTTGATATACCGAAGCCCCACTCGTTCGCGTTTTGGTCAGGGATACAGCGATGCTTACGGTCAAACAAAGATGGATGGTCTGACGTGTCTTTGCGGGCTCTACGTGGCCCCACTAGTCAGAAGATAACGGTCAACCGTCGGGCAACCGGCCGTTACATCACGTGTGATGGTTTCAGACAAACGTTTGGGTAAAACTGAGGAAAAACTAAGGAGCTGGGGAAAACTGAGCACAACTAAAGACCCGAGGGCACGAAAATAGAAATCCCTTTTCTTTTTTGTATTTACATGAACCGTTTTTTGCTTCAATGAAGCAAAAGTGGGACTTTTTTTGCTGCGAAGAAACAATATCTGAGTGAGTTGCAGCACTCTTACTTTTTAGTCTCTTTAGGCGAACCGTTTTTTGCTTCAATGAAGCAAAAGCGGGAGGTTTTTTGCTGCGACGAAGCAAAATCTAAATTTCAGGTGAAAGTGGACACGTGTCACGCATGCAAGCAGGAGGATGGAAAGTTTGGAGCCTCCGAAGGATTTCTAGCACTGCCCTAATTTTTACATCATCTGTTTTATATGCCCTATAAAACATTACAGATCCTCCTGTACCATATCCAATACTGGTAGGCGATAGGGAAGATGAGTCCGAGAGGGGCACGAGGTGGTGCAAAGCAGCAATACGCACTCGACCGGGAGACAAGATCGTTAGCTAATCAGACAAGAAGACGAGATCTTTACCGACTCGTATAAGCCGCGCCGTCCAACAAGAAATACCTGCACTCGATACTTAAGGTGAGGGCGATAGTTGTTTACGATCAACTTTTACCACAGCGAGCGAGTCCTGAACTTGTTCCCTTTATCGTTTCAGCATCGTAAAACTCGGTTTCAGCGCCTTTTGGATCTGGTCAGAAAACCATGGTGAGCCAGTATTCTACTGTGATCGATGTACTCCCTCCATTCGAAAATAAGTTTTGACCCATATATCTGACACATTTTACTGTGTAGATACACTCATATTTAGATCAATTTTTTGAGTCACTTATTTTAAAACGGAAGTCGCAGTACCATATAACCTTGCCCGCCGTTGCTTGTCATGCATTTTTTTTCATATGGCTAACCGGTTATCTGCTTTGTGACGATGGCTTTAGGGGCAGGGACAATCCTCGGGCAGCAGAGCTAATGAACTTCTGCTTGCAAAAAAGAAGCTGGAACTGCTTGAACTGCTTCGGCAAGCGTTTGCCAACCCGGTGCTGAAAGACTGCGGGGTGAACTACTCTGCGGAAGCGGAGGCCAACAAGCTCAAGGACCCGGCTTCTCACTGGTCGTTTCATTGATTCAGCACCTAGCTTCCCAGTTGCACACGTACTGAACACAACTTTATGTAATGTGTGGCGTTTCCTTCATGCTTTTACCGATATGATTTCCCTCGGTTTACTTTGTTGTACAAATAAAGCAAACATTATGCATGCTTATTAGCAATGCTGACAACCACATAATTTTTTTTTCTTACCACCAGTATATTTTACTGTGTTACATGCGTCTACATATGATCAGGGAAGTATGTACTCCGTATATATTTCCGACAGTCATAACTTAGCTGTCGCAACAAAATAGTATACTCTATATGCCATGTCTACCGAACAAAAATGCAAATGATGCCATCCTCTACCAATAAAATTTGTGTCCGAAAACCAGAATACACGGAAGTCAAAAGAAAATTTAAGCCACTTCTGTATCCTCGGCCTATCAAACCAAAGAACCAAGAGGTGCAAACTGCGACATGAGCATACAGCACATATTGGCTCAAAGCACCCGGCGTATCAGCAGCCAAAAAAGGGAAGGCTGGCCATCGTTCACGCAGCCACTAAATTACAATGCACTGCGAAACAAATCATTCGAGCAGCAGCCAAAATTTATTACTCTATCAACACGTTGTGAACCGGCAAAGGCAAAACTGCCTCTCTGAAACTAGGATGCAATCTCTCGTCGCCGCGGAAACACTGATCCTTACACATTGTAAAGTGAGGAGGGGAGTGGAAAAATGCACATCACGAAGAAAAGAAGGGATGTAGTCAATTCAGTCAGCTGGCTTTCTCCAGATTCTCAGCTTCTCGCCGCTGCCTCTCCTTAGCCTCCTGGCGCAGTCTATCCTCCTCTCGCCTCAAAGCTTCGGCTTCCTCCTCCTCAGCCTCCTCTCGCTCCCTGCGTTCATCCTCTGCGTCCTCTCTTTCATCAAGATAATCAAACTCCTTCTCTGCAGCCATAGCTTTTACTATTGGATCCCGCAGCTCAGATATCAAGCCCCCACCAACCTTGTACTCCTGCTCGTCACCGACAAGGAATAGCCGCTGATCAGGTCCTGACGCCATTGGGATGTCAACAGCAAGTAGCTTCATGTCATACTGCAAAGGAATTAGAGTTAGGTTAGAAGACTTGCTGTCATTGGACCAATACTACTACTCATTTACTACTTTCTCATGCAGGATGACATCTTATGTATTATATTATTTCTCTTCATCTATACATAATAATAGTATAATACTAGAATCGGTGATTTCTAGATGGCAAGAGAGGAGCACTAAAAAAAACTAGCTGGATACAGTGTCAAGTGTCAAGTGTCAACTACCAGTCGACTATACATGTGCTATGACAGCAATTTAAACTTTCTATTACAAACTTCTTTCATTTCTACAGAAAGGCTGACAAGAATCGACATAGCAAGATTGTGCACTGAATTTGAAGAGCGATCAGCAATTTCTCTTATATCAATAAGGAAGAGAGACTGAAACTTGCTTCACTTTAACTCTACTATTGTAATAATTGTTCAAGTTTTCAGTCACTCACTAAAGGTCCAGTGCTTACATCATATTGTGCATGCATAAGTATCAGACAGTTAAATCTAGAGGCAGTACAGTAGAGTTTGCTACGAAATAGAGAAGAACATTTTACATACCTGTCCTTTTTTCTTCTTGACTTCAACACTTACAAGACCCTTCCTTTCTGATCCTTTGATAGGGAAGATAAGAAAGCATCGCTTGCCGCCAACCTTCAATTTGAAGTCCTTTAGTTTAGGGCCTCCACCAGACATAACATATGCTCTGACGTCAGTGCCAGCTAAGGGCGCACCCATGACTTCAAGGATTGCAGCAGATGTATTGAGCTTCGTCATCGCAATCCTGTAAACCTTGTCAGGATTTATGGTGATCCTTGCGCGTGCGTACATACCCTGTGACAAACATAGATAATTAAAAAATCATTTAATCTCCCAAAAAACCATGGCACCATATGTCAAGCAAAGCTGCACTAGAAAGCTTAAATTGTCAACTACACCCTTCATGATAATACTACAGAGGATAAAACAAAATGTGCTACAGAAAATTAGTAATGAGCTATAATGTGCCACAAGTAGACAAGTTCACATGCCCCTGGTATTTTTATACTCTGTCGCTGCATCTCAGCTAACAAGTCTCTTTAATCAAACATCACCTTGATCACAGAAATGTAAGTTTTCTCCTACTGTATTTTATTAATTCTGTTACTTAAAGAGGCGCAAATTGGTGTACCATCCATGCACACCAAGAAATGACATAAAATGAACAAGCGACATTATTATAAGCATGCCTATCCAGTATTTTGTCATCGTGATTAACTGCTACTGATATTTTGAAAAATGGTGCAAGACTATATTGGTTTGTTACCCTATATGGTAAAGCATCATGTGCATACTAATTCTCGACGGATATCCACTTGGTGGATTCTGATCGAAAAATTGCATGAGGTGAATCATTTAAGAACAAAGAACAAAATGAAAATATGATTCTGGTTCTGGAGCAATCCACAAGGAGTAAGTACAGAATCAAAGTAATGACTGATGGCAGTTCAGGTGTAATCTTATAACGGAAGGAAGATAACCATCACATTGCTAGCATGGTATTCTCCTCACATTGTTAGCATGGTATAGTCGCACACAGGCATGTTGGCTAATCATATGATCAGCAGACTATATTGCTCCGTGTAGGCCTGTACTATAAGCATGCCTATCCAGTATTTTGGCTTTGCGATTAACAGGTACTACTGATATTTTGAAACAGGGTGTAGACTCTCTGTTTGTTGCCCTACATGGTAAAGCATCATCTCTGAGAGCAGTAGTTATGGGTCCAGGGCAATCAACCAGTATCTAAAAACCCAGTAGCAGTTCTCTATGAATATCCACCTGGTGAATCATGATCCATCCTCTATGGCTCAATGCAAATTGTATAAAACAAAGCATTTACTATATGAACAATAGACATTGGATTTGGTTCTTAAGCAATCCAAGGAGTAAGTACAGAATCAATGTAATGGCTGGTGGCAACTCAGATGCAGTGATATATCTGAAGACAATCTTCACACTGACAGCACGGTAATCTAGTACGATCTCTACACTGTTAGCTTGGCACAGGTCACACGCAGGCATGTTGACCATTTATATGATCAACGAAATATACTGTTCAGTGAGGATCCTTCAGGGTGAAGTGTGGTTTCTAGTAGGAACAGTGTGACAATTCTGGAAGCATGCCATACACACACAGTTTCAAAGGGAAAATGCATGGACATTGCCCACCTAGAATAATACTGAAAGTTACCCAGAATACTTCATCAAGCTAGTTGCAGGTTCAGGGTAGTTGTTACAGGTACAGGGCAATCAACCACTTTCTAAAAACCCAGTAGCAGTTCTCAAAATGGATATCCACTTGGTGAATCATGATCCAGGATCTATAGTTCAATGCAAATTGTATGAGACAAAGCATTTACTGTATGAACAATTTGACAGTGAATTTGGTTCTAAGCAATCCAAGGTGTAAGTACAGAATCAAAGTAATTGCTGGTGGCAGTGTAGATGCAAATGGTATATCTAAAGGAAGCCAAACTTCACACCGATGGCACGGTAATCTGGCATGATCTCAACATTGTTATCATGACACAGGTCATAACTCGCACGCATGCAAGTCAGCTGTTCATATGATCAACAAATTATGTTGTTTAGTGTAGACCCCATCAGGGTGAAGCGTGGTTTTATTTTGGGGAACAGTGTGGCATTTCTGGAAGCATGTCATACATTACGCTGCAGTTCCGAAAGTAAAAAAAATAACATCGGCATTGCAATTTCTACGAACTGAACCACCTAGAATAGTATCGAAGGTTACCAGGAATACTTCACCAAAGCTAGATTAACATACATAGCATAGCAAGTTGGATCGAGAGGAGAAGGGGAGAGCAAAATACTCACAGCGAATGCGACCATGGCGGTGGCGAGGGCGAGGAAGCCGTACTTGGCCATGCCCTCGGAGAGGCCGACGAAGGTGCTGGCGATGCCGAACATAACCCGCCAGAGCGCGATGCAGACGACGACGCCGCCCGCGCCGACGAGCAGCATGTAGTTGCGGCGCCAGAAGGCCTCCACCTGCAGGCCCACGGCCTCCCGGTACCGCGCGGCGGCGTTCTTGGCGGCCACCACCGGCCGGTTCAGCCCCTGCCCGAGCGGCACCGGCTTCGTGGAGCGACCGGCGCCGCCGCTCGCGAACTGCCTGACCCCGCCCACGAGACGCTGCATCGCCTGCGGGAGCCGCGGCGGGGCGAGGAGGGTGGGCCGGGGTAGCCTCGCCTCGGGACGCGCGGTGGTGAAGAAGCGGGAGGGGGCGGAGGGGGAGGGGAAGTGGCGGGGGATTGGAGTGGGGGGAGGGCGGCTGGCGGCGGCCGGGGAGGGGCGGAGGAGGAGGTGGCGGTGGATGGTGTGGAGGCCTCGCCGCGAGGAGGAGAGCGCGGCGGCCGCCATGGGGATCGAGATCGGGCTCGCAGTCGCCGGGCTTGGGAAGGAAGGAAGGATGGTGTGGTTAGACTCGACTCGAGAGCGGCTTGGACTAGACAGACAGACTTGGCTTTCCCTTGTTTCTGCCCACCATTTTTGCACCTTTCTTGCTTGTGCTTTGAATTTCAGTGGATTATACATTTGCTGTGGGATGAATTGCAAAGGATTTCTTAGCAAAAAAACTTATACGGAATCCAACCCTACAAACCAAATAACCATCATCTGAAATTTTTCAAAGAATTTGAATCATCCAAATTTCTAGGACAATCCTTCAAATCAATGAGGCCCTGACCTGTCGATATATTAATAGGGTTTTTTAACCATTTCATGTTCGCTTCTGTAGCATTATTGTGCTCCAAATTTCATTTTCTTCTAGGGTTTGGAATATTTGTGCTCTTTTCACTATAACGTAGTCGGCCAACATGACGCTTATGTTCACCGACTAGGATGGCTAATTGCCTCTGAATCAGTTTTCATGGCGCATAATTGCTGCAGAGAGAAAAAAATCATAGCGAAATTTTGCAACCCTGGCGCGCGCCGTGAAATATGTACCATGGCGTTTATAGATTGCGCTGCGATAGGTCAAATGGCGCCCCATACATGCATTGTGGTAGGTGCTACCTGCCTTCCATGATATTGGCAAACTAATTTTGTTTGCCAAAACGTTTTACATTAAGGAACATAGGTAATATATCCTAAGCCAACACTAACTGTTATGATATGTCGGACCAAGCACACTATCTTCATGTTATGATATGTGAGCCCAAGCACGTCACATACTAATGCCTCCTACTTCCTCTGCCCGAGAATAAGTGTACATCTGAATTTATCCTAAGTTAAACTCATTAAAATTTGACCAACTTTATTATGGAGGAAAATAGCAGCATTTGTAACACTAAAGTAGTATCACTAGATGTCTGCATCCATCTTGAAATATAGTTTCATACTATACCAACTTGAGTTCATATATGTTGATATTATTTTCTATAAAATTGGTCAAATTTATAAAAGCTTGATTTTGGATAAAACTAGATGTGCTTATTCGTGGACAGAGGGAGTATGATCTTTGCCGACACGTGCCTTTTGCCTGACAATTTAATATCCACACTTTGTTGAACACTGTAAATCACACAGGGGCGTAACATACGAAGCCCGGCTTCAAGTGGTAAAGGAATACGGTATTTCATTTAGATCACGCAATACCATTACATATACAAAACGATTTAGTACAATGGGGTATTGTGCATGTATATAGGACAACCGACAACATCTAATCAAACACCAAAGTAGGAGTATATAATTTGCCTCATGTGATTAAGGGACCTATACATGCGTACACACAAACATAAACACACTCAAACGAAAACTTAACTATGGTGTTCACTCGAAACGTACGAATTAAAGTTACACGTATTGAACCTTTACACAGCCTCAAGAGCATGCATGTTGAGAACCAAGAGTTCTAGTTGTGAAACATGTTTTCAGCCATCATACCTGCCCTCCACCTTCCGCCTCGCTGCATCACGTCAGTTATGTCCTCGCTCTTCGTTTTTAGGGCCACGCGGTTGATCTTCTCCTTGAAGGCAGGATTTGCAGGCTCGACAATGATTGAATCCGCGGGCGGCATGTTGTAGACCACAACTTCCTTGAGATCTTCCATCAAACCTATTAGGCCTTCTTCCCCTTGTTTCCCTTCAAGCTTGATCTTCATCTTGGAGCAACCAGACAGAACAATCCTTCTAATCTTTGGGATGGACCTGGGCCTTATTGTCCACTCTGCTACTTTTGTCAGGTTTGTCATTAGCAGGCTTATCACGTTGTTGAATCCATTGTCAGAGAGCAAGAGCTCCTCCCCGCTGTAGGAGTCGTCAGACAAGACTAGCTCCATGAGGCTTGGGAGCTCACCTATCTTGTCGATGAATATCTGGTCCACCATGGATAGCTTGAGCACGAGCCTTGTGACATTGGGCAGTGTGTACTGGTCCTCCGTGATGACATCTGATGTGTCGATCTTCCCAGTCAGCTCTAGGATCTGCAGGCGGCGGAGTGTGAACTTCGTGAACAGTTTGAAAGGTATGTCGTCCCCAGCAAGGTGCAGGTACATGAGTGACTCCAGCTTCTTCAAGACGTCTTCAAGTGCTTTCCAATGCTGCGCACCCAAACCTGAAATCTGCAAGTAGCGAAGATACACCATGTTGTGTAAAGGTTTGATGTTGTTGCCTGACGGATCAGAGACCAGGCCTGTGAGTGTTTGCATGTTGTTGAGCACCCCGGCTGACTTGGGCAGTCGCAGCTTGTTGGCTACAACGTGCCGCAACGTTGGGATCTCCCAGAATGCTTGTGTCACCTTCTTCACCTCGGTCCTCTTTATGTCAAGTGTCTGGAGGTTGATGAGACGTGCAACCGAGGAAGGGAGCTCGGCTAGGGACCGGCTCCGGAGGCCTAGGTATCTTACATGGATCATGTCCCCGATTGCACGAGGAACCTTTTTTATCCTTAACCCCCGGAGATCAATTACACGGAGGAACTTCGATGCCGGGAGAAAATGGAGAGCTTGATAGCGTAGATCACTACTATTGCCTTGGTTCTTCAATGTGCCATGAGCTCTTACTATGCCCGCCTCCATGTTGCTCGATCTCTCCTCGGCAAAATCACCCAAGATGGACCTCATCTTAGGGAACGAGGTGCCCATGGGTATATACGACTTCATGTAGTTCTGGAGGTGAAGGCGGCGAACAGAACCAGGTGCGAGCAGGTCAGCATTGTCATGTACCTCGAGGAAACTCGCCTCCTGTGCTTCTTCCTGCGCAAAAGCATGGAGACGGTCATGGATGGCAACGAGCCAAACACCTCCATTCAGGTCCCTCTTCACCAGGTGGATCATCCCCCTCGAGATCAGCTCCTTGAGGTAGTTCTGGCCAATGTCCTCCATGGTCTTCCCCTTCTTTGGCTTCAGAAACCCCTCTGCGGCCCATAGCCGCACGAGGCGCCTCGCGTTGTAGATCAGATTCTCTGGCATCCCTGCAAAATACAGGAAGCAGGACTTGAGCCGGCTTGGGAGATCGTCGAAGCTTAGAGCCAAGATCCTCTTCACTTTCTTCGGCTCATCGCTCGACTTGAGCTTCTTTAGCACCTTGTCCCACTCTGATATACTCTTTGTTCGAAGAAGCCCGGCCAGCACCACGATCGCCAGGGGAAGTCCATGGGTTATCTGGAGCATGTCCTCACATGCGCTGTCAATCAGTTGTTGGGGTTGTGAGATCATGCTACCAAAGTTCTTATCGTCAAACTGCTTGTCGACCCCAAAGACTCTGCACTGAAACATCGATTTGCTCTCTTCTCTTTTGAGGTTTCCTATCTTGACCAGACTCACGTTTGGGTTAGCATGTGCAGCTTCTTTGTCCTCGAGGCGAGTGATGATCATAATTCTGCTCCCATTGTTGTTCTTCGGTAGGCTTTGGAGAATGGAGTTCCAGTTGGTGAAATTGACAAGGCCATCAACCATCACCAGGTAGCGTTTATCCACCAGGTACCGCGAGAGGGCCTCATGAACTTCTCCTGTGACTGAAGAGTTGTGGTCGTCGCTCTCGGGACACAGACGCTTGTAGATGAAGTACAAGATGTCATCATCTCTGATTTGTGGTGGGACATTGATCCAAGCTCGTACATCAAACTCCTTCCTGATCATAGGACTATCATACATTTCCCATGCAAGTGTAGATTTGCCAATGCCACTCTCCCCAACAACTGAGATGATAGATCTGCTACTATCACCTTTCAGAAGATGTTTTTCCAGGATTTGACGTTCAACTTCAAAGCCAAACACTTCAGTCCCCTCGTCCCTGCATATATTGATTGACCAAAGGGAAGAACATTTAGCCAAAAGTATAGGTTGCAATGTATTTGCAAGTGAGATGCTAAGACAAATACAGATCTTTACAATTAAGTAAAAAATACTATGTCACATCGACTTAAATAGTTTGATTAGTGTGGTAGTTAAATTTCTCGCTCTAAAGCATACACATGGTACCCCAAAACCATGTTACATGGAATAGTATATAGAATGAGTAATAATTTCAGTGCCGGTAATATTAGGTACTCTTGTTACATGTAATCAACATTTGGCTATGTGAAATGTGATAGGTATTTTCTATTCCCAAGCAGATGTGTCTCTTAGTTCAAAAAATTGAAAAAAGTGCTTCCAGAAGTTTCAATAAATATAAAAAATACAAACATGATGAGCCACACAGAAAATTATCTTTTTTTTTTTGAAGATAGAAAATTATCTTTTATATACTCTACATATTATTATTTTTGCACTTGCAAGAAATATGTATGCATTTATCTTAACAGCTGTGCATAACATTCAATCATCCACATGTGCATATTTATAGAGTTTTTTTTTGCAAGCACGATCGTACAAAACAATCAAAACCGGTTGGTTAAAAACATCACGTTTCTTAGTGCCCAGCTTACCAAATTCCCCAAACCTGAGCAATGGACATTTAGAAGTCTATAGTTGCGTTTTATTTAACAGATTTGTTGGTTCTAGGTCTCGCTTCAAATAATCATTGTTTGATAAAATGTCAAGAGCACCATACAAAAACTGCCTGTAGCAATTAAATCAAAAATTCCAGGAGATGTGCAACCGGAGCACCCAAAATGGCAGCGACCACTGCCGCAGCACGGAAGGGAGATTTGATTATTAATCACCCCCAGTTTACTCGCCTTGGATCATAGAGTAGACCCCTTTGTTCGTTTGCCTCCATGCCCTCTTAACGGCGAATCCTATTCATCATCGGCGGGTGATGGGTACAAACCATGCCCGCGTGGTTTCAGCCAACGGGGAGTTTTGGGCCGCGGCCCATCAACAGACATGGAGCCAGTAGGACTCGGGTTTTTTTGGTATTTGTCGAGTTTTTCCTGGGTTGTCTTGGTTTTCGGTTTTCTTTCGATTTTTCTTTGATTTTTTTGATTTTTCTTTTTCCTATTTTTTATTTTTTAACAAATTTTAAAATCGAGCAAATTTTAAAGTTAAGCAAATTTCAGATTCGAACGAATTTCAAAGTAAGCAAATTTTTAATCTGAGCAAATTTTGAATCTGGACAATTTTTAAATCTAAGTAAATTTCGAATCTATGCAAATTTGAAATCTAAGCAATTTTCGAATATGAGAAAATTTCAATTCTGAGAAAAATTTAAATCGAAAGAAATTTTGAATTTGAGAAATTTTGAAACAACCGAACTAATGGGCCAGGCTCATTAACGGTTAACCATCGCTAAGGGGTGATGGTTAGCTGCTCCCCCTTAACCCCCCAGTTTTGTCTAGATTAATGGCTTAAATGCCAACAATTCTACAAATGCGACTCATAAAGCCAACGTGCATCTCATGAATTGAACTTGAAATCACTAAACCTGCTCCATCCTCCGCAGCCCCTATCTCCGTAGGCCCCAGCCCGTAAGAACAAATAACAAATCGCACCCAAATCGGGGGGGGGGGGGGTCACCTCGCTCGAGAGCACCAGGGGTCATATGCTAGATTCTCCGCCGCCACCGCCGCTGCGAGTTTGATCCCAGAGACGGCGGGAGAACCTGGGAGTGAGAGAGCCGAGCACCGACGGTTTTGTGTGTATCGGAGTGTTGGGCGGCGCGTGTTGTATGAAGCCGGAAGCGATGCCGCTTTTTGTGGCATACGTGGTATCGTAGAATACAAGAAGGACGAGCTAAACAAAAAAAAACCGTCTATACGGGACAAACTATGCACGAAACTTAACAGAAAGTCATGTGAGCTCGCTACGCAAAAAAGTAATGTGAGCTCGGGCTACAAGGAACATGCTTTTCTTGGAAATGAAAAACGGGGTTTAAAACTTTCATGAAAACCAAATAAAATATACACGTACATACAGATGTATTCTATAAGCTTGTAAAAAAATTCAATATGAAATACTTTATACTCCCTCTGTCCCATGAAACATGTCGAAGGTTTGTCAAAAATTGGATGTATCTAAGTACTATTTAGTATCCAAATACATTTAAATTTAGAAAAATCTCATATGTGTTTTGTGGGATGGAGGTAGTACTTTGGCTACCCAACAATGCCAACTCCTGAGAGTTCCGCTGTTCCAAAATGTGTATTTTTGGTCTTTCTTAGATTCAGGGTTTTGTTATCTTGTGCAGCCTAGAGACAAAGTAGTTCATGTTGAAACTTACACACTTGTAAAACTAGAAGGATACCCCGCGCATTGCAGCGGGAATTTCTCCGATAACTCTATTTTGTAAAAAACAAAAGGATATAAGTTGATTGGAATAGGATGTTATTTGTAGGAACATGCATGATTCAATTGGCATAAATAGTCAAGAGGCTAACTTAAAAAAGACTGACTTGAAATGGTTATGTAGTTGGCGGCTAAAAGTTGATGATGTGGATAATTGAATGGCTTAAAAATAGATGATGTGGCTTGCATGTAGAGTATTAATGAATGTTAGTGGGGGATGACATGGATAATTGGATGGCTAATAAAATGGATGATGTGGATATCTTGCATGTTGAGATAGACAACTTAAATGACCCTCTAGTGGGGTTTTGCTTTATAAGAGATATAGATACATGTGTATGTATATAAATATGTTCTTTCAGATTTTTTTTGAAACTTAAAATACTATTTAGATTTTTTTTCGAAATACCAGGCTCCTTGGATTCCGAGCTCCAAATATCCAAAACTTAAAAGCCATAAACATATGTGTATTTAATATTTACGGCCTATTTGGATGCATTAGATAGTTTGTGTGTGGCTCAGGAGAGCTCAATCTCAATTTGAGGTTATCGATAGTTCACTCAAACAAAGTAGAAACAATCTTATGTATACATACTTGAAAAGGTTAATTAAGTTAATTTGTGGTGTACATGGCAAATACAAGAATGTGGATGTAAAACAACAATCCTCATGAGAACTAAATATTGTAATTTGTTGATCTCACTTTCACGCCATTGAAGGGAAATGTAATTTCAATGCCCTTAGCAAACAAGGAAGGTTTTTTTTTCAAATAACTTTTTTTTGTTAACTGGCCTCTACATCTTAAATCGAATAAGTTAGAACATAAATTTATCCAACTCTATTTACTAATATGTGAAGACCGCGATCATTCTCCATTTTTATATAAAGTTTCATCTATGTTTACCACACTAATAATAGGAGATGGTATTGTGTCATTGACTTGGCTCCGTTGGGCAACTCATGAGTTGTATAACTTCTGAATTTTAAACTATGCAATACTAATAATAGGAGTTGGTATTGTGTCATTGACTTGGCTCCGTTGGGCAACTCATGAGTTGTATAACTTCTAAATTTTAAACTATGCAATAAAACAACTGTGTGCATCAATTAATGTAGAGGCTGGGGCGATGCTCCCATTTCTAAAAAAAATGCCACAGCATTCTAAAACCAGTACACACCTCCACTACTGGTGTGCTAGCAAAGGTTGTCTTGAACCAAATACTATCAAGTGCCACAAAATTTATATTTTCACCCTGTAAAATTACATGGTTACATGACTACATGACGTAGAGGAATCCTATTTCTTGTCCTTTCTTATTCTGCCCTCAAACACTTTGAAATTGATCAAATCATAAATGTGTTCTTTTTGGTAAAGCTAAATCACAACTTGAAGTGTGGTCCCACATATTGTATGTTGTTGTTTATGGAGGCTTATGGAACATGACCTGGAAAGGCCCAAGACCTGTATGTTTTACTCTGCGAATTTGAGCACTTATCAGGTGGAATATAAATTTTCACATAGTAGATTGTTCTATTTTGGTGAAGGCGGGAAAATGTTGAGTAATACATGAATTGTTTGGATACGAGATGGCTTAAAATTTGGTTAAGGGGTTGGAAAGAAGCACTTGTTTTCCATGTGTAGTTGACTTTTCTTAAATCAAGTCTAATTCTTAGTGGCATAGTCTCGCATAATATGATGTTCTTTTTCAAGATCTCAACTCGAGTACTTCAAAGGCTGACTTATATATGATCCAAGTTTTATTGGATAAATGTACACATCAAAAGAATATCGACCACCTAAATGGATTGTCTTGGATCAAAACATGTTAGGGATCTAAATCTCCAACTAAAATATCTTCTATCTAGACAAATGGTTGTTTAAAATTAATGAGCATGGGATATGGCATGATTTGTACAACACAAATCGGATCCAAAGAACCTCTCACAAGTAAAATGGAAACCAGTTGACTCTTATCTTTGGACAATTCTATTATTGGAGGTTATAAGGAGCTTATTTTTCTTTCTCTATTGCACCTTCATCCTTAATGACCAAATTTGAAGAGGATTCTAATACAACGATAAATGACTGGGAAACACGTCAGTCGTCTCCAGTATCCCAGATTCCCTATTGCAAATAAGATTTGCACAATTGTGGGGATTTTAACCCGAATTCTATTTTCTGCCTGGGCACCACCGTGTCTTACGCGGTGCTCCCCTTTCTTGCGCGTTGGATAACGATCGGGCGGTTCAGGTAACTTTCTCTCAGCGGGACCACGGCTTCCTTATCCCCATCCGTCCGAACAGCTGATCGCTCCTCTCTTGTCCACTCCGTCCTTATCCCCATCCTGACGACCTGCTCGAGCGGCGAAAAGAAGATGAACTAGGTACCCATCGAGAGGACCCCGATGCTGGCGGAGGAGGAACGGGAGGCGCTGGTGGGAAGCACTCTCGGTGTCTCCCGCCGATGGGGAGCACGGTACCATCATGTCCGGCTCATGGCGGTCGCGCTCACCGTGGTGGTAGCGGCTGCGTTCCTGAAGTGCAGGCTGTAGTGGAGATAAGCTATGTGGAGCTGCTCCCCGTAGACGGCGGCGCCGCGGGCTTGATAGCGTGGCGTTCGGCACGGATGGGTAGGGGCCGTACGCCGACGTGGTGGACGGGAGGCCGGGAGGGCCATCAGGTGGCTCCGGGAGGAGCGCCGCTGGGTCGACCACTCCTCCGCGCCCGCGCCACAGCTGTAAGCCTAATTTGCGTACTCGCTTCACATCCTGCTTTGTGTTGCGTTGCTTCACCCTCCAGCCGGCCAGCCCCAATCAGTTTGAGTAGAGCGATCAATCAGATTTGCAGTACTATGGTGCTTTGCACGATCTATCCGACTATCCCTGACCAATTAAATAGAGCAGTTATTTTATTTGTTCATGAATTTTTATGTTGCCTCAAATCTTATGTAACAAGAGTGATTTTATACATCCAGGTTGTGGAGACGTCCGCAATAGTAATTTTCTTCAAATTCTTGATGTCACTTTTTTGCACCAAAATGTATTTTTTACTATTTTCTTACATCTAGAGCGATAGAAGTTTAATGTGTACCCAAAATTCCTGATGTAACTTTTGTCCAACTGTATGTATTTTTTACGTTTTTCTTACATACAGAGTGATAGAAGTTCAAGGCGTACACCAAATACTAGATGTAATTTTTTTGCAGCTATATGTAGTTTTACTTCTTTTCTTACATCTAGAGTGATGGAAGTTCAAAGTATATTTTCCCAATTTTCTTGGTGTAATTTATTGCTACTCGATTTATTTTCCTTGCACTGGACGAAGTTCTCTAATATGAACAAATCATTTGTTTTCGGGGCGGGTGGAAACGGGTTGTGCAATTCCATGTATTTTTTTTGTATTAATAATACACCGAAAGTAGCACAAACTATTTTTCCTAGCGCTGCCTCTTTTTTACATCCTTAATCTGGGATGTGATTATGCAAACAATGAAATGAATGACACAGTTACATCTTTCTTAGTACTTTACGGATTTTAATACTTGCAAGATGGTCTTTTGTTCCTTATGTTTGCAAGTGATAGCGACGGCTCTGGAGAAGGGCGTCGGAAGAAGGGGCGAGGGACTGGACGGGGGGACCTGTGTGCGTCTGGCATTTCCTGGTCATACTCTTTTTATGCCACATGGGGACCAGAAATTTCCATTTTGGGAAAGTACCGAACAGTTGAGCACATGGTTTTCTATATTTAGGTGGGGCACTCCCTAAGACTAACCAGTGCCTGGGCACTCTGTAGAAACGTCCGGATTTTAAACCCTTTTCCACCTCGTTAGGCGTTAAGAAACGGAAAACAGAATTTGAGGAAAAGGGCTGTGAGTTAGGTTGGCCATCATTTTTGCTGAGCATGGCGAGCGCATGTTCTATTGGGCCAAATAGGGCCATACTTAATTAAACCGGTCTTTTTGTATTTATTATTGAAACATAAATTATTTTTTTAGGTAGTTCCGCCAGAAATCTAGTGGGTGGCATTTCTCGTCAAAGGAAATATTTATTTGTTTCTGCTTCATGAAACTCCATTTTCGTATTTTCTCTATGTTTTAATTTTATGCGGAAAAGTTAAACTGCTCAGAGATGGAGAGGTAATAATACGTACGCGTACCATGCGTCGACGGTGTTGATGGTGTTGTGCGCCGCCGACGAAGAAGCGCCGGAGGAAGCGGGGCGCAGCTTCCTGATCTTGTACTTGTCGACGTTGTGGGAGATCTCCTTGAGCCTGTCCTTGATGCCGTCCATCCGGCCCCTTAGGTCATGGCGGACGGAGACCTGGGTGGTGCAGGAGGCGGCGAGGGCGAGGTACCTCCTCCAGGCTGGGGCTCCTCGCTGCAGCGTGTCGAGGTCGAGGCGGCGGAGGAAGTCGTCGAGGACGTCCTCCACCTCGTGCGCGACGTCGCGGGTCTGGCGGACCCAGAGGCCGACGTACTGGTTGGCGCCCTCCCGGCGCTCCTGGTCGGCGTCCTGGATGAAGGTCTGCAGCCACTCCAGCTTGTCCCGGAGCAGCCGGATGTCGTCGCCCACGCCGCTCAGCAGCGCCGCCTCCTTCACGGCCAGCTCCCCCAGCCGGTTCAGCACGAAGGTGATCGATGCGGACGCCATGCTCGATAATCTCGATCTCTTTCTCTTCTGGTGATTAAGCACTATCTTTCTCCTCTTGTTTGTAGTTAAACGACGTATGCTTCCGTATATATATACGCAGAGTAAGAGGGCTAGCTAGTGGACCAATTCAGAGAGGTTGAGCCGGCCGGATGGGGCGCTCGTCAAAAAGTCAAAACTGATCGAGCTGTGAATAATACACCATGGCACATGCTTAATTAGTGCTTCTGTGCATACCGCATACACACACATGCAAGTATACTATGCACCACAAGTTAGGTTCCGTCGAGAAAGATATGACAGTAAGTTGCATATGGAAGTTGATGGTCAAGAAAACTACGGTGGCTTAATCTGCGAGCCAGTCCTTGCCTCTCTGCGCAAGCTAGCTAGCCATGTTCAGCCAGTAGCAGTAAGTAGAATGCATGCATGATGCATGTATTCCAGCTCATTGCTTCTGTATATGGTGCATCCTTGATCGATCCATCTATACCGCCGTTTACTTCAGATAAACAATACGACTGAACATACACGGTGAGTGAGTCGTCAATATCGAGCTTTATTGATTAAATATTACATCGTCAATTAAGATCGAAATAATACCTTAAGCAACAATGTCTCGAATATTGTTGAAAGTAATCGAGATATAAACGAGAGAGACAACAAATGAATCAACTATTACTTTGTATTGATGATTCTGAGTATATATACATTGGGAAGGGACACGAGTAAGAGTCGCGTCTGTTCGAGGGGGTGCGAGGAGGGTCAAGCAACCGTCATAGATAATTACAAGAGGGAGGATTATCCCTTTAATTAACCTATTAATTAATTTCTAACACTCCCCATAATCCTTCCTTGACCTTGCGATTATCTCTGAAATCATCTTTGGAATCATCTCCTCCAAAAACCCTGTGGGAAAAATATGAGGAGAGTAGGGTGTATGATATGTTGCTAAAACTCCTTTAAACCCAGTGGGAAAATAAGGAGAAAATGGTGCAACATATAATGGTTGGATATGTTGTTAAAACTCCTTCAAACCCTGTGGGAAAATAAGGAGAAAATGACACAACATATAATTGGTATTGTCTCTTTGTTAACTCAATATGAGAAAAACCTGGTAAAAGGGAAAACCCGTAGAGTATAGAGAACAACATATGTCGTATATATTTTCCTAAAAACCCCAGCGGGGAAAATCATCTTGTGTTGATATTACCTCATTAAAAACCTTGATGAGAACATATGTAGTAAACTCATAAAGGGAAAAAGAGTGTAATATGGTGCTTTGAACATGATTGATTCAGGAAGATACCTGACGAGGGATCACCTCGGCAATGCCTACGTATTGTAGACCAGGGTTTCGGGAGAGAGCGACGATGGAGATTCCGGGGACGAGATTAGGCACACGACGTACCCAGCTTTCCCTCGGTGGAGGATCCCTACGTGCTGCTAGCAATCCACTATATGAACACAAGTATCTTTACAGGGTGCCGCCATCGGCGTAGCTATGTTGTCTATCTCTATGTCTATATCTTGGCCTCTTCTCTTTCGGGTGCCCTTGCTAGCTTTATATATGCAACCAGCCTAGGGTTTTACAAGAGTCCTAGTCGACTACTTCTTCGGGTTGCCTTGTTGGGCCTTCTCCATATTGGGTCTTCTCCATATTGGGCCGAGCCAGGTATACTAATAATGGGTACCCGAAGGGTATGCCCATGTCAGAGTTTAGTTTAGGTCGAAGACTTGCGTAGAAACTCCAAGCATAACCATCTCCGAAGTCGAAGAAATACAAGGCGAGGTCCATGTCGTAGATCATGTGTAGCGTAGATGATGTCGACGATTCTTGAAATTATCGGGTGCAGCTTCCGATGGGAGTAGCCCCGAGTCTATGGGTAAGTGCTTGCACTTAGGCATAGACTCAAGTTGTACTACTCGATGAAGAACTTAACTATATTTCTGGAGGACTTGATGAAATCCATGGGCTCCCGATGGGAGTAGGCTCCACTCGAATCGTAGAATCGAGTTGAGTCTACAAAGCTTGATTGTCGTAGATGCTGTCGAAGTTATTTTTCTATCGGGTGCGCGCGCTCCCGATGGGAGTAGCCCGAGGCTACAGCCAAGTGTTTGCACTTGGGTGTAGGCTCAACTTGCTTTTAATCGACTCCACAATATTTCCTCTTTCTTGTATCTTATCGGGAGGGTGAACAATACTCTCGATAAGAGTAGCCGAGCCGAGGTGCTTGCACCTAGGCATAGGCTCAAGTTGTACTACTCGATAAACAACTTGGCGCAGCCCCTTTTTATCGACTCCAAGCCGTTATTTTTATTTGACATCCATATCTATATTGTACAGGGATAATGGTAATTGGGGCTAGTTCATCCGACGGATCAGGTACTAGTTAACTGCTCTAGTGGCAATCCGCAAAAACCACTTCAAGATCACGTCCCTGGACATGATCTCGGGATACTGGTAAACTTCGACAGTGCCGCTTAAGGTCTTACCATTCTGTCGAATATATTTATCGTACCTAACGCGTCCGTTAGGATTTTTCGTATCTGTTGATACGGATAAAAGTAGCGAGCGCAGTCTTCGGCGATGCCACGCCCAAACGGATCTGGGTCTTACCTTCGCAAATTTGCGGCATTCAGAAATTGACCGCAACTTTGGCGTCTGAGAATATATTGTCGAGTGCCTTGTTCGGCTGATGCAATGACCCATTTTGCGGGTTCTTCTATATTTTTCTGGCGTGATGAGACAGCCGAATATATTGGTTCTGCTATATTGTCGGGTACATCACCGATGCTCTTGCTCGGAACAATACGACGAGTCAATGAACCCGAAGATTTGTCCACCTTTTTTTTTTTTTTTTTGTTCCTCCTTGATGAAAATTTCGTCGAGTTCCTTCTTCGGGAAAATTTCTTCGGGTCCTCTTTGAGGACAATTCTTCGGGTCTTCCCTGAGGACAATTCTTCGGGTCCTTCCCGAGGACAATTCTTCGGGTCTTCCCTGAGGACAATTCTTCGGGTCCTTCCCGAGGACAATTCTTCGGGACCTCCTTTGGAGATAATTTGTCGAGACCTCCATGAATAAAATTTCGTCGGGTTCTCTCAAGATTTCATCGGGTACTCTTTTGAATTCGTCGGGTTCCCTCTTGAAGACAATTTCGTCGGTACTCTTTTGAATTCGTCGGGTTCCCTCTTGAAGACAATTTCGTCGGGTGCTCTTTTGAATTCGTCGGGTTCCTCCTTTCTTGAAGACAATTTCGTCGAGTTCTCCCTGTAGACAATTTCGTCTCTTTTGTAGACAATTTCGTCGGCTTTCTCCTGCATAAATGAACAAATTTTTTCTATCTTTCTTTGACTCTTTTTTCGCATGCGGTGTCGATGCTCGATTCGATGATATATAAAGTGAATATATGTCGCGCAGCCCCCGAGCGGGGGCAAAAGTAAATGATAATCAACTTTGTGCAAAATAAAAGAACACTTAACTTTTTGGACACGACGAAGCTGATGCATGATGAAATCTTCGAGTGTAGAGAAGAAATCTCGCCAAAGTAGAAACCACCAAATAGCAAAAGTGGATGCCGCGAAATTGTTGATGAAGAGATAGCCGAGCCCCCGGGCGTTGCTGAGGTGATGTCATGATTGTTGTGTCGCAGTCGTGACCCGAGGCGAAATCGTTGTCGAGCCCCCGAACGTGTAGGCGTGACGTCGAAATAAGTTGATGGAGTCGCGGCGTCATATTTGGTGAAGCCATTTAAGATGAAGCCATAAACAATAATGTATGAAGATGAATCCCAGATGAAATATTTGAGATGAATCCATATTGAAGATTACGCCATTAAATATAGAGCATATATTGAAGATAAATCCGTCGCTATCGTAGAGGATGAATCCATTGGCCCGAAGAATCCAGTAATAATCATAGAAGATGAATCCGCTGATATCATAGAAGATGAATCCATTGATCCGAAGAAAATAATTCCAGTAATAATCATAGAAGATTAATCCATTGAACCAAAGAATCCAATAATATAGAAGATGAATCCGCCGAAGAAAATAAATCTAGTAATAATCCTCGATGATAAATCCAGTGACCCGAAACGCCTCGGGTAATGTTGTATAAGAGTATGCCAGTAATATTCATATAGATGAATCTTATAAGATGAATCCGATGAAAAAGAATCCAATAAGCCGAAGAAGATGAATCCATTGATCCGAAGAAAATAATTCCATTGAGCCAAAAATAAATCCACTTAGCCGAAGTAGATATATCCAGAGGCGAAGAAAAGGATTTCACCAAGTAATCGAGTATATTTATTGTAACGAAGTAATGGCGTAGCCCCAGATGTCGGGTGAATTTGTTATAATAATACAATTGTGTAGACCCCGAGTATTCGGGTGTAGCGAAAATAGATAAATAATTGAATCTTTAGAGGAAAAGGGAAACTTAGCTTTTTATCGGCTGCGCCGATGTGGACGCAAGTCGTGCCGCGGACACGGTCTGTAGTTGTGCGGCGCCTGGCTGGAAGTAGTGGATGTGGCGAACATAGTCGATGAACACAACCGATGAAACATAGACATACCGTGTTTTAGCCGAAAATTGTTGACCCGGCGAAACGCAGTCGATGAAGTGGATCCGCGACAGGTGAGCCCCCAAACGTGCGAGTCCAAGTGCACGCGGTAAAGTAATTGGTGTTTGTATTGGAGCACGGAAATTTGATGATTGATGGTGAGTTCACGGTTGGCGAATATGCGCTGGAGGATGTAGTTGTGCTAGCTCCGTCGAGTTGATTTTTCCAAATTCCATAAAATACTTCTGGAATGTTGAAGTTGGTAGAGACTTCGTGAACAAACCAACAACATTATTGTGTGATTTGACTTGCAAGATGTTTATTCCCCAACTCTTTTGAAGTTCATGGAGTTAAAATAGTCTAGAGGCAATATGCTTAGTGATATTGCTCTTGATATATCATGTTTGCATCCATGCAACACAAAGCAACATTATCTGTGTAGATAATGATTGATGGTTCAAAAGAACCAATACCACATGACTGATGTATGTGGTTTATCATTCCATAAAGCTACACGTGTGTACGAGGCCTTGTATTTTAGAATGATTGGTAGGTGTTGTCACCAGAGTCAAGACATCAATGGAGTGACAATTCTACCATGTTGATACACATTGTGGGGATCATTCAAGTAGCCAACATCAGTGTATCCTGATGATATTGGAGTTCAGATTTCTCTGAAATTACAAGAATATGTCAAGTAATGTGTGGTGCCTTGGAGACATCAAAAGATATTCTTGATTTCCAACCAATTGTGTTGGTGGGTCCAATGGCACTGAGATATGGAACTTCAAGTTCCAACATCCGTTCTACATCATCCTGTGGTTTGAGTAAATCTTTCTCTACGTCTAGAGATCGAACAACCGACATGGAAGATGGATATGACTTGTCCATTTTAAGTTTCTCCAATATTTATAATATAGACAACTTGGTGTACCATAATACTTGAGTAAAGTAGCTCGACTTGTACTATCAAGCACTGTTTGGGTTAAACCAAATCCTTCATCTCAAATTCCGTCTTTAGGATGGCTTCATCATTGCAAGAGAAATACTTGTGTATGACAAAAACGCATGAGTAATCATCATTGTAGGAGTAATCCTTGTGTATAAGGAACTCACTACGTCGGTTGTACCAATACACCGACAACAATAAGCCATGCTGTGACTTATTAAATTTACACAATACATATTGCATTTGCATTTCGATTCGGATTGAGATTCCATCGGGAACCATACATGTCCAAATCTAGTGATCCACATGGATATGTAGTCACTACATCTATCAACTGCATAGATAGATGATTTTGTACTGCCAATGATATAATGTATCGGAAATAGGATTTCACTCGCATTTGGAGATTAGGTCTCGGATCTCTGCGTAAATCAGACCTTGTGCTACAAGGCTTGCTTTCTCACCACCTTGTTATCTCATTCCGTTGCTGGAAGAGAACATATTGAACCGCATAGGAAATTCATTTGGAGGAGCGAGGCTAATTCTGCTTGGATTGCATCCTTTGATTGTTTCAGTCTAAGTAAGTGGTTTACACTCTGCCATGGCCATGGTCTTTGGATCTGAATCATTATGAAGGATGTTTGCAATCATACAAGAGAAATATTATCGACATTTGTAGGCTTTAATCATATGATTCTCCAGAATCAATATAGTTGGAGGAAATTTTCCAAGCACCCATGATGACTCTTCGTGATTTCCCAATACGAGTGAGTCTGGATGTTCCGATGTCCCAGCCAGTGTGTGCAAGCTAAAGCTGGGTTGTGGAGGTTTCTCTTCCACTGGTGTATACTACCCATAAGGTGTTAATCAACGCTAGGTTGATATGCATTTACTGATTCTGCATTTACTGATTCAGAGGATTTCTCCTCATTTTACCTTGTTGCTTCTAGGAAGCTAGATCCTGGTTAGAGGCCGTACTACTCCCCCTCTTTTAAAAAATAGGGAGTTGGGTGGTTTTTATTGGTACCTCCACTCTTTCGGGCGTATTTCTAGCCGGATTGAAGGATTATATAACACCTTTGAGATCAGTAAATGAATCTGGCAGGTTATTTGCGAATTTTTGCAAATTTGTGAATCCTAGACGTATAGTCCATATTCTTGAGTACGTGGACATGAGGAGGAACGTGGAGTTCCAAATGATTTTCTGGCATTCTATTTGGTACTTGAATTCTCCCCTAATGCCTAGAAATATCCATCCTTCAATGTTTGCAATAAACGTACGAGGCTATGAACAGATCCCTTATGAGGAGTTCAAGGTACTTAGTGATCGACGGAGATCTATACCCCACATAGATCCCTAATTTGTGGGCCTATGATGTACGCTACGGTGGTGAGATCGGTACGCGTGAAGCGATTCCAAACTTACGCAGATGGGAAATGCTCGGAGGATTTCCACGTACCAATTGCAGAGGGGAAGTTCTGCGATATGCAGTTAGTTAGTCAAGGGTGTGTAAAGTCGCATGACTCCAACGTGAAGTTGGTAAAATTTCAAATCATTAACAAAGGTCGTGCAATGAGCCCGATCCTCTTGCTGGGATATTCAACCAAACCTTTTGTGTATGGACATATGTGACAAATTGCTGAACTCCAATCTTCGAAAGCCATGCAATAATTATTGCAGGGCACATGAAGAGAATTTTGCATCATTGTCCATTCGAATTGATTACAATTCGTTTTTCAGTCCATACAATGGTTGGATGAGACTACAAATATCACCTCGAATGCATTCAATCGAGGGACTTAAGTGATCCAGCTTTGATCTTGAGGTATATGAGAACCTCAAAATGAGCTATAATATCCGATGATCGAGGAAACTTAGCTTCATGCAAATCATGACCAATGGAATTGATTTGTATGCAACAAGTCCTACGGGGTGGATGTACGTGTAGTACAATCCAAACAATACAGAGGGTATCTTTTCAAATAATTGATCCCCGTCCATCGGATTGACTCACGTAGAAATCTATATATCGAATTGAAGAGTTTCCATTATGGAAATCTTTATCAAATATATAGAAGACATTCAATCTTATTTATATCAGAGTGCTGATACAATATATTGTGAAATACAATATATATGTTCTATTACAACAACAAAAATGGACATGAATAAATCGTTCACTAAGGAGATAATGGGACTAGTTAAAGTCTCCAAACATGTCGGTTGAGGCATACTCAATGATCATGTTCTCCGTGCCCATAGGGTCCTGTGACCGCTAGAGAGTCATGGTGTTGCTATGTCGAAGAGAAACATCTCGCCAACAGCCATCTCTATTAGTGCGGTCTGGATGAAGGTTGAAGTGAGCTTCAAACATCTTCCCTTAAGGTTATTTGCATTCCAGCGATTGTTGATACAGAAAAACCAGATGTTGTGGGGTGTTGCATTCCTGCGTGATATGCGTATAGCATCCACACTCGTCGCAAAGTTTAGTTTTTTCAAACTTGTGCTCTGCCATGCCTTTCACAACCCTTATGATCTGGATGTATGATGTCTTATGATCTACAAGACAACATACATTTTCTCTTCTGTTGGCAGCGTGACTCCAGCCGAAGGTGGATCCTTCAGGGCCTAGATTGCACACACTATCGACAAGATGCATGGCTAATCTTTATGTCCATCGCCCCATGTAGGGTAGTTGTGGCCATTGAGGTCGAAGGCCTCAAATTCTTTTCGGCCATCGTTTACTTACATGGGTGAACCAGAGATTATTAATTTACAATTGGTAAATCAAAAAACGTCATGGTTATGTTGTAATGAACTATGCAAAATTAATGATAATTTCAAGTAGTGGACTTGAAATTATTAGTGTGAACTTTAAATCGTTAAGTATGACATGTTGTAGATACTCCCCAAAATAAATTTCAGGGTCCATCTCTCAGCACTAGAGAGTATAATCTAATGAAATCAGTAGATACTCATATTTCTAGAACCTTATGTCATAACTTAATAAAATGTTTGGGAAAACACTTTGTTAAGCAATCATAATGTCAAATATGACAAAATGTAGGCTTAAACAGTAGTGGTGATAGTCTGCAATGCAGTAGATAACACACTACCTTGTATTTCCAATACATCAATATGAAGAAATCACTTGAAATTTTGCATATCAATTCATGCTCGTATTGAGCCAAAGAACTCAACTAAGACGATGAATTGATGTCTTATTTGCAAGAAATTTAAAATCTCAATTGCAAATAACGGATGTAATTAATCTCAACATGTGACTAACATGGAAATATTTTACATCACAGTACATCTGAAATATAAAGTACTTACAAATATACGGTATTAAAACAGATGTACCGAATTTAAACAGGTCTAAAGCAGGAGTTAATCTATTGCTAGAACTGTTGTTGGTAGACTGATTTGCTAGAAAGCTGAAATATATAGACGTATTGATTTTGCAGGAGCACGTGGCTCAACCGCATGGATAAGGGTCACATTGGGCAGCCCATGTAGGACCTATCGGTCTGGTCATACCACAGGATAAGGCAGAGGATCCATTCGACGATTCCCCAATCTACCGTACCAAGACGACGACCAATACAGCGACCACCACGCGGCCTCTCCTCCGCCGGCGCAGCGTCGCTCACCGGCGACAACTAGCGCTCCAGCAGTGCTCATCCTTATCGAAGGATCCACAGGGAGTCGGGTCCCGGGGCGACGCTGTTCGCAAACCCGAGCGCGGCCAGCACGGCCACCCGATAGAGGGCACAGCGTGAGGCTAAGGTTCGTGAGGCGGCGGCGGGCTCATGCGCGCGGTGAAGGAGGCGGCGTGGCCGAGGTTGGGGACGGCAGGCGCGGCGGCATCGACAATGACGACCACGGCGATGGCGCACGGTGCGTCATCATGCTCGACGGCTGGCGTCGAGACAAAGGCGGGCGCGTGACCCTCGCGGACCTGCGCTAGGCGCGCCCGGGAGACGCGCCACCGACGGCAACATCAGGAGCAGCGCCGTGGTGGCAGTGTTGAATACCACGAACTCAACGGCGACGGTGTGTAAGTCTGTATCCATCTTCATCAAGAAGCGGAGACAGGAAGGAAGCGCCCAAACATGATTCTTACCTCTGTATGAAATCAATGTTCTTACTAATTAGCGGTAGAAGTGCTGGATTGTAGCCTTCATTTTTTTTGGGTCGATGAAAACCAACATCCTTGCATTTTCTCTGTTCTCGTCCTCGCGAGGGAGTTGAAGATCTCCAGATTTTCTTCCTCTCGAAATCGCTCAGATGCAGAGCGTGTGATGCGCGTAAATGTACACGTCCGTTGGAAACCCCAAAAGGAAGGTATGATGCGCACAGTGGCAAGTTTTCCCTCAGAAAGAAACCAAGGTTGAATCGAACCAGGAGGAGCCAAGAAGCACGTTGAAGGTTGATGGTCGCGAAATGTGATGCGGCGCAACACCAGGGATTCCGGCGCGTGGAATCTGCACAACAAAACCAAAGTACTTTGCCCCAACGAAACAGTGAGGTTGTCAATCTCACGGCTTGCTGTAACAAAGGATTAAACGTATCGAGTGGAAGATGTTTGCAAAGAAAACAAAAAACACAATTGCAGAGATTGTATGCTATGTAAAGAATAGACCGGGGTCCACAGTTCACTAGAGGTGTCTCTCCCATAAAATAAAGCATGTTGGGTGAACAAATTACAGTCGGGCAATTGACAAATAGAGAAGGGCATAACAATGCATATACATGATATGATAAATATAGTGAGATTTAATCCGGCATTACGACAAAGTACATAGACCGCCATCCAACCGCATCTATGCCTAAAAAGTCCACCTTCAGGTTATCATCCGAACCCATTCAGTATTAAGTTGCTAAGCAACATACAATTGCATTAAGGTGCGTAATGTAATGGACAACTACATCCTTAGACATAGAATCAATGTTTTATCCCTAGTGGCAACAGCACATCACAACCTTAGAACTTTCTGTCACTGTCCCAGGTGTCAATGAAGGCATGAACCCACTATCGAGCATAAATACTCCCTCTTGGAGTTAAGAGTACAAACTTGGCCAGAGCCTCTACTAATAACGGAGAGCATGCAAGATCATAAACAACACATAAACAATAGATTGATAATCACCATAACATAGTATTCTCTATCCATCGGATCCCGACAAACACAACATATAGTATTACAGATAGATGATCTTGATCATGTTAGGCAGCTCACAAGATCCAACAATGAAGCACAACAAGGAGAAGACGACCATCTAGCTGCTATGGACCCATGGTCCAGGGGTGAACTACTCACTCATCCGGAGGCGATCATGGCGATGAAGAGTCCTCCGGAGATGAATCCCTCTCCGGCAGGGTGCCGTGGCGATCTCCTGAATCCCCGAGATGGGATTGCGGCGGCGTCTCTGGAAGGTTTTCCGTATCGTGGCTCTCGACCGGGGGTTTCGCCACGGAGGCTTTAAGTAGGCGGAAGGGTAGGTCGGGGGCCACACGAGGGGCCAGATGACCGCGCGGCCGTGAAGCTTCGTGTAAAAATAGGACCCTAAGATTTCGTCCAATTCCGAGAATATTTCCTTACTAGGATTTCTGAAACCAAAAACAGCAGATGGCTCTTCGGCATCTTGTTAATAGGTTAGTTCCAAAAATGCATAAATATGACATATAATATGCATAAAACATGTAGGTATCATCAATAAAGTAGCATGGAACATAAGAAATTATCGATACGTTGAGACGTATCACATCCCCAGCTTAGTTCTGCTCGTCCCGAGCAGGTAAAACGATAACAAAGATAATTTCTGAAGTGACATGCCATCATAATCTTGATCATACTATTTGTAAACATATGTAATGAATGCAGCGATCAAAACAAAGGTAATGACATGAGTAAACAACTGAATCATATGACAAAGACTTTTCATGAATAGTACTTCAAGACAAGCATCAATAAGTCTTGCATAAGAGTTAACTCATAAAGCAATAAATCAAAGTAAAGGTGTTGAAGCAACACAAAGGAAGATTAAGTTTCAGCGGTTGCTTTCAACTTATAACATGTATATCTCATATGGATACGTCTCCAACGTATCGATAATTTCTTATGTTCCATGCTACTTTATTGATGATACCTACATGTTTTATGCATTATATGTCATATTTATGCATTTTGGAACTAACCTATTAACAAGATGCCGAAGAGCCGTTGCTGTTTGCTGTTTTGGTTTCAGAAATCCTAGTAAAGAAATATTCTTGGAATTGGACGAAACTTTCGCCCAGGGTCCTATTTTTGCACGAAGCTTCCAGAAGACCGAAGACCTAACGAAGTGGGGCCACGAGGCAGCCAGGGGGGTGGCCGGCGCGGCCCAGGCCCTGGCCGCGCCGACCTACCCCCTAGGCCGCTCGTGTGGCCCCTCGCGTTGACCCTCCGCCTACTTAAAGCTTCGTCGCGAAACCCGAAGGAGCCACGATACGGAAAACCTTACGAGACGCGCCGCCGCGAATCCCATCTCGGGGATTCGGAGATCGCCTCCGGCACCCTGCCGGAGAGGGGATTCATCTCCGGAGGACTCTACACCGCCATGGTCGCCTCCGGAGTGATGAGTGAGTAGTTCACCCTGGACCATGGGTCCATAGCAGTAGCTAGATGGTCGTCTTCTCCTTGTTGTGCTTCATTGTTAGATCTTGTGAGCTGCCTAACATGATCAAGATCATCTATATGTAATTCTATATGTTGTGTTTGTCGGGATCCGATGGATAGAGAGTACTATGATTATGGTGATTATCAATCTATTGTTCATGTGTTGTTTATGATCTTGCATGCTCTCCGTTATTAGTAGAGGCTCGGCCAAGTTTTACTCTTAACTCCAAGAGGAGTATTTATGCTCGATAGTGGGTTCATGCCCATCCATGGACAGGATGAAAAAGTTTAAGGTTGTGGATGTTTGTTGCCACTAGGGATAAAACATTGATGCTATGTCTAAGGATGTAGTTGTTGATTACATTACGCACCATACTTAATGCAATTGTCTGTTGCTTTGCAACTTAATACTGGAGGGGTTCGGATGATAACCTGAAGGTGGACTTTTTAGGCATAGATGCGGTTGGATGGCGGTCTTCTTTTGTCGTAATGCCCAATTAAATCTCACTATATTTACCATGTCATGTATATGCATTGTTATGCCTTTCTCTATTTGTCAATTGCCGACTGTAATTTGTTCACCCAACATGCTTTTATCTTATGGGAGAGACACCTCTAGTGAACTGTGGACCCGTCTCTTTACATAGCATACAATCTACTTGTTTTATTTTCTTTGCAAACATCTTCCACTCGATACGTTTAATCCTTTGTTACAGCAAGCGTGAGATTGACAACCTCACGTTTCGTTGGGACAAAGTACTTGGGTTGTGTTGTGGGTTCCTAGTTGGCGCCGAATCCCGGTGTTCGCCGCATCACATTTCGCGACCATCAACCTTCAACGTGTTTCTGGCTCCACTGGTTCGATTAAACCTTGGTTTCATGCGGGGGAACTTGCTTCTATACGCATCATACCTTCCACTTGGGGTTCCCAACGGACGTGTGCATCTACGCGTATCAAGCTAAATTTCTGGCGCCGTTGCCGGGGAGATCAAGACACGCTGCAAGGGGAGTCTCCACTTCTCAATCTCTTTACTTTGTTATTGTCTTGCTTTATTTTATTTACTACTTTGTTTGCTGCACTAAATCAAAACACAAAAAAATTAGTTGCTAGTTTTACTTTATTTATTGTCTTGCTCTCTATATCAAAAACACAAAAAAAAATTAGTTACTTGCATTTACTTTATCTAGTTTGTTTTATTTACCGTTGCTAAAATGGCCAACCATAAAAATACTAAATTGTGTGACTTCACAAATGCAAATAATAATGATTTCCTATGCATACCTATTGCTCCACCTGCTACTACAGCAGAATTCTTTGAAATTAAACCTGCTTTACTGAATTTGGTTATGAGAGAACAATTTTCTGGTGCTAGTTCTGATGATGCTGCTGCCCATCTCAATAATTTTGTTGAACTTTGTGAAATGCAAAAGTATAAAGATGTAGATGGTGATATTATTAAATTGAAAGTGTTTCCTTTCTCATTAAGAGGAAGAGCTAAAGATTGGTTGTTATCTTTGCCTAAGAATAGTATTGATTCATGGACTAAATGCAAGGATGCTTTTATTGGTAGATATTATCCTCCCGCTAAAATTATTTCTTTGAGAAGTAGCATAATGAATTTTAAACAATTAGATACTGAACATGTTGCTCAAGCATGGAGAGAATGAAAACTTTGGTAAAGAATTGCCCAACCCATGGACTGACTACTTGGATGATCATCCAAACCTTCTATGCAGGACTAAATTTTTCTTCGAATTTATTGGATTCAGCTGCTGGAGGTACCTTTATGTCCATCACATTGGGGGCGGCTACAAAACTTCTTGATGATATGATGATAAATTACTCTGAGTGGCACACGGAAAGAGCTCCACAAGGTAAGAAGGTAAATTCTGTTGAAGAAACCTCTTCCTTGAGTGATAAGATTGATGTGATTATGTCTATGCTTGTGAATGGTAGATCTAATGTTGATCCAAATAATGTTCCTTTAGCTTCATTGGTTGCTCAAGAAGAAAATGTTGATGTGAATTTCATTAAAAATAATAATTTCAACAACAATGCTTATAGGAACAACTCTGGTAATAACTAGGCCATATCCTTCTGCTAATGGTAATGGTTATGGTAATTCTTATGGGAATTCTTACAACAATAATAGGAATGTACCCTCTGGTCTTGAAGCCATGCTTAAAGAATTTATTAGTACACAAACTGCTTTTAACAAATCTGTTGAGGAAAAGCTTGATAAAATTGATACTATTGCTTCTAGAGTTGATAGACTTGCCTCTGATGTAAATCTTTTAAAGTTGAAAGTTATGCCTAATAATGATACTGATAATAAGATTACTACTACAGCAAATGCCATCCAAGTTAGAATTAATGAGAATATAAGATTAATGGCTGAATGCGTGCTAGGTGGGATAGAGAAGAAAATGAAAAACTAGCTAAAGAGAATAATGTAGCTAAAGTTTGGACTATTACCACCACTAGTAATGCTAAATCTTCACATGTTGCTGCATCTCCTACTATCAATGGTAATATAATTGGTGTTGGCAATGTTTCTACTCCTAGTGCAAAGCGTACAAAACTGCCTGAAATTGCTAAAACTGCTGAAACTGCTTGTGATAAAACTGCTGAAATTTTTTCCAACCTTGGGAACAATGATCCCATTGCTGTAGCTCATAATGATTTAGATTTTGATGATTGCCACATCTCTGAAGTTATAAAGTTCTTACAAAAACTTGCTAAAAGTCCTAATGCTAGTGCTATAAATTTAGCCTTTACAAAACATATTACAAATGCTCTCATAAAAGCTAGAGAAGAGAAACTAAAACTTGAAACTTCTATTCCTAGAAAGTTAGAAGATGGTTGGGAGCCCATCATTAAAATGAAATTCAATGACTTTGAATGTAATGCTTTATGTGATCTTGGTGCAAGTATTTCTGTTATGCCTAAAAAGATTTATGATATGCTTGACTTGCCACCATTGAAGAATTGTTATTTGGATGTTAATCTTGCCGATAATGTTAAAAAGAAACCTTTGGGGAGGATTGATAATGTGCATATTACGGTTAACAATAACCTTGTCCCCGTTGATTTTGTTGTCTTGGATATCGAATGCAATGCATCTTGTCCAATTGTGTTGGGAAGACCTTTTCTTCGAACTGTTGGTGCTGTTATTGATATGAGGGAAGGTAATATTAAATATCAATTTCCTCTCAAGAAAGGTATGGAACACTTCCCTAGAAAGAGAATGAAGTTGCCTTTTGATTCCATTATTAGAACAAGCTATGATGTTGATGCTTCTACTCTCGATGTTACTTGATTTGCACTTTCTGCGCCTAGCTGAAAGGCGTTAAAGAAAAGCGCTTATGGGAGACAACCCATGTTTTTACCTACAGCAATTTTTTGTTTTGTTGAGTCTTGGAAGTTGTTTACTACTGTAGCAACCTCTCCTTATCAAGTTTTTGTGCCAAGTAAAGTTTCTATGTCAAAGTTGATGTTATATTTGGGATTGCTGCGCAGAAACAGCATTGCTGTCTGTCACGAATCTGGGCACAATTCTCTGTAGAAAATTCGAAAAATCTGCCAATTTACGAGCGTGATCCTCAGATATGTACGCAACTTTCATTAGTTTTGAGTTTTTCCATTTGAGCAAGTCTGGTGCCATTTCTAAATTCGTCTTTACGGACTGTTCTGTTTTTGACAGATTCTGCCTTTTATTTCGCATTGCCTCTTTTGCTATGTTGGATTTATTTCTTTGATCCACTAATGTCCAGTAGCATTATGCAATGTCCAGAAGTGAAAATAATGATTGTGTCACCTCTGAATGAGTGAATTATTAATTGTGCACTAACCCTCTAATGAGTTTGCTTGAAGTTTGGTGTGAAGGAAGTTTTCAAGGGTCAAGAGAGGAGAATGATATACTAGATCAAGAGTGAAAGTCTAAGCTTGGGGATGCCCCGTGGTTCACCCCTGCATATTTTAAGAAGACTCAAGCGTCTAAGCTTGGGGATGCCCAAGGCATCCCCTTCTTCATCGACAACATCATCAGGTTCCTCCCCTGAAACTATATTTTTATTCAATCACATCTTGTATTCTTTGCTTGGAGCGTCGGTTTGTTTTCGTTTTTGTTTTTGTTTGAATAAGATGGATCCTAGCATTCACTTTGTGGGAGAGAGACACGCTCCGCTGTTGCATATGGACACATGTGTCCTTAGGCTTTACTCATAATGTTCATGGCGAAGTTTCTTCTTCGTTAAATTGTTATATGGTTGGAATTGGAAAATGCTACATGTAGTAATTCTAAAATGTCTTGGATAATGTGATACTTGGCAATTGTTGTGCTCATGTTTAAGCTCTTGCATCATATGCTTTGCACCCATTAATGAAGAAATACATAGAGCTTGCTAAAATTTGATTTGCATATTTGGTTTCTCTAAGGTCTAGATAATATCTAGTATTGAGTTTTGAACAACAAGGAAGACAGTGTAGAGTCTTATAATGTTTACAATATGTCTTTTATGTGAGTTTTGCTGCACTTGTTCATCCTTGAGTTTGCTTCAAATAACCTTGCTAGCCTAAACCTTGTATCGAGAGGGAATACTTCTCATGCATCCAAAATCCTTGAGCCAACTACTATGCCATTTGTGTCCACCATACCTACCTACTACATGGTATTTCTCCGCCATTCCAAAGTAAATTGCTTGAGTGCTACCTCTAAAATTCCATCATTCACCTTTGCAATATATAGCTCATGGGACAAAATAGCCTTAAAAACTATCGTAGTATTGAATATGTACTTATGCACTTTATATTTTATTAAGTTGCTGTTGTGCGATAACCATGCTTCTGGGGAACGCCATCAACTATTGTTGAATATCATGTGAGTTGCTATGCATGTCCGTCTTGTCTGAAGGTCTATCATTTTAGTGGTTGGAGCATGCAAAATTGTTAGAGAAGAACATTGGGCCGCTAACTAAAGCCATGAATCATGGTGGAAGTTTCAGTTTTGGACATATATCCTCAATCTCATATGAGAATAATAACTTTGCTACATGCTTATGCATTTAAGAGGAGTCCATTATCTGTTGTCCATGTTGTCCCGGTATGGATGTCTAAGTTGAGAATAATCAAAAGCGAGAAATCCGAAATGCGAGCATTCTCCTTGGACCTTTGTACAGGCGGCATGGAGGTACCCCTTTGTGACACTTGGTTGAAACATGGCATGCGAAGACCCGGTAGTCCAAGTTAAGTAGGACGAGGTGCGGGCACTATTAGTATACTATGCATGAGGCTTGCAACTTGTAAGATATAATTTTCATAACTCATATGCTTTATTACTACCGTTGACAAAATTGTTTCATGTTTTCAAAATAAAAGCTCTAGCACAAATACAGCAATCGATGCTTTCCTCATTGAAGGACCTTTCTTTTACTTTTATTGTTGAGTCAGTTTACCTATCTCCTTCCACCTTAAGAAGCAAACACTTGTGTGAACTGTGCATTGATTCCTACATACTTGCATATTGCACTTGTTATATTACTTTATGTTGACAATATCCATGAGATATACATGTTACAAGTTGAAAGCAACCGCTGAAACTTAATCTTCTTATGTGTTGCTTCAACACCTTTACTTTGATTTATTGCTTTATGAGTTAACTCTTATGCAAGACTTATTGATGCTTGTCTTGAAGTACTATTCATGAAAAGTCTTTGTTTTATGATTCAGTTGTTTACTCATGTCATTACCTTTGCTTTGATCGCTGCATTCATTACATATGTTTACAAATAGTATGATCAAGATTATGATGGCATGTCACTTCAAAATTATCTTTGTTATCGTTTTACCTGCTCGGGACGAGCAGAACTAAGCTTGGGGATGCTGATACGTCTCCAACGTATCGATAATTTCTTATGTTCCATGCTACTTTATTGATGATACCTACATGTTTTATGCACATTATATGTCATATTTATGCATTTTCGGAACTAACCTATTAACAAGATGCCGAAGAGCCATGTTTTCTGCTGTTTTTGGTTTCAGAAATCCTAGTAAAAAATATTCTCGGAATTGGACGAAACTTTCGCCCATGGTCCTATTTTTGCACGAAGCTTCCAAGACCGAAGACCTAACGAAGTGGGGCCACGAGGCAGCCAGGGTGGGCGGCGCGGGCCCCGGCCGCGCCGACCTACTCCCTAGGCCCCTCGTGTGGCCCTCGTTGACCCTCCGCCTCTAAAGCTTCCGTCGAAACCCCGTGCGAGAGCCACGATACGGAAAACCTTACAGAGACGCCGCCGCGAATCCCATCTCGGGGGATTGGAGATCGCCTCCGCACCCTGCCGGAGAGGGGATTCATCTCCCGGAGGACTCTACACCGCCATGGTCGCCTCCGGAGTGATGAGTGAGTAGTTCACCCCTGGACCATGGGTCCATAGCAGTAGCTAGATGGTCGTCTTCTCCTTGTTGTGCTTCATTGTTAGATCTTGTGAGCTGCCTAACATGATCAAGATCATCTATATGTAATTCTATATGTTGTGTTTGTCGGGATCCGATGGATAGAGAGTACTATGATTATGGTGATTATCAATCTATTGTTCATGTGTTGTTTATGATCTTGCATGCTCTCCGTTATTAGTAGAGGCTCTGGCCAAGTTTTTACTCTTAACTCCAAGAGGGAGTATTTATGCTCGATAGTGGGTTCATGCCTCCATTGAATCTGGGACAGTGACAGAAAGTTCTAAGGTTGTGGATGTGCTGTTGCCACTAGGGATAAAACATTGATGCTATGTCTAAGGATGTAGTTGTTGATTACATTACGCACCATACTTAATGCAATTGTCTGTTGCTTTGCAACTTAATACTGGAGGGGGTTCGGATGATAACCTGAAGGTGGACTTTTTAGGCATAGATGCAGTTGGATGGCGGTCTATGTTCTTTGTCGTAATGCCCAATTAAATCTCACTATATTTACCATGTCATGTATATGCATTGTTATGCCTTTCTCTATTTGTCAATTGCCCGACTGTAATTTGTTCACCCAACATGCTTTTATCTTATGGGAGAGACACCTCTAGTGAACTGTGGACCCCGGTCCTACTCTTTACATAGCATACAATCTACTTGTTTCTGTTTTCTTTGCAAACATCTTCCACTCGATACGTTTAATCCTTTGTTACAGCAAGCCGGTGAGATTGACAACCTCACTGTTTCGTTGGGACAAAGTACTTGGGTTGTGTTGTGCAGGTTCCTAGTTGGCGCCGGAATCCCTGGTGTTGCGCCGCATCACATTTCGCGACCATCAACCTTCAACGTGTTTCTTGGCTCCTACTGGTTCGATTAAACCTTGGTTTCATACTGAGGGAAACTTGCTTCTATACGCATCATACCTTCCACTTGGGGTTCCCAACGGACGTGTGCATCTACGCGTATCAATTGTCAACATAGAGTAATATAACAAGTGCAATATGCAAATATGTAGGAATCAATGCACAGTTCACACAAGTGTTTGCTTCTTAAGGTGGAGGGAGATAGGTAAACTGAATCAACAATAAAAGTAAAAGAATGGTCCTTCAAAGAGGAAAGCATCGATTGCTATATTTGTGCTAGAGCTTTTATTTTGAAAACATAAAGAGAGCATAAAAGTAAAGTTTTGAGAGGTGTTTGTTGTTGTCAACGAATGGTAATGGGTACTCTAACTACCTTATCAACCAGACTTTCAAGAGTGGCTCCCATGAAGGACGTTATTTCTACCACCTGGTAGATCATCCCTCTTCTCTTTTGTTTACACATGTATTTTAGTGGGGTACTCCTTCCAACCTTTCTTTCACAAACCATGGCTAACCGATTCCATCGGGTGCCTGCAACAATCTCATACCATGAAGGAGTGCCTTTTTATTTTAATTTTATTATGATGACACTCCTCCCCACCTTTGCTTTCTCAAGCCATGGCTAACCGAATCCTTCGGGTGCCGTCCAACCTTTCACATACCATGGAGGAGTGTCTATTTGCAAAATTAAGTTGCTTACTGATGAATCAGAGCAAAACATGTGAAGAGAATTATTAGTGAAGTTAATTAATTGGGGCTGGGAACCCCTTTGCCAGCTCTTTATGCAAAGTTATTGGATAAGCGGATGAAGCCACTAGTCCATTGTGAAAGTCTGTCCGAAGTAAATGACAAGATCGAAAGATAAAACACCACATACTTCCTCATGAGCTATAAAACATTGACACAAATAAGAGATGATAAATTTTGAATTGTTTAAAGGTAGCACTCAAGCAATTTACTTTGGAATGGCGGAGAAATACCATGTAGTAGGTAGGTACGGTGGACACAAATGGCATAGTAGTTGGCTCAAGGATTTTGGATGCATGAGAAGTATTCCCTCTCGATACAAGGTTTAGGCTAGCAAGGTTATTTGAAGCAAAATCAAGGATGAACCGGTGCAACAAAACTCACATAAAAGACATATTGTAAACATTATAAGACTCTACACCTTTCTTGTTGTTCAAAACTCAATACTAGATATTATCTAGACCTTAGAGAGACCAAATATGCAAATCAAATTTTAGCAAGCTCTATGTATTTCTTCATTAATGGGTGCAAAGCATATGATGCAAGAGCTTAAACATGAGCACAACAATTGCCAAGTATCACATTATCCAAGACATTTTAGAATTACTACATGTAGCATTTTCCAATTCCAACCATATAACAATTTAACGAAGAAGAAACTTCGCCTTGAACATTATGAGTAAAGCCTAAGGACATATTTGTCCATATGCAACAGCGGAGCGTGTCTCTCTCCCACAAAGTGAATGCTAGGATCCATTTTATTCAAACAAAAACAAAAACAAAAAAACAAACCGACGCTCCAAGTAAAGAACACAAGATGTGATTGAATAAAAATATAGTTTCGGGGAGGAACCTGATGATTTTGTCGATGAAGAAGGGGATGCCTTGGGCATCCCCAAGCTTAGACGCTTGAGTCTTCTTAAAATATGCAGGGATGAACCACGGGGCATCCCCAAGCTTAGAGCTTTCACTCCTCTTGATCATAGTATATCATACTCCTCTCTTGACCCTTGAAAACTTCCTTCACACCAAACTTCAAGCAAACTCATTAGAGGGTTAGTGCACAATTAATAATTCACATGTTCAGAGGTGGCACAATCATTCTTTACACTTGGACATTGCATAAAGCTACTGGACATTAATGGATCAAAGAAATGAATCCAACATAGCAAAAGAGACAATGCGAAATAAAAGGCAGAATCTGTCAAAAACAGAACAGTCCGTAAAGACGAATTTAAAGCTGGCACCAGACTTGCTCAAATGGAAAAACTCAAAACTAATGAAAGTTGCGTACATATCTGAGGATCACGCTCGTAAATTGGCAGATTTTTCTGAATTTCCTACAGAGAACTGTGCCCAGATTCGTGACAGACAGCAATGCTGTTTCTGCGCAGCGATCCCAAATATAACATCAACTTTGACATAGAAACTTTACTTGGCACAAAAACATGATAAGGAGAGGTTGCTACAGTAGTAAACAACTTCCAAGACTCAACAAAACAAAAAATTCTGTAGTAAAAACATGGGTTGTCTCCCATAAGCGCTTTTCTTTAACGCCTTTCAGCTAGGCGCAGAAAGTGCAAATCAAGTAACATCGAGAGTAGAAGCAACATCATAACTTGTTCTAATAATAGAATCAAAAGGTAACTTCATTCTCTTTCTAGGGAAGTGTTCCATACCTTTATTGAGAGGAAATTGATATTTAATATTACCTTCCCTCATATCAATAACAGCACCAACAGTTCGAAGAAAAGGTCTTCCCAACACAATAGGACAAGATGCATTGCATTCGATATCCAAGACAACAAAATCAACGGGGACAAGGTTATTGTAATGCGCACATTATCAATCCTCCCCAAAGATTTCTTTTTAACATTATCGGCAAGATTAACATCCAAATAACAATTCTTCAATGGTGGCAAGTCAAGCATATCATAAATCTTTTTAGGCATAACAGAAATACTTGCACCAAGATCACATAAAGCATTACATTCAAAGTCATTGAATTTCATTTTAATGATGGGCTCCCAACCATCTTCTAACTTTCTAGGAATAGAAGTTTCAAGTTTTAGTTTCTCTTCTCTAGCTTTTATGAGAGCATTTGTAATATGTTTTGTAAAGGCTAAATTTATAGCACTAGCATTAGGACTTTTAGCAAGTTTTTGTAAGAACTTTATAACTTCAGAGATGTGGCAATCATCAAAATCTAAATCATTATGAGCTACAGCAATGGGATCATTGTTCCCAAGGTTGGAAAAAATTCAGCAGTTTTATCACAAGCAGTTTTTTTAGCAATTTCAGGCAGTTTTGTACGCTTTGCACTAGGAGTAGAAACATTGCCAACACCAATTATTTTACCATTGATAGTAGGAGGTGCAGCAACATGTGAAGAATTATCATTACTAACGGTGGTAATAGTCCAAACTTTAGCTACATTATTCTCTTTAGCTAGTTTTTCATTTTCTTCTCTATCACAAGCACGCAATTCAGCCATTAATCTTATATTCTCATTAATTCTAACTTGGATGGCATTTGCTGTAGTAGTAATCTTATTATCATATCATTATTAGGCATAACTTTCAATTTTAGAAGATTAACATCAGAGGCAAGCCTATCAACTCTAGAAGCAATAATATCAATTTTATCAAGCTTTTCCTCAACAGATTTGTTAAAAGCAGTTTGTGTACTAATAAATTCTTTAAGCATGGATTCAAGACCAGAGGGTACACTCCTATTATTATTGTAAGAATTCCCATAAGAATTACCATAACCATTACCATTAGCAGAAGGATATGGCCTATAGTTATTACCAGAGTTGTTCCTATAAGCATTGTTGTTGAAATTATTATTTTTAATGAAATTCACATCAACATTTTCTTCTTGAGCAACCAATGAAGCTAAAGGAACATTATTTGGATCAACATTAGATCTACCATTCACAAGCATAGACATAATCACATCAATCTTATCACTCAAGGAAGAGGTTTCCTCAGAATTTACCTTCTTACCTTGTGGAGCTCTTTCCGTGTGCCATTCAGAGTAATTTATCATCATATCATCAAGAAGTTTTGTATGGGACATAAAGGTACCTCCAGCAGCTGAATCCAATAAATTCCGCGAAGAAAAATTTAGTCCTGCATAGAAGGTTTGGATGATCATCCAAGTAGTCAGTCCATGGGTTGGGCAATTCTTTACCAAAGTTTTCATTCTCTCCCATGCTTGAGCAACATGTTCTGTATCTAATTGCTTAAAATTCATTATGCTACTTCTCAAAGATATAATTTTAGCGGAGGATAATATCTACCAATAAAAGCATCCTTGCATTTAGTCCATGAATCAATACTATTCTTAGGCAAAGATAGCAACCAATCTTTAGCTCTTCCTCTTAATGAGAAAGGAAACACTTTCAATTTAATAATATCACCATCTACATCCTTATACTTTTGCATTTCACAAAGTTCAACAAAATTATTGAGATGGGCAGCATCATCAGAACTAACACCAGAAAATTGATCTCTCATGACAAGATTTAGTAAAGCAGGTTTAATTTCAAAGAATTCTGCTGTAGTAGCAGCAATAGGTGTGCATAGAAATCATTATTATTTGCATTTGTGAAGTCACACAACTTAGTATTTTCAGGGGTATTCATTTTAGCAATGGTAAATAAAACAAACTAGATAAAGTAAATGCAAGTAACTAATTTTTTTGTGTTTTTGATATAGAGAGCAAGACAATAAATAAAGTAAAACTAGCAACTAATTTTTTTGTATTTTGTTTAGGTGCAGCAAACAAAGTAGTAAATAAAATAAAGCAAGACAAAAAAAGTAAAGAGATTGAGAAGTGGAGACTCCCCTTGCAGCGTGTCTTGATCTCCCCGCAACGAAAACAGGCTTGATGCGCGTAAATGTACACGTCCGTTGGGAACCCCAAGAGGAAGGTATGATGCGCACGGCAAGTTTTCCCTCAGAAAGAAACCAAGGTTGAATCGAACCAGGAGGAGCCAAGAAGCACGTTGAAGGTTGATGGTCGCGAAATGTGATGCGGCGCAACACCGGGATTCCGCGCCAACGTGGAATCACAACAAAACCAAAGTACTTTGCCCCAACGAAACAGTGAGGTTGTCAATCTCACCGGCTTGCTAACAAAGGATTAAACGTATCGAGTGGAAGATGTTTGCAAAGAAAACAGTAAAACACAATTGCAGTAGATTGTATGCTATGTAAAGAATAGGACCGGGGTCCACAGTTCACTAGAGGTGTCTCTCCCATAAGATAAAGCATGTTGGGTGAACAAATTACAGGTGGGCAATTGACAAATAGAGAAGGGCATAACAATGCATATACATGATATGATAAATATAGTGAGATTTAATCCGGGCATTACGACAAAGTACATAGACCGCCATCCAACTGCATCTATGCCTAAAAAGTCCACCTTCATGTTATCATCCGAACCCCATTCAGTATTAAGTTGCTAAGCAACAGACAATTGCATTAAGTATGGTGCGTAATGTAATCGACAACTACATCCTTAGACATAGAATCAATGTTTTATCCCTAGTGGCACATCACAACCTTAGAACTTTCTGTCACTGTCCCAGGTGTCAATGAAGGCATGAACCCACTATCGAGCATAAATACTCCCTCTTGGAGTTAAGAGTACAAACTTGGCCGAGCCTCTACTAATAACGGAGAGCATGCAAGATCATAAACAACACATAAACAATAGATTGATAATCACCATAACATAGTATTCTCTATCCATCGGATCCCGACAAACACAACATATAGTATTACGGATAGATGATCTTGATCATGTTAGGCAGCTCACAAGATCCAACAATGAAGCACAACAAGGAGAAGACGACCATCTAGCTACTGCTATGGACCCATGGTCCAGGGGTGAACTACTCACTCATCACTCCGGAGGCGATCATGGCGATGAAGAGTCCTCGGGAGATGAATCCCTCTCCGGCAGGTGCCGGTGGCGATCTCCTGAATCCCCGAGATGGGATTCGCGGCGGCGGCGTCTCGGAAGGTTTTCCGTATCGTGGCTCTCGGTGCGGGGTTTTGCGACGGAGGCTTTAAGTAGGCGGAAGGGTAGGTCGGGGCCACACGAGGGCGGATGTCCGCGCGGCCGGGGCCGGCCGCGCCGCCCGTGGTGGCCGCCTCGTGGCCCCTTCGTTATCTCTTCGGTCTGGAAGCTTCGTGCAAAAATAGGACCCTGGGCGAAGTTTCGTCCAATTCCGAGAATATTTCCTTACTAGGATTTCTGAAACCAAAAACAGCAAAAACTGGCTCTTTGGCATCTTGTTAATAGGTTAGTTCCAGAAAATGCATAAATATGACATATAATATGCATAAAACATGTAGGTATCATCAATAAAGTAGCATGGAACATAAGAAATTATCGATACGTTGGAGACGTATCAGTGCTGATAACGTGTTGAAAGTAATCGAGATATAAACGAGAGAGACAACTATGATTCAACTATTACTTTCCATTGATGATTCTAAGTATATATACATTGGGAAGGGACACGAGTAAGAGGTCTGTTCGAGGGGGTGCAAGGAGGATCGCGACTGTTGGCGAAGCAACCGTCATAGATTATTACAAGAGGAATGATTATTCCTTTAATTAACCTATTAATTAATTCCTAACAAATATAATGGTTACCAATGTGTTTTGTTCTCTCATAAAGTATTTGATCCAACGGTCTGGCCGGGCCTGCAAAATACGTGTTTTACCGACAATCGGGCCAGGCTTTTTAGACTTCGGGCCAGGCTTGACCCTGAATTCTTGGCCCGACGGTTGGGCCGGGCCGGCTAAGGACTAGATTTTTAACTTTGATTTTTTGGGCCCAGCCCGAAAAATGCTCACATTGAGTGTCAAATAGGAGCTCCGGGCCGGGAGGTGCTATACACCACCCTGGTCGGTGCGGACCAGGCACCGCACCCCCCAGGGTGCCTGTTGGGCCGGCCCAGTGACGTTTGTTTTCGTTTTTTTTTCTTCTGTTTTTCTCCTTTTCTGCTGTTTCATTTTTTTTTATTTTTTTTAAATTTAAACTGCCAATGGGAAAAAGATTCAGAAAAACAAAAAATTTCAAAATTTGTATATTTCCGAAAAATTGAAAGCATTATTTTCTAGTTTTTTATTTTTTTATATGAACAATTTTTAGATTTGAACATTTTTTAAAATTTGAACATTTTTAGATTGAACATTTTTTTTAAATTTCGATTTTTCCCAAAATTTGAACATTTTTCGAAAATGAACATATTTTAAATTTTGAACTTTTTTTGATTATGAACATTTTTCGGATACGAACAAGTCTTTGCTTTGAACATTTTTTTATTTTAAACACTTTTCAAATTTAAACTTTTTCGAATTTGAATTATTTTCAATTTTGAGCTTTTCAATTTTTTTTTTCGATTTTGAACAAAAATAAAAATAAACAGAAAAGAAAAAGAAAATAAAAAATAAAACAGAAAAGAAAACAGAAAAAGAAAAGAAAAAACAGAAACAGAAAACGAAAAAAGAAAAAGAAAAAGAAAAAAGAAAAAAGGTGAAAATGGGCCCGGCCCAATACCCGACCAGGGTGTGCGGTGCCTGGTAGGCACCGACCTGGTCGGTGTATAGGATTTGCCTCCGGGCCTACCAACCCAATGAATCTATCGCTGCGCCTGATGCTCGAGGCCTCGAGCGGAGGATACTGAAAAGGGCTGGGCCCAAGGCCCAGCTACCTTTGCACTCCGTTCCCCACACCTCGAAATATAACTAGAAAAAAGATCTCCGTTCTCCGCAAGAGTCCCGACCTAGGTGCTGCAGACCGCCGCTCACCGTAACGATGGCCTCGACGGAGGAGCAAAAATACGGTGGATCAATGGAATATTCATACCACCGCACCCACTACCCCAACGCGTGCACGGATGATGATCATGCCGGCCTCTGTTACCCGGAAGACCCAGCCGATCTCCTTGATCGGCTGGAGATTGCCGAACCCCATGAGCAGCCGGCGCGCATTGTTGCTGGTGCGTGCATCTTTACTCTTTCTTGTCAATCTCTTATTATTGATCTTGTTTCCAAAAACTCAACTAGGCATTGATCAATTTATCTATATTGAATGTAACTACACAGATGTTTCAGATCCTTGTGAAATTGCCTGGCGTGCCTTGGACCTCATTTTCCCACGCGAGGACGACGAGTGGAGCAGCTGGAGCGCGAGGGAGGGTAGTAGTGACGAAGACGATGTTGCCCATGTGCAAGGAATAGACGGGGACGAGGAGGAGACGGATTGCCCAGGTATCCAGCTCTCCATCCAGAGTAAATTGCCCTTCACCACCCAATCGATAATTAACTAATCTGTAGGTTTTACATTGATTCTTCAGGGGAAAATGTAGTCGATGACTGTAGCACGGAGGAAGGCAGCGATTACGAAGATGGAGACGGTGATGACCAAGTGATAGACGATGACGAAGAGACAAACTGCCCAGGTACTAATGCTCTCATCAGATGATGCAGAGATTGTCTTCCAATCTGAAGGAAATAGGGGATGTTTTTATATTGAATTATTTGACTGCTGACATGACATGTTTTACATTAACTCTTCAGGAAAGCTTTACCCTGAGAGTGAAGCAGACGAGATAGAGCGCAAATGGGCAAAAAGCACCTTCCAACAGTTTGTAGAGCACACCAAGATATGGGACGAGATCATGGCTCTGGGAGATGAGGATGATACCCCTTTACCTCCTAGTCCTATGAAGGTGTTTCCTGACGCAACAGCTGCATGTGTTCTTGGGTTAGACTGCCACCACCGTGTTTACAGGACCCATGACACTTCTACCAGTAAGTGTCATTTGCCATTTGTTCATTCCGAGCAATTAATCTCTGATGTCGTGATACCTATGTATTTTCTTAGCAATAATAATTTGATTTTTCTTCACTTCATTGTTCACAGCCCCATCAACTCTTGGGTATCGCAAACCAAAAGCTATGCTACAAATATTTTCTTTGCGTTTATCAAGCTTTGAGCCCTCGTATCCAACTAGTGTGTATGGGATATTTGCCATTCGGGATAACTTTGACCCGCGCCGAAATTATGTCTTCAACCATTCCAGAGATGATGCTGTCATGGTTCAGAAACAGGTAATTAACGCTTGTCTTCCTGCGAAAATAATTATGCTTGTTTTGTCTACGAATTGCTTGGCTGCTGAATATTGAGAAGATGACAATATATATAATCGTTTAAGGGATATCATTGCATTCAAGTCACATGCATTCTTAGATATTAAAACAAATGTTAAAAAAAATCCACCCTTGAGATGGACTGAATTATCACTCAGTAGTTAGTTTGAACATGAGCATGTATATCTCACTGAGTTTGTTTTGTTACAAGCTCATCTTTTTGGATGTGGATATTGCTCATCAGTCCTAACAAGATGTTAAATTGTAGGAATCCTTTGTCTTACCTCTTTGTAGCCCATGTCGAGGAATGTATTATGTATTAGATAAAACATTATTAGAAGTTGATCTTTGGGAAAAGAATGAAGGGGATGAATCAGCTGACAAGCAGCAAATCTCTGGATATGTTGAGATCGATATCGTTTTTGAACACGATTTCCTGTTTTGTGAACGGATACCTGGTGATAAGTGCAATTTGGACATAACGTACACAATTCTTTCAAGAAGTGTTGAGGCTGTAATACAAGTCTATGCAAAAGTTGATCATCCTCATCATGTGAGGTTCACTGCTTTTAGCACTGGATATTGTAAGGATGGAGTCATGCTGTTGGATGACAAACTATTTGGGAGCGAAAAATTATTCCAGCATATCGTTGCTGTGAAAGCAAATGAAGAGTTGGATGTTGTTTTAGAAGTGGACAATTCACTGTTCAAGTGGACTTTTCAGGATGAATATGTCGGCGCTGTTATCTCTCCTGATGACTCGATCTTTGACTATGGCCTGTTTTTCGTGAGAGTGATGTTTGCTCCAAAGGACTCTCAGTGAAGCCGTAGGTAAACAGCAGAATTCTATGGTCTGACTTATATGACATTTCTATGCAGTATATACAACTGCTGGCCTGTTCAATGTGTCCATATCGTGAATTATTTTTCCTAGTCCCAGTATTAGTTGACCCAACGAACACTTTATGCTAACCAACTTGGTTTAATGAAATTAGGAACTAGCCTTTGCTGTTGCTGCTATTTCGACTAATTTCCTGGGAGCCAAACATGGAAGGATATCTTTGCATGCCGAATGCTATTGTAAATTAACCTCCTAAAATATGCAATGTTGACTTACAAGTTTTAAGTCTCTCATGTGTGTGTTTTTGTAGCTTAAGTAAGATTAAAGAATAAGGATTAAGCTTGAGGATTTTGCTGAGTATATTTTACACTCATCCTTTTTGAAGTTCAACCTTCATATTCTCGGTGTTTTATATTGGTTTATCCCTATAATTTCTTACTAATGACTAACTAATTGCAAGATTGGAAATTCTCCACTTTTTGATATTTTGTTAGTTTAGATGCAAATTGGGAGGAAATGATTATGAAAACACGAAGTACTCCTAAAATGGAGTATTGCCATATGTGGTACGCCATCATAGCCCATTCCCGGAGAGAAGAGGTGCAATACTACGAGCGACCCTGCTCGGGATTTCCATATGTGGAGCCCAAAATGGAATATTTTCATATGTGGAGTATTTTGATGTCGATTTAATTTGACAACGCAAGGTCACCACGGACAACGCCGTTTGTTAAGTGATAAAATCTGATACCGTTCATATCTTAGCGTGTTATTCTAGATACTACAGTACTCAGTACTATCCATGTTCGGGATTGTATGGCCTGAGGACCAATTTGATAAAACCAAGAATGTTTATAATTTACTTATCAGCATGCACCTATAGTTTCAGATGCATCCAAGTTCCCCTCGTCTGCATGCCCACTGAGTATGTATTTTTCTTATGATTTCGTGCAAACGTTGTATCTTATCTAATATACAACATCACTCTATTTAATTATTTAATATAGTGCCATATAAGCCGGAAATGCACTTTTGAAAGCGGGCAACAACAATCGAGCGCAATATGTACAGCAGCAACGGTATCAGGATGCAGAGCACACGCTAGGATCAGAGGAGAAGCAGACCTAGCAGCAACAACCACGCAGAGGAAGCTTGGGTCGAAGAGAATGAGCTCGCTACACTTTGCGACTGCCAGCGCCGGCTAGAGCTTCTTTTTTATTCGGACAGCGGTTCCCCTCACTTTCTTTCCAAACTTCTCTCCAGGCGGTGTCCAAGCGAGGTTTTGCGCGAGCTGAGCATCTTAAATACATGGCACTCACTGGCATAGCAGCCGGATTCGGGGTACGGTGGTCCGTCCCTCGTACCGGATTCGATGAACCGGAAACGGATTCGGAAACGCCCCACGATTCAGTCAAAATCGCAGCGGATTCACGTTTTCAGATCGTCCCAGGTTCATCGATTTGATGGAGAACAGTGAGACAAAAATTCCCCTTCCCCAAATCGTATTTACTCCAAAGCTAGAGTCCCGAGCCGCTCTACCTTTTCCTCTCCCAGTTGACTCCTTGTTCCCTTCCTCATCTTCAATTCTGCATCAATGGAGGCAGCAAGAATCCCTGATTTCGTTCGATTTCTTCTCCCATCTTCTATAAGTACTCCCATCCCATGGAATTCTTGGAGCAGAGCCACGAAGAACTGGAGAAGTCGAAGGAAAATCTAGGTAAGAATCTCATAGAAAGGTCTGATGAGAATTGGGATTTCGTTTTCTGCCATGGATTTGATTTGATATTATTCTTCCAAGATTTCATTTTCTTTCATGTTTCCCGTACCATATTACCGTACCGGGTTCACCGTACCGAAATGACACGGTTCACGTCCCCGACGTATAAGATTCGATCTAAAGATGTGTACCCCTAGTGTTTCCTATTTTTTTCATCCTCCGATTTCCGTCCCCCGTTTCCGTCCCCCGTACCCTCCGTACCGGAAACATGGCAGCTATGCTCACTGGTTTGGATAACTTGGATGCGCAGCCCAACTCCCTCTGGACGCCATTTTCCTGCCGTGACTCGACCCACACGTACTCCCGCCAGAGTCGTCGCCCCACCATTGACCCCGGCCGGCTAGACTCGCGAGCTCCCACCGTCGCCGCCCCAGGATCTGTCACCGAGCCTTGGGGAGGTCGCCCGCATTGCGTCCGCAACCGAGCTCGGCAGGATGCCATCTATCGGTGCTTCGTCGGTGCTCAAAGCCCTTTTTTCGCCTAGAAGGCATCAACGACATTTTCGGACGCACACAGGAGGTAAGCACAGCCCGTCCTTCTTCTACATCATCGGCATTTCGTGACACCTTTACCGTCCGTGTGGAGATGATTATTTTTTGGCAATAAATTGCCGATGATTTATCGTTAGACGAAGAGTTCAATGATGGGGAGAAGCTTGGGGTGGTGGCGTGATCCAAGCAGAGACAAAGAAGAAGAAACACGCCAGCTTGACGTTGGGTCATCAAGTGATCAACCGCACCCGAACTGCCGCGCACACAAGCTCATCACAGACTACTTCAACCCTGATTCAGTATGCTGTAAAACCTTCTTTAGGTAACGGTTTAGAATGAGCTCTAAGTTGTCCACGAAAACTGTGGATGCCACCAAGATATATGGCACATATTTCACTCGAAGGAGGAATGCCGCAGGGCTTCTAGGTCTTAGGTACCAAAAGCTCACAGCCGCTTTTGAGGATAATGGTTTACATCTGATTTGATTGATGATCATGTGTGAATAGGAGAGAGCACAATTTTCAGGAGTTTCCGCTGTTTTCGGAAGGTTATCATTGCAATATTTAATGAGGAGTAAATGCGGTGCGCAAGATGAGGCCGACACTCAGAGGCTTCTATCCATTAACAAGCATGCATGCTTGGTTCTATTGATTATATGTATTGGCAGGGTCATGTGCATGATCCTACCATAATTCTAGATGTTGTCACAAGTCAGGAGTTATGGCATGCTTTCTTTGTCCTCCTGGGATCTTGTGATCATATCAATGTATTGCAACGATCACCACTCGTTACTAGGTTAGCTCATGATTGTTAAAGCCCCTCAAAGCTATCCTCACATTGTTCTTTCGCCCAGGCGTATTATTAAGTGCAAAAATGATTGTTATCACGTTAAAATGTCAGAAAATGACATTTTTCATTGATATTTCATTATTGACTTATTATTTTCAGATCATGTGTAGACAAGCATAAAAGGGCGCGATAGCGCGGTGAAATTAATACAAAAATCCTACCACTACTTAATGATAACTTGATAAAATAGTAATGTAAAAACATGCTAAAAATACACTCATCAAGGCCCAGTGAGGGTCCAATGCTCCATGTGATCATCTTCGTGAAATATTAACCATCGAAAAATCCCAGGTCAGTTTGACTTTATTTAGGTCTCTTAAAGATAAAAATACACAAAAGAAGAAATTCTTGTTCTGCAGAGTTATAACCAAAATAAGGGAGATCATTGGTAAATACCCAAAACTCAATATAAAACATGATTATACCATTATATAAGATGCAAATATGTGGGAATCTGTATCAATAAACTACAAAGTTCATGTATGCATTTTGCATGCATCAACATCCCCAAACTTAACCTATGCTCGTCCTTGAGCATGAAGGTGACAAAACTAAACATGGACTTTGGAGTTTGTTGCTATGTTGGATATATAACGAGTAGTATTACACAAAGTTAAATGATTCATTCTTTATAGAATAGCAACAAGCAAATGAGGTATAAAGTGATATTTTTTATGCACTACATTCATGCTTAATAATTAGTCATGTATCAATTAAAAAGCGATCTGGATCTAGATCTAGTCATTCATCGAAGTGGCCGTCTCGCCGGAGGGTCGCAGAGGGTCGAGAAGTTCAAGGAGGTGGCCGCCGGGAGTAGCTCACCGGAGGATGGTGGCTTTCGGGAGTAGCTCGCCGTCTTCAGGATGTGGTCGTTGGTGGGTCGCTGGAGGGAGGTCGCCGGCTTGAGGAGGTACTCTTCCGAGGGTCGCCGGAGGGAGGTCGCCGACTTGAGGAGGTGCTAGATGGAGTGTCACCGGAGGGAGGGCGAGGAAGTAGGAGGGGAGAAGGTGCAGAAGTGGAAGAGGAGGAGGAGGGAAAGAGGAAAAAGAGGGAATGAGGAGGAGGAGGAGTAAGTAAGAAGAGAGAAGAGGCCGCCTAGCTTGTTTCCAATATATAGCGAAGGTTACCGCTGGCGCACCAATATGGTGGTGCGTCGAAGGTAATTTTTTTTTGAATTTTTTCAATCAAAATCTAAAACCTGAACAAAACTATGTTTTCCTTTTTGATTTTGAGGTTTCGAAAAAAATGTAAACGGTCGTAGGCCATTGAAATCGGATGTAACTTTTTCTGTAGATACATTTTATATATATTTTTTTTTCATCGAAGGTCGTATGCAACCTCAAGAGCCATGTTACCGAAAATTGCGCCATTTTATAAAATATATCTAAATTCATATTTGTTAATTTTCCTAACAACTAGAGCACATAACACATGACCATCTCAAAAGATTTTGAAATTTGAAATTTCTATCATTTTCTTTTTTTTTCAAAACTGAAAAGGCGATCCGGGTGGGGGGTCTAAAATCTGACCCTCCTTACTGGACGCCCCCGGCATGCCCATTTTTGTTGCGCCTGTGGTATTTCGGCAGCACCCATCTTTGGTGCACCGGCGGTACCAAAGTACTGATGGATCACTTTTTTGATCTGCCGGTGGTAGCTCGGGCTTATAAGTTCTTTCCTAGCAGTGGCTGCAATGATGATTTGTCATTTACATATGCACAATCTGAGGTGATCACCTTATCAGTTCAGTAAAATACATGGGATATCATGGAACTTGTTCGTGTAAATCAGTTCAGTCACTGTATTCATGATAGTTCAATTTAGGGTCATCAAAGACGCGTTGCGACTCACGTACGGTCAGTGGTTACGATACATGTACGTATCTGCACATGTGGCACGATATTGACCGGTCAGCAGCGCGTTTGTTTTGCTAAAATCTCCCTAAACTAATTGACGCTGTCCTCCTGATGGGTTGATTGAGGCGCCGTTCTCCACCGAGCTCAGCTGGTTCTTGCGGCGCGGAAGCAGAAGGCAAGGAAGAGACGATCGGTACTCCTCCATGAGAGCTTCACGCCATACAGGTTGAGAGCTTCACGCCAGGCCAACAATGCATGCTAGATTAGTAAATACCCCTTCTCCACTATGCCCCCAAAGAGGCCAAGAGTGCGATATTTATTGAAGCGATCGAGGGTGGGGGATGTATTCATGATCGATTCTCTTCCAAATACGTAAGGGGAGTGATAACATACGACGAACGGAAACCCTTCGCCTAGTCCTAAATATCGATCGCGTGGAGATGGGCCTCCCGTCGGATCTCGAGTAAATGGGTCGCGGCGACGGACTCCAGGAGATTGGCTTCTCGGGTTTGATCGGGGGACTGGCCGGATCGATCACAGAATTACACATTACACGTACGAAGGCAGCCCCGGCTTTCTTTCAGATAAGTTTGGTTCTTTTGACGTACCAAAAAAATCCGGTTTTATTACGTACGGACACCACCAATTGCAAACTAATAGTAAAGAAAGATAATATACTTCAGTTTTATAAATACTTTGTTTTTTTAGGACAATACTGCCAGACTTTATTAAACAATCATAATGTTTACAAGAATGGAATTAGAATAAGGAGTATCTAGCCACATGTGGCGTCCTATTCCTGAAGTAATCATATGCCTAGTAAGATCGTGTGCTTCAAAATTTGAAGCTCGATTTTCATGAGAGAAAGTACAACTTTGAAAACTATTGGAGCGATGCTTAATCTTGGAGATGACAAAGCCATATTTTCCCATTGATCCATCCTTGATATCAGAGATAACATTCTTGCAATCTGAGACAATGCATACATGATGCAGGGAGAGATCTTCAGCCAAAGTCAATGCCTCACGAGCCGCCAAGGCCTCCAGAACTGCCGGATCAGAAATTCCCGCGAAGACGACTGCAGATGCGCCCATGTATTCTCCATTGCTATCCCGACAGAGAGCGGCAGCAACTCCTCGGCCCTCGGTTTTGGATACAGCAGCATCAATGTTGATTTTCGGCACAGGATAAGGCGGGGGAATCCACCTGGTGACGTGGGCACTACCCTTCGGCTGATCGACGTTGCCTATCCCCCCATGGCCTTGAGGCAGTGGCCATCCGGACATCGGTCGATTCCTTGGCGAGCAAGATGAAGAAGCAGCCGAACAAGGAAAGATTAGATCTCAAACTACTGTAAACCTAGTCGTACTCGGTTAGACCTCTTGAGACCTGGCCTCCTATATAAAGGCTAGGAGAGGGGCTGCCGAGGGACACAATCAATCTTAGCATCCTTAGCCACCAAAAAGCTTAGAGCTAGGTCATCGTTAAGCTTAGCATCTCGACGAGATCTCAGCCGAACTATTCGGCACCCCATTGTAACCTGTTTATCTTCATAATCAAAGAACAGACAAGCAGGACGTAAGGGTTTTACCTCATTGAGGGCCCCGAACCTGGGTAAATCGCTCCCCCCGTTTGTCTGTGAACCGATGTCTCGTGTCAGCTTGCAGGATTCCATCAACCCTAAGCCCCTATCGGAGGGCATTGCCGAGGAGCACCCTCGACACCTGGCCTGCCTCACGATAGGGCTACCGACAGAAGTCGCTCTTCGAGGTTGTGACAACGCCTTCAATTCTTCCAGGTACGATTTGATGAAGCCATGAGTAGACAGAGGGCTTTGATAGATTTCCTCATGGATTGCTTTACGTCTCACCGTCCAAATCGCCCAAAGCGACACAGTTAGCCTGGTGAATTGCGCATGTGATAACGTCTGAATTAGCTTGAATAACCAGTTCTTCTCACTTGGTTCGCCGATAGCCGTCATATGTTCCACCATTTCATTATCAGACAGTGCCCCGACGCTAACCGCCATGTTGCATTCGATTAAGGAGTGTCTCTAGGAGTTAGCTCCGCCACATAAAAAAACATCGGCTCGATTGTGCCATATTGCGTGTTCCAACAAATCAGTTGTGGGTAGTGATTGTTGGGCTAGTTGCCAAAGAAAAACCCTTATCTTCGAGGGTACTTACACTTTCCATAAGGAGCACCATGCTTTAGAATCAGCCTCAGTGTTAGAGGATCCAAGATTGCCGTCAAAATAATTCTCTCGTTTGAACTTGGTCGCAACCATCATCCTATATGCCGATCTCACGCTGAATATACCTCTTCGATTAAAGTTCCAGGCCCAAAAATCTCCTTGCCTTCTCGTACATAGCGGGATGCTCATGATAACTGACACATCCATTGGTAAGAAAAACTCCCGAATGACTTCCTCCCTCCAAGTCGTGTTCGTTTCATCAATCAGCTCGCTGACCAGCTTCGGTGGGGTTTTCTTCCACGAAACAATCGGTCTCATGTTTGTGTCCCTTGGAAGCCAATTATGCTCCCAAATTTTCGTGGATCTCCCATCACCAATCCGCCTAATCAGACCTTGGGCGAGAACATCCCTTCCTTCAATAATTGACCGCCAAATCTTCGAAGGGTGTGAGCCAAGCCCAACCTCTAGAATTGACGAGTTCGGAAAATAGATGGCTTTTAGGTGCCAAGCACTCAAGGAATTGGGCTCCTGGAGAATTCTCCACGATTGCTATGCAAGCAAGCTCAGATTGAATAACTCAATGTCGCGGAAGCCTAAACCCCCCAAATGTTTTGGCCTTGTCATTACCTCCCAAGATACCCAGTGCACTTTACGCTTCCCTTGCTTGCTTCCCCACCAAAACTATCGGATCAAAGAGTTAATGTGATCACATAAGCCGCGGGGTAGACGAAAGCACGCCATCAAAAACACCGGGATGGCCTGAGCAATGGACTTCACCAGACCCTCCTTACCCCCCGCCGAAAAAATCTTCTCAATCCACCCCTTTATCTTGTTCCATACACGCTCCCTTAGGAATTTAAAAGTTCCGTTAACCGAGCTACCAACATTAGTGGGCATGCCAAGATACCTTTCATTTAACGATTCATTAACAACCTGCAAGATGTTTTTGACCACATCCCTTCTAACTTGGGGGCAGCCTTTAGTGAAGGAGATCGATGATTTCTCCATGTTTATTCTCTGCCCGGATGCTTGACAATAAACCTCCAATAAGCTAGACAAAGCTTCTGCTCCCTCTCTAGTTCCCTTAAAGAACAGCAGGCTGTCATCCGCAAACAACAAGTGGTTCACCGGTGGTGCCAGTGGAGCCACTTTAATTCCTTCTAGATGCGATGAATGAACATTACTTTTTAAAAGGCACGAAAGGCCCTCTGCTACTAATAAGAAAAGATAGGGTGAGATTGGATCACCTTATCGTATACCTCTTGTTGGTTTAAACACCTCCAACTTGTTCCCACTGAATAACACCGAGAAAGAAACCGAACTGACCATCCCCATGATAACAGAAATCCATTGTTGTGCAAACCCCAACTTCATCATCATTGCCTCCAAATACTCCCACTCTACCCGGTCGTATGCTTTCATCATATCAAGCTTGAGAGCACAATAAGCATTGTTCTTAGATTTGTTCCTCTTCATAAAATGAAGGCACTCATAAGCTGATATTATGTTGTCAGTTATAAGTCTACCCGAGACAAATGCTGATTGTTCTTCAGAAATAATGTCAAGGAGGATCTGCCTTAAATGGTTTGCCATAACCTTCGAAGCAATCTTATACAAAACGTTGCATAAACTGATTGGACGAAACTGTGAAAGCAATGTCGGATTCTTTACCTTAGGTATAAGCACTAGTATAGTATCATTAATACTCTCCGCCAACTCATTGCCCTGAACAATGCTTAACACTGCCTTTGTAACATCAAACCCACATATACCAATGTTTCTGAAAAAAGAAAGCCAGGTAACCATCTGGGCCAGGTGCTTTGAGAGGGAACATCTGAAACGGTGCATTCTTGACTTTGTTTGTGTCATAAGAAGCCATCAGGATCTCATTCATTGCTGGTGTAACCTTCCGTGGAACATGTTGAAGGACTTGATCCATCCCCTGTACCCCCTCGGACGTGTACAAATGTTTATAAAAATCAGCCGTCATAGTTTGCATTTCGGTAACATTGTCTGTAACTTGTCCATCAGATTTGGACAGACACTTTACCAAGTTCTTCTTTCTCCTGATACTAGCACGCTGATGGAAAAACCTTGAGTTTTTGCCCCCCCCCCCCCTCGCTAAGCCATGATGGCGTGTAACTCACACGTTCGTTGGAAACCCCAAGAGGAAGGTATGATGCGCAAGTAGCAAGTTTTCCCTCAGAAAGAAACCAAGGTTTAATCGAACCAGGAGGAGCCAAGAAGCACGTTGAAGGTTGATGGTGGCGAAATGTGATGCGGCGCAACAACAGGGATTCCGGCGCCAACATGGAACCTGCACAACACAACCCAAGTACTTTGTCCCAACGAAACAGTGAGGTTGTCAATCTCACCGGCTTGCTGTAACAAAGGATTAACCGTATTGTGTGGAAGATGATTGTTTGCAAGAAAACAGTAAAACAAGTATTGCAGTAGATTGTATGCTATGTACGTAAAGAATAGGACCGGGGTCCACCATTCACTAGAGGTGTCTCTCCCGTAAGATAAAGCATGTTGGGTGAACAAATTACAGTCGGGCAATTGACAAATAGAGAAGGGCATAACAATGCATATACATGATATGATAAATATAGTGAGATTTAATCCGGGCATTACGACAAAGTACATAGACCGCCATCCAACCGCATCTATGCCTAAAAAGTCCACCTTCAGGTTATCATCCGAACCCCATTCGGTATTAAGTTGCAAAGCAACAGACAATTGCATTAAGTATGGTGCGTAATGTAATCGACAACTACATCCTTAGACATAGAATCAATGTTTTATCCCTAGTGGCAACAGGACATCACAACCTTAGAACTTTCTGTCACTGTCCCAGGTGTCAATGAAGGCATGAACCCACTATCGAGCATAAATACTCCCTCTTGGAGTTAAGAGCAAAAACTTGGCCAGAGCCTCTACTAATAACGGAGAGCATGCAAGATCATAAACAACACATAAACAATAGATTGATAATCACCATAACATAGTATTCTCTATCCATCGGATCCCGACAAACACAACATATAGTATTACAGATAGATGATCTTGATCATGTTAGGCAGCTCACAAGATCCAACAATGAAGCACAATTAGGAGAAGACTACCATCTAGCTACTGCTATGGACCCATAGTCCAGGGGAACTACTCACTCATCACTCCGGAGGCGACCATGGCGGTGTAGAGTCCTCCGGAGATGAATCCCCTCTCGGCAGGTGCCGGAGGCGATCTTGAATCCCCGAGATGGGATTCGCGGCGTCTCTGGAAGGTTTTCCGTATCGTGGCTCTCGATCCGGGGTTTCGCGACGGAGGCTTTAAGTAGGCGAAAGGGCAACGTGGGGGCCACACGAGGGCCCCACACCAGTCGGCGCGGCCAAGGCCTGGGCCGCGCCGCCCTGGTATGCCCCTCGTGGCCCCCGACTCCTCTTCGGTCTTCTGGAAGCTTCATGCAAAAATAGGACCCTGGCGTTGATTTCGTCCAATTCGAGAATATTTCGTTACTAGGATTTTTGAAACCAAAAACAGCAGACAAAACGGCTCTTCGGCATCTTGTTAATAGGTTAGTTCCGAAAATGCGTAAATACGACATATAATGTGCATAAAACATGTAGGTATCATCAATAAAGTAGCATGGAACATAAGAAATTATCGATACGTTGGAGACGTATCAGCATCCCCAAGCTTAGTTCTCGTCCCGAGCAGGTAAAACGATAACAAAGATAATTTCTGAAGTGACATGCCATCATAATCTTGATCATACTATTTGTAAACATATGTAATGAATGCAGCGATCAAAACAATGGTAATGACATGAGTAAACAAGTGAATCATAAAGCAAAGACCTTTCATGAATAGTACTTCAAGACAAGCATCAATAAGTCTTGCATAAGAGTTAACTCATAAAGCAATAAATCAAAGTAAAGGTGTTGAAGCAACACAAAGGAAGATTAAGTTTCAGCGGTTGCTTTCAACTTATAACATGTATATCTCATGGATATTGTCAACATAAAGTAATATAACAAGTGCAATATGCAAGTATGTAGGAATCAATGCACAGTTCACACAGTGTTTGCTTCTTGAGGTGGAGGGAGATAGGTAAACTGACTCAACAATAAAAGTAAAAGAATGGTCCTTCAAAGAGGAAAGCATCGATTGCTGTATTTGTGCTAGAGCTTTTATTTTGAAAACATGAAATAATTTTGTCAACGGTAGTAATAAAGCATATGAGTTATGTAAATTATATCTTACAAGTTGCAAGCCTCATGCATAGTATACTAATAGTGCCCGCACCTCGTCCTACTTAGCTTGGACTACCGGATCTTTGCATGCCATGTTTCAACCAAGTGTCACAAAGGGGTACCTCCATGCCGCTGTACAAAGGTCTAAGGAGAAAGCTCGCATTTTGGATTTCTCGCTTTTGATTATTCTCAACTTAGACATCCATACCGGGACAACATGGACAACAGATAATGGACTCCTCTTAAATGCATAAGCATGTAGCAACAATTATTATTCTCATATGAGATTGAGGATATATGTCCAAAACTGAAACTTCAACCATGATTCATGGCTTTAGTTAGCGGCCCAATGTTCTTCTCTAACAATTTGCATGCTCCAATCATTAAAGTGATAGATCCTTCAGACAAGACGGACATGCATAGCAACTCACATGATATTCAACAATAGTTGATGGCGTTCCCCAGAAGCATGGTTATCGCACAACAAGCAACTTAATAAGAGATAAAGTGCATAGGTACATATTCAATACTACGATAGTTTTTAAGGCTATTTTGTCCCATGAGCTATATATTGCAAAGGTGAATGATGGAATTTTAAAGGTAGCACTCAAGCAATTTACTTTGGAATGGCGGAGAAATACCATGTAGTAGGTAGATATGGTGGACACAAATGGCATAGTGGTTGGCTCAAGGATTTTGGATGCATGAGAAGTATTCCCTCTCGATACAAGGTTTAGGCTAGCAAGGTTATTTGAAGCAAACTCAAGGATGAACCGGTGCAGCAAAACTCACATAAAAGACATATTGTAAACATTATAAGACTCTACACCGTCTTCCTTGTTGTTCAAAACTCAATACTAGATATTATCTAGACCTTAGAGAGACCAAATATGCACATCAAATTTTAGCAAGCTCTATGTATTTCTTCATTAATGGGTGCAAAGCATATGATGCAAGAGCTTAAACATGAGCACAACAATTGCCAAGTATCACATTATCCAAGACATTTTAGAATTACTACATGTAGCATTTTCCAATTCCAACCATATAACAATTTAACGAAGAAGAAACTTTGCCTTGAACATTATGAGTAAAGCCTAAGGACATATTTGTCCATATGCAACAGCGGAGCGTGTCTCTCTCCCACAAAGTGAATGCTGGGATCCATTTTATTCAAACAAAAACAAAAACAAAAACAAACCGACGCTCCAAGCAAAGAACACAAGATGTGATGAATAAAAATATAGTTTCAGGGGAGGAACCTGATGATGTTGTCGATAAAGAAGGGGATGCCTTGGGCATCCCCAAGCATAGACGCTTGAGTCTTCTTAAAATATGCAGGGATGAACCACGGGGGCATCCCCAAGCTTAGAGCTTTCACTCCTCTTGATCATAGTATATCATACTCCTCTCTTGACCCTTGAAAACTTCCTTCACACCAAACTTCAAGCAAACTCATTAGAGGGTTAGTGCACAATTAATAATTCACACATTCAGAGGTGACACAATCATTCTTTACACTTCTGGACATTGCATAAAGCTACTGAACATTAATGGATCAAAGAAATTCATCCAACATAGCAAAAGAGGCAATGCGAAATAAAAGGCAGAATCTGTCAAAACAGAACAGTCCGTAAAGACGAATTTTAAAATGGCACCAGACTTGCTCAAATGGAAAAACTCAAAACTAATGAAAGTTGCGTACATATCTGAGGATCATGCTCGTAAATTGGCAGATTTTTTCGAATTTTCTACAGAGACTTGTGCCCAGATTCGTGACAGACAGCAATGCTGTTTCTGCGCAGCGATCCCAAATATAACATCAACTTTAACATAGAAACTTTACTTGGCACAAAAACATGATAAGGAGAGGTTGCTACAGTAGTAAACAACTTCCAAGACTCAAATATAAAACAAAGTACTACAGTAAAAACATGGGTTGTCTCCCATAAGCGCTTTTCTTTAACGCCTTTCAGCTAGGCGCAGAAAGTGCAAATCAAGTAACATCAAGAGCAGAAGCATCAACATCATAACTTGTTCTAATAATAGAATCAAAAGGCAACTTCATTCTCTTTCTAGGAAGTGTTCCATACCTTTCTTGAGAGGAAATTGATATTTAATATTACCTTCCCTCATATCAATAACAGCACCAACGGTTCGAAGAAAAGGTCTTCCCAACACAATAGGACAAGATGCATTGCATTCGATATCCAAGACAACAAAATCAACGGGGACAAGGTTATTGTTAACCGTAATGTGCACATTATCAATCCTCCCCAAAGGTTTCTTTTTAACATTATCGGCAAGATTAACATCCAAATAACAATTCTTCAATGGTGGCAAGTCAAGCATATCATAAATCTTTTTAGGCATAACAGAAATACTTGCACCAAGATCACATAAAGCATTACATTCAAAGTCATTGAATTTCATTTTAATGATGGGCTCCCAACCATCCTATAACTTTCTAGGAATAGAAGTTTCAAGTTTTAGTTTCTCTTCTCTAGCTTTTATGAGAGCATTTGTAATATGTTTTGTAAAGGCTAAATTTATAGCACTAGCATTAGGACTTTTAGCAAGTTTTTGTAAGAACTTTATAACTTCAGAGATGTGGCAATCATCAAAATCTAAATCATTATGAGCTACAGCAATGGGATCATTGTTCCCAAGGTTGGAAAAAATTTCAGCAGTTTTATCACAAGCAGTTTCAGCAGTTTTAGCAATTTCAGGCAGTTTTGTTCGCTTTGCACTAGAAGTAGAAACATTGCCAACACCAATTATTTTACCATTGATAGTAGGAGGTGCAGCAACATGTGAAGAATTAGCATTACTAGTGGTGGTAATAGTCCAAACTTTAGCTACATTATTCTCTTTAGCTAGTTTTTCATTTTCTTCTCTATCCCACCTAGCACGCAGTTCAGCCATTAATCTTATATTCTCATTAATTCTAACTTGGATGGTGAAAGTATAGAGATGGTAAACCTAGAGGGGGGGTGAATAGGTTTCTACAGATTTTAATTCTTTCTTTGCAATATTAGGCTTTGCGGAATATAAAGGTGAGCCTAATGCAAACTAGGTGAAGCAACCTATATGAGGATACAACTAACTCGAGCACGAAGGCTCTCACAGGCAGTTAAATCACAAGTAAGGAGTTCGGTTAGAGATAACCGATAGCACGCGGAGACGAGGATGTATTCCCGTGTTCCCTTGCTTTGCAACAAGGTACGTCACGTTTGGAGGAGTGGAGGTCCCACGAAGGATTCCCCGCGCCACGAAGGCTCACCCTATTCTCCGGAGCCTATCCCACGAAGGAATAGCTCTCTCACTTGTGGTAGACTTTGAGGTAGCCTCCAAACCTTCACAATCTTGCCCGGAGCAGATCCACAGCCCGGATGCTTCCGGACTCCTCTTGCCCACCTAGGGTTTCCAAGGAACCCTAGGAAGCAAGCTTCTTGATGAATACAAGGGGGAATAAGATTTGGCTTGGTAGAACGGTAGATCGGGTCCTCCTCTATCGTTTCCCCGGAGGGATTTGAGTTTGGGTGGAGGAGGAGGGAGATCTGAGGCTTTTGGTGTTTCTAACAATGGAGCATGGAAGAAGGAGCTCAAGAACAGCTTGTAGTGTAGTGCCTAACTGTCTAGAGGTAGGAGAAGGGCTATTTATAGTGTTCTTCGAAATATGGCCGTTGCCACTTGCCACCTCAGCATTTTTCCTCGACAAACCCGGTTGACCGGGCCACAGACCGGACAGCCCGGTCCAGAGGCCGGTCAGACCGGATCAGTGACCGGAGCTCCTTTGCGTCGTCCTGGTGCTTCTCCGGTTGGTGTCCGGTTGCTGCCCGGTTGCCGCCCGGTCGACCGGACGGAGCGCCGGACCCGCCGGTCAGGGGCCCGGTTGACCGGTCGCAAACCGGATCTGCTGGCTCCTCCATTGGAACCCGGTTGCCGCCCGGTTGACCGGCCAGCACGCCGGACTGGCCGGTTGCTGGCCCGGTTGGACCGGGCTGGTGACCGGATTTCTCCTGTAGCCCCCTTTTGATTGTTGTTGAAATGGGGGGTCTCCTTTAGCCTTCTTGTTCCTTTGATACACCATTTACGCCTCATTGCCTAATACCTGAGATTATCCTTATAAACACATTAGGCCAAATACTTTAGCACGGTGTCATCGTTACCAAAATAATGGATAAGGGTGAAATACCCTTACAATCTCCCCCTTTTTGGTATACGATGACAAACCGAGCTAGAGTCACAAATAGATATTATGATAAGCTCTAAACCTTGATTCCATATAAGATATTACGAAAGCTCCCCCATAATGTGTGCACTTGGAGAATTTGCGTTTGAATGCAAAGTGCACCATTTGTGAAACATGAGAAGCTCCCCCAATATCTTTAGGAAACAAGCATGGTATGGAGATGTGCATATCAAGATATATAAGCATAGCACACATAATCATCCTAACATAGAGTAGCACACATAATCATCCATACATGAATTATTGGAAATAGCAAATGGTTCTTGAAAAATCAAAGCAAATAAGCACAAGCCATATAAAATCCAAATAAAGCAACTCCCATGGCTTGTGATAATCAAAGAACCCCGTGGTTCCCTAGACTCTACTCTCTTCTCCCCCTTTGGCATCGGAACACCAAAAAGGCGAAGGAAAAAGTAGAGATGCTATCGCACCCATCAATAGAACTCATGCCCGGTGGAGTAGGAGCCCTCGTCATCATCACCGGCAGCCGAATCAACTTCATCCTCATCACCATCATCATCAGCAGGAGGAGGAGTAGGAGTACGAGCAGTCCTAGGAGGAAGACCACCATGAGCATACATGGAGAAGTCAAAGTTCTGGATCATCTCATCGGTGATGGGAGGCATCTCCCACTGAGGTGCAGCCACAGGTGCCAACTCGGGTCCAGGAGGAGGAACAGTGACATTCCTAGTAGCCATAAACTCGTTCTGTCGCCTCCTGGTCTCCTGGTTCAAAGCAAGACTCTGATGTGCAACATCATTAGTGTTCTTGCACATTTGCCACATGCTAGAGAAGAAGCGAGCGGCACCATGCTTGGGGCGCCGAGAGTAGCTGGAGCTAGCATCATGATCATGGCGTTCCTTGGAACGGCGCTCAGCAGTGGGCATCATGGAGGGAACATCCGGACGAGTGGCCTCCTGAGTGGGGATCTTGAAGGCGTCCATGATGACTTTTTCACCAATAACGTTCCGAGGAGCGGGAACAATGTAGTTGATGAGCCGCTGAACATACTGGGCGTAGTTGGGAGTCATACGGTCCATAACTGCTCTCTTCAGTTCACAGTAGATAAGATCACAGCCATCAATCTTCCTTACCCTGTCAGGATGACAATAGTACATCAAGTTGAGGTGATAGTTCCGGACTTCACTGGAGTCGCCAGACTTGCTGATGAGGTTCTCTCGGAACAGCTTGGCAAGGACAAGGTATGAGTAGTACATCCCAGAGATAGTGGGAGGTCCAGCTGTAGGGTTCGCAGGGTAGCAGAAAGAGATGTCACCCCTAGTAAGCCTGGACCGTGAATGAATCCTGTACCCTGGATTACTGTCATCACCACAACCCATGGCTGCACGGAACTGAGAGTAGGTGCATGAGTACTTTGTCTTGCCGGTCATCCAGGTGAGGGTGCGGTCCTCATCATCATGGAAGAAGACGGTGCAGTGAAATTGACGGACAAGGAGTGGACAATAGGTAGGATCATCTTGGGTATCATCAGGCTTGAGGCACACAAGGTCATACACTCCCAGATTCTTCAAGGTTTGAACCACAAAACGGTACTTTGTGGCTTCATGCAAGGCAAGCTCGGCAGGATTGATGGCCTTGGGTGATACAATATTACCATGCTTCATATACTCATGAGAATCATAGTAACCCTCCCAGAGGACTGCTTGTGTGTTGGTCCAGAAGGCCTTGTCCGAACGAGTGTAAGTTGGCTTTGCAAAGCGATACGGATTGACTGTCCTCCATGCCTTCCACTCAAGGCGGTTTGCAGCCCCAACATTGACGGTTGGCACTACCTCATCATCCTCTTGGGCAACATGCTTATCCTTGTGCTTGGTAGCAACAGACTTGGTTCTACCCCCAACTGAGCTGCCACCGTCAGTACCCTGCTGAGCTGGAGGGGGAACGCGGTTACTAGAACGGCGAGGAGGATTAGCCCTTCCTCGCTTGGAGACATTGCCACGTGTCTCACTCTCACCACTCCAACTACCTGTGAATGAGAAAATAGAGCCGGGATAGTAGTGGGGTAAGCGTACATGTCATCAATAAGAGAGAAGCCAAAAGAGCATAGCATATATTCAAGTGTAGTGATGAAATTGTGCGAAAAACTGGGCAGCTCGGCGCACAGGCCGGTCAAACCGGGCAGCAGACCGGACTGGCCGGTTTGCGACCGGTTGACCGGGCCATGCACCGGGTCGGCCGGTGGAGCGGCCGTTGACCGGGCCATGCACCGGGCCGGCCGGTTGAGCGGCCGGTTGACCGGGCGAGTGACCAGATCTGTCGAGTTGTGATGTTGTGCCCAGATTTTCTACCACAAAACCATGCAAAAGCTCATAAACTTGAATATAGACTATAGCAATATAGTGAAGAAGTGCATTGTGGTGTGAGACACTCTAAAGGCATGAGGACTTTACAAACCCTAACCCTAAATTTTCTCAACTTTCCTCAACATGTGGCAATGGGAGAGGGAAATCAAGAAGGAGAGGGAATAGAAGGGAGATTTACCCGATGACATGGTCCTTGTTGCTCAAGTGAGCAAGAAGAACACGGGAAGAGGGCTTGAGGGCCAAATCCCCAAGATCTTCCAAACGAACTCGAGAGGGACCAAATCCCTTGGTGAAGAAGCTTGAGAGACCCCGATCTACGGTTGGGTGAAGTTTGGGGAAGAACTAGTGGTGGGAAGGACCTAGGCTGTGGTGGAGATGGTCAGGGCGCCGGCCATGGAGGTTGGAGATTGGGGAACAATGGGAAAGACCCCAAGGGGTATCCCTTCCCAATATATATAGGAGGCTGCGCGACCGGTCAGGAGTCCGGTCAGACCGGACTGGTGACCGGCTGACCCGGCCCAGACCCCGGTTGCCGCCCGGTCAACCGGACCATCCGGTCAGGGACCCGGTCCAACCGGGCCAGGGACCGGCCCAGCCCAGAATTTTCTAATTTTGCCTCGTTTTTGCCCCTATGCTTTGTGTAAATGTGTGTGAGTGCTCAAATGATGACATGTACATATAGATAGATAGATGATGATGAGATGAGCATAGACATGGGGTAGGAAACACAAAGTTCTCTAGGCATACCCATTGGAGAGAAAATCCAAATAAGATGTGAATAGCAACAATGGGCATGATTCGAAGTGTATATCAAGAATCATAAGTCATTTTGGAGTGATTTTTGCAATAAGATCATTTAGCCTTGTATATCCAAATCAAGTTGCAATTTAGACTAAATGAGGGGCGGGGGATTACTCCCCCTATGTGAAAGCGCAAATGTCATGTGACCTCGAAGAGACGTGCTTGGGTCCATATAATGACATTGGGTCTATTTATGTTGCACACATGGGTATGCATCATACCAAGACATGGTAAGATGACTATCCCCATATGTGCTGTGCCTCTAAGCTAGATAGTTAGATAAATGCAAGAATATAGTGCAAGAAGTTGATTCAATCCAAGTTTTTAGGATCAAGAATACCAAGTTCTCCTCTCAAGTTCACAAACCGGGCTTCATCCAAAGGCTTAGTGAAAATATCCGCCAATTGGTAGGTTGTTCCCACATGAGTGAGATCAATATCCTTATTGGCAACATGGTCACGTAGGAAGTGATGGCGAATGTCAATATGTTTGGTGCGACAATGTTGAACCGGGTTATTGGCGATCTTTATTGCACTTTCATTGTCACATAGAAGAGGCACCATACCAAGAGACACACCATAGTCTTTCAAGGTTTGCTTCATCCATAACAATTGAGTGCAACAAGATGCCGCGGATATATATTCGGCTTCGGCGGTGGATAAAGCGGTGGAGTTTTGTTTCTTGGATGACCAACTCACCAATGACCGGCCAATAAATTGGCAAGCCCCGGAGGTAGACTTCCGGTCAACCTTATCACCGGCCCAATCGGAGTCCGAGTAGCCAATGAGTTCAAAGGTTGACCCCTTTGGATACCATAGCCCGAGAGTAGGAGTGAGAACAAGGTATCTTAGAATCCGTTTGACCGCCATCAAATGGCTCTCCTTAGGAGCGGATTGAAAATGAGCACACATCCCTACACTTAGCATGATATCCGGCCTAGAGGCACAAAGGTAGAGCAAGGATCCTATCATGGAACGGTATACCTTTATGTCCACATCCTTCTCACCGTCACATGAGCCAAGTTGCCCCTTTACGGGCATGGGTGTCTTCATTGGACTTGCATTGGTCATGTTGAACTTCTTGAGCATGTCCTTCACATACTTTTCTTGAGAGATGAAGGTGCCTTTTGCAAGTTGCCTCACTTGGAAGCCTAGGAAGAACTTCAACTCCCCCATCATGGACATCTCAAATTTCCTAGTCATCAATTGCTCAAAAGCTTTGTTATGATTGGGGTTAGTTCCACCAAATATAATATCATCAACATATATTTGACATATAAACAAGCCACCCCCTTTAACCCGCTTGGTGAAAAGGGTGGAATCGACCGTACCCATGCAAAACCCATCTTGTAGTAGAAAATCCCTAAGGAACTCATACCAAGCACGTGGAGCTTGCTTGAGACCGTAGAGTGCCTTATGGAGTAAATACACATGGTTGGGTCGGCATGGATCTTCGAAACCCGGGGGTTGAGCTACATATGCGGTTTCTTTTAGAGGACCATTCAAAAATGCACTTTTCACATCCATTTGATATAGTTTGAAATTGTGGAAAGATGCAAATGCAAGCAAAAGACGAATAGCTTCAAGACGGGCTACCGGCGCAAAGGTATCCTCAAAGTCCATACCTTCTATTTGGGCAAACCCTTGCGCCACTAACCTTGCTTTATTTCTAATGACAATGCCATCCTCATCTTGCTTGTTCTTGAACACCCATTTGGTCCCAATGACATTGATGCGATGATCCTTGGGTCTCTCAACTAGAGACCATACTTCATTGCGGGTGAAACACTCCAATTCTTCTTGCATGGCAATGACCCAATCCGGATCAACCAAGGCTTCATGTACCTTAAGTGGCTCAAAACTAGACACAAAAGCATGGTGTTGACAATAAGTCATAAGTAGTGCATGGTGTCTACGAGTTACCACTCCTTTGGAGATGCTACCAAGGACAAGATCCACTTTCATGTCACTTGCCCTTGTAGCCGCCTTGATCTTCCGAATGGTTCCTTCATGATCAATGAATTCATCTCTTGCTAATACTTGATCATGAGGTACAACTTGAGCTTGAACATGAGTTGAAGATGTTTCTTGATCATCATCATGATCTTGCTCAGTGGGTTGAGGACTTTCTTCTTGTTCTTCGGGATGTGGCTCATCTTGAGTGGAGGATACATCTTGGGTTGCACTTGATGGTTCAACTTGAGTTGAGCTAGGCTCAACTTGAGGTGAGCTTGATACTTCTATTCCATCACCTTGATCATCACTATGCACTTCCATGGGCCGGATGTGTCCAATGCCCATATGCTTGATGGCACTAGATGGATCATCATTATTACCTGCAACACATGGAACAACTTGCTCCACTTGGGAGCCATTATCCTCCAAGAACACCACGTCACAAGATACTTCAATAGTCCCAGTGGACCGGTTGTAGTATCTATAGGCGTGAGAGTTCTCCGCATATCCAACAAAAATGCCCTCTATAGTTCTAGTTTCAAATTTACCAAGCTTCCCTTTATTGTTCTTAACAAGACATTTGCATCCAAAGACACGAATGTACATGACATTAGGCTTGTTACCTGTGAGAAGCTCATATGGAGTTTTGTTGTGGAGGGGGCGGAGGAAGAGCCGGTTGGAGTAGTGGACAGCTGTAGAGATGGCTTCTCCCCAAAAGTTGTGGGGTGAGTTGAATTCACTCAACATGGTTCTTGCCATCTCAATGATAGTCCGGTTCTTCCTTTCAACAACACCATTTTGTTGAGGGGTATATGGAGCTGAAAACTCATGCTTGATGCCCTCATCATCAACAAACTCTTGCATAGTGTAGTTCTTGAACTCGGTGCCATTGTCGGTCCTAATCGCCTTGATCTCGGATTCATATGTACGTTGAGCTTTCTTGGCGAAGGTGATGAACTCCCTATGGGTCTCATCCTTAGACTTAAGGAGAAAGACCCAAGAGTATCTTGAGTAATCATCAACAATGACAAGTCCATACTTGCTCCCACCAAGAGTATCATAATGTGATGGCCCAAAGAGATCCAAATGAAGGAGCTCCAAAGGCCTAGATGTGGTGACGATACTCTTGATAGGATGTTTCTTCTTGAGTTGTTTTCCCGCTACACATGCACTGCATACACGATCTTTCTCAAAAGAAATGCCGGTTAGTCCAACAATGTGCTCACCCTTTAGGAGTTGTTTAAGATTCCTCATGTTAACATGACCAAGGCGGCGATGCCACAACCAACCTTCGTCATGCTTGGCCGCCATTAGACATGTGGAGGGAGATGGGCTCTCTTTCGAGAGGTCAACCACGTAAAGGTTGTTCTCCACATATCCAACAAGGACCAATTTGAGATTGTCACTCCTAAAGACTTGCACATAATACTTAGTAAAATATGAATTGTAACCGGCATCGGCAAGATGATATATAGAAAGCAAGTTATAACCAAGGTGTTCAACAAGCATGACCGTCTCAAGGCACAAGTCCTTAGAGATTGCCACCTTGCCATACCCAAGTACCTTTCCCTTTGAGTTGTCACCAAAGGTAATGCTTGACTTCTTGTTAATATCTTCAATGAATTGGTCAAGCACACCTCTTCCTCCGGTCATATGATTGGTGCATCCACTATCAAACACCCATTTTGGACCACCGGAGGAATACCCCTACAAAATCAAGTAGAGGATTTAGGAACCCATTGATTAATGGGTTCCCTAGTCATGGCAACAAGATCTTTTGGTACCCAAATCGAGTACCCTCTATAAGCATAGCCATTACGAGGACCAACATAGTTAGCATAAACATCACCATAATAATCAACAAATAAAGCATAGTGATTGTTTGGCCCCGTGCGGTCACCACTAGCGGCTTTGCCCTTTGGGGCTTTGCCATCATTAGTGACCTTCTTGTTCTTTTCTTGAGCGGGCTTCTCTTTCTTGTAGTTGTTCTTCTTGTAGGGCTTGGGAACATACCCAAGTCCATACTTTTGATTGTTTGACCTTTGCTTACTCAAGAGGTCATCCAATCCCATCTTACTCTTGGTTGTGGTGAACTTGGCAAGTTCTTTCTTCAACCTAACATTCTCCTCAAGAGTAGTTGCTTGCTCACAAGCCGATTCATTAGGATAATAGTTGAGACCATATTTGGTTACCAAAGATTCAAGATATGTATTGGTCTCAACATGCAAAGATAGTTCCTCTTGTAAACGAACATGTTCCGCAACAAGCTTAGCATGCTCACTAGTAAAGGTGGTGGAGGAACTAGCAACATTTTTATCAACAATAGAATCATTCATTGATTCAAGAGCTTTAGAGTAGGATTCTTGGAGTAGGTCATGGTTCTTTCCAAGTTTCTTGAGCTCATCCTTGACAAGCTTGTTAGCTCTTTCAAGGTGGTCAAGATCCCTAGTGAGAGAAGCATGAGCAACTTCAAGTTCCTCCTTTGATGCATTAAGCTCTTGGGTCAATAATTGAGCCCTTTCAATAGTTTCAAGATCCTTAACTTTATCTAGTTCATAAGTTTCAATTTGTTGCTTAAGACCTTGAGATATGCACCTTTCGGTTTTTAGCTCTTGTCTTAGGAGATTGAATCTCCTTTCCTTATCATTCAAATGATATTCTAATTCCTCAATGGACTCATCCTTTTCTTTGAGAGAGTCCATCAAGAAATCAAATTTGACAAGAGCTTCACCACGAAGGGTGCATCTAACATTGTAAAGTTCCTTAAGCACAGTTAATTCATCTTGATTTTCAGCTTCATTGTCAAGGACACTAGACAAAGAAGGTGGGGGTTCCATTACCTTGGTTTCTCTTGCCATAAGACAAGAGCCAATGGTTGTAGATGAGGAAGAGTCGTCGGAGTCATCATCTTGAGTTACTCTTGCCATAAAGGAAGAGCCAACATCATTCTCCGTGGAGTAATCCTTGGAGTAGTCATATGTGAAGAGTGACCCGGGCTTAGAGAAAGCCAAGCCGGCCACTCCGGCCTCCTTCTCCTCATCTTCCTCTTCTTCATCGGACAAGTACTCGGCCCCAACAAATGCTCTTCCCTTGTTCCTCTTGTATCGGTCATTGATTGGGTTTGGCTTCAATCTTGGCTTGACCCCTTTGATGAACTTTGGCTTGTCTACCCTTTTCTCATAAGGGCACTCATTTGCAAAGTGGCTCTCTTCATCACAATTGTAGCAAGTTCTCTTCTTCTTCTTGTCATTGAGGAGCATTGGCAACTTTCCCTTGTACTTCTTAGCAAAGAAGGCAAAGTCGGTAGCGATGTCACTAGTTGAGGTCATCTCCTCATCTTCCTCAATTTCATATGCTTCTTCTCCTCCATGGTCAGCTCTAGCCTTGAGAGCAAGGTTGTGTGACGCTTCATGGTTGTGTGAGGCTTCATCAACACGGTTCATTGCCTTGAGCCTCTTTCCGGCTTTGGCCATGTTTTCATTGGCAGCCACATAGGAGACAAGATCATCGGAGTTGAGATCGGCACTCTTGGTCATGATTTGCAAGTTGAGTCCAAGGTTGGTGTCTTCTTGTTTGACGGCAATCATAGCAATGACCTTGGATTTTATGAAGGCTTCGTTCATCTCGAATCCGTCATTGTACTTCTCAGCACCAAGTCCCTTGATCCTTACTTTCAGAGCACCAAGCCTAGCATAGGCATCGAATACGGATTCTCCATCTCGAATCATGAACTGGTAGGCCTCTTGCTTTGCGGTCTCATAGAGAGATGATTGGATCAAATCGGTTCCCTCTTGGAGTACTACGATCCGATCCCACAACTCTTTAGCGGAGACAATGTCATCAACTTGATCTAGAAGCTTGCGGTTGATGCCACTTCTAATCTTGTCACGTGCGGATGCATTGAGTTGACGGTTGTAGAACTCGGTGGAGGTCAACCGAGTAGGATCTTGTGGCTCCCGATGTCCATGAACAATGAGTTCCCATAGCTCCACACTGCAGCTGCGAATATGAGATTCCATAGCAGATTTCCAATGTGGAAAGTGAGTTCCATCGTAATGGGGAACGGTCCCACTATGGTTTATATGAGGCATGGGTGAAGTGTTTCTGGGATAGTCATGGTTAACATCATGGTAGGATTCTTTAGAGGCCGAAGCCCCACTAGGAGCTCCTCCAGTAGTTAGGTTCTTAAGCATGGCAGACATTTCTGCCATTTGGCTTTGTAGTTCATCCTCCTTTTTCTTCCTCTCGGCATCATATGCCAAGAGTCTAGATTTCATTTCTTTAACCGAAAGGTTAGAGTCATCATCTAGACCCTCGAATAGTTTTTCCATCTCACTCTTAAGGCGGTGAAGCCCTTAAAAAGAGTCCAGGCTCTGATACCAATTGAAAGTATAGAGATGGTAAACCTAGAGGGGGGTGAATAGGTTTCTACAGATTTTAATTCTTTCTTTGCAATATTAGGCTTTGCGGAATATAAAGGTGAGCCTAATGCAAACTAGGTGAAGCAACCTATATGAGGATACAACTAACTCGAGCACGAAGGCTCTCACAGGCAGTTAAATCACAAGTAAGGAGTTCGGTTAGAGATAACCGATAGCACGCGGAGACGAGGATGTATTCCCGTGTTCCCTTGCTTTGCAACAAGGTACGTCACGTTTGGAGGAGTGGAGGTCCCACGAAGGATTCCCCGCGCCACGAAGGCTCACCCTATTCTCCGGAGCCTATCCCACGAAGGAATAGCTCTCTCACTTGTGGTAGACTTTGAGGTAGCCTCCAAACCTTCACAATCTTGCCCGGAGCAGATCCACAGCCCGGATGCTTCCGGACTCCTCTTGCCCACCTAGGGTTTCCAAGGAACCCTAGGAAGCAAGCTTCTTGATGAATACAAGGGGGAATAAGATTTGGCTTGGTAGAACGGTAGATCGGGTCCTCCTCTATCGTTTCCCCGGAGGGATTTGAGTTTGGGTGGAGGAGGAGGGAGATCTGAGGCTTTTGGTGTTTCTAACAATGGAGCATGGAAGAAGGAGCTCAAGAACAGCTTGTAGTGTAGTGCCTAACTGTCTAGAGGTAGGAGAAGGGCTATTTATAGTGTTCTTCGAAATATGGCCGTTGCCACTTGCCACCTCAGCATTTTTCCTCGACAAACCCGGTTGACCGGGCCACAGACCGGACAGCCCGGTCCAGAGGCCGGTCAGACCGGATCAGTGACCGGAGCTCCTTTGCGTCGTCCTGGTGCTTCTCCGGTTGGTGTCCGGTTGCTGCCCGGTTGCCGCCCGGTCGACCGGACGGAGCGCCGGACCCGCCGGTCAGGGGCCCGGTTGACCGGTCGCAAACCGGATCTGCTGGCTCCTCCATTGGAACCCGGTTGCCGCCCGGTTGACCGGCCAGCACGCCGGACTGGCCGGTTGCTGGCCCGGTTGGACCGGGCTGGTGACCGGATTTCTCCTGTAGCCCCCTTTTGATTGTTGTTGAAATGGGGGGTCTCCTTTAGCCTTCTTGTTCCTTTGATACACCATTTACGCCTCATTGCCTAATACCTGAGATTATCCTTATAAACACATTAGGCCAAATACTTTAGCACGGTGTCATCGTTACCAAAATAATGGATAAGGGTGAAATACCCTTACAGATGGCATTTGCTGTAGTAGTAATCTTATTATCAATATCATCAGGTTTAGCAGCCATTTTATTAATTAAAGAGGATTGTGATGCGGACATGTATGAGATTCGGGTTTCAGCATTTGAAATTTTAGTTTGCAGACCAGAAATCTCCCTATTCAAGTTTTCAAGTTGATTTCCTATATTTTTCAACAAGGTAGATTGTTCATTCATAGTTTTAGTAAACAATTGATTTTGCTCATATTGTGATTGCATAAAGTTTTTAGTGGATCTTTCAATTTCTAGCATCTTTTCCTCATATCTACCATAAGTATTACCATAATCATTACCACTAGCAGGATATGGCCTATAGTTATTACCAGAGTTGTTCCTATAAGCATTGTTGTTGAAATTATTATTTTTAATGAAATTCACATCAACATTTTCTCTTTGAGCAACCAATGAAGCTAAAGGAACATTATTTGGATCAACATTAGATCTACCATTCACAAGCATAGACATAATCACATCAATCTTATCACTCAAGGAAGAGGTTTCTTCAACAGAATTTACCTTCTTACCTTGTGGAGCTCTTTCCGTGTGCCATTCAGAGTAATTTATCATCATATCATCAAGAAGTTTTGTAGCCGCCCCAAAGTGATGGACATAAAGGTACCTCCAGCAGCTGAATCCAATAAATTCCGCGAAGAAAAATTTAGTCCTGCATAGAAGGTTTGGATGATCATCCAAGTAGTCGGTCCATGGGTTGGGCAATTCTTTACCAAAGTTTTCATTCTCTCCCATGCTTGAGCAACATGTTCAGTATCTAATTGCTTAAAATTCATTATGCTACTTCTCAAAGATATAATTTTAGCGGGAGGATAATATCTACCAATAAAAGCATCCTTACATTTAGTCCATGAATCAATACTATTCTTAGGCAAAGATAGCAACCAATCTTTAGCTCTTCCTCTTAATGAGAAAGGAAACACTTTCAATTTAATAATATCACCATCTACATCCTTATACTTTTGCATTTCACATAGTTCAACAAAATTATTGAGATGGGCAGCACATCATCGAACTAACACCAGAAAATTGATCTCTCATAACCAGTTCAGTAAAGCAGGTTTAATTTCAAAGAATTCTGCTGTAGTAGCAGGTGGAGCAATAGGTGTGCATAGGAAATCATTATTATTTGCATTTGTGAAGTCACACAACTTAGTATTTTCAGGGTATTCATTTTAGCAACGGTAAATAAAACAAACTAGATAAAGTAAATGCAAGTAACTAATTTTTTTGTGTTTTTGATATAGAGAGCAAGACAGTAAATAAAGTAAAACTAGCAACTAATTTTTTTGTGTTTGTTTAGGTGCAGCAAACAAAGTAATAAATAAAATAAAGCAAGACAAAAACAAAGTAAAGAGATTGAGAAGTGGAGACTCCCCTTGCAGCGTGTCTTGATCTCCCGGCAACGGCGCCAGAAAAGAGCTTGATGGCGTGTAACTCACACGTTCGTTGGGAACCCCAAGAGGAAGGTATGATGCGCACTTAGCAAGTTTTCCCTCAGAAAGAAACCAAGGTTTAATCGAACCGGGAGGAGCCAAGAAGCACGTTGAAGGTTGATGGTGGCGAAATGTGATGCGGCGCAACAACAGGGATTCGGCGCCAACGTGGAACCTGCACAACACAACCCAAGTACTTTGTCCCAACGAAACAGTGAGGTTGTCAATCTCACCGGCTTGCTGTAACAAAAGATTAACCGTATTGTGTGGAAGATGATTGTTTGCAAGAAAACAGTAAAACAAGTATTGCAGTAGATTGTATGCTATGTAAAGAATAGGACCGGGGTCCACAGTTCACTAGAGGTGTCTCTCCCGTAAGATAAAGCATGTTGGGTGAACAAATTACAGTCGGGCAATTGACAAATAGAGAAGGGCATAACAATGCATATACATGATATGATAAATATAGTGAGATTTAATCCGGGCATTACGACAAAGTACATAGACCGCCATCCAACTGCATCTATGCCTAAAAAGTCCACCTTCAGGTTATCATCCGAACCCCATTCAGTATTAAGTTGCAAAGCAACAGACAATTGCATTAAGTATGGTGCGTAATGTAATCGACAACTACATCCTTAGACATAGAATCAATGTTTTATCCCTAGTGGCAACAGCACATCACAACCTTAGAACTTTCTGTCACTGTCCCAGTGTCAATGAAGGCATGAACCCACTATCGAGCATAAATACTCCCTCTTGGAGTTAAGAGCAAAAACTTGGCCAGAGCCTCTACTAATAATGGAGAGCATGCAAGATCATAAACAACACATAAACAATAGATTGATAATCACCATAACATAGTATTCTCTATCCATCGGATCCCGACAAACACAACATATAGTATTACAGAGATAGATGATCTTGATCATGTTAGGCAGCTCACAAGATCCAACAATGAAGCACAATTAGGAGAAGACTACCATCTAGCTACTGCTATGGACCCATAGTCCAGGGTGAACTACTCACTCATCACTCAGGGGCGACCATGGCGGTGTAGAGTCCTCCGGAGATGAATCCCCTCTCCGGCAGGGTGCCGGAGGCGATCTCTGAATCCCCCGAGATGGGATTCGGCGGCGCGTCTCTGGAAGGTTTTCCGTATCGTGGCTCTCGGTACTGGGGTTTTCGCGACGGAGGCTTTAAGTAGGCGAAAGGGCAACGTGGGGGCCACACGAGGGCCCCACACCACAGGTCGGCGCGGCCAAGGCCGGGCGCCGCCCTATGGTGTCGGCCTCGTGGCCCCACTTCGACTCCTCTTCGGTCTTGGAAGCTTCGTGCAAAAATAGGACACAGGCGTTGATTTCGTCCAATTCCGAGAATATTTCGTTACTAGGATTTCTGAAACCAAAAACAGCAGAACAGCGCTCTTCGGCATCTTGTTAATAGGTTAGTTCCAGAAAATGCGTAAATACGACATATAATGTGCATAAAACATGTAGGTATCATCAATAAAGTAGCATGGAACATAAGAAATTATCGATACGTTGGAGACGTATCAAGCCACTGTACACGTGATCTCTGTCTCCACATTACTTCCTCCCTGTGATATAACTCGACCAAATTGTCGTTTACTTTTATTTCCACAAGATTTGGGCCAACCCGTCCCGGCAGACTCCTTAAAGCTCGGTTTTAGCTTTTTAATCTCCTTCCTCACACTGCCAAAAGTATGCAGGCCACACGAGCCGAGGTTATTGGCGAGAAGATCCAATTTCCCTCTCACCTCTCCTGCCGATGAAGCTTCTTCTGACGGCCAACCATCTATAATAGTTTGCTTTAGTTCTGGGTGCCTGTCCCACATAGCCTCATATCGGAAGTGACAATTTTCCCTTCTCAATTTAGTTTCGTCGATCAGCCTTAGAAGGAGGCCGTGGTGATCCGACGTAGCAGCATCAATATGGCTGACGTTCGCCAGCGGGAATTGAGCGCACCACTCCGCTGAACCAAGTGCCCGATCCAGTATGACTCGGGTGTATGAACCACCCACCACCTTCTTCTCCTAAGTCCAGAAACTACTTCTGTATCCCAGTTCATTCAGATTGCAAATATCCACCGCATCACGGAAGTCTTGCATTTGTGTCAGCGTTCTATGACCCACTCCTTCATGTTCACCAGCATGTAAAACTTCATTAAAATCCCCTATGCATAACCAAGGTAGGCTGTTACTCCCACATATATTCTGCAAAGTATCCCAAGTATGATGGCGCAAACTTGTTTGTGCTTCCCCATAAACTACTGTGAGTCTCCAAGTAGACTCACTCATTCCCTCAACGGAAGCATCAACATGATATTTTGAATGGCCCATAATATTTATATTCAAATCATTGTTCCGTAAAATTCAGATACCTCCACTCATGCCTTCACTACCAACAGCAAAAGCCTTACCATAGCCTAAAGAACTAGCCAGTGCCTCGACACGACTCTTACTAATCTGAGTTTCAAGAATGCAGAAAATCGACGGGGCAAACTTTGTGACAAAGTCACGCAATTCCCTGACTGTCGAGGCATTGCCCCCTCCTCGACAGTTCAGGCTGTAAATACTCATTTGGCTTGACGGCGCTCCCCGAGGGAGCCCGCCAACGCGCCATTAGTTGTGTTATCTTTGAAAGAACACGGATGTCGCCTAGAGGGGGGTGAATAGGCGATTTAAAACTTTTACGAGATGGGCTTAACAAATGCGGAATAAAACTAGCGTTTACTTTGTCAAGCCCAAAGCCTATATACTATGGTTCACCTATGTGCACCAACAACTTATTCTAAGCAAGAGTTCACCTATGTGCACCAACAACTTATGCTAAGCAATACAAGCAAGTATGTGATAGCAAGATATATATAACTTCAAGCACGATGGCTATCACAAGGTAAAGTGCATAAGTAAAGAGCTCGGGTATAGAGATAACCGAGGCACGCGGGAGACGATGATTTATCCCGGAGTTCACACTCTTGCGAGTGCTAATCTCCGGTGGAGAGGTGCGGTTGCTTAGTGCTCCCGAACGCCACAAGAGGCTCACCTTGAGGTGTGGTTGCTCGATGCACACCAACGCCACAAAGGCCTCACCCCAAGATGCGGTACTCACACCACACACCGCCACGAAGGCGCCTCACCTAAATCTCCGGTGACCCTCGCCACAAAGGCCTAGGTCACGGTTCCACTAAGGGATTTCCTTCGAGGCGGAAACCGGGCCTTACACAAAGGTTGGGGCACACATCCACAACTTAATTGGAGGCTCCCAACAAACCGCCACAAAGGCCTAGAATCCGTCTAGGGTTCCAAGAACCCAAGAGTAACAACTTTCTTGCTTTCACCTCCACGAATCACCGTGGAGAACTCAAACCGATGCACCAAATGCAATGGCAAGAACACCACAAAGATGCTCAAGTCCTTCTCTCTCAAATTCCAACAAAGCTACAAAAGCTATTGGGGGAATAAGAGAGGAAGAACAAATAAGAGGAGGAACACCAAATTTCTCCAAGATCTAGATCTAGTGGATTCCCCTCACAAAGAGAGGGATTTGATTGGTAGGAATGTAGATCTAGATCTCCTCTTCCTTTTCCCTCAAAAAGATTCAAGAAGCATAGGAGGAGTAGAGGGAAAGGGAAGCTCTCAAGGTCAACAATGGTGGAGAGCACAAAGGGGAAGAGGTAGCTGCCCAAGGAGGAAGAAGGGGGGCTTAAATACCCCCTCCCATCGAAATATGACCGTTTGGGTCAGCTCAGGCCGGATTTTCCGGGCCGGATATTTGCAAAATATCCGGGCCCCGAAAAACGGCTAAGGACATGAGAAAACTGCTCTCAGGATGGGGGCCGGACATTTGGCCGGATATTTTCCCGGACTAGATGATACCCCGCGCGTTGCTGCGGAATTTATAGAAATATAATGTTTTGTACACATTTTTTGTGAATGGGATTCTCTTGAAAAGATAAGTGGAGTATGGTTTATTTCTTAAGCTACAATAAGACTGATGAGCAAGGAGTGATCGATAGTTAGTCCCATCATCAATACATATTTTACTACCCCGTTAAATAGTTGCTTCCATCAAAGCAAGTCGCCGACGTACATGAACAAAGCAAACCATTTGAGATTTTCAATAAGAAAACGTATGGCACATAGTCAGCCTAAGAGACACATAGTAACAGGAAAACTTTAACAAAAATCAATTGGAAATATAACAGCTTTGTTACATTAATACAAACTCGGTAAAAAAAGATGATCATTCCATCACACATGTATGTAACAAACAATTATGGATTGGTAACGCTCCACTGAAGAGAGCATTGATGCCATTGCTAACTGAAGTTATGCAGTTACAACAAAAAAGATCAGTTGAGTTGTCCTGCCTAAATGATTGCCAAAGCATTGTCAATCTATCGCGGATTATCGATTTTGACCCACTGAAAGGTTGCCAGTTAATTGTGGATGCTTTTGAGGTCGCCCAGGATTATCAGTTTTTTTTTGCATAGAGAGGTATTTCCCCTGATCTTAGGATATAGGAGTATCCACAACAAACAGACTGAACCGAGGCTGTTTGGCATTCTTGGCTGGTCGTATGCATACTTTGCAAAAATACAGGATGAAAAGACACGGCGTAAGATAGATGGTAGTGTATTCTATACATTTATCACTGGAAAAATTCTTTTCAAGTTACACGCTTCCTAATTGTATAGGACTTGGGAAAACAGTGCAAGCTGCCAACAGTATAGCGCTAAAGCGAGATCACTGACCTGCTTCGATTTTCACATATATTAGAATGTAATGTGCACAATGGACAGGTAAAGCAATTACAAAAGTGTGGATCAAAGCATCTCTCAACAAAATAATGATGATGCAGGGATCTGGATGAACTATAGAAGAACACATATACAGTACAATTCAATCTAAATACAATATGGTTACTGGTTGAAGATCAAGTACAAAAACATGACTAATCAAAGTGACCTGCAAGCTGGCTTTTGAAAGATGATTAAGAGAAACTTTGGGCTGTTTGATTTCAGATTGGATAAATAGATGGTTATTGCATTCAGTCAATGCATCGATGCTAAATTAGCAACCTGGGAAAAAATGGAAACATATTATACATGAGGTAACCGAAGGATGTAAGCTCAGCAAGTGTGTTATAATCGAGATGCACAATAAACGAAGAACGAAAAGTAAAACACTGCAGGGGACACGAGATTTTAACGTGGAAAACCCTTGCAACACACAAGGGAAAAACCACGGGCGCCAGCCAGCAAAACTTCACTATTTCGGTGGTGTTTACAAACGCCGTGGGTGTACAATGATGCGACCAAACCCTAGCGGCGGCTTACAGGGAAAATATACGGGGCAACGATCCGTACCGCTCGTCAGAAGTTAGCCTCTTCTTGGAATTTGGATCACAATATAACAAACTCCACCTTGAGACAAATTCCTTGTAGCATGAACTTCAACAATCACCTGAATCAACAAAGAAAACACTTGCTGGCGCCAATAGCCACTTGGGCTAAACAATTATACCAACCAAGCTTGAGCAAAGCTCAAACTTGGACACAGGGACAGGCTTAGTCATCATATCAGCAGGATTATCATGAGTACTAATCTTGCATACCTTCACTTTACCTTTTGCAACCACATCTCTGATTGCGTGGTACTTAATATCAATGTGCTTTGTCCTCTCATGGAACATCTGATCTTTAGTAAGATAAATAGCACTTTGACTGTCACTGAACAACTTAATGCAAGAATTATCTCCACAAAGCTCAGCATATAAACCTTTCAGCCAAACAGCCTCTTTACCTGCCTCAGCAATAGCCATGTACTCAGCCTCAGTAGTAGATTGTGCAACAACATCCTGCAAAGTAGCCTTCCAGCTAACAGCACATCCACCAACAGTAAACACATAACCTGTGAGGGACCTTCTCTTATCCAAATCGCCAGCATAATCTGAATCCACATATCCGGCGAGCCCCTCACCAATCCTGCCAAACCTCAAGCAAGCTTTTGATGTGCCGCGAAGGTACCTGAAAATCCACTGAACAGCTTTCCAATGTTCTTTACCAGGATTAGCCATGTATCGACTGACCAAACTCATAGCATATGACAGATCAGGACGTGAACAAACCATGGCATACATCAAGGAACCAACAGCACTAGAATAGGGAACTCGAGACATGTACTCAATATCATCTTCAGAGCTAGGACATTGCAAAGCTGACAACTTGAAATGAGAAGCAATTGGAGTAGTAACTGACTTTGCATCATGCATATTAAAACGATGAAGAACTTTCTCAATGTACTTTTCCTGACTAAGAAACAACAAACTAGACTTTCTGTCCCTTTTAATTTCCATGCCTAGTATTTTCTTAGCAGGACCAAGATCCTTCATCTCAAACTCACTACTTAATTGATTCTTTAAAATAGTGATCTCTTTCATGCTCTTGGCAGCAATCAACATATCATCAACATATAGCAGCAAATAAATAGGTGATCCATTAACAAACTTGATATACACATGATACGTCTCCAACGTATCGATAATTTCTTATGTTCCATGCTACTTTATTGATGATACCTACATGTTTTATGCACATTATATGTCATATTTATGCATTTTCTGGAACTAACCTATTAACAAGATGCCGAAGAGACGATTGCTGTTTTCTGCTGTTTTGGTTTCAGAAATCCTAGTAAAGAAATATTCTCGGAATTGGACGAAACTTTCGCCCGGGGTCCTATTTTTGCACGAAGCTTCCAGAAGACCGAAGAGATAACGGTGGGGCCACGAGGCAGCCAGGGGGGTGGCCGGCGCGGCTAAGCCGGCCGCGCCGACCTACCCCCTGGGCCCTCGTGTGGCCCCCGCGTTGACCCTCCGCCTACTTAAAGCTTCCGTCGCGAAACCCCCAGTAGAGAGCCACGATACGGACCTTACAGAGACGCCGCCGCCGCGAATCCCATCTCGGGGGATTCGGAGATCGCCTCGGCACCCTGCCGGAGAGGGTTCATCTCCCGGAGGACTCTACACCGCCATGGTCGCCTCCGGAGTGATGAGTGAGTAGTCCACCCCTGGACCATGGGTCCATAGCAGTAGCTAGATGGTCGTCTTCTCCTTGTTGTGCTTCATTGTTGGATCTTGTGAGCTGCCTAACATGATCAAGATCATCTATATGTAATTCTATATGTTGTGTTTGTCGGGATCCGATGGATAGAGAGTACTATGATTATGGTGATTATCAATCTATTGTTCATGTGTTGTTTATGATCTTGCATGCTCTCCGTTATTAGTAGAGGCTCGGCCAAGTTTTTGCTCTTAACTCCAAGAGGGTATTTATGCTCGATAGTGGGTTCATGCCTCCATTGAATGGGACAGACAGAAAGTTCTAAGGTTGTGGATGTGCTGTTGCCACTAGGGATTGATGCTATGTCTAAGGATGTAGTTGTTGATTACATTACACACCATACTTAATGCAATTGTCTGTTGCTTTGCAACTTAATACTGGAGGGGTTCGGATGATAACCTGAAGGTGGACTTTTTAGGCATAGATGCGGTTGGATGGCGGTCTATGTACTTTGTCGTAATGCCCAATTAAATCTCACTATATTTATCATATCATGTATATGCATTGTTATGCCTTTCTCTATTTGTCAATTGCCCGACTGTAATTTGTTCACCCAACATGCTTTTATCTTATGGGAGAGACACCTCTAGTGAACTGTGGACCCCGGTCCTATTCTTTACATAGCATACAATCTACAATTGTGTTTTTTGTTTTCTTTGCAAACATCTTCCACTCGATACGTTTAATCCTTTGTTCAAACAAGCGGTGAGATTGACAACCTCACTGTTTCGTTGGGGCAAAGTACTTTGGTTGTGTTGTGCAGGTTCCGCGTTGCGCGATCCCTGTGTTGCGCATCACATTTCGTGACCATCAACCTTCAACGTGCTTCTTGGCTCCTACTTGTTCGATTAAACCTTGGTTTCTTTCTGAGGGAAACTTGCTACGTGCGCATCATACCTTCCTCTTGGGGTTCCCAACGAACGTGTGAGTTACACGCCATCAAGCTCTTTTTCTGGCGCCGTTGCCGGGGAGATCAAGACACGCTGCAAGGGGAGTCTCCACTTCTCAATCTCTTTACTTTGTTTTTGTCTTGCTTTATTTTATTTACTACTTTGTTTGCTGCACTAAATCAAAATACAAAAAAATTAGTTGCTAGTTTTACTTTATTTACTGCTTTGCTCTCTATATCGAAAACACAAAAAAATTAGTTACTTGCATTTACTTTATCTAGTTTGTTTTATTTACCTTTGCTAAAATGAATACCCCTGAAAATACTAAATTGTGTGACTTCACAAATGCAAATAATAATGATTTCCTATGCACACCTATTGCTCCACTTGCTACTACAGAATTCTTTGAAATTAAACCTGCTTTACTAAATCTTGTCATGAGAGATCAATTTTCTGGTACTAGTTCTGATGATGCTGCTGCCCATCTCAATAATTTTGTTGAACTTTGTGAAATGCAAAAGTATAAAGATGTAGATGGTGATATTATTAAATTGAAAGTGTTTCCTTTCTCATTAAGAGGAAGAGCTAAAGATTGGTTGCTATCTTTGCCTAAGAATAGTATTGATTCATGGACTAAATGCAAGGATGCTTTTATTGGTATATATTATCCTCCCGCTAAAATTATATCTTTGAGAAGTAGCATAATGAATTTTAAGCAATTAGATACTGAACATGTTGCTCAAGCTTGGGAGAGAATGAAAACTTTGGTAAAGAATTGCCCAACCCATGGACTGACTACTTGGATGATCATCCAAACCTTCTATGCAGGACTAAATTTTTCTTCGCGGAATTTATTGGATTCAGCTGCTGGAGGTACCTTTATGTCCATCACATTGGGGCGGCTACAAAACTTCTTGATGATATGATGATAAATTACTCTGAATGGCACACGGAAAGAGCTCCACAAGGTAAGAAGGTAAATTTGTTGAGGAAACCTCTTCCTTGAGTGATAAGATTGATGTGATTATGTCTATGCTTGTTAATGGTAGATCTAATGTTGATCCTAATAATGTTCCTTTAGCTTCATTGGTTGCTCAAGAAGAAAATGTTGATGTGAATTTCATTAAAAATAATAATTTCAACAACAATGCTTATAGGAACAACTTTGGTAATAACTATAGGCCATATCCTTCTGCTAATGGTAATGGTTATGGTAATTCTTATGGGAATTCTTACAACAATAATAGGAATGTACCCTCTGGTCTTGAAGTCATGCTTAAAGAATTTATTAGTACACAAACTGCTTTTAACAAATCTGTTGAGGAAAAGCTTGATAAAATTGATACTATTGCTTCTAGAGTTGATAGACTTGCCTCTGATGTAAATCTTTTAAAATTGAAAGTTATGCCTAATAATGATATTGATAATAAGATTACTACTACAGCAAATGCCATCCAAGTTAGAATTAATGAGAATATAAGATTAATGGCTGAATTGCGTGCTAGGTGGGATAGAGAAGAAAATGAAAAACTAGCTAAAGAGAATAATGTAGCTAAAGTTTGGACTATTACCACCACTAGTAATGCTAATTCTTCACATGTTGCTGCACCTCCTACTATCAATGGTAAAATAATTGGTGTTGGCAATGTTTCTACTCCTAGTGCAAAGCGAACAAAACTGCCTGAAATTGCTAAAACTGCTGAAACTGCTTGTGATAAAACTGCTGAAATTTTCCAACCTTGGGAATAATGATCCCATTGCTGTAGCTCATAATGATTTAGATTTTGATGATTGCCACATCTCTGAAGTTATAAAGTTCTTACAAAAACTTGCTAAAAGTCCCAATGCTAGTGCTATAAATTTAGCCTTTACAAAACATATTACAAATGCTCTCATAAAAGCTAGAGAAGAGAAACTAAAACTTGAAACTTCTATTCCTAGAAAGTTAGAGGATGGTTGGGAACCCATCATTAAAATGAAATTCAATGACTTTGAATGTAATGCTTTATGTGATCTTGGTGCAAGTATTTCTGTTATGCCTAAAAAGATTTATGATATGCTTGACTTGCCACCATTGAAGAATTGTTATTTGGATGTTAATCTTGCCGATAATGTTAAAAAGAAACCTTTGGGGAGGATTGATAATGTGCACATTACGGTTAACAATAACCTTGTCCCCGTTGATTTTGTTGTCTTGGATATCGAATGCAATGCATCTTGTCCAATTGTGTTGGGAAGACCTTTTCTTCGAACCGTTGGTGCTATTATTGATATGAGGGAAGGTAATATTAAATATCAATTTCCTCTCAAGAAAGGTATGGAACACTTCCCTAGAAATAGAATGAAGTTGCCTTTTGATTCTATTATTAGAACAAGCTATGATGTTGATGCTTCTACTCTCGATGTTACTTGATTTGCACTTTCTGCGCCTAGCTGAAAGGCGTTAAAGAAAAGCGCTTATGGGAGACAACCCATGTTTTTACCTACAGCAATTTTTTGTTTTGTTGAGTCTTGGAAGTTGTTTACTACTGTAGCAACCTCTCCTTATCATGTTTTTGTGCCAAGTAAAGTTTCTATGTCAAAGTTGATGTTATATTTGGGATTGCTGCGCAGAAACAGCATTGCTGTCTGTCACGAATCTGGGCACAATTCTCTGTAGAAAATTCGAAAAAATCTGCCAATTTACGAGCGTGATCCTCAGATATGTACGCAACTTTCATTAGTTTTGAGTTTTTCCATTTGAGCAAGTCTGGTGCCATTTCTAAATTCGTCTTTACGGACTGTTCTGTTTTTGACAGATTCTGCCTTTTATTTCGCATTGCCTCTTTTGCTATGTTGGATTTATTTCTTTGATCCATTAATGTCCAGTAGCATTATGCAATGTCCAGAAGTGAAAATAATGATTGTGTCACCTCTGAATGAGTGAATTATTAATTGTGCACTAACCCTCTAATGAGTTTGCTTGAAGTTTGGTGTGAAGGAAGTTTTCAAGGGTCAAGAGAGGAGAATGATATACTATGATCAAGAGGAGTGAAAGCTCTAAGCTTGGGGATGCCCCCGTGGTTCACCCCTGCATATTTTAAGAAGACTCAGCGTCTAAGCTTGGGGATGCCCAAGGCATCCCCTTCTTCATCGACAACATCATCAGGTTCTCTGAAACTATATTTTTATTCAATCACATCTTGTGTTCTTTACTTGGAGCGTCGGTTTGTTTTCGTTTTTGTTTTTTGTTTGAATAAGATGGATCCTAGCATTCACTTTGTGGGAGAGAGACACGCTCCGCTGTTGCATATGGACACATGTGTCCTTAGGCTTTACTCATAATGTTCATGGCGAAGTTTCTTCTTCGTTAAATTGTTATATGGTTGGAATTGGAAAATGCTACATGTAGTAATTCTAAACTGTCTTGGATAATGTGATACTTGGCAATTGTTGTGCTCATGTTTAAGCTCTTGCATCATATGCTTTGCACCCATTAATGAAGAAATACATAGAGCTTGCTAAAATTTGATTTGCATATTTGGTTTCTCTAAGGTCTAGATAATATCTAGTATTGAGTTTTGAGCAACAAGGAAGACGGTGTAGAGTCTTATAATGTTTACAATGTGTCTTTTATGTGAGTTTTGCTGCACTTGTTCATCCTTGAGTTTGCTTCAAATAACCTTGCTAGCCTAAACCTTGTATCGAGAGGGAATACTTCTCATACATCCAAAATCCTTGAGCCAACTACTATGCCATTTGTGTCCACCATACCTACCTACTACATGGTATTTCTCCGCCATTCCAAAGTAAATTGCTTGAGTGCTACCTTTAAAATTCCATCATCCACCTATGCAATATATAGCTCATGGGACAAAATAGCCTTAAAAACTATCGTAGTATTGAATATGTACTTATGCACTTTATATTTTATTAAGTTGCTTGTTGTGCGATAACCATGCTTGGGGAACGCCATCAACTATTGTTGAATATCATGTGAGTTGCTATGCATGTCCGTCTTGTCTGAAGGATCTATCATTTTAGTGGTTGGAGCATGCAAAATTGTTAGAGAAGAACATTGGGCCGCTAACTAAAACCATGAATCATGGTGGAAGTTTCAGTTTTGGACATATATCCTCAATCTCATATGAGAATAATAACTTTGTTACATGCTTATGCATTTAAGAGGAGTCCATTATCTGTTGTCCATGTTGTCCCGGTATGGATGTCTAAGTTGAGAATAATCAAAGCGAGAAATCAAAATGCGAGCATTCTCCTTAGACCTTTGTACAGGCGGCATGGAGGTACCCCTTTGTGACACTTGGTTGAAACATGGCATGCGAAGATCCGGTAGTCCAAGTTAAGTAGGACGAGGTGCGGGCACTATTAGTATACTATGCGTGAGGCTTGCAACTTGTAAGATATAATTTTCATAACTCATATGCTTTATTACTACCGTTGACAAAATTGTTTCATGTTTTCAAAATAAAAGCTCTAGCACAAATACACAATCGATGCTTTCCTCATTGAAGGACCTTTCTTTTACTTTTATTGTTGAGTCAGTTTACCTATCTCCTTCCACTTAAGAAGCAAACACTTGTGTGAACTGTGCATTGATTCCTACATACTTGCATATTGCACTTGTTATATTACTTTATGTTGACAATATCCATGAGATATACATGTTATAAGTTGAAAGCAACCGCTGAAACTTAATCTTCCTATGTGTTGCTTCAACACCTTTACTTTGATTTATTGCTTTATGAGTTAACTCTTATGCAAGACTTATTGATGCTTGTCTTGAAGTACTATTCATGAAAAGTCTTTGCTTTATGATTCAGTTGTTTACTCATGTCATTACCTTTGCTTTGATCGCTGCATTCATTACATATGTTTACAAATAGTATGATCAAGATTATGATGGCATGTCACTTCAGAAATTATCTTTGTTATCGTTTTACCTGCTCGGGACGAGCAGAACTAAGCTTGGGGATGCTGATACGTCTCCAACGTATCGATAATTTCTTATGTTCCATGCTACTTTATTGATGATACCTACATGTTTTATGCACATTATATGTCATATTTATGCATTTTCGGAACTAACCTATTAACAAGATGCCGAAGAGCCGTTCTTTGTTTTCTGCTGTTTTTGGTTTCAGAAATCCTAGTAAAGAAATATTCTCGGAATTGGACGAAACTTTCGCCCAGGGTCCTATTTTTGCACGAAGCTTCCAGAAGACCGAAGAGATAACGAAGTGGGGCCACGAGGCAGCAGAGGGTGGCCGCGGCCCAAGCCCTGGCCGCGCCGACCTACCCCCTGGGCCCCTCGTGTGGCCCCCGCGTTGACCCTCCGCCTACTTAAAGCTTCCGTCGCGAAACCCCGGTGCCGAGAGCCACGATACGGAAAACCTTAGGAGACGCCGCCGCGAATCCCATCTCGGGGGATTCGGAGATCGCCTCCGGCACCCTGCCGGGAGAGGGGATTCATCTCCCGGAGGACTCTACACCGCCATGGTCGCCTCCGGAGTGATGAGTGAGTAGTCCACCCCTGGACCATGGGTCCATAGCAGTAGCTAGATGGTCGTCTTCTCCTTGTTGTGCTTCATTGTTGGATCTTGTGAGCTGCCTAACATGATCAAGATCATCTATATGTAATTCTATATGTTGTGTTTGTCGGGATCCGATGGATAGAGAGTACTATGATTATGGTGATTATCAATCTATTGTTCATGTGTTGTTTATGATCTTGCATGCTCTCCGTTATTAGTAGAGGCTCTGGCCAAGTTTTTGCTCTTAACTCCAAGAGGGGGTATTTATGCTCGATAGTGGGTTCATGCCTCCATTGAATCTGGGACAGTGACAGAAAGTTCTAAGGTTGTGGATGTGCTGTTGCCACTAGGGATAAAACATTGATGCTATGTCTAAGGATGTAGTTGTTGATTACATTACGCACCATACTTAATGCAATTGTCTGTTGCTTTGCAACTTAATACTGGAGGGGTTCGGATGATAACCTGAAGGTGGACTTTTTAGGCATAGATGCAGTTGGATGGCGGTCTATGTACTTTGTCGTAATGCCCAATTAAATCTCACTATATTTATCATATCATGTATATGCATTGTTATGCCTTTCTCTATTTGTCAATTGCCCGGCTGTAATTTGTTCACCAACATGCTTTTATCTTATGGGAGAGACACCTCTAGTGAACTGTGGACCCGGTCCTATTCTTTACATAGCATACAATCTCTGCAATTGTGTTTTACTGTTTTCTTTGCAAACATCTTCCACTCGATACGTTTAATCCTTTGTTACAGCAAGCCGGTGAGATTGACAACCTCCTGTTTCGTTGGGCAAAGTACTTTTGTTGTGTTGTGCAGGTTCCACCGGAATCCCTGGTGTTGCGCCGCATCACATTTCGCGACCATCAACCTTCAACGTGCTTCTTGGCTCCTTGTGGTCGATTAAACCTTGGTTTCTTTATGAGGAAAACATGCAACTATGCGCATCAAATAAATAGGTGATCCATTAACAAACTTGATTATACATCACACACAACTATCATACTGAGATCTCTCAAAACCATGTGTAAGCATAAATGAATCAAACCTTTTATACCACTGTCGTGGCGACTGTTTCAGACCATAAAGGGACCTCTTTAATTTGCAAACAAGATCCTCCTTACCAGGCACAACATAACCTTCAGGTTGGTCCATATATATCTCCTCCTCCAACTCACCATGCAGAAAAGCAGTCTTTACATCTAGCTGCTCAAGCTCAAGATCATGCATAGCAACAATACCAAAGAAAGCACGAATAGAACTATGCTTCACAACCGGGGAGAATACATCATTATAATCAACACCTGGAATTTGACTGAAACCTTTTGCTACTAACCTTGCCTTAAACCGTGGAGGCTCATTAGGAGACAAACCTTCCTTTCTTTTAAATATCCACTTGCAGCGGACAGCCTTCTTTTGTTTAGGCAAGTGCACAACATCCCATGTGCCATTCTTCTCAAGCGATTGCATCTCTTCTTGCATCGCACCTACCCACTTCTCTTTATCAACCGAAGCAATGGCTTCAGTATATGTAGCTGGTTCAATATCATGCTCCACCTGTTCAGCACAACTCAAAGCATAATCAACAATATCACATTCTTGAATTAATCGGGTAGGAGGTGCAATATTTCTCCTAGGGCGGTCAGCAGCAATAGACCGTCCTTGTCGCTGAACAAAAGGTGGTGAAGGTGGAACATCATTATCATCATTGTTGGTTTCAGGAACCACATTTTCATTCTCCTTTGCGTGCTCCACCTGCACGCCAATTCTGTGCTGCTCATCATCAGAAACATCAGGAGAATCAATAGCATCAGAAATATCAGTAGACGGACTATCATTAAACATAACCGCCTCATTAAAAACGACATTCCTGCTCAACACAATTTTCTTAGTTTCAGGATTCCATAATCTATATGCCTTAACTCCTGAACCATAACCAAGGAAGATGCACTTAACAGCCCTTGGCTCCAACTTTCCATTATCAACATGAGCGTAAGCAGTGCAACCAAAAACTCTCAAATCTGAATAATCAGCAGGCGAACCAGACCATACCTCAATTGGAGTTTTCTTATCAAGTGGAACAGAAGGTGACCTGTTGATGAGATAACATGCGGTGGAGGCTGCTTCAGCCCAAAAACTTCTATGCATCTTTGCATTAGACAACATGCAGCGAGCCCTCGAAATAATGGTCCTGTTCATGCGTTCAGCCACGCCATTCTGTTGAGGGGTGTACGGAATGGTATGATGTCTTACCATCCCATCATTGCTGCAAAACTCATCAAATTCATTTGAACAAAATTCCATACCATTGTCAGTACGGAGTATCTTAACCTTCTTTTCAGTTTGGGTTTCTACCATAACTTTCCACTTCTTAAAAGCATTAAAAACATCAGATTTATGTTTCAGGAAATATGGCCACACTTTCCTTGAGTAATCATCAATAATAGTAAGCATGTAATTAGCACCACCATTAGAAGTTCTACGGGACGGACCCCAAACATCAGCGTGAACATAATCTAAAATGCCTTTGGTGGTATGAACGGAAGCATTAAATTTTACTCTTTTATGCTTACCAAAGATGCAGTGCTCACAGAACTCAAGCTTACCTAAATCGCAGCCATCAATTAGCTCTCTCTTTGTCAATTCTGCCATGCCAAGCTCACTCATATGTCCAAGACGCTTATGCCAAAGGTTAGTCTTACTAGATTCATCAGAACTAACAGCAGCAGCAATACCAGGCAAAGTGCTACCTCTAAGGACATATAATTTCGCAGAATTCATATCACCAATCATAATAATGAGAGAACCTGATGATACCTTCAAAAGTTTGTTCCCACCTTTGTACTTGTACCCGTCACAATCAAGGGTACTCAAAGAGATCAAATTCCTCGCCATGGAGGGTATGTGTTTCACTCCTGTCAACGTGCGTGTCATCCCATCATGGGTCTTGATCTGAACAGAACCAATGCCAACAATGCTGCACTGGTTGTCATTCCCCACACGCACAAAATCTCCACTCTGCACAGACTCATAAGAACTGAACCAATCTTTGTTACAGCAAATATGAAACGAACATGCAGTATCAAGAATCCATTCATCATCACGTGAAACACATGCAGCCAAGACAGCTAAGCAATCTCCATCAGAACTATCACTACCATCATTACCAGCAACAACAGCAGCCTCACCCTTACCGGTGACAACGGCAGCCTTACCATTACCATCATTATTTTTCGGTTGGTAAGTTCCGTTCCTTTTCTCCTTGTTCTGCAGCTTCCAACAATCATCAATATTGTGGTTAGATTTCTTACAATACCTGCAGAACTTGTCACGTCCTTTGGACTTTGAGCGACCTCTGTCGCCCTTGCTCTTATCTCTGTTGTTGTGGTAGTAGTTATCTCGCTGCTCAGGCCTGCCACGGACCTCTAATGCCTCCGCCTTGGAGGACGAACTTTCAGCCTGCACCATAGATTTCATTTTCTCCTTTTGTTGGAGAGCATCATAAACTTCCGCGAGAGTTAGTTTGTCGCGGCTCAATAATATGGTGTCACGAAAATTACTGAAAGAATTAGGCAGCGAGCATAAAAGAAGAAGACCTAAATCCTCATCCTCATACTTAACTTCTATAGACTGCAAATCAGAAACAATCTCTTTCCAGGAAGATAGGTGATTCATTACCGAACCTCCCTCTTGCAACTTATGCGAGAACAGCTTCATCTTCACGTGCAATCTGCCCGTGAGATCCTTGGACAAACAGATCTCCTCTAGTTTGACCCATAACTCGGCGGTGGTTTTCTCCTGCAACACTTCCTGCAGAATATTATTGGACAGATGGAGTTGAATCAACGATAAAGCCTTACGGTCTTTCCGCTTCTCCGCATCGGTCCAGGTATCCTTCGCTTTCTCGCCGAAAGCATCGATCGCTTCATCCAGATCTGAAGATTGGGCGAGAATCGCCCTCATCTTCACTTGCCACAAAGCAAATCTCGTGGTGTAGTCCAGCTGCGGTAGATCGAACTTCAGTGACGACATCTCGTAAACCCTAGATCCAAAGAACACGGGCTCTGATACCACTTGTTATAATCGAGATGCACAATAAACGAAGAACGAAAAGTAAAACACTGCAGGGGACACGAGATTTTAACGTGGAAAACCCTTGCAACACACAAGGGAAAAACCACGGGCGCCAGCCAGCAAAACTTCACTATTTCGGTGGTGTTTACAAACGCCGTGGGTGTACAATGATGCGACCAAACCCTAGCGGCGGCTTACAGGGAAAATATATACAAGCCTACCGGCGACGGGCCTCGCTCCGCTCGTCAGAAGTTAGCCTCTTCTTGGAATTTGGATCACAATATAACAAAAGTGTACTTCTGAATTTTGCATCTAGCATATTTTCTGCGCCGAGAGAAAATTCTGTAACTCAATCAACGCAACCCGCAGTCTGGGAAAATAATACACATGCAACTGCAGGACACTGTAGAGACGTAGAGGGAGAATCTTGGCTAACCTGGTACCGCAAGGTGATAAGTGGCCCGCCGCAAGAGAGAGGATCCCGAATCTTCTTGTCGAACACACGCACTAGCAGCAGGCGATAAGCCGGTGATGGCCGGTGATGGCGAGGGCTCCAAATTCTTTCTCGCAAACGCGCTATCTTTACGGGAGTGAAACCAAGACAATGAATCCGAATAAATCTCCAGCAAGCTGACCGAGAAGCTCAGAAATTCGAAAGAAATCGGTGGTTTTGAGGTAGCAGCAGCCATAACCGATCCAATAAAATCTGATATGGGGCTAAACATGGAGGGGATAACCAGCCAGCTCAACCTACCAGATTAGGAAGACATATTGAGGGATTGGAAAAACAATGAAGAATATGGCAGCATGACCTGCTTTTAAGCTGTGGCGGCGACGGATGAGTCCCATCAAGCGGTTTCTAGTCATGATTGTTGGGATTTATGAGGCGTTTTCGCATTTGTGAGATGAGGACGAACGGTCGCGGCTCCTAGGAAGACGTTTTTTCTTGCCGAATTCATCGCTAGGATCACCGTAGATGGATCAACCCAGCTAGTAGAACCAATGGACATAAGAATTCAGGTGACGTGGCTCGCTATGAGACCAGCAAAATAGGTCTATCTATTAAGAAAGAGAAGATTTATAATCAGTAGGCAGCAACGAATAATTAACCTATACTGGGACTAATAGAAAAGTAACAATGTTAGAATTTTGTAGCAGTTATAATCAATATATAGTTAATCACTATCATAGTTTAATCCACATAATATGATAACAGGTAGGATAGTGTCAAATCATATAGATGGCAAAAGAGAAAACGTGAGAAGAAAATAGAGGCAGCAAGAGTTCACCATCTGCTTTTTAAAACACTCACCAGCTAGCTTGCCAAGAACAGTGCGTCAACCTGATACCAAATAATCTTAAACTGTAACCACATAAAGTGATTGGAAGATGTGGAATCAAGAAACAAATAATTGAAGTTCAAAGCATTGCCTCACCTTCTTGGATAAAATTCCTTCTGGATAAGAAAGAAAGCAGCGAGTCTATTGATAACGCTTCATGATCGCATGAAGCAAATAAGAGAAAGAAGATCATAGATTAATGGACAAACAGAACATGTCTGCGTGTGCATATCCACAATTGAATCTCGAGTTTAATTCATTGCATTGTCGATAAAGGAAAGCAAAAAAAAAAGAATGCTTGGAATATCCACGACATTACAAATGTAAAAAAGAGAAATAAAAAATTGCACGGCCAATTAACAAAGGGAAACCTTTTTGGAACTCGACATGCTTAGATTTAGTACTGCACATACTAAAATATACTCATATGTTCATGCACTTAATTAGTTAATTTAACCAAACAAAACGGCAAGAACAGGATCAACTCCCATAGCATATCTGCATCCATAACAGGAGTAAGCATGTGCCATAATTGTACAAATGAAAAGCATTGGTGCAGACGTTGGTTCACAAAAAGATTAGACAGTCATGGGCCTAAGAAGTGATGAACTACTTTGGAAATCTTAAATGTACAGCACAGCAGAAAGAGCACGGAACAGACGCTTGTACTGAAGAGGAAAAAACCAAGATAAAACAGTAGGTATCCACGCTAAGTGCTAAAGTGAACTATGAAGTCTCTTTGCTTATATGCTCAATGTCAATACCAGCTGCAAGCTCATTCAGTTATAAACTTAAGAGAGCCCGGTTCGAAGGCTTCATCTTGTGTCCTAACTCTTTATGTATAATAGATTTTTTTTGATGAGATAATGACTCATTTTTTCATTGTAAATTTGCCATAGCGAGTTACGCAGCGATGGCTGACAAAGCCTGGAAGCCCGCATGTTAGTTTTCTGTTCTATCTGTTTCCTACGTCCTTCTTCATGTCTACTTATGATTCAGAGATCGAACCAAACTATGGCATACAAAATCATAGAAAATCACCTTTTACTAAACGAAGATAGGACAGAAACAATCAAATAGGAAACTCAGTACATGGCGACAGGAGTTTGGGAGAAATCTTCTGACCCGATCTAGAGAAAGGCTGGATCGCCGTCACCGGCAAGAGCTCGAGATTAGTTTAGTCCAGCGCGCGTACTGCCTGACAGTGGATGATACAGGCCAGCGAATCCTTTCCATCGAGCGCAAATCTGCTAAATCAGAAATACCAGTGGAACGGAAGCTCATCGACAGTTCCAATAAGGATTTTAGAAAAGGAAGGAGGAAGAAGAATGGAGAGGGGAAGGCAGGAGGAAGAATAATGGAGAGGGGTAGCTACCGGCATTCGAGCAGCTGCCCGTGTGGGGTGCGCGGCGTAGTTTGGCCGGATCGTTGTGGGGGGCGATAGCACCATCGCGTGCCTTTAAGACGGCGGCGGCGGATGAAATTTTCGGAGTAGTTTCTATTGCCTTGAATGACAGATTTATTGTGTTGAATGGGAGGAGATTGGCATGAGAGCAAAGCCGTTGCGACTTGCGAGCGGTGGCGATGAATGAAGAAAACGGAGGCGGAGTCGTGGTGGGGGAGAGATGCGAGGAAGACGAACACGTCGGCCGGCCGCGTTTTTTTTTTCGCAACTGTACCTAGGTCGACCGGGGTCATGGGCCCGTGCCATCGGTCGGCCCATCTGGTCCATGCGCGTCGGTCTGGCGAGAAAGGGCGATCGCTGGCTTCAGACGTGTCCGTCGGTCGGTCTATCTTCGGTCGCTTCCAACTACCAAGTGGGGGAGCTGAAAGTTAATCAGGTGACGTGGCTTGCGTGGACCAGCAAAATGGGGCCATCTATTAAGAAAGAGAAGATTTGTCCAAAACCGGATTTTTCGGGAGGCGGATTATCCGCCCCAAACTTGGGCGGGAATATCCGCCCAGCCTGGCAGAAACATCAAACTGAAACAGGCATAACTTTAGCATCCGGACTCAATTTTGATGATCTTGGGCTTGTTTTAAAGCTAGGAACAAGCTCTACAAGATCATGCAGGAAACCATCATAGTCCAACAAGGGAGGATAGAAACAAATGATGAAAGGTTTGACCTATCTAAAAAAGACATACCGGTAAAACCTCCAATCTTGAAAATGCAACAAGTTGCCCGTGCAAAAACCATTCTTGATGAACTAGAGCTTGTCATGAGAATAAGCACAAGCTCTAAATCATCACATGGATAAGATCCAAATAATAACCAAGAAAGATGATGCAAGGATGCAAAGGTTTGAGCTCTCTCCGAATGATACGATCGAGTTACTCACTCGAGAGCCCTCTTGATAGTACGGCAACTAAACTATAAACCGGTCTCCAACTACACTATGAGACCGGTGAGAAAGAAACCCTATCAAGAGCAAACCTTATACTTGCACATTCCACTTGAGCTTGATGACGACGATCTTGACCTCAACAAGATGGAACGCCTTTCTTGCTTGTGCTTGCTTGACGAAGTCTTGTAGATTGCTCCCCCATAAACCACCATGGGAGAGCTTCTTCTTCGGCGCATCTTCACATAAACATGACCACCATGTGGATTGCTCCCCCATAATCCATCATGGGAGAGCTTCTTCTTCGGCGCATCTTCATATCCATGATCACCATATGGATGGCAAGACTCAAGCAAAGGATCTCTTCGAGATGGCTCATCTTGAACTTGCACATCATTTCTTCATTCTTCATCATGTTGATGTCTTGAAGTAACTTGAGGGCTCACTTCATCTTCATCTTCAAGACATACTTGACACTTGATATCCTTCATCAATTTCTTCTTATTGCAACCTTGAAGCCAACATATGGTTCAAGAATTGCCTATGGACAACTCCTACAAATATAACTCAATGCAAACATTAGTCCATAGGGATTGTCATTAATTACCAAAACCACACATGGGGGCTCCATGCACTTTCAATCTCCCCCATTTTGGTAATTGATGACAATCTCTTTGAGAGGGTTTATATAAGGAATTTAAGTAACAAATAAGTTGAATCTATAGAGCAAACTCCCCCATAATATATGCATGTGTGAATGATCTTGACTTTCATTGCATATATTGGCATTCAAAGCCTAGTGGAGTTTCCTCTAAATATTCAACTATGCAAAGCAACAAGATGCAATGCAATAAAGGCACATGCTTAAGCACAAAGCAAAGACATAACCAAATTCCCTTAAACCCTCCAAACTTCTCCCCCATTGGCACCAATTGCCGAAATGGGTGAAAATTTTAGAAGGCCAATATAGTGAGAGTTCCTCCATAGCGTGTGCATTTCTCATAATTTGAGTGGAATCAAATGCACATATCCAATTACGAATATTCGGAAGGAGTCACACCATAGATAGGATCAAAGATTGCAAAAAGATAACAAAGTCAAGAAGCTTCAACAAATGAAGCAAGCAACCAAATGAACCACAAAGAAGATACCAAAAGAAAGAAAGATATTATGATAAGATCAAGAAGATTGCTCTAAATAATATGAGGAAGCTCCCCAAGGTTTGTGCACAAAACAAGACAATTTGCATTGGAGTATAAAGTGCACAAACATGGAATCATCACTCCCATAATATCATTCAAAAACAAAATATACCAAGTGAATCAAACTCTAATGATCACCAAAAGATAGTGCTCTAAATTAAATGAGGAAGCTCCCCAAGGTACATGCATAAATTAAAATGTTGTATTTGAATACAATATGCATAACATGGAATCCTCACTCCCTCATTACCATTTAAAACACAAACATTTGGAATAGATCATAGATAGAGAAATAAGCTTAACACTTGCAACAAACAAATAGTTGAGCAACAAGTAAGAGGCACCATTATAAAAAGGCTCAACCAAGAGGATATGTGAAAGGCATGATAAAGCATATTATAAGACTATTACAAGGATGAGCAAAAAGCATCATCATAGTCTTCAATGAATTATATTGCTTAGCATGACCAATCAACACGCAATAAATAAATAAGATATCAAAAGGAGATGTATCATCTCTTATGTGTATAAGTTTCTCTAAGTGGGCAATATCACAAAGATATTTATCCACAAAGAAACATGCACACATAAAATAGATACGCAAGAAAAATAGTATGATATCCAAGACGAAGTCATGCAATATACCAATAAGAATTTTTGCTTAATAGCATGGCCAAAGGCTCAATTTTATCTTATTGTACATTCATGAACTTCAACCACAAACAACTAAAATACATCACAAATATCAACAAGGGATAGAAGATAGTTGGGATGCATTTGAGAAAGGCAACAAGTATCACAAACGGGGATACCAAAAGAAGTAACTAAATTTGCACTTTCATCTATATTGCACATGTGAGAGCCTTGAGGAATTGATATGCAACAAAATTGCTAGATAGGCATAGTTGGGATGGATGAATCATGAGCATGATTTAAAATACTTCCCAACAAATGCACTCATCTCAAATTACTCACATTCACAATAAAGAGGTTTCATTAAGACTTTAGCAAGAAGCACAACATTTGCAAATCAAGAGATTCATGCCAAGATGCAACCACATGGTTGGATGCTAGAAAAATATGCATGAGAAGATACTTGTTACCGAGATAGCATTGGTGTGGATGTAGTAGATATGTGTTCGTTGACCATCCTAGCTTGCCTCAAGTTACCATTGAGTCACCACTTCTTTCCAAGAGTGAGACAAGCATCCAATGCATATCCATTGTACCTAACACAAAGGTAAGTACAAAATGGTCCCCAAACTAATTGGGTCCGAAGTAGTTAGACACACTACAACATATAGGACAAACTCCACAATTCTATGTGCATATAGATATGAAATTGAATTTCATGCACATCTTAGCCAAATTAGGATTTGATGGAGTTTACCCTATATATTGGATCAAAGAAAGTGACACATGCCATAAGATATACATATATTAAATATGCATGCACAATACTTTCAAGAACCAAAGGAAGATATAATTTGGACAAAACACTAAATAAATCAAGAGACAAAGGTTGCCCAAATTATATCAAAGAATCAAATCAACACAAGATTGACTCCAAAGACTTATCTCATTATAAGAAGCTAATTAAGCCTAAGCACAAAGGAATGAGATAACCAACTCCCAAGAGAGCAAGGTTCCAACAAATAAACCAAACCCTCGACACTTCTTATGATGGCACAAAGTACCAAAAAGAAAATTTTATATCTCCCAAAACCAAATTTTTGATAATGATCAAGAGATGTTAAGCATTCTAACAAATATATAAGAGCTCCCCCAAGATTAGTGCATTATCTAGGATTTTTCATATGAATACAAAATGCACAAAACTAGGATCATCACGCTACCTATATCTACTAAAATGCTAAGAAAGTTTGAATAGTCAAATTAGATCCATAAGATGCAAGGAAGACACATGGGAGTCAAAGCAAAACAAATTCATGGCAATAAATAAGGCAATTTGAACACAAGAGCCAATGTATATATGATCAATAAATATCTACCTCATAATTTATTACCACTTGTCCTAGGACAAGAGGTATTAGGAAATATTTCCCGGTGGTAGTTTGTAAGTATACATAAGATCATATTTACAACGAATAAAGCATATGGTAAAAGATAAGAGTTAACCATCATGCAAAGGGAGTTTCTTGATAGCTTCAATTAGTCATACCAACATGCAAAGCAATTAATAGTATTCATACCAACATGCAAAGCAATTAATAGTATTCATACCAACATGCAAAGCAATTAATAGTATGACTTGAAGCATATGGTTTTCCAAAAATGTATTGAGGGACACATTGTGAAAAACCATGCCAAGAAAAACTTTCACAAATAAGATCCACAAAGATATTAGCAATGAAGCCATTTAAGCAAATTGGAACTTGTTTGAGAAAACATGTCACATATGAGAGATAATTTACAATATCAATTCTATGTGACACAACCTCAAATGTTCACATTTCCTAGGCTTGTAATATGCACAAAGCTTATTACTCCCCCATAATGTGATAAATAATATATTTTCACAAGAGGCAAATAAGATCCAACTAGAGATATTAATGGACATTGGAATTTGAATTTCTCATGACGATGACATACCACATAGAGACTAGATAATCTTGCAATATCAATTCTAAGTGATATTCCTCATGTACACACATTGTTAGGATCATGAAATTCCCAAAGGAATATCACTCCCCCAAAACGGGATAGTCCATTAATCTCTCATAAGAGCCATATAAGATACAACAAGATGCAAAGAGGCTCCAACATAAACACAAGTACACGGTGTGCAACCCAACATACATAGACTTGATTTCTCAAGAAAAGCAAGTAGGAAGCACAACATATACAAACACATGCTAGGAACAAAACTAACACATGCAAAGGGGCGAGTAACTTTCAATATAAGTGAGTTGAGAACATGTTACCGCAAGGAGGAACATTGAATACATGATAGAAGCAAGATAACCAAAAGACTTGGCTTGAGATAATATAAATGATGAAGATCCCTTAATTCTTCATGATGTAGCCAAGTCTCCAATGCCCTCCAACAAGCACCTATTGATCAAATTTTGGATTGTTGGTCCCCAACTAAGTTGGGTCCTAAGAGGTTAGTCACAATAGGCTTGGCAACCCAAATGGTTCTTTTCTTGACACCACTTTGAGCACCAACATATTTGGCAAACACATTGCCACCCTCATCCTTACGAAGAGAATAAACATCATCAATGGTGATAGAGTTGGATGAGGTACCAATAGTGCACAAGGAGGAGATGTGGCCCTTCTCACGGCATATGTAGCAAGTTCTTTTCTTCTCCTTCTTCTCACTAGGTTTCTCCACAATGGGAGCATTGGCTTGTTTCTTCTTGGGAAGTGGTATTTCTTCAACTTGAGGTTGAATATGAGTTTGAGCTTGAGGCCGCTTCCCTTTTTGCTTCTTCTTCAAAGGGCAAGATCTAACATGGTGCCCTTCAATATTGCACTTGAAGCAAACAATCTTGGCCGGGTCTTTGACTTGTACTTGGCCCTTCTTCTTGTTGTTGTTGTTGGACTTGTTCTTGTTGTTGGATTTGAATCCAAGTCCACTCTTGTCATTGGGGGATTGTTGCATACTCAACATCGTGTCAAGTTTGCATTTCCCTTCATGACCCTTTACCAAGTCATTCTTCAAAGAAGTGACTTGGGCCTTGAGCTCTTTGATTTCCTCTACATGGTTAGTAACAACACAAGTACTAGAGGAAGTAGAATCTTCATTGTTAGAGCAACAAGGCAAGGAAGATAATTCATCACAAGATTTAGCAATATTATGAGTGGATGAATTACTAGGACTAGCACATGGTAATATAGCATTTTGAGTAGTAGTGCTAGTATCCACATGAGGCTCACAAGGTGTTTCCTTTGACATGATAGCCTCATGAGCTAACTTTAGCCTATCATGAGAGGCTAGAAGATCCTCATGGGAGCTAGAAAGCTTTCCATGATTTTCTTCCAATTTCCCATAATTGCTAGTTAGCAAATCAAGTTGAGCCCTTAGCTCAACATTCTCCTTCAAGGTAGATGCTTCACAAGAAGTAGAGTTAGTAGCACAAGCATCATTATCAATAGCAATAGGAGAAGGCAAGTTGGCATGCACTTTTAGATAAGAAGCTTTAAGTTGCTCATGCGACTCGGTGAGTTTGGTGAGCGCACTCTCAATGACCCTTGAGCCCTTTTTGAGTTGCTCAAAATCCTCAAGGAGTTTAGCATTAACAAACACAAGCTTATCATTTTTTAGCTTTAGTTCATTTGCCATCTCAAGAGCTCTATCATGGTTTTCCTTTTCTCTAGACAATTCTAGAGCAAAGGTCTCCTCAAGAGCTTCCTTGATGGTTTGTTCTTCTTCAAGTTCATTCTTTAATGATGCGACATCATCGGCATACTCTCGTTCAAGAGCACCCTTTTTATCAATGGTGTTCTCATGCATCCAAATAAGTTTTTGGCTCTCAATGGCGGTAGTCAAGATTTCAAAGAAGTGAGTGCTAGCAATTTTATCTTTGCAAATAACCTTGAATACGCTCTTACCCTTATCGCGTAGAGAGACAACCCAATCCTCTTCTTCATATTCATCCTCATCCTTATCACCACGAGACATATTAGGTTCCATGGTAGGAGGTACCGTGGAACCCTTGGCCATAAGGCATATATGAGGACCGTGAGATAAAGAGGAGGAGTTACTTGAGGCTCCTTTCAAGATCTTGTCTTGACCAATAGAATCTTTGGTTTCCTCTACATTGTTAGACACACAACAACTAGAGGAAATAGAAGCATTTTTATCATGGCCACAAGACAATGCAAGCATATCATCATTAGATTTATTCAAGCAACTTACACATGATATGCAAAGACTATCAACACAAGCATGTAAAACATTTCTAGTGCTAGATGTGTTTGAGTCCGTAGATGAAGCATTACAATGAGATAGAGATGAAGAATCATCAATAGTAAGCTCAATATCAACATTGCAATTTTCATCACCACTCACCATATCATTACCTTGTGTCTTACCACACTTGGGTGAAGTGGAAGAAGATGAGACCTCATCACGGCCGGAAGTGGAAGCAATACAATCATCCTTAATAATATTGGACACATCATATTTATCTTGAATCTTTGTCCATAACTCATGAGCGCTCCAAAAAGGCAAGTATGGAAAGAGACCTACATCTCTCAAAGCATTCATAAGAACATAAGAAGCTTGAGAATTGAGATATAAATTTTTCTCATCCTCTAACGATAGATTTTGTGAATCCATAGGAGGAGAAAAACCTATATCTACAATTTTCTCCATATGAGGGTCAATGTCCCGAAAATGACTAAGCATGCAAATTTTCCAAACATCATAATTTGTGCCATCTAATATAAGAGTGTTATCGTGCACTAATCCTCTAGCCGACATCTTTACTCTCAAGGCGGTGAAGCCTAAGAATGAGAGACCTTGCTCTGATACCAATTGAAAGGACACGGATGTCGCCTAGAGGGGGGGTGAATAGGCGATTTAAAACTTTTACGAGATGGGCTTAACAAATGCGGAATAAAACTAGCGTTTACTTTGTCAAGCCCAAAGCCTATATACTATGGTTCACCTATGTGCACCAACAACTTATTCTAAGCAAGAGTTCACCTATGTGCACCAACAACTTATGCTAAGCAATACAAGCAAGTATGTGATAGCAAGATATATATAACTTCAAGCACGATGGCTATCACAAGGTAAAGTGCATAAGTAAAGAGCTCGGGTATAGAGATAACCGAGGCACGCGGGAGACGATGATTTATCCCGGAGTTCACACTCTTGCGAGTGCTAATCTCCGGTGGAGAGGTGCGGTTGCTTAGTGCTCCCGAACGCCACAAGAGGCTCACCTTGAGGTGTGGTTGCTCGATGCACACCAACGCCACAAAGGCCTCACCCCAAGATGCGGTACTCACACCACACACCGAACGCCACGAAGGCGCCTCACCTAAATCTCCGGTGACCCTCGCCACAAAGGCCTAGGTCACGGTTCCACTAAGGGATTTCCTTCGAGGCGGAAACCGGGCCTTACACAAAGGTTGGGGCACACATCCACAACTTAATTGGAGGCTCCCAACAAACCGCCACAAAGGCCTAGAATCCGTCTAGGGTTCCAAGAACCCAAGAGTAACAACTTTCTTGCTTTCACCTCCACGAATCACCGTGGAGAACTCAAACCGATGCACCAAATGCAATGGCAAGAACACCACAAAGATGCTCAAGTCCTTCTCTCTCAAATTCCAACAAAGCTACAAAAGCTATTGGGGGAATAAGAGAGGAAGAACAAATAAGAGGAGGAACACCAAATTTCTCCAAGATCTAGATCTAGTGGATTCCCCTCACAAAGAGAGGGATTTGATTGGTAGGAATGTAGATCTAGATCTCCTCTTCCTTTTCCCTCAAAAAGATTCAAGAAGCATAGGAGGAGTAGAGGGAAAGGGAAGCTCTCAAGGTCAACAATGGTGGAGAGCACAAAGGGGAAGAGGTAGCTGCCCAAGGAGGAAGAAGGGGGGCTTAAATACCCCCTCCCATCGAAATATGACCGTTTGGGTCAGCTCAGGCCGGATTTTCCGGGCCGGATATTTGCAAAATATCCGGGCCCCGAAAAACGGCTAAGGACATGAGAAAACTGCTCTCAGGATGGGGGCCGGACATTTGGCCGGATATTTGCCCGGATTTGTCCAAAAACCGGATTTTTCCGGGGGGCCGGATTATCCGCCCCAAACTTGGGCCGGAATATCCGCCCCCCTGAAAACTGGCAGAAACATCAAACTGAAACGGGCATAACTTTAGCATCCGGACTCCGATTTTGATGATCTTGGGCTTGTTTTAAAGCTAGGAACAAGCTCTACAAGATCATGCAGGAAACCATCATAGTCCAACAAGGGAGGATAGAAACAAATGATGAAAGGTTTGACCTATCTAAAAAAGACATACCGGTAAAACCTCCAATCTTGAAAATGCAACAAGTTGCCCGTGCAAAAACCATTCTTGATGAACTAGAGCTTGTCATGAGAATAAGCACAAGCTCTAAATCATCACATGGATAAGATCCAAATAATAACCAAGAAAGATGATGCAAGGATGCAAAGGTTTGAGCTCTCTCCGAATGATACGATCGAGTTACTCACTCGAGAGCCCTCTTGATAGTACGGCAACTAAACTATAAACCGGTCTCCAACTACACTATGAGACCGGTGAGAAAGAAACCCTATCAAGAGCAAACCTTATACTTGCGCATTCCACTTGAGCTTGATGACGACGATCTTGACCTCAACAAGATGGAACGCCTTTCTTGCTTGTGCTTGCTTGACGAAGTCTTGTAGATTGCTCCCCCATAAACCACCATGGGAGAGCTTCTTCTTCGGCGCATCTTCACATAAACATGACCACCATGTGGATTGCTCCCCCATAATCCACCATGGGAGAGCTTCTTCTTCGGCGCATCTTCACATATCCATGATCACCATATGGATGGCAAGACTCAAGCAAAGGATCTCTTCGAGATGGCTCATCTTGAACTTGCACATCATTTCTTCATTCTTCATCATGTTGATGTCTTGAAGTAACTTGAGGGCTCACTTCATCTTCATCTTCAAGACATACTTGACACTTGATATCCTTCATCAATTTCTTCTTATTGCAACCTTGAAGCCAACATATGGTTCAAGAATTGCCTATGGACAACTCCTACAAATATAACTCAATGCAAACATTAGTCCATAGGGATTGTCATTAATTACCAAAACCACACATGGGGGTCCATGCACACAAGTATAGGGGGTGTATCGTAGTATCTTCGATAAGTAAGAATGTCGATCCCAACGAGGAGCAGAAGGTGTTGACAAGTTTCGATGAAGGATTCACTGTAAATGCTCACAAACAAGTATTCAAGGGGTTTTGATGTAATAGATGAATAAAGTACGAGTAAGTAAAGTGCGAGAGAAATAATTGCAGCGAGTGGCCCAATCCTTTTTAGCACAAAGGACAAGCCGGTTTGTTTACTTATAATGACCAAACGTTCTTGAGGACACACGGGAATTTTAGTCTAGTGCTTTCGCTTCATGTGGCTAAATAATCTTCATTGTTTTGATAAGTGTTGTGTGGGTGAACCTATGCTAATGCACCGCCCTTCCTAGGACTAATACATACTTGTGATTATACCCCTTGCAAGCATCCGCAACTACAAGAAAGTAATTAAGATAAATCTAACCACAGCCTTAAACTCTGAGATCCTGCGATCCCTCCTGCATCGGTATACTAACGGGGGCTCAGGTTTCTGTCACTCCGGCAACCCCGCAATTAGCAACCGAATACAAGATGCACTCCCCTAGGCCCATAAATGGTGAAGTGTCGTGTAGTCGACGTTCACACGACACCACTAGAAGAATGACACCACAACTTAAATATCATAACATTGAATATTACTCAACCATAATTCACTACTAGCATTTAGACTTCACCCATGTCCTCAAGAACTAAACGAACTACTCACGAGACATCATATGGAATACAATCAGAGGTGATATGATGATGAATAACAATCTGAACATAAACCTTGGTTCATGGTTTCACTCAATAGCATCAATAACAAGTAGAAAGTGATACGTCTCCAACGTATCGATAATTTCTTATGTTCCATGCTACTTTATTGATGATACCTACATGTTTTATGCACATTATATGTCATATTTATGCATTTTGAACTAACCTATTAACAAGATGCCGAAGAGCCAGTTGCTGTTTGTTTTTTGGTTTCAGAAATCCTAGTAAAGAAATATTCTCGGAATTGGACGAAACTTTCGCCTGTGGTCCTATTTTGCACGAAGCTTCCAAGACCGAAGACCTAACGAAGTGGGGCCACGAGGCGGCCAGAGGGAGGCCGGCGCGGCCCAGCCCTGGCCGCGCCGACCTATCCCCTGGGCACCTTGTGTGGCCCCCGCGTTGACCTTCCGCCTACTTAAAGCCTCCGTCGCGAAACCCCGGCACGAGAGCCACGATACGGAAAACCTTACAGACGCCGCCGCCGCGAATCCCATCTCGGGGGATTCTGAGATCGCCTCCGCACCCTGCCGAGAGGGGATTCATCTCCCGAGGACTCTACACCGCCATGGTCGCCTCCGGAGTGATGAGTGAGTAGTTCACCCCGGACCATGGGTCCATAGTAGCTAGATGGTCGTCTTCTCCTTGTTGTGCTTCATTGTTGGATCTTGTGAGCTGCCTAACATGATCAAGATCATCTATCTGTAATACTATATGTTGTGTTTGTCGGGATCCGATGGATAGAGAGTACTATGATTATGGTGATTATCAATCTATTGTTTATGTGTTGTTTATGATCTTGCATGCTCTCCGTTATTAGTAGAGGCTCTGGCCAAGTTTTTGCTCTTAACTCCAAGAGGGGGTATTTATGCTCGATAGTGGGTTCATGCCTTCATTGAATCTGGGATCGTGACAGTAGGTTCTAAGGTTGTGATGTGCTGTTGCCACTAGGGATAAAACATTGATGCTATGTCTAAGGATGTAGTTGTTGATTACATTACGCACCATACTTAATGCAATTGTCTTGCTTTGCAACTTAATACTGGAGGGGGTTCGGATGATAACCTGAAGGTGGACTTTTTAGGCATAGATGCAGTTGGATGGCGGTCTATGTACTTTGTCGTAATGCCCGGATTAAATCTCACTATATTTATCATGTCATGTATATGCATTGTTATGCCTTTCTCTATTTGTCAATTGCCCGACTGTAATTTGTTCACCCAACATGCTTTATCTTATGGGAGAGACACCTCTAGTGAACTGTGGACCCCGGTCCTATTCTTTACATAGCATACAATCTACTTGTTTTACTATTTTCTTTGCAAACATTTTCCACTCGATACGTTTAATCCTTTGTTACAGCAAGCCGGTGAGATTGACAACCTCACTGTTTCGTTGGGACAAAGTACTTGGGTTGTGTTGTGCAGGTTCCGCGTTGGCGCCGGAATCCCTGGTGTTGCGCCGCATCACATTTCGCGACCATCAACCTTCAACGTGCTTCTTGGCTCCTCTGGTTCGATTAAACCTTGGTTTCTTTCTGAGGGAAAACTTGCCACGTGCGCATCATACCTTCCTCTTGGGGTTCCCAACGAACGTGTGAGTTACACGCCATCAAGCTCTTTTTCTGGCGCCGTTGCCGGGGAGATCAAGACACGCTGCAAGGGAGTCTCCACTTCTCAATCTCTTTACTTTGTTTTTGTCTTGCTTTATTTTATTTACTACTTTGTTTGCTGCACTAAATCAAAACACAAAAAAATTAGTTGCTAGTTTTACTTTATTTACTGTCTTGCTCTCCATATCGAAAAACACAAAAATTAGTTACTTGCATTTACTTTATCTAGTTTGTTTTATTTACTGTTGCTAAAATGGCCAACCATGAAAATACTAAATTGTGTGACTTCACAAATGCAAATAATAATGATTTCCTATGCACACCTATTGCTCCACCTGCTACTACAGCAGAATTCTTTGAAATTAAACCTGCTTTACTGAATTTGGTTATGAGAGAACAATTTTCTGGTGCTAGTTCTGATGATGCTGCTGCCCATCTCAATAATTTTGTTGAACTTTGTGAAATGCAAAAGTATAAAGATGTAGATGGTGATATTATTAAATTGAAAGTGTTTCCTTTCTCATTAAGAGGAAGAGCTAAAGATTGGTTGCTATCTTTGCCTAAGAATAGTATTGATTCATGGACTAAATGCAAGGATGCTTTTATTGGTAGATATTATCCTCCCGCTAAAATTATATCTTTGAGAAGTAGCATAATGAATTTTAAACAATTAGATACTGAACATGTTGCTCAAGCTTGGGAGAGAATGAAAACTTTGGTAAAGAATTGCCCAACCCATGGACTGACTACTTGGATGATCATCCAAACCTTCTATGCAGGACTAAATTTTTCTTCGCGGAATTTATTGGATTCAGCTGCTGGAGGTACCTTTATGTCCATCACATTGGGGGCGGCTACAAAACTTCTTGATGATATGATGATAAATTACTCTGAATGGCACACTGAAAGAGCTCCACAAGGTAAGAAGGTAAATTCTGTTGAAGAAACCTCTTCCTTGAGTGATAAAATTGATGTGATTATGTCTATGCTTGTGAATGATAGATCTAATGTTGATCCTAATAATGTTCCGTTAGCTTCATTAGTTGCTCAAAATTCTAGGCCATATCCTGCTAATGGTAATACTTATGGTAGATATGAGGGAAGGATGCTAGATATTGAAAGATCCACTAAAAACTTTATGCAATCGCAATATGAGCAAAATCAATTGTTTACTAAAACTATGAATGAACAATCTACTTTGTTGAAAAATATAGGAAATCAACTTGAAAATTTGAATAGGGAGATTTCTGGTCTGCAAACTAAAATTTCAAATGCTGAAACCCGAATCTCATACATGTCTGCATCACAATCTTCTTTAATTAATAAAATGGCTGCTAAACCTGATGATATTGATAATAAGATTACTACTACAGCAAATGCCATCCAAGTTAGAATTAATGAGAATATAAGATTAATGGCTGAACTACGTGCTAGGTGGGATAGAGAAGAAAATGAAAAACTAGCTAAAGAGAATAATGTAGCTAAAGTTTGGACTATTACCACCACTAGTAATGCTAATTCTTCACATGTTGCTGCACCTCCTACTATCAATGGTAAAATAATTGGTGTTGGCAATGTTTCTACTCCTAGTGCAAAGCGTACAAAACTGCCTGAAATTGCTAAAACTGCTGAAACTGCTTGTGATAAAACTGCTGAAATTTTTTCCAACCTTGGGAATAATGATTCCATTGCTGTAGCTCATAATGATTTAGATTTTGATGATTGCCACATCTCTGAAGTTATAAAGTTCTTACAAAAACTTGCTAAAAGTCCTAATGCTAGTGCTATAAATTTAGCCTTTACAAAACATATTACAAATGCTCTCATAAAAGCTAGAGAAGAGAAACTAAAACTTGAAACTTCTATTCCTAGAAAGTTAGAGGATGGTTGGGAGCCCATCATTAAAATGAAATTCAATGACTTTGAATGTAATGCCTTATGTGATCTTGGTGCAAGTATTTCTGTTATGCCTAAAAAGATTTATGATATGCTTGACTTGCCACCATTGAAGAATTGTTATTTGGATGTTAATCTTGCCGATAATGCTAAAAAGAAACCTTTGGGGAGGATTGATAATGTGCACATTACGGTTAACAATAACCTTGTCCCCGTTGATTTTGTTGTCTTGGATATCGAATGCAATGCATCTTGTCCAATTGTGTTGGGAAGACCTTTTCTTCGAACTGTTGGTGTTGTTATTGATATGAGGGAAGGTAATATTAAATATCAATTTCCTCTCAAGAAAGGTATGGAACACTTCCCTAGAAAGAGAATGAAGTTGCCTTTTGATTCTATTATTAGAACAAGCTATGATGTTGATGCTTCTACTCTCGATGTTACTTGATTTGCACTTTCTGCGCCTAGCTGAAAGGCGTTAAAGAAAAGCGCTTATGGGAGACAACCCATGTTTTTACCTACAGCAATTTTTTGTTTTGTTGAGTCTTGGAAGTTGTTTACTACTGTAGCAACCTCTCCTTATCATGTTTTTGTGCCAAGTAAAGTTTCTATGTCAAAGTTGATGTTATATTTGGGATCGCTGCGCAGAAACAGCATTGCTGTCTGTCACGAATCTGGGCACAATTCTCTGTAGAAAATTCGAAAAAATCTGCCAATTTACGAGCGTGATCCTCAGATATGTACGCAACTTTCATTAGTTTTGAGTTTTTCCATTTGAGCAAGTCTGGTGCCATTTATAAATTCGTCTTTACGGACTGTTCTGTTTTTGACAGATTCTGCCTTTTATTTCGCATTGCCTCTTTTGCTATGTTGGATTTATTTCTTTGATCCATTAATGTCCAGTAGCATTATGCAATGTCCAGAAGTGAAAATAATGATTGTGTCACCTCTGAATGAGTGAATTATTAATTGTGCACTAACCCTCTAATGAGTTTGCTTGAAGTTTGGTGTGAAGGAAGTTTTCAAGGGTCAAGAGAGGAGAATGATATACTATGATCAAGAGGAGTGAAAGCTCTAAGCTTGGGGATGCCCCCGTGGTTCACCCCTGCATATTTTAAGAAGACTCAAGCGTCTAAGCTTGGGGATGCCCAAGGCATCCCCTTCTTCATCGACAACATCATCAGGTTCCTCCCCTGAAACTATATTTTTATTCAATCACATCTTGTGTTCTTTACTTGGAGCGTCGGTTTGTTTTCGTTTTTGTTTTTGTTTGAATAAGATGGATCCTAGCATTCACTTTGTGGGAGAGAGACACGCTCCGCTGTTGCATATGGACACATGTGTCCTTAGGCTTTACTCATAATGTTCAAGGCGAAGTTTCTTCTTCGTTAAATTGTTATATGGTTGGAATTGGAAAATGCTACATGTAGTAATTCTAAAATGTCTTGGATAATGTGATACTTGGCAATTGTTGTGCTCATGTTTAAGCTCTTGCATCATATGCTTTGCACCCATTAATGAAGAAATACATAGAGCTTGCTAAAATTTGATTTGCATATTTGGTTTCTCTAAGGTCTAGATAATATCTAGTATTGAGTTTTGAACAACAAGGAAGACAGTGTAGAGTCTTATAATGTTTACAATGTGTCTTTTATGTGAGTTTTGCTGCACTTGTTCATCCTTGAGTTTGCTTCAAATAACCTTGCTAGCCTAAACCTTGTATCGAGAGGGAATACTTCTCATGCATCCAAAATCCTTGAGCCAACTACTATGCCATTTGTGTCCACCATACCTACCTACTACATGGTATTTCTCCGCCATTCCAAAGTAAATTGCTTGAGTGCTACCTTTAAAATTCCATCATTCACCTTTGCAATATATAGCTCATGGGACAAAATAGCCTTAAAAACTATCGTAGTATTGAATATGTACTTATGCACTTTATATTTTATTAAGTTGCTTGTTGTGCGATAACCATGCTTCTGGGGAACGCCATCAACTATTGTTGAATATCATGTGAGTTGCTATGCATGTCCGTCTTGTCTGAAGGTCTATCATTTTAGTGGTTGGAGCATGCAAAATTGTTAGAGAAGAACATTGGGCCGCTAACTAAAGCCATGAATCATGGTGGAAGTTTCAGTTTTGGACATATATCCTCAATCTCACATGAGAATAATAACTTTGCTACATGCTTATGCATTTAAGAGGAGTCCATTATCTGTTGTCCATGTTGTCCCGGTATGGATGTCTAAGTTGAGAATAATCAAAAGCGAGAAATCCGAAATGCGAGCATTCTCCTTAGACCTTTGTACAGGCGGCATGGAGGTACCCCTTTGTGACACTTGGTTGAAACATGGCATGCGAAGACCCGGTAGTCCAAGTTAAGTAGGACGAGGTGCGGGCACTATTAGTATACTATGCATGAGGCTTGCAACTTGTAAGATATAATTTTCATAACTCATATGCTTTATTACTACCGTTGACAAAATTGTTTCATGTTTTCAAAATAAAAGCTCTAGCACAAATACACAATCGATGCTTTCCTCATTGAAGGACCATTCTTTTACTTTTATTGTTGAGTCAGTTTACCTATCTCCTTCCACCTTAAGAAGCAAACACTTGTGTGAACTGTGCATTGATTCCTACATACTTGCATATTGCACTTATTATACTACTTTATGTTGACAATATCCATGAGATATACATGTTATAAGTTGAAAGCAACCGCTGAAACTTAATCTTCCTATGTGTTGCTTCAACACCTTTACTTTGATTTATTGCTTTATGAGTTAACTCTTATGCAAGACTTATTGATGCTTGTCTTGAAGTACTATTCATGAAAAGTCTTTGCTTTATGATTCAGTTGTTTACTCATGTCATTACCTTTGCTTTGATCGCTGCATTCATTACATATGTTTACAAATAGTATGATCAAGATTATGATGGCATGTCACTTCAGAAATTATCTTTGTTATCGTTTTACCTGCTCGGGACGAGCAGAACTAAGCTTGGGGATGCTGATACGTCTCCAACGTATCGATAATTTCTTATGTTCCATGCTACTTTATTGATGATACCTACATGTTTTATGCACATTATATGTCATATTTATGCATTTTTGGAACTAACCTATTAACAAGATGCCGAAGAGCCGCTTATTGTTTTTGGGTTTCAGAAATCCTAGTAAAGAAATATTCTCTAATTGGACGAAACTTTCGCCTGGGTCCTATTTTTGCACGAAGCTTCCAGAAGACCGAAGACCTAACGAAGTGGGGCCACGAGGCGGCCAGGGGGGGGGCCGGCGCGGCCCAGGCCCTGGCCGCGCCGACCTACCCGGGCACCTCGTGTGGCCCCCGCGTTGACCTTCCGCCTACTTAAAGCCTCCGTCGCGAAACCCCCGTACGAGAGCCACGATACGGAAAACCTTCCAGAGACGCCGCCGCCGCGAATCCCATCTCGGGGGATTCGGAGATCGCCTCCGGCACCCTGCCGGAGAGGGGATTCATCTCCCGGAGGACTCTACACCGCCATGGTCGCCTCCGGAGTGATGAGTGAGTAGTTCACCCCTGGACCATGGGTCCATAGCAGTAGCTAGATGGTCGTCTTCTCCTTGTTGTGCTTCATTGTTGGATCTTGTGAGCTGCCTAACATGATCAAGATCATCTATCTGTAATACTATATGTTGTGTTTGTCGGGATCCGATGGATAGAGAGTACTATGATTATGGTGATTATCAATCTATTGTTTATGTGTTGTTTATGATCTTGCATGCTCTCCGTTATTAGTAGAGGCTCTGGCCAAGTTTTTGCTCTTAACTCCAAGAGGGGGTATTTATGCTCGATAGTGGGTTCATGCCTTCATTGAATCTGGGATCGTGACAGTAGGTTCTAAGGTTGTGATGTGCTGTTGCCACTAGGGATAAAACATTGATGCTATGTCTAAGGATGTAGTTGTTGATTACATTACGCACCATACTTAATGCAATTGTCTGTTGCTTTGCAACTTAATACTGGAGGGGGTTCGGACGATAACCTGAAGGTGGACTTTTTAGGCATAGATGCGTTGGATGGCGGTCTATGTACTTTGTCGTAATGCCCGATTAAATCTCACTATATTTATCATGTCATGTATATGCATTGTTATGCCTTTCTCTATTTGTCAATTGCCCGACTGTAATTTGTTCACCCAACATGCTTTATCTTATGGGAGAGACACCTCTAGTGAACTGTGGACCCCGGTCCTATTCTTTACATAGCATACAATCTACTTGTTTTACTATTTTCTTTGCAAACATTTTCCACTCGATACGTTTAATCCTTTGTTACAACAAGCCGGTGAGATTGACAACCTCACTGCTTCGTTGGGACAAAGTACTTGGGTTGTGTTGTGCAGGTTCCGTTGGCGCCAATCCCGGTGTTGCGCCGCATCACATTTCGCGACCATCAACCTTCAACGTGCTTCTTGGCTCCTCCTGGTTCGATTAAACCTTGGTTTCTTCTGAGGGAAACTTGCTACGTGCGCATCATACCTTCCTCTTGGGGTTCCCAACGAATAACAAGTAGAAATTAACACCGGGAGAGTTTCCCTATCAAACAATCAAGATCCAACCCAAATTGTTACAGCGGTGACGAGGTGCAGCGGTGGTGATGGCGGTGTAGATGGTGGAGATGATGATGATGATGGAGATGATGTCCAGCTCGATGACGATGGCGATGGCGTCGATTTCCCCCTCCGGGAGGAATTTCCCCGGCGGATTCCTGCCCGCGAGAGCTCTTTTCTCTCTGGTGTTCTCCGCCCCAGAGGCGGCTGTAACTCTTCGTGAGGTACCCCGTGGCTTAGGTTTTCGGGACGAAGGAGTACGCGAAGAAAGGAGGCGAAAGGGGTTGTGGGCCCCACACCACAGGTGGCGCGGCCAGGCCATGGGCCACGCCGGCCGTGGTCTGGGCCCACCTTGGGTCCCCTCTTCTCCCCTTCTGGCTCCCTCCGTCATCAAAAATAGGATTTTTGGTATAATTTTCTTCCACAGTTGATCTTCCGAAATATTGCGTTCTGACGGTGCTTTTTCCAGCAGAATCCTGGCTCCGGTGCTTGATCCTCCAATAATGATGAAACATGCAAAATAGATGAAATAACATAAGTATTGTGTCCCAATATGAAATATATCAATGAATAACAGCAAATTATGATATAAAATAGTGATGCAAATTGGACGTATCAACTCCCCCAAGCTTAGACCTCGCTTGTCCCCAAGCGAAACTGAGCTCGATAAACAAGACCACATGTTTATGGAGTGAAGAGTCGATAAATAAAATACGGACAAGAAGCATCATATTCATTCACACAAGACATTCTAGTAAACAACTTCCTCATATAACTCATCTTGAAATAAGTAAAGAGAAATCACAAGTAAAGGTGCATAAGAAATCATAATTGGTGATGGCAAACTTTGTTCTTGGTCAGAGAACTACTAACGGATTGTACTTCTAAGCAAAGCTTTCATATTAGAATTTATAGCTGGGCTTTCATATTCAATCATAACAATCTCCTCATAATCATTGATAACTTCAAAGTCATATTCATTCAGATAAAATTTGTACTAAACAAGAAAGTATAAAAGACATGATCAACTGAATCATAGCATAAATGATTGGTTCACAACAACTCAATTGCTTGCTTGAGATAGAGGGAAATAGGTTTACTGACTCAACATAAAAGTAAAAGATAGGCCCTTCGCAGAGGGAAGCAGGGATTAAATCATGTGCTAGAGCTTTTCAAGTTTTGAAATCATATAAAGAGCATAAAAGTAAGATTTTGAGCGGTGTTTGTTGTTGTCAACGAATGGTAGCGGGCACTCTAACTCCCTTGCCAAACGAACCTTCCAAGAGCGGCTCCCATGAGGGACGGCATCTCTACCAGCAAGGTAGATCATCCCCCTTCTCTTTTGTTTACACATGTATTTTAGTTTTATTAAGGATGACACTCCCCCCAACCTTGGCTTTCTCAATCCATGGCTAACCGAATCCTCGGGTGCCTTCCAACATTCACATACCATGGAGGAGTGTCTATTGCAAAATTAAGTTGCTTACTGATAAATCAGGGCAAAACATGTGAAGAGAATTATTAATGAAAGTTATTAATTGGGGCTGGGAACCCCGTTGCCAGCTCTAAAATTATTGGATAAGCGGATGTGCCACTAGTCCATTGGTGAAAGTCCGCCCAACAAGATTGAAAGATAAAACACCACATACTTCCTCATGAGCTATAAAACATTGACACAAATAAGAAGTAGTATAGTTTGAATAATTTAAAGGTAGCACATGAAGTATTTACTTGGAATGGCAGAAAATACCATGTAGTAGGTAGGTATGGTGGACACAAATGGCATAGGTTTGGTCTAAGGTTATGGATGTATGAGAAGCATTCCCTCTCGATACAGGTCTTTGGCTAGCAAGGTTTGATAGCAAGCATAAAGGTTGAGGGAAACAAACAAATATACATATGATAGAACAATCATGCATCTTTCTCATAAGCACAAGCAATTTTACTTCAGAATACTAAACTCATTAGCATAGAGATAATAGAGTAATATATCTAAGTGTATTTCTCTCTTCTATTTAAACATCAGGGTGTTGTTGCTATTGACCAATGCTAAGTTTGCCAAAACCAAATAGATTTACTTGATGCTCCCAAAGTGATATCAATACTCATGTCAAGAGTAATCATATAATGGAGATTGCAAACTAAAATAAGGTGTGCAAAAAGTAAATGATAAGACTTCTCATTAATATTCCATAACGATAACTCACACCAACGGATACATAGATAACCAACTAAGAGAGATACTTCCACATTGCATACTATTCCATATAATAACTTCCCTACTCATGATATGACACTACTTGATAGTAAAAGATAAAGGTAGTGATGATGTGATACCGCGACACTCCCCCAAGCTTGGAACAAACCAAGGGGATGCCAATACCGATGATGAATTACTCCTTCGGTGATGATGGTGATGGCTTCTTCTCGCGCTTCATAAGGATCTCCTTCAGCTTCAGCTTCTCAATTTTGCAATTCTGCACCAAAACTTGAAGAGACTCATTGTTATCCGAATGTGGCGGTGACGGCCTTGTGCTGGGAATTGAGTAATATTCCAGCATTCTGCGAAGTCGCTGGTTCTCCTCCTGAAGTATCTCCACTTCCCTTTTGAGAGCACGATATTGATCACAAAACTCATCAGCAACCCGTATTGCTTCCTCCACACAAGGGAAAGAGTCGAGGTCCAGAGCAGGCGGAAGAGCTCCCTGCAAGTTATGAGAAAAAGAACGCCCAGTGTTAACCGATCCCACCAAGATTGGCTTACTCTTCGTAGTTTCCCACTCTCCTTTTGCTGATGCTATCTTCTCCTTCTCCTTATTGATCCTTTCATCCATCTCTTCCTTCCAAGGCCCCTTGTCCTTGTTGTTGGAGACCATGGTGCTTCTAGATCAAAACAAATCTGGCAGAAAACAGCTCGAAACAAAACACGACGAGAAAACGATATACGGACCTCCAGGGGTCCGGGGGATTATATAGCAAATATTTTTACGATAAAAGGAAGGTTCCAGGCCGAAAACGAGTGGAAAAGGGACGACGAGGCGGTGTCCTCATAGGTCGGCGCGGCCAGGGTGGGGCCCGCGCCGGCCTATGGGGCACGCCCTCGTGCGTCTCCTCCACTCCGTTTCGATCCCGTAATTTTTCATATTTTCCAAAAACAAAAGAAATATTGTTCGGAAAGTAAACGCGGACTTTTTATTACCTGTACTGTTACCTATTCAAAGTCGAGTTCTGGCGGACTGTCAATTTGTCCTTTGATGAAAGCCTCCGGTGTTTCTACTTGAATAATATCAACATCAACATTATAAGAATCACCCGAGATATAATGCTTGAGTCTTTGTCCATTCACCACTTGTGTGGCATTGCCTTGGAGAGAGCTAATTTTAATTGCTCCTGAACGATACACCTCCTCAACAACATATGGTCCTTCCCATTTCGAGAGTAATTTCCCTGCAAAGAATCTGAGACGAGACCGATACAATAGGACTTTATCCCCAATATTAAACTCTCTTTTGATAATCCTTCTATCATGCCATTTTTTAACTTTTTCTTTAAAGAGTTTAGCATTTTCATAAGCTTCACTTCTCCATTCATCTAGAGAACTTAATTGCAGCAACCTCTTATTACCGGCTAGTTTCGGATCTTTATTTAGTTCTCTAACAGCCCAATAAGCTTTGTGCTCTAGTTCTAGAGGTAAATGACAAGCTTTTCCATAAACCATTTTATAAGGTGACATTCCCATAGGATTTTTATAAGCAGTTCTATAAGCCCATAGTGCTTCCTTCAATTTGCTAGCCCAATTCTTTCTAGATTTATTAACGGTCTTTCCCAAAATAGATTTAATCTCTCTATTTGATAATTCTACTTGACCACTAGTTTGAGGGTGATAAGCTGAAGCAATTCTATGATTAATACCATACTTAGCAAGAGTTTTTCTAAAACCTCCATGAATAAAATGAGAACCTCCATCAGTCATAATATATCTAGGTACTCCAAATCTAGGAAAAATAATATCTAAAAGCATTTTTAAAGAGGTCTCACCATCAGCACTTTTTGTAGGTATAGCTTCTACCCATTTAGTAACATAATCAACAACGACAAGTATATGAGTGTTACCTTCTGAAGAAGGGAAAGGACCCATGAAGTCGAATCCCCAACAATCGAATGGTTCAATAACAAGAGTATAATTCATAGGCATTTCATTGCGTCTAGAGATATTACCAACTCTTTGACATTCATCACAAGATAAGATAAACTTCCTTGCATCTTTGAAAAGTGTTGGCCAATAAAAACCTGATTGTAGAACCTTTTGCGCGGTTCTATCTCCAGCGTGATGTCCTCCATAAACACTACCATGACATTTACTCAATATCTCCTGTTGTTCATATTCAGGAACACATCTTCGCATAATACCATCTACTCCTTCTTTATATAAGTGTGGGTCATCCCAAAAATAATGCCTCAAGTCATAAAAGAATTTCCTCCTTTGCTGAGCTGAAAAGGTTGGAGGCAAATACTTCGAAACAATAAAGTTAGCATAATCTGCATACCAAGGGCTCTCTCGTGAGCTCACCTTTATTACAGCCAATTGTTCATTTGGAAAACTATCATTAACAGGAACAGGATCATAAGCAATATTTTCCAATCTAGACAAATTATCAGCAACAGGATTATCAACACCTTTCCTATCTATAATATGTAAATCAAATTCTTGCAACAGAAGTACCCATCTAATAAGCCTTGGCTTAGCATCTTTCTTTGTCATAAGGTATCTAATTGCAGCATGATCAGTATGAATTGTGACTTTTGAATCAACAATATAGGGTCTAAACTTGTCACAAGCAAAGACTACAGCTAACAATTCCTTTTCAGTTGTAGCATAATTTCTTTGAGCAACATCAAGAGTCTTACTAGCATAATGAATAACATTTAATTTTTTATCTACCCGCTGTCCAAGAACAGCGCCTACAACAAAATCACTAGCATCACACATAATTTCAAAAGGCAAATTCCAATCAGGAGGTTCGACTACAGGAGCAGTTGTTAAGGCTTTCTTTAGAGTTTCAAAGTTTCCTTACAATCATCATCAAAAACAAAAGGTACATCTTTTTGAAGAAGATTAGTAAGAGGCTTTGAAATTTTAGAGAAATCTTTAATAAATCTCCTATAAAACCCAGCATGACCAAGAACACTACGAATACCTTTAACATCCCTCGGATAGGGCATCTTCTCAATTGCTTCAACTTTAGCTCTATCAACTTCAATACCTCTCTCGGAAATTTTATGTCCCAATACAATTCCTTCATTAACCATAAAGTGGCATTTCTCCCAATTAAGAACAAGGTTAGTTTCTTCACATCTCTGCAAAACTTTATCGAGGTTTCGCAAGCAATTATCAAAAGAATTCCCATAGACAGAAAAATCATCCATGAACACCTCTACAATACTTTCGCAAAAACCATGAAAAATAGCAGACATGCATCTTTGAAAAGTAGCAGGAGCATTACATAAACCAAAAGGCATACGCCTATAAGCATAAGTTCCATAAGGACAAGTAAACGTGGTTTTCTCTTGATCTTTAGCTTTAACAACAATTTGTGAAAACCCAGAATAACCATCAAGAAAGCAAAAATGAGTATTTTTAGATAACCTTTCTAGCATTTGATCAATAAATGGTAAAGGGTAATGATCTTTCTTAGTAACTTTATTAAATTTTCGAAAATCAATGCACATTCTATACCCTACAATTACTCTTTGAGGAATAAGCTCATCATTATCATTAGGCACAACAGTCATTCCTCCTTTCTTAGGAACACAATGCACAGGACTAACCCATCTACTATCAGCAATAGGATATATAATACCAGCTTCAAGAAGTTTTAATACCTCGTTCCTTACCACCTCTTTCATCTTCGGAATTAGACGACGTTGATGTTCAACAACAGGCTTTGCATCATCTTCCATATTAATAGCATGTTGGCAAATAGAAGGAGAAATCCCTTTCAAATCATCAAGAGTATAGCCAAGTCTGTTTCTTCAATATTTCCAATAACCTTTCTTCCTCAATCTCTGAAAGCTTAGAACTAATAATAATAGGATATATTTTCTTATCATCAATATGAGCATATTTAAGATTATCGGTAAAGGCTTTAAATCAAAAACAGGATCTTCCTTTGGTGGCGGTGTTGTACCCAAATCTTCCACCGGTAAATCATGCTTGAGAATAGGTTGGCGAAGAAAATTTCCTCAAGCTCATCTCTTTCTTTCCTAAAAGCTTCACTTTCACTATTCTCCAAATGTTGCTGCAAGGATTATTAGGAACAAGAACATGATGCACATGCTCCATTTTAAAATCATTACTAGGCAAGTCAGCTTTATAAGGAGTTTTAAAGAATTTAGAAAAGTTAAATTCATAAGGCTCACCAGCAAATCTAGTCAAAATTTTCTCTTTCTTACAATCTATAATAGCTCCACAAGTATTTAGAAAAGGTCTACCAAAAATGATAGGACAATGATCACTAGCAGCAGAACCAAGTACCAAAAAGTCGAGATATTTAATCTTACCACATAGAACTTCCACATCTCGAACAATACCAATTGGAGAAATAGTTTCTCTATTAGCCAGCTGAATAACCACATCAATATCTTCAAGTTCACAAGAATCAATTTCGTGCATAATCTCCGTATAAAGCTCATAAGGAATAGCACTAACGCTTGCACCAATATCACATAAACCATAATAGCAATGATCACCAATTCTAACAGATAGCATAGGAACACTAACTTGTTTGGGTTTATTAGGATGTGAAACAATATTAGAAGCATCTTCACAGAAAATAATATGACCATCCTCCACATTTTCAGTCACAAGATCTTTAACTATTGCAACAACAGGTTCAATTTTAATTTGTTCTTCAGGTTCTTTAGGTTTCTTTTCACTTTTATTAACCGCACTAGATATGACAGAGTACTCCTTCATTTTAGCAGGGAAAGGAGTTTTTTCAATATAAACTTCAGGAATAACATTATCAACAGTTTCAATCACTACACATTTGTTTATAGATGAATCAACTTTATCTTTATACGGTTCATGATACTTATCAAAATTCTTCTTAGGCAATTCATAATGAGAGGCAAAAGCTTTATAAAGATTTGCAACAACTTGGGAATCAAGACCATATGTAGCACTCATATTACGAAATTTATCAGTATCCATAAAAGCTTCAATGCATTTATAATCATAAATTATACCTGATTCTCTATCCTTGTCGTTCTCCCATCCTTCAGTATTTTCTTGGATCCGATCAAGAAGGTCCCTTTTAAACTCTTCTTTGTTGCGTGTAAATGATCCAGAACAAGAAGTATCCAGCAAGGTCTTGTCTTGAAAAGAAAGTCTTGCATAGAAATTATCAATAATAACATTACCAGGAAGCTCATGAATGGGGCATTTGAGCATTAAAGACTTCAATCTCCCCCAAGCTTGGGCAATACTTTCCCCAATGAGGCCAGAAATTATATATGCGGTTCCGATCTTTGTGAATTTCACTTGGAGGATAAAATTTGGAATAAAATAAAGGCACAATGTCCTCCCAATCAATAGAATCACCATTCTTCAGCAATTTATACCAGTGCGCCGCTTTACCAGACAGCGATATAGTGAATAGTTTCTTTCTAACTTCATTCATAGCAATACCTGCACATTTGAATAACCCGCATAATTCATGCAAAAACAGTAAATGATCACCAGGATGGACAGTTCCATCCCCTTCATAGCGGTTATCCATAACACGTTCAATAATTTTCATAGGTATTTTATATGGTACTACTTCCTCACCTGGCGCTTCATCCACTACCGTTGCAGTAGTAGTAGATTTCCCAAATAGAAATTGAAGAGAAGATCTCTCCATAATGACTTATAGCAGCAGGCAGAAATAAAATCAGCACAAACAGTAAAGGTTTTCCTTACCAATTCCGCTTACCAATAGCGCTTCACTCCCCGGCAACGGCGCCAGAAAATAGTCTTGATGACCCACAAGTATAGGGGTGTATCGTAGTATCTTCGATAAGTAAGAATGTCGATCCCAACGAGGAGCAGAAGGTGTTGATGCAGTTTCGATGAAGGATTCACTGTAAATGCTCACAAACAAGTATTCAAGGGTTTTGATGTAATAGATGAATAAAGTACGAGTAAGTAAAGTGCGAGAGAAATAATTGCAGCGAGTGGCCCAATCCTTTTTAGCACAAAGGACAAGCCGGTTTGTTTACTTATAATGACCAAACGTTCTTGAGGACACACGGGAATTTTAGTCTAGTGCTTTCGCTTCATGTGGCTAAATAATCTTCATTGTTTTGATAAGTGTTGTGTGGGTGAACCTATGCTAATGCACCGCCCTTCCTAGGACTAATACATACTTGTGATTATACCCCTTGCAAGCATCCGCAACACAAGAAAGTAATTAAGATAAATCTAACCACAACCTTAAATTCTGAGATCCTGCGACCCTCTTGCATCGATATACTAACAGGGGCTCAGGTTTCTGTCACTCCGGCAACCCCGCAATTAGCAACCGAATACAAGATGCACTCCCCTAGGCCCATAAATGGTGAAGTGTCGTGTAGTCGACGTTCACACGACACCACTAGAAGAATGACACCACAACTTAAATATCATAACATTGAATATTACTCAACCATAATTCACTACTAGCATTTAGACTTCACCCATGTCCTCAAGAACTAAACGAACTACTCACGAGACATCATATGGAATACAATCAGAGATGATATGATGATGAATAACAATCTGAACATAAACCTTGGTTCGATGGTTTCACTCAATAGCATCAATAACAAGTAGAAAGTAACACCGGGAGAGTTTCCCCTATCAAACAATCAAGATCCAACCCAAATTGTTACAGCGGTGACGAGGTGCAGCGGTGGTGATGGCGGTGTAGATGGTGGAGATGATGATGATGATGATGATGGAGATGATGTCCAGCTCGAGGACGATGGCGATGGCGTCGATTTCCCCCTCCGGGAGGGAATTTCGGCGGATTCCTGCCCCGCCGAGAGCTCTTTTCTCTCTCCGTGTTCTCTCCCGCGAGGCGGCTGTAACTCTTCGTGAGGTACCCCAGGCTTAGGTTTTCGGACGAAGGAGTACGCGGGAGAAAAGGAGGCGAAAGGCCAGGTCTCCCACACCACGCAGGCGCGGCCAGTGCTGGGCCGCGCCGGCCTGTGGTCCGGGCCCACCTTGGGTCCCCTCCCCCCCTCCTCGCTCCCTCCGTCATCCGGAAAAATAGGATTTTTGGTATAATTTTCTTCCACAGTTGATCTTCCGAAATATTGCGTTCGGACGGTGCTTTTTCCGCAGAATCCTGGCTCCGGTGCTTGATCCTCCAATGATGATGAAACATGTAAAATAGATGAAATAACATAATTATTGTGTCCCAATATGAAATATATCAATGAATAACAGCAAATTATGATATAAAATAGTGATGCAAATTGGACGTGGGGGCTCCATGCACTTTCAATCTTGTGTCATCCTTTCTTCCTCCTCGCCTTCTTTCGCTTGGGGTCCCTTACCGGGTTAGGCTCGAGGCGCCACATGCTCAAATTGTACAAGTGAACCAACTTGGCCACCCTTGCCAACAGGGACCGGGTACCACCCATGTCATCGTAGGCCAAGGGCTCTAACAGTGGCACTGACATCACAACTCTCTTCTTCCTATCTTTGTCATCCTCATTCATATCATCACCATCCGAATTTTCATCCATAGCAACTGTGATCGGTTGGATCTACGTCGCCCAGCCAAGGCCGCTCCTCCTCGCTTCCACGAGTTCCTTCCACGTCCGGACGTACCCGACTCATGACCTCAGGAGGCACGCAGATCCTTGAACACCAAATACGAGGAGGGTGGATTCCATCTCCATGATCTTTGTACTCGTGACCCGATGCCCACGACTGACACCAATTCGAAGTTTCTCATACTTCACAAAGAAAAGCTTCCTCTTCGCGAACCATGGAGACAACGATTTTCATGGCTTCCTAACATCAAGTTTAACTCCCACTCTATAAAAATTCCGCTCAAAAGCATGCACTACCCCTTCGATGCTACAAATTCACCCACCTTGGAGGTCAAAGACTTAAGCATAGGAGCATATCCTCGAGGTAAATCATGGATCCGATCCATATGTCAAAGTGGTACAACTCGATAGTTGAGGGTTTAGTAAAACCATCATACTTCTCAATCAACACGGGTTGCCTCTAAGTTCCAAAGGTCCCTGCATTACTCTTTCCTAGTCTCCGAGACATTTGAACCAACGTGTGGAGATTAGGGTCCAGAGATCGGGTCTCTACCTGGGCTGCAGATCCCAACAAGGTGCATGTTCTTGAAAACTGTATGACGAGTACTGCTATCCGTGAAAACCCTAGCTATTGCTAGCCAGCGGGGTTGCCCATCCTCATACACCATCATCCTCATGCACCACATCATCATACACCACATCATCAAGATCGTCCTCCACAATGCCCAAACGCTACTCATCCGCTCAATGCTCTCTCACCACCACTTGTTGAACCCTTGGTCGATTCATCGCCATGAACGCCAAGCGATCCAAAAAAACCTCTCATGTCCTAACAAGAACCTTCCCTTCCGATCGTCAAGCCCAAGGTCGGAAGCGATACTAGATCACCCCCGGATCGCCCCGAGGATGCAACGTAATGAGAGGCACTGCGGCCGACGGGGAGAGGTACCAAACCCTAAGTAGGGGAAAAAAACATCCGCTAGTCACTACAAATACTTTGTTGCCAAACTTGACCCAAAAAGTGTATTTGGCTCATGGCACCAAAGCCCCTTAGTTTACTTTTTTCGAAAATCATACATATTTGTTTCAAAAAAATCTGAAAATAAATCTAGACATAATAAATGACGTAACCTACAAGCGTGTAAAATTTTAATATGAAATTCTTTATATTGTAGACTACACAAAAAAGACAAAATCTGTTGAAATTTGGAGATTTGAAATATGCATACCCAGATCCACACGTTTGTTTTTTGTGTAGCCTAGAATTTTTTGTATTTGAAATTAAAATTTTGCGTAAATTCATAGGCTACACCATGTTTTTTTCAATTCTTTTAAAACACATAAGTATGATTTTTATTTTTCTAAAATAACAGAGCACTGGCGCCCCAAATCTCTGTCCAACTTGACCTCACTAGACTCTTTAATCGGCCCACAAGCAAAACGAATCGGTCAAGACACGGGATGTAGTGAACTGGCTGGGCCTCGGGCCCTATCTCGGCTGCTACCTCCGTTGCCCGCATTCCTCGACTCGAGAGCAAGAATCTTGGTTCCCCGCGACCTCCAATAGAAATCCCTAATCTCTCGGACCCAACGCGCCGCCGTTCGCCGCCAAGAACCCTCCCGTGACGACGGCTTCAATGGAGGAGCAAGTCTCCCGTGGAGCAGTGGAGCGTAGCCTTTCATATCACGCTACCCACTACCCTAACGCCTGCGCGGATCATGCCGGCCCGGAAGACCCAGGCGATCTCCTGGAGGTTGCCGAGCCCCACGACCAGCCGGCGCACATCGTCACCAGGCATCTTTACTCTTCCTCGAGAATTGATCCTGATAGGGAGTGCAACTGCAGATTTCGTGAATTGCGGCGTGCCTTGGACCTCGCGATGTTGCAACTAGGTTTTGATCAATTATTATCTGTTGCAACTGCACGATTTAGATCCTTGTGAAATTGCCCAGCGTGCCTTGGACCTCATGTTCCCACGCGATGACGACGATTGGAGCAGCTGGAGCGCAAGGGAGGAGGGTACTAGCGACGACGACGACGATGTTGACACTGTACAAGTCATAGACGGGGACGAGGAGGAGACGGATTGCCCAGGTATCCACTTCTCCATCCAGAGTAAATTGCCCTTCACCACCCAATCGATAATCAACTAATCTGTAGATCCTGTTTTTACATTGATTCTTCAGGGGAAAATGTAGTCGATGACTGTAGCACAGAGGAAGGCAGCGATGATGACGATGATGGCTAAGGATAGACGACCATGAAGAGACAAACTGCCCAGGTAGCTAATACCTTCATCAGACTTATTATTATGAGATTGTCTTCCAATCTGAAGGAAATAGGGCATGTGTTTATATTGAAGTATTTGACTGCTGACATGTTTTACATTAACTCTTCAGGAAAGCTTTACCCTGAGAGTGAAGCAGAGGAGATAGAGTCGCAATGTGGCAAAGCACCTTCCAACAGTTTGTAGAGTACACCAAGATCTGCGATGAGATATTGGCCTCTGGGAGATGAGGATGATACCCCTCATACCTCTCATCCTATGCAGGTGTTTCTGACGTAACATCTGCATGTGTTCTTGGGTTATACTGCCACTCACTGTGTTTTTACAGGACCTGTATGACACTTCTACCAGTAAGTGTCATTTGCTATTTGTTCATTCCTAGCAATTAATCTCTGCTGTCGTGGTACCTATGTATTTTCTTAGCAATAATAACTTGTTTTTCTTCACTCCATTGTTCACAGCCCCATCAACTCTTGGCATCGCAAACCACAAGCTATGCTACAAATATTTTCTTTGCGTTTATCAAGCTTCTTTGAGCCCTCGTATCCAACTAGTGTGTAATGGGATATTTGCCATTCGGGATAATCTTGACCATACTGAATTATGTCTTCAACCATTCCAGAGATGATGCCGTCATGGTTCAGAAACAGGTAATTAAGGCTTGTCTTCCTCCGAAAATAATTATGCTTTGTTTTGTTCACGAATTGGTTGGCTGCTGAATCACCAAGTTCAACACTTGAGATTTAGGTCAGTTAGCTTTTGATTTATTCCCTTTTTGCTTGCATCTATTAAAAGCTGTGTGAGGTCAGGTTATTTTATTTCTGAGGTCCAAGGGTTCTGCCCTTCTTGTTGTTAACACTTAAATTATTATTTTTACATCAAACTATCATATCGGATTCAAAACTTATGTGATTATACTTTGTATGCCATGTACATAAAAAAAACCAATCATCTTATTTACATACTTCAAAACATGTATGCATGGGCATTGAGATGGTTAGCAGGGTATTAGGGGGCATGTGGGGTAGATGATCTTGAAAATCCTTGAAGGCGGTAATATGATCTGACATCTGATACTGTAGATGTTGAGCTGTTGACTACATATAAAATAGATGCAAGGGAAACAAATTTATATTGTAGGCACATGCATGCATGCCTAATATTGAAACAACTGTGAAAAAGTTTCACCCTTACTTCCCATCTCGAGGTGGGAAAAATTCACCCATATCTCTCATGCATGTACCGATATGAAGTTATCCACACAGACGGTTCTACTTATAACGACCACATTCCATATATGTTATAGTACTAGAGCCTACACTTCTAAACATTTAATTGACTAACTTTTATTTCAACATGGTAGAATTTTAGTAGACAACCTTTCTATGCATACATCATGTAGTAAAAACTTTCATTATGACATGTTGCGCACTTCCTGTTCCTTCTAGAACAAGTATTGGAATTCTCAAGATGCATATTTGTGCAATAATTATTCTGATATGTGATACTCACAAATAATGAGTAGCTGACAAGATATATAATTGTTTAAGGGATATCATTGCATTCAAGTCACATGCATTCTTAGATATTGAAACAAATGTTAAAAAATCCACTCTTGAGATGGAGTGAATTATCACTCAGTAGTTAGTTTTAACATGAGCCTGTATATCTCACTCAGCTCTTATTCTGTTACACGCTCACCTTTTTGGATGTGATGGTTGCTCATCAGTCCTAACAAGATGTTAAATTGTAGGAATCCTTTGTCTTACCTCTTTGTAGCCCATGTCGAGGAATGTACAGAATTAGATAAGGCATTATTAGAAGTTGATCTTTGGGAAAAGAAGGAAGGATGAATCAGCTGACAAGCAGCTAATCTCTGGATATGTTGAGATCGATATCGTTTTCGAACTCGATTTCCTGTTTTGTGGACGGATTACTGGTGATAAGTGCAACTTGGACATAACGTACACAATTCTTTCAAGAAGTGTTGAGGCTGTAATACAAGTCTATGCAAAGGCTGGATCATCCTCATCATGTGAGGTTCACTGCTTTTAGCACTGGATATTGTAAGGATGGAGTCATGCTGTTGGATGACAAACTATTTGGGAGCGAAAATTATTCCAGCATATCGTTGCTGTGAAAGCCAAATGAAGAGTTGGATGTTGTTTTAGAAGTGACACCCCTGTTCAAGTGGACTTTTCAGGATGAATATGTTGGCGCTGTTATCTCTCCTGATGACTCGATCTTTGACTATGGCCTGTTTTTCGTGAGGGTACTGTTTGCTCCAAAGGACTCTAATGAAGCTCAGCCTCCAAATATTCTGACGTATCGCTATCTGGGCTGGAACTCTTGGGAAGAAGAGAAAATGGTGTTCTTAGACCTGTTAATGAGTAGCAGCCGAATTTCTGGTGACAAGCTTTAGGTGAACAGCAAAAGTCTGTGGTATGTATGGCCTATCTGTAAAATGTTGAACTGCTTAACATCTTCCATCTGTATGCTGTGCATGCTGTCTTTTCTTGTCATGTTATTATTATTATCCTTACAGTTTCATGCATTATCTTGTTGTTTGCATGGTCTGTTCTGAATTAGCGCCAGAGAAAATTAGGACTACCTTATTACTGTACACCCGCAGCACCAGGTGTCCTAGGCATCCTAAGAGCATCTCAGCCGCGTCTGGCGTGCGATGCCTCTTTGGGAGGAGGAAAGGAGGGGGGGGTGTGGGGTTTTCTTAATTGGGGTGCGTTGTTATTTTCACGTAAACTGAACCGAACCGAGGCTGAGACTGTGGGTTGAAACTGTTTGAAAACCATTCGTCGAATGTTTCCATACCAGTTTACTTAACGTACGCCATGATGGGCATGTCCGATGTCAAGACCCAAGATGATGATGATGTTGCCTACATCCTTGGAGTACAATGGCTTTGTAGCAGGTATCACATTGCCGATACACAAGAATAATCTACGAGTCTTGAGACTTAGACTCGCAATTCTCTTGTATGAGTCTCACTGGAAGGCCAAAAACCCTAGCAACGACACTGGTGGTGATTTTGTCCGTCAATGCTGCAACAAGTGGGACTGTGGGAACCGCAATAACAAAGGGGGCCAAGGTGGTGGGCGAGGCAACCTCACAAATGGCAGTGGTGGTCGTGTGGCAATGGGCACACTTATTACAATGAGGCTGTGTCTATGGAAGCTACTCTCAAGGAGGCAATGGAGTCTATATTCAGAGGTAAATGGTGTGGCTACTGTCAAGGAGGCAACAACTAGCAGCAAAGTGTCAAGGTGGAGGGCGCAACTTTTACTGACCGACAAGGGTCAGACGTGGTTTGGCTTGTGGCAGCCTAGCAGGGATGGTCATCCCGCGATTCTGTTGTTGGAAAAGGTTTAACAAGAATTTTTAGGGTCCTAAGCGCTCGGTTAATGCAACAATGTGATCATATGGTATAGATACAAATTGCTACACTGATACCGGTGCCTCAAATCATATTACTGGAGAGTTAGATCGGCTTACTATGAGTGAAAGCTACACCGGCCAAGATCAAATTCATGGGCCCAATTGTAAAAGGTGTGGATATACATCACATTGGTCATTCATTATATTATACCCTAATCAAAATCTTCGCCTCAACAATATTCCTACATGTTCTTAGTGCCACCAAAAGTCTTATGTCTATCCATCATCTTGCAAAAGATAATCATGCTTTTCTTGAATATTGGTCTAATTTTTTCTCTATAAGGATCAAGACAGGAGGGAAATCCTTCTTCAAAGTAGATGCACGAGTGGCCTTTATCCCATGTCATCTTCATTGTCAAACAAGAAGCAAGCCTTAATTTGGTGTCCAGACTTCTTCAGACAGCATAGGCGCCCAGGACACCCTTCATCTGTTGTGGTTTGCCAAATACTCCGAGACAATGAAATTCCTTTTAGAGAGTTTAATCACGAGTTAGTTTGTGATGCATGTCAAAAGGCCAAGAGCCATCAATTACCCTATCCCAAGTCTTCTAGTGTGTCTTTTTTTCCTCAGAACTGTTTTCTCCGATGTATGGGGCCTTGCTCCCGCTGCTGATTGAAGGGAATACACATATTATGTTAGTTTTATTGATGATTATAGAAAGTTTGCTTGGTTTATATGTTGAAGAACAAGTCTGATGTGTTTCAAAAATTTCATGACTTTCAGCATCATGTCGAAAGACTATTTGATAAGAAATTCTGGCTCTTCAAACCAATTGGGATGGTGAGTATCACAAATTCAACTTTTTTCTCAGCAGTGGGAATCTTGCATCATGTATGATGTCCTTATGTACATCAGCAAATGGCTCAGCTGAGGTATCGACCCATTGTGAGGTTGGTTTATCTCTATATCATTAGTATATGCTTCTATGCCTCTCAAATTTTGGGATGAGGCGTTTGGGAAGTGGATTTTTCTTATTAATCATCTTCCTAGTCGTGTTATATATCGATAACCACACACCCATTGAGCGCTCTTTTAAGAATAAGGGCGATTATTTATTTTTATGAATTTTTGGTTGTGCATACAGCCCAACCTTCGCCCTCTTACAATTCCCATAAATTTCAATTTTATTCTAAGCAATGTGATTTTCTGGCTGCTGGTCATCATAAGGGTTATCGGTCTCACATTTTCATCGGCTTTGGCATGTCTATATCTCACGGGATGTTGTTCCCCGATGAGACGTTTCCTTTTGCTAATCTCCATCCCAATGGCGGCGTCAGTTACGTGCCAATTTTTTTTGTATTTACAGGTTTTAAAAAATTAAGGAAATAAAATTTAAAAAGTAGCGAATATATATATTCCAATTTTAACGTGCAAAATCTCAGTTTCAAATAGTTTGTATTTTAAGCTACACAAAAATGACAAGTTATGTCTTTTTTTAGAGATTTGAAATCTCATGCTCAGATCTACACTTTGTTATTTTTTGTAGCCTAAAATACACATTATTTTCAGTTGAAAATTTACACGTTTGTGGGATACAATACTGGCTACATCATAATTTATTTTCACAATTTTTTAATACTTGATAATATGATTCTTAAATTTTTTAAATAAAGAGATCACTTGTGTTCATGTGTGCACTAAATCATACCTCTATTCGATCTAATCGCTTTTTAGCTAATAATAATAACCGCTTAGCTAGCGAACCAGTCCAATCGATCATATTAGCAATTCCAATAAGATAACGCAATACGGCTATAACCAAGCATTGCCACGTCATCTATAAGAATACGTGTACCAACAAGACAATAATGGGCTACTATTTTTTAATTGATTGTCCATTCTTCTTTATTCACAAGATTCATTAAGAAATACGCGAGGTAATGTCATTTTTATTGTACTTGCTCTCATATGGTTTTCGTGCTTAGGGTAAGTTTGGAAAGTGTGGTGGTCTTTCCCTTTTACGGTTTATGCTTTTCTATCGGAGACGCTTCTCACGACTAACAGTAAGTTATTATTACTATTTTTTTACCGCTAATTGCTATAAGCTTTGACGCTGAGTAGTACTGTAGTAATAATAACGTATAATTTGGTGGTCCTGTGCAATCGGCCACCCTGCCCCTGCCAAGATACGACCCTGCTGCAGAAACACGCGAGCTTCACATCTCAACGACGTTCTAGAGAATGTCCGTATCCAACTCTTGATGATACCAAAGATAGTTCCTGTTGCTGCACCGTATGGAACGACGTGAGGATCATCGTTTCTTCGATCTCTGGTTCGACCCATCATCCCACCACCCCTTCCTCCACCGTCTCGCGCTTCGCCTCCGCCCGAAGGAGGGAAGTTGTTGCTCAGGTTCGGCCGGATGTGTGCCTTCAGCCTATGGTGTGTAGCTGTTGCGGTCCAACATCGAGCATGTGGTAAGAGGCGGCCAACATTGTGGCTACGTTGCTAGATGTAATGATCTAGGAAAACCCATATATTAGTTTTTGCATGTCTTTTGTTTCCTTTACGTTTGTGGTGACATTATCAATATGAATCATATCACCTACGGTGAGGCGGTGCGCAGACCATTGTGCCTAGGTACGACTTAGAACAAACCCATATATTAGTTTTTACGCGTGTTTTGTTTTCCCAACACTGTGACATCATCATGCATCATATCACCTATACAAAATTGTTTGTCAAAACAAAAATCAAAATTATTTTAAAAACACTATTTTGAATTTTGTCTTCAATTGTTTATAGATAAACCCCCATCCTCCTTCTTTTTATAAATACAAATTCAAATAATTTTTTTAATGAATGTTTGCAAATTTGTTTCAATATCTTCATAAAAGCTTTCAGTCAAAATTTTATCTGAAACCTATTTGTAAAAACCAGCAAAAACCTTCTCTTGTTTCTCTCTAATTCAAATTGGTTTTTGAAATTTGTTAAGAGGGAGTTTTCCTGGCCTTGCTGCCTTCTGATCCATCATCTCTTCTGGGCTCTTTTCCTAATCATGCTTGCATCCTCCCCCGCTCTCAGTTTTTTCTCGGCGGGCCACTGCTCCCTTTCCTCCGACCCATTTCTTCCTGCCCGGTACTCTTTCGAGGAGAGCCTCTTTCACTGTCATCTTTTCCATGCCATCACGCAAGAAATGCTAAGGCATCTCCAGCTGCATGATCCAAAACAACTAACTATTCGGTATGACTCTATATGTTTGGGTAAAGGCCGAAGATAAAATTTGACTGATGGGGCCCAGCCTGCTTAGGCTGCTCAGTCGCGCGACACATTCGGGGTCAAATGGCCATTTTGGCCCGTTGGCCAAAGAAACAAAGAATTTAAATTCAAATGAAAATGAAAGTGCGGTGCAATTTTGAATTTTTTTCATTCACTCAAATATAATTTCCATAGGATTAATAAAAAACAATTAAACCCTAGTTACGGCTTCTACCCCGGTGTGGGCGTCGCCACGCCACCTACTCGTCTCTTTCGTCCCCATGAGGTCGAAGAGCATGGGCGGTGTCCATGGCTCCCCGCCGCGGCCACGCAGTAATTCGGTAGCCTCGCCGAGGCGTCGGCGGTGGCACCATCCGCCCTTCTTCCGATGCCACCATGCTCAAGGAGCTTCTGACGAGGTTGTCCGCCCCTTCCACACCTAGTTCGTGAGATCTTCCTCTGGCTTCTGGTTCCTTTTCGATGGATCGGGCACTCAGCACTCCTCCTTCACCGCAACGGGAGGCGTGTCTCTCGTCGGCTGCCCCTCCTCCTCCTCGTTGTTCATTCTAGAGCTGGAGGCTTAAGAACTGATGGATACAACTAGTTTAGAGACCTATAGTTTGAGCTGTTAGGGATCAATTATTTAGGCTCACACCTACTCCAAACTGCAACTGATTCTCAGAGAATCCAAACCAGATAACCAACCGTCGGCTGTCCTAGGGAGTGGGTCC